>CM022301.1:266290476-267504431 GCA_011799875.1 Thinopyrum elongatum | reverse complement strand
GAGTCATACCGAGGAGAAGACCATGATGAAAATGTTGAGTGGCTCTCATATGCATTGTTGTTGATCTAACAGAGAGCCCATATTACCTTGTTTTCTTCTTTTTGAATAAGATGTTTGCAGATTCCAGCTTAGTCCACGGCACTCTTGCACTATTATTATTTTCATATCGTTCGGTTGTGCAAGTGAAAGGCAATAATGACGATGTTTGATGAACTGGCTGTGGCAGAGAGAAACGGGTATGAACTCAACTTGTTCTGTTTTTGAAAATATGTTTAACCTAGTATCCATGATTTAGCTCATTATGATCAAACATGTTTGCAATGACCCTTAGAGATTATAGTTTCTCATGCCATGCTTAAGTAGCTAGGAGTGGATAATGATTTATCTTGGATGTCAACATTGCATTAAAATAATTGTGATGTAGTATGATGATATGGTATCCTCCTCTAAATGTTTGGGTGGCTTGACTTGGCACATGTTCATCCATGTAGTTGAATCAAAACCAACATAGCCTCTATGATATTTATGTTCATGGTGTTCATATCCTACTCATGCTAGTATCCAATGTTACTTATGCATAATGCATGTTCATAACCATTTTCGCTCTCTAGCTGGCCGCTTCTCAACCTAATTGCTAGCCTTCGCCTGTATTAAGTGGGAATTCCGCTTGTGCATCAAAACCCTGAAACCCAAGTTATTCCAGATGAGTCCACCATACCTACCTGTATGCGGTATTACCCTGCCGTCCTAAGTAAATTTGCATGTGCCAACTCTAAAAACTTCAAATAAATATCCTTTTTTGTGTGCCTGGATTCTTCATAGAGCGACAGGAAGTATTCAGTATCTTCCATGCTAAGCGGGTTATTCTCATGATGAGTGTTTATTCACTCGTCCTTGCACGAGAGGGGCAGTAATAGGGATTCCCAGTCCCGAATTCAAATTGCAAATAATTAAACAAAACTCCCCCAGGAATGTTGTTGGTATGGACGGCACCCGTTGTTTCGGACAAGCCGTGGAGTGTGATTGTTGGTGGAGGGGGAGTAAACCTTTACTTTTATCGCTTGGGAACCGCCACTAATGTCTTTAGCATGGAAGATACCGATAACTAATGGTCGCGAAGTAAATAAGAAGGGTGCATTTCTCAAAATTTCATTTACCTCTGTTTTAAAACTTGAGCTCTGGCACCTCTACAAATCACTGCTTCCCTCTACGAAGGGACTATCGATTTACTTTTATGTTGTGTCATCACCTTCTCAAATAAGCGCCAGAACCTGAGAGCACTATTGTCATCCTCATTCATTGTGTGTAGCTAATGTTGGGTGCATCATGACTGGATCTTTTCTACCATGAATTACAATGTTTAGTCGCTGCTCGGACTTTGGAGGTGCTCTGCATTTATGTTTTATGGTCTCAGAAAGGGCTAGCAAGATACCACTATTGTCATATTATATCATGGTTTCTTTGACAAAGTGTTGTTGTTTGAGATATCTTATTATTGCTTGCTAGTTGATTATGCCATTATTATGTGTTAATATAATTTTTAAGAGTTATTGTCGACATGGTTAGTTATAATATTTGCTGAAAACCTGGGTGCTACTTAAGCTTATTTATGTAAAAAAGAGCAAAAGAGTTCATAAAAGTTTTTATTTTCCACTTTCAGTTTATCAACTGAATTGCTTGAGGACAAGTAAAGGTTTAAGCTTGGGGGAGTTGATACGTCTCCATCGTATCTACTTTTCCTAACGCTTTTCCTCTTGTTTTGGACTCTAATTTGCACGATTTGAATGAAACTAACCCGGACTGATGTTGTTTTCAGCAGAACTACCATGGTGTTGTTTTTGTGCAAAAATAAAAGTTCTCGGATTGGAACGAAACTTCGCGAGGATTTTTTATATAATAAAAGAGAATTTCTGGAGCCAAGAACCATAGGAGGGGGGCACCTGGGTGGGCACAACCCACTAGGGTGCGCCCCCCTCCAGGCGCGCCCAGGTGGGTTGTCCCCACCTGGTGGCCCCGCAGACCCCAACCCTGATGCTATAAAGTCATATTTTCGGAGAAAAAAATCAGGGAGAAAGAATTATCGTGTTTCACGAGACAGAGCCGCCGCCACCTCCTATTCTTCAATGGGAGGCCAGATCTGGAGTCCGTTTGGGGCTCCGAAGAGGGTCATCTTCGATCTTCGTCATCACCAACCCTTCTCCATCGCCAATTCCATGATGCTCCCCACCAGGAGTGAGTAATTCCTTCGTAGGCTCGCTGGTCGGTGAGGAGTTGGACGAGATTCATCATGTAATCGAGTTAGTTTTGTTAGGGCTTGATCCCTAGTATCCATTATGTTCTGAGATTGATGTTGCTATGACTTTGCCATGCTTAATGCTTGTCACTTTGGGCCCGGGTGCCATGATTTCATATCTGAACCGTTTATGTTATCACCATTATATCTATGTTCTAGATCCGATCTTGCAAGTTATAGTCACCTACTACGTGTTCTGATCCGGCAACCCCGGAGTGACAATAGTCGGGACACTTCCCGGTGACGACCGTAGTTTGAGGAGTTCATGTATTCACTATGTGTTAATGCTTTGTTCCGGTTCTCTATTAAAAGGAGGCCTTAATATCCCTTAGTTTCCAATAGGACCCCGCTGCCACGGGAGGGTAGGACAAAAGATGTCATGCAAGTTCTTTCCATAAGCACGTATGACTATTTACGGAATACATGCCTACATTATATTTATGAACTAGAGCTAGTGCTGTATCGCCCTAGGTTATGACTGTTATATGATGAATATCATCCAACGAATTCACCGATCCAATGCCTACGAATTTCTCTCATATTGTTCTTGCTAAGTTACCACTGCTATTGTTACTCTTGCACTTGCTACAAAATCATTGCTATTACTGTTACCGTTACTATTGCTGTTGCTACTACTATCAAAACTACCATACTACTTTGCTACTGATCACTTTGCTGCAGATAATTAATCTTCAGGTGTGGTTGAATTGACAACTCAGCTGCTAATACTTGCAAATATTCTTTGGCTCCCCTTGTGTCGAATCAATAAATTTGGGTTGAATACTCTACCCTCGAAAACTGTTGCGATCCCCTATACTTGTGGGTTATTAGTCACCATAGGAGTTCCCTGTCAATTGTCACGTCATACGTATACTGGCATCATACTAGTAGTGTATTTGAAATATATTTTGTATGTGGTTATTATGATATTATCTTTAAGTGTTGAAAATTAAAGAATTCATAAACTAAACAATATTTTTAAACAGTTCTATATATGAATCTACCATACTACTTTCAGTTTTAAATTGCGCAACAACCAAAACGATGTCATTTTTGAATTGTTTCTTTGTTTATTTGCATGTAGATACCCTTCATATTAGTTATCTATGTTCTGTAAAGTTCTATTTGCATAACAGTGAATTGATATCGATAATTTTCACGCTACAGTATGTACTTTTCTTCAATCTATTGGAATCCAGTCGTCTGATCTGTTTAATTTCAAAACTTGATTAAAACCTAGTTGAATACATTATTTAGTTTACATTGACATAAACCTATATTAGAATATTCTATATGTCTACCACAAGTTTCGTCTCCTATAATGTAAATAAAATGTGTTAGTTTGATCACGCGCAACTTTCATTATTGTACAAATTTCAACATAATATAAGTCCTCATGCTCATACCAATGTATTTCAAAAACAACAATATTTAGCCATATAAGAGTTGAGTACATGAACACATTCATATTCATTAATTAAAACTGATGCGACAAATGATCACTAGGCAATCCGAAGATGTCATTAACATTCATAGAAAATATGAAATTGTCACAGATAGGTACCCACAGTAGAACCTCTAATTCCGTCTGCGACAATGGCCACGACCACCGTCAAGAGCACCTCCTCTTCCTCAGCCACCGACAACGTTGATGCGACGGCCACGACTGGCACCAGCGATAACACCTAACCCACCGTCATCCACAACAGCAAGGCCACCATCTATGACACGAGCAACGCTTACTTTGTGCCCATGGCCACGACCGTGCCCATGCCCACGGCCACGGCCCCGGTGACCAATGCGACCAGGACCTTACACCAATCGGAAGATGTCATTGAGATTGTCTTCCTGCTGCTCCCAGATCTCTTTCGGGAACTCGGCCATTGCCTGAGCAACCTCCTCTTCCTCGGCGTGAATTCGGCAAATCTCTTGCAAGACCATGTGCAACTCCACCGAAAACTCCGAAAGATGATCCTCTGGCGGAACTCCGTGTTCACCGTTGTCCGACATTGTTGAACAAGTGAAGAGTGGATTTGAGAGGATACGGTTATGCAATGAGGAACTACCCCATGAAGTACTCTAATTATATATGAGTCATCATTAACTAGGAGAGGCAGCTCGTCTTCCCATATTGCGATGGAATCTTTAGACATGTAAAACTTTCCCATATTGCGATGGATTCTTCACACATGTAAAACCATCATTTATATCGCATCCGTTCATTTCCACGAAAAACTTACTCTTAAAAATGTACAGTCAAAATTTAATTGCTTTTGTACCTCTTGATACGTGTAAATGCACCATTGATATTTTGATACATATTGTTTATTTTCTCGCAGTGACATACAATTTGACCAATGCCAAAATAACAAAGAAATTGCTTCTCATCATTATTATCACTATTTAGTTTGAAAATGTTTTCTATTTGCAGTGCCAAATTTAATTTGTACTCTTTTCTTTAAGTAATTATATATTGTTCTCTTATAACGTATACTCTTGAATTGAATTGTTCATACTGAATATCTCACAAGAGAAGTTATATTTTAATTCAAATCAATTGTTGTTCCTAGGTCATATACTATCTTAATTTAGTTATGAAAATGTTTTCATAAATAAATTAATTTCAATCATGTCGTAACATACACTCTTGAAAGAAATATCAAATCACTTTTCTTTTAAGTTTATATATGGACATCATTTGATCTATCTTTTTATACTCATATCAATTTGAAATACAATTACAGGAAATTTGATCATACATATGCTTTACTTTAACCAACATATATTTATTACATGCTCAAATTTATACTCCATAAATGACAATTTATTTTACTGTTATTATTTATTAACATTGTTATTAGGCACTATTGTTCGTATTTACAGAGCAATCATTTTGGGTTTGGGCTTTAGGGCTTAGCATTTACGGTTTAAGGATTATGATTGACGGTTTAGGTCTTAGGTTTTAGGGTTTAGGACTTAGTGCTTAGGGTTTAAGGTTTACGGCTTGTGGTTTACATTTATGGTTTAACTTCTACAGGGTTTAGGGTTCATTTATCTAAAATGGGCTTTTGGGCTTATGTTTCGAGGCCAAGGTTTAGGTTTAGCGTTTACATGATGGAGATATTCAATATTAGTAATATTCTTTAGTCGTTACTGGGTAGAATATTCAGATTAGAATGTACATGGAATCTTTATTCCGTCTTTATTTTTCTGTTTTAGAATTTGCATTCAGTTTTAGGGTTCTTATTTTTTCTAGTTCATTAACTTGCGGATTAGTTCCAAATAATTATTGCTCAACATTCCTCTAACAACAATCATCGCTCTTTCATAACTTTTCAGGTACAGGTCAATTTCGTGATCAACTCTCACTATAGTAGTATTCTTATTTATAATTTTAGTTTTTAATACAGTTCTTTAAGATTTAATTCATGACCTAAATTGATGTTTTGTACACGAATAAATGTCCAACAATTGACTTGGTTCACAATGTTTTGAATCATAAACTTGGATTTTTCACAATGTTAATATCTCAAACAATATGTGAAATAATATTATTGTTTAGAAGAACAACAGAAATTGAAAGACATAAACATGATTAATAATATTAAATTACTATTATATTCTAATTCAGTCTACTCCAAACATTCATTCATGAGAATTATATGAACACGCCTAAGTATGTCGCTATACAAAAAAATATACCAAAAAAATATTAGGTTCATCTTAAGTTTCATTACCTGTAATGTCTCCATAAACCGTCTACATATAAAGTTTGAGTGACTCTAACTTGTTACATGTAGTGCCAGTTACTGTAGCTGCAGTCTAAGATCCAATTCATCCTAACCCAAATCTCAACCACAAAAACTGTTCCAGGATGGAAAAAAATAAGAAGGAACAAAGAACAACATTAACAACGAAATTTCCGACCGTTCATATCTTTTTTTTAGAGTGACGGGGGGTGGGGGATAAACCTCACCCCTTGTTATATTCCAACTCGAAAGGTGACTTGGCAGCGGTACAAATACAAGAGTGTGCACTGATACGTCCATTTTGCATCATGCTTTTATATTGCTATTTATTGCATTATAGGCTGTTATTACACATTATGGTACAATACTTATGCATTTTCTCTCTTATTCCACAAGGTTTACACAAAGAGAGAGAATGCCGACAGCTGGAATTCTAGACCGAAAAGGAGCAAATCTGAGAGACCTATTCTGCACAACTCCAAAAGTCCTGAAAATTTACGGAGAATTATTTCGGAATATATAAAAAAATATTGGGCAAAGAAATACCAGAGGGGGACCCACCAGGTGGCCACAAGCCTGGGGGGCGCGCCCCTAGGGCTTGTGGGCCCCCCTAGCAGGTCTCCGGTGTCCATCTTCTGCTATATGAAGGGTTTTTACCTAGAAAAAATCATAAGGAAGCTTTCGAGACGAAGCGTCACCGTCTCAAAGCGGAACCTGGGCAGAAGCAATCTAGGGCTTCGGCGGAGCTGTTCTGCCAGGGAAACTTCCCTCCGGGAGGGGGAAATCGAAGCCATCGTCATCACCAATGATCCTCTCATCGAGAGGGGGTCAATCTCCATCAACATCTTCACCAGCACCATCTCCTCTCAAACCCTAGTTCATCTCTTGTATTCAATCTTTGTCTCAAAACATCAGATTGGTACCTGTGGGTTGCTAGTAGTGTTGATTACTCCTTGTAGTTGATGCTAGTTGGTTTATTCGGTGGAAGATCATATGTTCAGATCCTTAATGATATTCAATACCCCTATGATCTTGAACATGAATATGCTTTGTGAGTAGTTACGTTTGTTCCTGAGGACATGGGAGAAGTCTTGTTATAAGTAATCATGTGAATTTTGTATTCGTTTGATATTTTGATGAGATGTATGTTGTCTTTCCTCTAGTGGTGTTATGTGAATGTCGACTACATGACACTTCACCATGATTTGGGCCTCGGGGAAGGCATTGGGAAGTAATAAGTAGATGATGGGTTGCTAGAGTGACAGAAGCTTAAACCCTAGTTTATGCGTTGCTTCGTAAGGGGCTGATTTGGATCCACATGTTTCATGCTATGGTTAGATTTATCTTTAATTCTTCTTTCGTAGTTGGCTTGTCCAAGTAAGGACAGCACCCAAGCACCGGTCCACCCACATATCAAATTATCAAAGTAACGAACGCGAATCATATGAGCATGATGAAAACTAATTGACAACAATTCCCATGTGTCCTCGGGAGCGCGTTGCTTTATATAATAGTTCGTCCAGGCTTATTGAGGGAGTTATGGACTAAGGGGTCCTCGGGGCGCCGGCCCATTGAATATGGGCCGGACTGGTGAAGCCGTATACCGACAGGAGGTCTATGAAGCCGTGGTGTGCCCTCCAAGTCAAGGATAGGCAGGATCTCTTTTCTCCTTATTGTAATCTATCTCCAATAACCCTAACCCTACCGGTGTCTATATAAACCGAGGGTTGTAGTCTTTAGGGGAGAGATATATTCATCACCTCATCACCTTAGGGTTTAGCTCATGCTGATCTCGAGGTAGATCTACTCTGTAAATCATACTATACATCCAATACAATCAAGTAGGACGTAGGTTATTACCTCTTCGAGAGGGACAGAACCTGGGTAAACACCGTGTTCATCGTCCCTTGTTCCCCATCGATCCTAGATCCACAGCTCGGGACCCCTACCCCGAGGTCTGGTGGTTTTGACACCGACATTGGTGCTTTCATTGACAGGTCCGCTGTGGGGTCGCCCAAAGGATCGATGGCTCGCCTGATCATAGGAGAAGGCATCGGATCCGGGGACTTCTTAGACCCCGGACAACTCTTCGCGTTCGGCAGCATCGTACTACACACCGACTGGTCGTTTCGATCAGATTGACAACTTCGCTCCTGAACACCGAATTTGATTCACTAATCTGGAATATGTTGCAGACACGCGGGGCGATCTGGTCTTCGCCGGATTCACTACCCCCTTCCGCACCCTCGTAGGCCTCGCCATGCCCGCTCTGGAGTCCCCCTCCAATCCGATCTACAGATCGGCCCCCGCCCTCCGAACAGCTTCGAGCCAGGAGGGCTCCGCTTCAAGCGGGGGCCAGACTCCACCTTCGGCCAGATCCATCATGTCTGCGGAGGGCCTATCCTCGGCCTTCGAGGCAGAATCAGGAGGCAGAAGCCAAGAGTCAATCTCGGCCGAACCTTTCCTTCACAACGCTCCTCTGGCCTTGAGCCCTTACGATGAAGCGGCAGACAATCGCCAGGGGTCACCCCCGGCCCGAAGCAGCTCGATCTCGAACCCCGGCGTGGAAACCACACACAAAAACCAAGGCCAGTCCTTGATCTCCAGTGACGATCCGGACCCCCTCAAGGATTTAGTACCGCACCCCGAGCTTAGCTCGGCATGTGGAAACCAAGGACCGGCCAGGGCACTAACTGCCCCCCACCCCGTTACAACGGAATTTGGCCTAGAGCCCTCGAATCCAGCAACCCTCGATATGTTAAATGAGGCGCTAGACCGAATCCATAAAATGACCATCCAGGAGGACCTGCCCTCCGCCCACAATCATCAACCCTTCGAGGCGTACAACAGGGAATTTTACGTCCCACCCACCACCCACTTGGTAGCCACTATCGATGATTTAACCGATACGCTAGATTATAATTCGGAAAATGCCGAATACATGGATGAGGATGGCGGAGCCACGGCTAACACCGATGTCGCCCCCCCTGTCACCGGCCGCTGGTCGGCCACGTCCACCTATGATATTTACATGGTGGACACCCCCAAGGATGGTGATGGCATTCCCAATCAGGATCGAGACAAGCCCGGAGATGAGCCGCCCAAACGCCGAAGACAGCGTCATCAATCAAAGCCACGTCGAAGCCATGCGAGCAACATGGACTCTACGGAGAACGGCACCGTGAATAATACAGATGACCTCACCGGAGCCGCAGTGTGAGAACCCGGAAATTATTTCCAGACCCTCCTGTGTATATTTGTCAATCCAGGATCAACTTGACAACACAGCGAAATGGTATCATTGCAGAACATTTAAAACAAGCATAAGTTTAATAACTCTTGCCACAAGGCATACATAGTGAAATGTCTCATGACATTTATTACAACCAAAAACACAGCGGAATATATAAATACGTAGCGACTCCATCTCAGCCACAGGCAGTCGATGTAGTCAACGTGTCCTCACTCCTCAGGATCATAATAATAGTCGTAGTCGACGCCCTCGTCTTCATAGATCTCTGTTGTTCAACAAAAGTATTGCCATGAATACATTACGTACTCAACATGCCTCCCACGGGGAAGGACCTAATAGCTACATGTGGCTTCAAAGGAAGGTTGTATGGCTCATTTGCATAAAGCTAATTTTGTTTGGCAAATAAAGTAGTTGGATAAAAGCAGTTTTAGATGAAAACATGTTTTATCTCCAGAATAACTTTCATCAAGTGAGGATCCTCGATCAACTCACGTCCTTCATAGGTTTCAAGAATAGGGGCAAAGAGGGAATAAGCAAGACAGGTCCTGTATGTCAAGAAAGATTCATGTGTCGTCCATGACCATGGACATGGCTATTCGAATAGTTTTACACTCTGCAGAGGTTGTACACTTTACCCACACGACACAATCCCGACTTGCTGCCACCAGTGGCCGCTAGCGTAGTACACCATTTGGTACACCGGCAGGGAGATTGTGACGAGGTCTTTCATTAGACCAAACTTACTGTGCCAAGCCCACCAGGTTTTAACACGGAAGTAACCGCAGTTCACAGTCCGGGCCCCCCTTTTGTGCCGAGGATACTCCTCGCAAGGCAGCTATCCCATCTGCGGTACGGCGATGACGACAATAAGAGTGAACTAACTAATTAACCAAGCCAGTGCCCATATAGCATGTGGCTGTACTGTTATCACAATCTTCAAATCCAAGACTTATTAGGCCTCATGCGGCACGGACGACTGATTGCCCCCTTCAACTCGTGAAGGGAGGCCAATCGCTCCTTCAATCCTTGATTCAGCTGTCGCCCGCGCCAGTATTCAGATGGTAAGTTTCAACCAGAGTAGAAGAGGATAGAGAAGGTCAACAAGGGCCAACAGGCCTAGCTCCGCGTTAAGTTTCAACTGTCAATGACTCAGAGGTCATTCAACAAGGCACCTATAGGGTGACAAGCATGGCTAAGCATTTCTACTCTACCGGAATTATATACTTCTACTCAGGTGTCAAGTAAATAGGCGACAAGCAGATCAGGGTAATGTGTCAATCGACACGCTAGCTACGAAAATTAAAAATAGCATGCATATAGTAACAATAAAACTCAATGCAATTTTGTAAACCATAGGATAAATATGATCAAGAAGGAGGCATGCCTTCGTTGTTGAGTCCTTCTTCGGTAACCTATTTTTGTCCATGTCCAACATCATCGTCACTCCCTACTCGTCGTAACGATAGCAAAAGACAAACAATAAATACCAAAGCAATAGAAAATCGAAATAACATCCAAAACAAATTAAGAGTGGATGGATAGCAAGATACTGATCAAGATGGAGATTCCAAAAGGAGATAACATGACTGGAAGGTAAGTAGAGGACTCGATGAATTGACAGGGTTTAGGTTGATGATGGATAATCAAGGCTTGCCAACAATACTAACGTTCTAATACGAACTATGGTACTAACCACTAGTAGTACCCACTACACATCTCACCTAACCATATAACAAAGCAATGGCATCAACACACATAAAAAGGAACCATCCTTTGCATACTACACAATCATAATCATGGCATGATAAAGGTAAAAGTTAACCATAGATAAATATTTAGGTATAATCTAAATATTTAGAATGGTTAATAGCAACCAAGCATATACATCAACTATATAATAATTCAAAATACAAATGTTCCAAAAGACAAGCAAACCAGCATTACAAACCATACTAGTTAAGCAATATTCAACAACATGAATTGAATTGATCTAGGCCTAGCCCTAAAACACAATCAAAATAAAATAGGACTAACTCCACTACATCAAATCTCGTTTGTCAAACAATTAACAACAAACAATACAACACATGGAACGAATGGATGAAAAACTATCATAGACATGATATGATTAAGATTAATAATCAACCACAAGTAAATATTTGGATGAATCCAAATACTTATAATGGTTAACAACAAGCAAAGATTAAACCCCAATCATAACAACTATTAGTAAGCATCTCTATAACAAGAGCTAAACCATTACTATGGTGAAAGCTAATTAAACAACTGAATAATAATACACATCACATACAAGGCATATGAGTAGAAAATCACAAAGAGGCATGATCTAGTAACACAAGCATCACACTTATGAGTTATCCTGAAAAGATACTAAACTAGGATATGGTCTTACTACTAAAGAACAACTAATACTCAAGTAATCACAAGCAATAAGATTACCACTTCATGCTTAAATAACAGATCAAACTATGCACACTAAGCATATGAGGAAGATACAACTCAACTAACACGAAAGGTAAATTATCCTATGCATGTGATAACCTATTGCAATAAGTATGGAACACGCATAATACTAACATGAGACAAGTGTAATCATCAATAAGAAGCACGAGGAATAAATACTCAACTATAACATACGGAGCACAATAAGACATGAAAGATCACTATCATGACAAGATGTATAGGTTAGGCATACCACAAATGAAATAATAAAATAAACTAGATATGATGTTGAGGATGGAAGTCATATATCCCATGAGTTATACCACTTTGCTATCAACACAATGCAACTCAAGCTATACCTATTCAGTTGATATCAGCTAACCTAATATCAAGCAATGAAATATCATAGTAAGAATAACAAAGATGACTTGCATTCCTATCTAGTACAACTTAGACTTGTAACGCCATAGGATACACAACTACACATGATACACGATACGAATCGGTACATCCACACTATGCATTCTAGTTATACAATCACAATAACATGGCATAACATTAATCAAGTAAAAAGTTATTAAAAAAATAACGATTGATACCGACAAACTACTACCATGTAAAACTACCAAATAAACTATAATCATATGTCCGATCATAAAGTACAAACTAGTAATCATATGACACATGTGGAACATACAGTAGAATTGCACGACTTTGAGAAAGTGCTAACAAGATATAACAACCAAAACATGCATTCAACTTGAGCAAGTGATAACATGGAAACAACTAAGCATCCATAGATATTATCATATGTAAATAAAACATATATGATAATTACCAAGAGGTAAAATAAACTATGCTCTAATCTACAAGAATAAACTATATGTAGCGATAAATATGTAGACATGACATAAAGAAACCAACAAAAAGTTCACCGATCAACCACAACCCACGATAATAATTCGCATAAACCTGTACATAGCTATATCATATGACTACGTACCACACGAAAGAAAAATATCACATAATTATAATAAGTAAAATAAATAAATTAAGCAAGCCATATGACACACAAAAATTATGGGTCAAATATCATGCACTCCTAGGCATATCACGAGCACAAATATTTACACAAAATTTAACCGATGAACAAACCCACTTCAATCTTGACAGGAAAATGACTATCATAAAATATAATAAAATTTTACAAATGGCACTAGCGATCTAACTCCACCATGAAGTTACTACAATTATAAGAGACGTTTCATCTATGGGGATGGATATCACCCGGTGAACAAAAACGACGGAAACATGACCATGCCATAGAAAAAAAATATTTGGTTCATGACCATGGTGGCATCGACGCGACCAACTATCGAGATAGGACATAAAGAGATGTCTAGAAGAAACTAGGAGTGATGTTTAGAAGGCGCACAAAAGGAATTGGATAGGTGCTCACCGAGCATGAAGATACGATGCGATTAACTCGACAACAGTGTACACGAACATGCAAAATTGTTCGCGTGTGGTCAACGGAACGAGTTCTTTCTTCTCTGAATGGAGCTGCGGCATGGAGGAGAATTTTCGGGCGCAAGGGCATGGATAGGGATGGCCTGCATCAACGGGATGGAGCACCGGCGTCTATGGAGTTTCAATAGTTCATGGAGGTGTCTTAGACAGAGGAGGATAGGAATATGCAGGAGAACTGAGGGAACTGGAAGAGGAGATCGAGGAACACATCCTCGTATATTTGGATATGGAAACTGTAGCAATTAAAGGGAGTACGTTTCCTTTCCTCTCTGCTGTTGTGCGCATGTACGTGTACAGGTGGGTGGAGTCGTGGAGGAAGAAGAAGCGCTGGCTGGGAAGGAGAAGAGGTTTATCTGGATGCAAGAGATGGCAAGTGAGGAGAAATAGGCTAAGGAAGAAGTCAAAGAGATGGAATTAAAGGAGGAGGGCATGAGGCAGAACGCTTGGTTCATGAGGCAGAACGCTTGGTTGTTGGCCGTTTCTCTTCCTGTACGTTTTCTCTCATCTATGTTCTCTCGTGTACTTATAGCGAAGAGGGAGAGGAGGCGCTCGCTCACCGGAAGAGATGGCCCAGGTCGGCAAGGCCCATGAGGAAGGAGGGGAGGAGGAAAATGAGAGTGGGAAAAATAGATGGGCTAGGCCCATGTGACTTGAGAAAGAAAGAAAGAACAAAGGGATGAATCCAGGGAAGAGAAGGGATGTACAGATGCATGTATTGGTGGATTTGTCTCAGAAACAATGTACGCGTGGATGGAAGTATGAGTAAGATAGGCGAACAATTCAAGTGGTAGAACGTATCTAATCATCCGACGGAATTTGGCCCGAGATTGAGAAAAGGAAAAGAATCTGATTTCCATTTTAGGAAAATCTAGAGAAAGAAAAGAAGCTCGAGAAATCAACGAATTTCAGAAACCCAAAGGAAATTCAAGGCTCATATTAAAATACGCTTAAGATGAGAAAATAAAGTCCGACTAAATGAAAAGAACAAAACTCAAATTTAATTTAGGTACGCATTAGTTCAAATTAAATCATACAAATTTTAAATAAATTCAATTTAAGCTTTTGTTAACAATAAAGCAAACGAATTTTTCTCGCCCTGGTTTTTGAAAAACTTTTTCTTAAACATTTCGAGAATCGGGATGTTACAGGTCTACCCCCCTTAAAAGAAATCTCCTCCCCGAGATTCAGGCTGACTAAAGAGAATGGTGTTGGGTCAGTTTCATCTTCAACACTGTTCTTCTCAGAAACTTGTGGAACCATGGTTGATTCTGAACTTGGTGACATACAACTTTGGGGTCTTGGTTGAAGATATTTTGATTGTCGACGCTATCTCTAGCTTGCTCAAGGCATGGAAGAAGTCCTTCATCCTTCAGTCTTGGTAATGGTAATTTGGTAGCTTCTCTGGGTGGTTAACATTCTTCTATCTTGCCCTTCTTATTTAGGTCAAGCTTTGGTGCGGTTGGACTCATTGATCCTTCCTTCAGGTTGAACTTTACAGTAGGTGCAGTGAAGGTCTTCAAATCTTCATCTTATTTGCAGATGAAGGTCTTCAAATCTTTGATCTCGCCACGCATCTCCGTCTACTACCCCCCTTAAAAGATGTTTTCCATGGGGTTCACTTCAATAATAGACCTCGAAGCATGATGTTGCAACTACCTTCCTCTCGAAGTGTCTTCCAAGGTTTATAGATAAGAGAGAAAGAGCATAAGAGGAGTAAAAGAATCTTGCACAAGGCGGAGATACCCCAAAAGATAGACAAAAGATAACACCCAGATTATCATGAAGCTATCCAAATAAAACTCAAAAGCAACTCATTTTGGCAAATAGGGTTTTAGTGTGACTGCATAGGAAAATACCAAAAAAATGCAGACAATACTCATGCAAGAAAGGTTTTGCGTCTACAAGCTACGAGTTCTATCACTACAGGGGTGTTAACCAACCTAATCCTATATGGCCGGTCATAATAAATCATGGGGCAAATCTTCGACGTTGACGATTGGAGCATGATCGACGGTTGTTGCCTTCTTGAGGTCTCAAAGTGTCTTCTCTTGGAAAAATGTTGCTACTCAAAGCTTCAGGGGTTGAAGTTATCTTGAAATTCTTGGCACATTGTGTGAAGCTTCTGACTTTTCAACACCAAGGGCAGGGAAAAGGGTTTCACATACTACAAAGAAGATGGTAGAGAAGTAGAGTTTAAATTTCAATTGAATAAGATGAGATGACAGTAGCAATAGTGAAGGAGAAGAGTACGGGAATGATCCTTTTCAAAATAGTTTTTCTTATAGAAATATTCCCTAAGGCTTTCCATTTTTAACTAAGTCCACGCGACTAGGTCGACATCGGCTCTGATACCACTTCTGTGAGAACCCGGAAATTATTTCCAGACCCTCCTGTGTATATTTGTCAATCCAGGATCAACTTGACAACACAGCAAAATGGTATCATTGCAGAACATTTAAAACAAGCATAAGTTTAATAACTCTTGCCACAAGGCATACATAGTGAAATGTCTCATGACATTTATTACAACCAGAAATACAGCGGAATATATAAATATGTAGCGACTCCATCTCAGCCACAGGCAGTCGATGTAGTCAACGTGTCCTCACTCCTCAGGATCATCATAATAGTCGTAGTCAACGCCCTCGTCTTCATAGATCTCTGTTGTTCAACAAAAGTATTGCCATGAATACATTACGTACTCAACATGCCTCCCACGGGGAAGGACCTAATAGCTACATGTGGCTTCAAAGGAAGGCTGTATGGCTCATTTGCATAAAGCTAATTTTGTTTGGCAAATAAAGTAGTTGGATAAAAGCAGTTTTAGATGAAAATATGTTTTATCTCCAAAATAACTTTCATCAAGTGCGGATCCTCGATCACCTCACGTCCTTCATAGGTTTCAAGAATAGGGGCAAAGAGGGAATAAGCAAGACAGGTCCTGTACATCAAGAAAGATTCATGTGTCGTCCATGACCGTGGACACGGCTATTCGAATAGTTTTACACTCTGCAGAGGTTGTACACTTTACCCACACGACACAATCCCGACTAGTTGCCACCAGTGGCGGATGGCGTAGTACACCATTTGGTATACCGGCAGGGAGAATGTGACGAGGTCTTTCATTAGACCAAACTTACTGTGCCAAGCCCACTAGGTTTCAACACGGAAGTAACCGCAGTTCACAGTTCGGGCCCCCCTTTTGTGCCGAGGATACTCCTCGCAAGGCAGCTATCCCATCTGCGGTACGGCGATGACGACAATAAGAGTGAACTAACTAATTAACCAAGCCAGTGCCCATATAGCATGTGGCTGTACTGTTATCACAATCTTCAAATCCAAGACTTATTAGGCCTCATGCGGCACGGACGACTGATTGCCCCCTTCAACTCGTGAAGGGAGGCCAATCGCTCCTTCAATCCTTGATTCAGCTGTCGCCCGCGCCAGTATTCAGATGGTAAGTTTCACCCAGAGTAGAAGAGGATAGAGAAGGTCAACAAGGGCCAACAGGCCTAGCTCAGTGTTAAGTTTCAACTGTCAATGACTCAGAGGTCATTCAACAAGGCACCTATAGGGTGACAAGCATGGCTAAGCATTTCTACTCTACCGGAATTATATACTTCTACTCAGGTGTCAAGTAAATAGGCGACAAGCAGATCAGGGTAATGTGTCAATCGACACGCTAGCTACGAGAATTAAAAATAGCATGCATATAGTAACAATAAAACTCAATGCAATTTTGTAAACCATAGGATAAGTATGATCAAGAAGGAGGCATGCCTTCGTTGTTGAGTCCTTCTTCGGTAACCTATTTTTGTCCATGTCCAACATCATCGTCACTCCCTACTCGTCGTAACGATAGCAAAAGATAAACAATAAATACCAAAGCAATAGAAAATACAAATAACATCCAAAACAAATTAAGAGTGGATGGATAGCAAGATACTGATCAAGATGGAGATTCCAAAAGGAGATAACATGACTGGAAGGTAAGTAGAGGACTCGATGAATTGACAGGGTTTAGGTTGATGATGGATAATCAAGGCTTGCCAACAATACTAACGTTCTAATACGAACTATGGTACTAACCACTAGTAGTACCCACTACACATCTCACCTAACTATATAACAAAGCAATGGCATCAACACACATGAAAAGGAACCATCCTTTGCATACTACACAATCATAATCATGGCATGATAAAGGTAAAAGTTAACCATAGATAAATATTTAGGTATAATCTAAATATTTAGAATGGTTAATAGCAACCAAGCATATACATCAACTATATAATAATTCAAAATACAAATGTTCCAAAAGACAAGCAAACTAGCATTACAAACCATACTAGTTAAGCAATATTCAACAACATGAATTGAATTGATCTAGGCCTAGCCCTAAAACACAATCAAAATAAAATAGGACCAACTCCACTACATCAAATCAATTCGTTTGTCAAACAATTAACAACAAACAATACAACACATGGAACGAATGGATGAAAAACTATCATAGACATGATATGATTAAGATTAATAATCAACCACAAGTAAATATTTGGATGAATCCAAATATTTATAATGGTTAACAACAAGCAAAGACTAAACCCCATTCATAACAACTATTAGTAAGCATCTCTATAACAAGAGCTAAACCATTACTATGGTGAAAGCTAATTAAACAACTGAATAATAAGACACATCACATACAAGGCATATGAGTAGAAAATCACAAAGAGGCATGATCTAGTAACACAAGCATCACACTTATGAGTTATCCTGAAAAGATACCAAACTAGGATATGGTCTTACTACTAAAGAACAACAAATACCCAAGTAATCACAAGCAATAAGATTACCACTTCATGCTTAAATAACAGATCAAACTATGCACACTAAGCATATGAGGAAGATACAACTCAACTAACACGAAAGGTAAATTATCCTATGCATGTGATAACCTATTGCAATAAGTATGGAACACGCATAATACTAACGTGAGACAAGTGTAATCATCTATAAGAAGCACGAGGAATAAATACTCAACTATAACATACGAAGCACAATAAGACATGAAAGATCACTATCATGACAAGATGTATAGGTTAGGCATACCACAAATGAAATAATAAAATAAACTAGATATGATGCTGAGGATGGAAGTCATATATCCCATGAGTTATACCACTTTGCTATCAACACAATGCAACTCAAGCTATACCTATTCAGTTGATATCAGCTAACCTAATATCAAGCAATGAAATATCATAGTAAGAATAACAAAGATGACTTGCATTCCTATCTAGTACAACTTAGACTTGTAACACCATAGGATACACAACTACGCATGATACACGATACGAATCAGTACATCCACACTATGCATTCTAGTTATACAATCACAATAACATGGCATAACATTAATCAAGTAAAAAGTTATTAAAAAAATAACGATTGATACCGACAAACTACTATCATGTAAAACTACCAAGTAAAGTATAATCATATGTCCGATCATAAAGTACAAACTAGTAATCATATGACACATGTGGAACATACAGTAGAATTGCACGACTTTGAGAAAGTGCTTACAAGATATAACAACCAAAACATGCATTCAACTTGAGCAAGTGATAACATGGAAACAACTAAGCATCCATAGATATTATCATATGTAAATGAAACATATATGATAATTACCAAGAGGTAAAATAAACTATGCTCTAATCTACAATAATAAACTATATGTAGCGATAAATATGTAGACATGATATAAAGAAACCAACCAAAAGTTCACCAATCAACTACCCATGATAATAATTCGCATAAACCTGTACATAGCTATATCATATGACTACGTACCACACGAAAGAAAAATATCACATAATTATAATAGGTAAAATAAATAAATCAAGCAAGTCATATGACACACACAAATTATGGGTCAAATATCATGCACTCCTAGGCATATCACGAGCACAAATATTTACACAAAATTTAACCGATGAACAAACCCACTTCAATCTTGACAGGAAAATGACTATAATAAAATATACTAAAATTTTACAAACGACACTAGTGATCTAACTCCACCATGAAGTTACTACAATTATAAGAAACGTTTCATCTATGGGGATGGATATCACCCGGTGAACAAAAACGACAGAAACATGACCATGCCATAGAAAAAAAATATTCGGTTCATGACCACGGTGGCATCGACGCGACCAACTATCGAGATAGGACATAAAGAGATGTCTAGAAGAAACTAGGAGTGATGTTTAGAAGGCGCACAAAAGGAATTGGATAGGTGCTCACTGAGCATGAAGATACGATGCGATTAACTCGACGAACAGTGTACACGGACATGCAAAATTGTTCGCGTGTGGTCAACGAAACGAGTTCTTTCTTCTCTGAATGGAGCTGCGGCATGGAGGAGAATTTTCGGGCGCAAGGGCATGGATGGGGATGGCCTGCATCAACGGGATGGAGCACCGGGGTCTATGGAGTTTCAATAGTTCATGGAGGTGTAGAGGAGGATAGGAATATGCAGGAGAACTGACGGAACTGGAAGAGGAGATCGAGGAACACATCCTCATATATTTGGATATGGAAACTGTAGCAATTAAAGGGAGTACGTTTGCTTTCCTCTCTGCTGGTGTGCGCATGTAGGTGTACAGGTGGGTGGAGTCGTGGAGGAAGAAGAAGCGCTAGTTGGGAAGGAGAAGAGGTTTATCTGGATGCGAGAGATGGCAAGTGAGGAGAAATAGGCTAAGGAAGAAGTCAAAGAGATGGAATTAAAGGAGGAGGGCATGAGGCAGAACGCTTGGTTCATGAGGCAGAACGCTTGGTTGTTGGCCGTTTCTCTTTCTGTACGTTTTCTCTCATCTATGTTCTCTCGTGTACTTATAGGGAAGAGGGAGAGGAGGCGCTCGCTCACCGGAAGAGATGGCCCATGTCGGCAAGGCCCATGAGGAAGGAGGGGAGGAGGAAAATGAGAGTGGGAAAAATAGATGGGCTAGGCCCACGTGACTTGAGAAAGAAAAAAAGAACAAAGGGATGAATCCAGGAAAGAGAAGAGATGTACAGATGCATGTATTGGTGGATTTGTCTCAGAAACAATGTACGCGTGGATGGAAGTATGAGTAAGATAGGTGAACAATTCAAGTGGTAGAACGTATCTAATCATCCGACGGAATTTGGCCCGAGATTGAGAAAAGGAAAAGAATCTGATTTCCGTTTTAGGAAAATCTAAAGAAGGAAAAGAAGCTCGAGAAATCAACGAATTTCAGAAACCCAAAGGAAATTCAAGGCTCATATTAAAATACGCTTAAGATGAGAAAATAAAGTCCGACTAAATGAAAAGAACAAAACTCAAATTTAATTTAGGTACGCATTAGTTCAATTTAAATCATACAATTTTTAAATAAATTCAATTTAAGCTTTTGTTAACAATAAAGCAAACGAAATTTTCTCGCCCTGGTTTTTGAAAAACTTTTTCTTAAACATTTCGAGAATCGGGATGTTACACGCAGCCAACGAACATCATCAGGATGACCCAGCGGGGCAGGAGGACCCGCTCAACCAAGAAAACCTGGATGACTTCAAAGACAGTAACTACCTCCCACTCTCCGAAGAAGAGGCTAGTCTCGGGGATGACGATTTCATCGTCCCTGAAGGTCTGCTGGAGCAGGAATGGTTCAAACGGAGGCTTCTAGCCACTGCCCGCAGCCTGAAGAAACAAAAGCGCAGAATCAAGGCCGAACAGGACACCCTCAACGATTGATGGACCAAAGTCCTAGCCGCCTAAGAAGGGTACGACCGCGAATAGCCAATCAAAAGTTATCCCAAGCGAAGGTTGCTGCCACAATTTGATGACGAGGCCGTAGAGCCAACACGTTTGACATACATATGCGCCGAACAGCCGGACTGCCCCCCTAGTGGGCGGGACAGAGAAGCTGACGAGGCCGAACACCCCGTCGCCCCACCTCGCTGTTACGGCAAGGATCAAGTGCGGCCCGCCTACGAGTACGACCTCCGTCATGATCTAGATGCTCGAGGAGGCCGTACCAGGTCCATCTACGGACCCAGGGAATACCCGCCCACTCACCGGGAAGAATATTATGACTGGCCAAACCGAGACGATAGAGTCCGGGAGCAGCAGCGGACTCGGATGGCCGAAGACCTCCGACGCGATGTAGCCCGAGTTCGGGGCGCCACACACCCCCTGTGCTTCACAGAGAGGGTAATGCAACACCAATTCCCAGAAGGCTTCAAGCATGTGAACATTGAATCATACGACGGAACCACAGACCCAGCCGTATGGATAGAGGATTTCCTCCTCCACATTCACATGACGCGAGGAGATGACCTCCACGCCATCAGATATCTGCCACTAAAGCTTAAAGGTCCGGCTCGACACTGGTTGAATAGCCTTCCCGAAGACTCTATAGGCTATTGGGAAGAGCTTGAGGACGCTTTTCGAGCGAACTTTCAGGGCACCTATGTCCGGCCTCCGGACGCTGATGACCTAAATCGCATCACACAACAACCCGGAGAATCTACCCGACAATTTTGGAACTGAATCCTGACAAAGAAAAACCAGATTGTCGACTGTCCGGATGCCGAAGCCTTGGCCGCTTTCAAGCATAGTGTCAAGGACGAATGGCTCTAAGACAGCTCGGCCAGGACAAACCAAGAACTATGGCAGCCCTTACTTCTCTCATGACCCGCTTTTGTGCGGGTGAAGATAGTTGGCTTGCTCAAAAAAATGCCAACCACGACACACCCGGTACCTCCGAGATTCGGGACGGAAATGGAAAGCCCCAACACAGCAAGAGTAAACGTCGCCACAATGACGGCGAGGGCGAGGATACGGCAGTAAATGCTGTATTCCGAAATCAGAAGTCCGGACCCCGAAAGAAAGCCCCTAAAGGCAACGGCGATGGCCCATCTAGACTAGACGCAATCCTGGACAGGACTTGCCAGATCCACGACACTCTAGAGAAGCCCGCCAACCACTCCAACCGTAACTGTTGGGTGATAAAGCAGGCCGGCAAGCTTACAGCCAAAGACTCGGGCAAAAGCCCACGAAGCAAGGACGATGACAAGCCCCGCAGGCTGAGTAGTGGAGGCCAGAAACCTTTCCCTTCCGAGGTCAAGACGGTGAATATGATCTACGCAACCCACATACCAAAGAAGGAAAGGAGGCGAGCCTTGTGAGACGTGTATTCCGTCGAGCCCGTAGTGCCGAAGTTCAATCCATGGTCAGCCTGCTCGATCACTTTCGATCGCAGGGATCACCCGACCAGCATACGCTACGGAGGATCTGCAGCCTTAGTACTCGACCCCATCATCGATGGATTCCACCTCACTAGAGTCCTAATGGACGGGGGCAGTAGCCTCAATCTAGTATACGAAGACACAGTGAGGAAGATGGGGATCGACCCGTCAAGGATAAAACCCAGTAACACCAACTTCAAGGGGGTCATTCTGGGAGTGGAGGCCTGCTGCATAGGCACTGTGATGCTTGAAGTAGTGTTTGGCTCTCCGGACAACTTCCGAAGCGAGGACTTGGTCTTCGACATTGCACCCTTTCGCAGCGGCTATCATGCCCTCCTCGGACGAACGGCGTTCGCTAAATTCAATGTCGTCCCGCATTACGGGTACCTCAAGTTGAAGATGCCCGGTCCTTCGGGCGTCATAACTATCAACGACAATACAGAACGCTCACTTCGGACCGAAGAGCACACTGCGGCTCTAGCGGCCGAAGACCAAACCGGCCCATACGGGTCCCGTTACCGGCCCGCCGTAAAGGTCGGTGACAACAGTAAACGGGCCCGAACCCGCTCCCCGTCATGGGAACCCGCATGCGTTCGATGCAAATAGGGATGCGTGCCCCACGGCACGCCCACATTCTTCGCGCTCCACTTGCCTCATCAGCACAATTTCGCACTCAAAATACCAGGGGCAGCCGTGAGGCATATATCAATAAATCCGAAGCATGTGCTCGGCTAACCCAAACTTCGGAATTACCTTGTCTTCGGATGACCCGGGGGCCAATTCTGGAACCCCCCACCCCCCCCCCCCCCAAGCACAAAGCTTCATCAGCAGGATCCTCGCCCCTCAAGGTTTCATCGAAGGTCACAACCCCCACCTCTCAGAAGCATAGGCGCAGACGTGCAGCAGGGCATAGTGGAGGCCTCGACTCACGCATCAAGGCCCTGCGTAAACCTTTACTCTATAATTTTTTTCCTTTTTACAAATAATGCCATGGCAGTTTGAATTGTACGGTTAGACGTCTTGAGCCTATGAGAAATAATAAAAACACCCTTCATGGTGTTCGGATATCCGCATCTTGCGATTGTGTCCTTTCATTCCGATTCTCCCCTTGCTCTTCAAACAAGTCTGGCATGAAAACATGATCGGTTAACTAACCTAGAGCTTGATTTAACCCTCGGCTCTGTACCCCAAGTCTGACACCTTTTTTTGCTGAGTGTTCGGCGTCTCGGACATTGCACTATATGCATCAGTTCCGAACTATGTCTTGGGTCAATAGTTGGGTTGCCCGGCTCCTGTGTTTACCCCTTATGTTCCGCACATTCGGCTAAGAGGGTAAAGGGAGAACCCCAGTGATTGTGCTTCTGGCTAGCCCAGTAAAGCACCTCAGGAGGAGAAAGCCGAAAACTGACCGTCATAGCAAGTGTGAACTGGTCAGCGATCCGATGACGAGGTTTTGACTCCAAAAGTCGTTGGCGATTTTACCATGTCACACGAAGGGTTGGTCTTAGCACTAACTACGTGATTGGAAGGGGAAGGCCTCGGCTCCCAAGTACATCACAAAGCATTGGGGATTAGTCCTTAATCCCCAACATCAAGCTCCTACGGCTAAATGAAAGCAATAAAACCGAATAGTCTGATTGCCTAGTCTCGTTCCCGCACTACCGCCTCCGGGCACCAAGATGTTGGCTAAGGGTAACAGTGCGGAGACGAAACATCCCTTGTGATATTCACCTGGGGGCTGAAGCCGACGACTGGTAACTTTCAAAATAAACATACGGCCGCACAGGAGTGAAAATTAAACCATGACAAAATAAAGTCCAGAGGCCGCATTATAAAGCACAAGGTCCATACGATAAAACTTAATACAGTCACTCAATGATCTCATCTTTAGAACACTGGACCTCTATCGCCCACGCACCGTTCATCACCTGTGTAAAGTACAACTCAGGACGGCGATGTTCTTTTCCCTTCGGCGGAGGACCAGTGGCCATATCCATCGGATTAATCTTCAGCCAATGTACCATGGTCTTCGCAAACACCAGCCTAGCTCCCTCGAGGCATGTCGACCGCTTCATGGCGTCAACACGGAGCGGTGCGCCCCGCAGCTTCTGCACTAAACCAAAGTAGATCTCCGGAATCGGCTCAGCCAGCCACAGCCGGACACATAGGTCCTTCAGCGCCAGTTCGGACATCCGATGCAGCTCCATCAGCTATTTCATCTGGTTGCTGAGGAGGGGAGGATGCTCAGAGGCCGAAAACTGTGACCAGAACAGCCGCTGCTCGGAGTCCTCCTCGTGAGTGGCATAATGCTCCATGGCGGCCGCCACATTCTTCGGAAGCTCGGCTAAGACACCTGCGGAGCGCCAGACCCGCGTCAGCAGGGCGAACCTGTTACCTCCGAACACACTCTGCAGTAAGTATTTCTTACCATTTGCAATTTGCCCGACTTGGCGGAGCTCTTCCCGGACACCTCACGCTTCGGTCCTCGCCTCCTGGAGCTCCTTCTCCGCCTTGGACAGCTGGGAGGATCGCTCCCCCTGTTCCTTCTCAATGACTTCAAGCTTCTTGACGGCATCCTGGAGCTCCACTTGCACCTCGGTTACTCGAGCCTCGTGCTGCTCACCAGCAAGCTTGGCCTTCTCGAGCTCGGCCACCGCCTTGTCAGCGGCTGTCTTCTTGGCAGCCGCCTTTGCCTCGGCTTTCTTCAAGGCCTCCCTCAAGCCCTCGACTTCGGCGGTGGCAGATGCAAGATCATCACAATAAAAGATCAGCATACAGTCCGGATCGTCAATATCCGGCATCAAGCAGTTGTACATCTTATCAAAGGGCTTACCTTGCGCCTCATCAAGCCGTTTGTTGACAAGGTCAAGCTCTTTATCAGAATGCTTGAGCTTCCGATCCATCTCCTCTAGCGCCGCAGCATTAGCAGTTGCGGCCAGAGAAGATGCCCGTGACATTAAAAAATTCACACCATTTCAGATAATGGCCTGTAGAACGAGATCCTCCGCAGGTTTTCTTCGCAAACTTGCAGAGTCTCAGGGGCTACTGTAGATATGGCATACTTAAACTAAGGACTAAATTCAATTTATGAGAAAAGAGCATTACTTGACTTACCTCAAAGCCTGTTAGCAGGCCTCTAACAACGTCGTTCAGTCCGGAATGAATGGACCGAGCACCCTGTATAACCGCACCCATAAGAGTACGGTGCTCGTCGACGACGGCAGAGTTGTTCACCAACTCTGCCAGCGTGTCCGGCCAGCCCACCGCCGCCCGAGTTGAGGTGTTCAGCGCAGGCGTCGGGCCCCCAGCACCTTCCCCATCGAAAGGAGGAATTGGCTCCCTTGGGGGCTCAGGAGCCGAATACGGTAGGGGTTCGGATGATCCGGATCCCCTTCCCGTGTTAGCCAGGAGGGAGGCATCCCCCTGGTCTTCAACGACCGAGGCGTCGGCCTCGGCCATGGTGGCGTCGACCTCCTCCCCTGAGTTCGGAGGAGGAGGGGTCTTTCGCGACAGCACCTCCCCAACCTCTTCGGGGATTAGAGGAGGTGCGGAACGTGAGCCACTGTCCGCCAGTTCGACGGGCAGGGATGTCCCCGAAGAGGTCTCCTCGGTGGGGTGGCCACGCGGAGGGCTGCACCACCAAAAAACGATCAATCTACGTTCTACCAGGGACTACTAAAAGAATAAAGCAATTGAAAATGTCGCAATATGTACCTGGCCGCATGGGGCTTGAACCTGGGTTCCCTCTCCGGAACCTTTTCGGATGCTTCAGACTCCTCGTCGCAGCCCGAGCTGTCGGGCAAGACCAGCTTAGGCTGGCACTGTCTCTTCCGGGCCTGAGGAGGTTCAACCTCACCGCCCTCTTCTTAGAGTGCGAGGAGGCGCTTTCCTCCTCGTCCTCATCCTCATCCTCCTCCTGTACGGATAGGGCCACAGTGTCTCCGGACCGGCTGTCTGGACGAGCCCTGCAACGGAGGCCCTCCCTGGCTTCCGGCACCTCCATCTTCTTGCCCTTCTTGTCGAGCGCCTTGTACGGCACCACGACCAACAACTTCTCTAGCTATTCAAATCGGGGCCCTTCTGGCAGCGGCGACGGGCCGCTGATCTTCTCGGCCTTGGCGAGCCAGCCCTGCAAAATCCACATAAAGATGTTCAAATCAAATCATACGGTGCTAATATTCAAACTCATGTTAAGACCAATGCCGCTCACCTTCTTCGGAGGGGTCGCAGCGTCAAGGCCGATGTCCACCCCCTCGACCGGCCAGTCCTTCTGCGGCTTGAATGGCAGACCCCACACTTTCTTGTGGGTCGTGCCGAAAAGATGTTGCACGGTGGCCGGATCTTCGGGGTCATGCTCCCACATTGGCTTGGCACTGTCCTGACAGGGGAGGAGTCGATGATTGAGCATGATCTGGATCACATTAACCAGCTTCGCGCCGGTCTCCACTATGCTGATGACGCACTTCTGCAGCGCCTTCAAATCGTTAGCGGACCCCCAGTCCGGGCTCTTGGTGGTCCACGAGGCCAGCCTAGTAGGGGGTCCAGATCTGAATGCGGGAGCCGCCGCCCATCCGGCTCCCCTTGGCTCGGTGATGTAGAACCATTCCTTTTGCCACACCTTAACGGTGTCGATAAACTTGCCCTCCGGCCACGGGACCCACGTCAGTTTGCTAATCATGGCCCCGCCGCAGTTTGCATGTTTGCCGCCAACCACCTTGGGCTTGACGTTGAACACCTTCAGCCATAGGCCGAAGTGTGGTCGGACTCGGAGGAGAGATTTGCAGAAGATGATGAAGGACAAGATGTGGAGGAGGGAGTTGGGGCTAGATCGTGAAAATCTAGCCCGTAAAAGAACATCAACCCCCTCACAAAGGGGTGCAGGGGAAATCCAAGCCCCCTAAGGAAATGGGGGAGGAATACGACCCTTTCACCCGCCCTGGGCGTGGGGATGATCCGGCCCGCTTCGGGGGCCCGATGAGCAATGTCGGCCGACAAGTAGCCGGCCTCCTTCAACTTCACGATGTTGCTATCTGTGACAATGGAGGCGGACCACTTCCCGTTGGCGCCGGATTCGGCCATGGCTGAAGGGGACGGGGTGGGATTTACTGTGGAAGCAAATAAAAGGGGCGCTGGAGCTCTGAAGATCTGCGTGAGCGGAAGGTGGAAGAAGGTGTGGGATGCTGACTGTTGTAGCTCCCCCTTTATAGGCTGTTGACAAGCCAAGAGTTCCTTTTTTCACACCGTTGGCTTCTCCACTTCCCGATACGCTCGCAACGTTATGTGCAGGATGGGTAATCGAAATCATTGATCATATCCCCTGAAAGGCGGGGCACGATCCCCACCTTGATGAGACATGTCAAACGTGGATGGGCCTTGAGCCACGCTCCGAGAGATACTAACCGCTCGGCCTTATGGCCAGATGCGACTCTTTGTTGAAAGAGAAAAAGTTGTCAGATGAAGGCACTGTTTACACTTGAACGGTTTTTTGTTATTGCCTTCGTTGTTAAGTAAAACTGCCATTTCAGATTCCGGACATCACTTGGCTCCGAACATGAACAAAGCACACTAAAGAACTCGCCTCGCAAGCCGAATACTGTTGGGTGAGTGGATGCTGGATACAAGCCTTGGCGTTGGAGGCAAGTTCGGGAGCTACTGAGGGAGTTATGGACTAAGGGGTCCTCGGGGTGCCGGCCCATTGAATATGGGTCGGACTGGTGAAGCCGCATAGCAACAGGAGATCTACGAAGCCGTGGTTTGCCCTCCAAGTCAAGGATAGGTAGGATCTCTTTTCTCCTTATTGTAATCTATCTCTAGTAACCCTAACCCTACTGGTGTCTATATAAACCGAGGGTTGTAGTCTTTAGGGGGGAGATATATTCATCACTTCATCACCTTAGGGTTTAGCTCATGCTGATCTCGAGGTAGATCTACTCTGTAAATCATACTATACATCCAATACAATCAAGCAGGACATAGGGTATTACCTCTTTGAGAGGGCCCGAACCTGGGTAAACACCTTGTTCATCGTCCCTTGTTCCCCATCGATCCTAGATCCACGGCTCGGGACCCCCTACCCCGAGGTCTGTCGGTTTTGACACCGACACTTATCCTTTTCTACAAAAAGGATTGGGCCACCTTGCTGCACCTTAGTTACATTTGTTACTTCTTACCCATTACGAATTATCTTATCACAAAACTATCTATTACCGATAATTTCAGTGCTTGCAGAGAATACCTTGCTAAAAACCGCTTGTCATTTCCTTCTGCTCCTCGTTGGGTTTGACACTCTTACTTATCGAAAGGACTACGATAGATCCCCTATACTTGTGGGTCATCAAGACTATTTTCTGGCGCTGTTGCCGGGGAGTGAAGTGCCTTTGGTAAGGAAACATTTATATTACATGCTGAAATTTACTGTCACTTGTCACTATGAAAAATCATCCTTTGAAGGGTTTGTTCGGGGTATCTTCACCCCGACCGAAAGATCAAAGAGTTTCCCCTCAACCTACTGCACCTACTGAAAATATTTATTATGAAATTCCTTCGGGTATGATAGAGAAACTGCTAGCTAATCCTTATGCAGGAGATGGAACACTACATCCTGATTTGCACCTAATCTATGTGGATGAAGTTTGTGGATTATTTAAGCTTGCAGGTTTGCCTGAGGATGAAGTCAATAAGAAGGTCTTCCCTTTATCTTTGAAGGAGAAGGCATTGACATGGTATAGGCTATGCGATGATATTGGGACTTGGAATTACAACCTATTGAAATTGGAATTTCATCAGAAGTTTTATCCTATGCATCTGGTTCATCGTGATCGGAATTATATATATAATTTTTGGCCTCGTGAAGTAGAAAGTATCTCTCAAACTTGGGGGAGGCTTAAGTTAATGTTATATTCATGCCCCAATCATGAGCTCTCAAGAGAAATTATTATTCAGAATTTTTATGCTCGGCTTTCTCGTAATGATCAATCCATGCTCGATACTTCTTGTACTGGTTCTTTTATGAAGAAGAATATTGAATTCAAATGGGATCTCTTGGAAAGAACTAAACGCAACTCTGAAGATTGGGAGCTCGATGAAGATAAGGATTGGGTTCTCTTAAGTTTGATTGTGTTCAATCTTTTATAGATACCGATGCTTTTCGTGAATTTAGCACTAAATATGGACTTGACTCTGAGATAGTAGCTTCTTTCTATGAATCATTTGCTACGCATGTTGATCTCCCTAAGGAGAAGTGGTTTAAATATCATCCTCCCATTGAAGTAAAAATAGTAGAACCCAGTAAAGCTGAAGAGGCAACTATTACTTATAATGTTGATCCTGTTATTCCTACTGCTTATATTGAGAAACCACCTTACCCTGTTAGGATAAAAGAACATGCTAAAGCTTCAGCTGTGGTTCGTAAGAGTTACACTAGAACACCTACTCCCCCTGAGTAAATTAAAGTTGAACCTAGTATTGCTATGGTTAAAGATCTCTTGGTCGATAACATTGATGGGCATGTTATTTACTTCTGTGATGAAGCTGCTAGAATTGCTAGAACCCGATAATAAAGATAAACATAGACCTATTGTTGGCATGCCTATTGTTTCTGTTAAAATAGGAGATCATTGTTACCATGGCTTATGTGATTTGGGTGCTAGTGTGAGTGCAATTCCCTTTACTTTATATCAAGAAATTATGAATGATATTGCACCTGCTGAAATAGAAGATATTGATGTTACTATTAAGCTTGCCAATAGAGATACTATCTCACCAATTGGGATTGTTAGAGATGTTGAAGTCTTGTGTGGGAAAATAAAATACCCTACTGATTTCCTAGTTCTTGGGTCCCCACAAGATGATTTTTGTCCCATTATATTTGGTAGACCTTTCTTGAACACTGTTAATGCTAAAATAGATTGTGAGAAAGAAACTGTTAGTGTAAATTTTGGGGATGTGTCTCATGAGTTTAATTTATCCAAATTTCGTAGATGACCCCATGATAAAGAGTTGCCTAGTAAATATGAAATTATTGGTCTTGCTTCTATTGTCGTGCCTCCTACTGATCCTTTAGAACAATATTTGCTAGACCATGAAAATGATATGTTCATGAATGAAAGAAAGGAATTAGACGAGATTTTCTTTAAACAAATGTCTTTTTTGAAACACAATTTGCCTGTTGAGACTCTTGGAAATCCTCTACCACCCAAGAGTGATCCTGTATTCGATCTTAAACAATTACCTGATGCTTTGAAATATTCTTATCTCGATGAGAAAAAGATATATCCTGTTATTATTAGTGCTAGCCTTTCAGAGCATGAGGAAAAGAAATTATTGAAAACTCTAAAGAAGCATCGTGCAGCTATTGGATATACTCTGGATGATCTTAAGGGCATTAGTCCCACTCTATGTCAGCACAAAATTAATGTGGAACCTGATGCTAAACCTGTTGTTGATCATCAGCGACGGTTGAATCCTAAGATGAAGGAAGTGGTAAGAAATGAAATACTAAAGCTTCTGGAAGCAGGTATAATTTATCCTATTGCTGATAGTAGATGGGTAAGTCATGTTCATTGTGTCCCTAAGAAGGGAGGTATTACCGTTGTTCCAAATGATAAAAATGAATTGATTCCGCAAAGAATTGTCACAAGTTATAGAATGGTTATTGATTTTAGAAAACTAAACAAAGCTACTAGGAAAGATCATTACCCTCTACCTTTTATTGATCAAATGCTAGAAAGACTATCAAAACATACACACTTCTGCTTTCTAGATGGTTATTCTGTTTTTTTCCAAATACCTGTGTCACAAGAGGATCAAGAAAAAACTACTTTTACTTGCCCTTTCGGTACCTTTGCTTATAGACGTATGCCTTTTGGTTTATGCAATGCACCTGCTACTTTTCAAATATGTATGACTGTTATATTCTCTGACTTTTGTGAAAAGATTGTTTAGGTTTTCATGGATGATTTCTCCGTTTACGGAACTTCTTTTGATGATTGCTTAAGCAACCTTGATCGAGTTTTGCAGAGATGTGAAGAAACTAATCTTGTCTTGAATTGGGAAAAGTGCCACTTTATGGTTAATGAAGGTATTGTCTTGGGGCATAAAATCTCCTAAAGAGGTATTGAAGTAGATAAAGCTAAAGTGGATGCTATTGAAAAAATGACGTGTCCTAAAGATATCAAAGGTATAAGAAGTTTCCTTGGTCATGTTAGTTTCTATAGGAGGTTTATTAAATACTTCTCTAAAATTTCTAGGCCTCTTACTAATCTCTTGCAAAAGGATGTTCCATTTGTTTTTTATGATGATTGTGTAGAAGCATTTGAAATACTTAAGAAAGCCTTAATTTCTGCACCTATTGTTCAACCACCTGATTGGAACCTACCCTTTGAAATTATGTGTGATGCTAGTGATTATGCTGTTGGTGCTATTCTAGGACAAAGAGTTGATAAGAAATTAAATGTTATCCATTATGCTAGTAAAACTCTAGACAGTGCTCAAAGAAATTATGCTACTACTGAAAAAGAATTTTTAGCGGTTGTATTTGCTTGTGATAAGTTCAGATCTTATATTGTTGATTCCAAAGTAACTATTCACACTGATCATGCTGCTATTAAATATCATATGGAAAAGAAAGATGCTAAACCTAGACTTATTAGATGGGTTCTCTAGTTGCAAGAATTTGATTTACATATTATTGATAGAAAAGGAGCTAAGAACCCCGTAGCAGACAACTTGTCTAGGTTAGAAAATATTCTTGATGACCCACTACCTATTGATGATAGCTTTCCTGATGAACAATTAGCTATCATAAATGATTCTCGTAGTACTCCTTGGTATGCTGATTATGCCAATTATATTGTTGCTAAATTTATACCACCTAGTTTCACATACCAACAAAAGAAAAGGTTTTTCTATGATTTAAGACATTACTTCTGGGATGACCCACACCTTTATAAAGAAGGAGTAGATGGTGTCATTAGATGTTGTGTACCTGAGCATGAACAGGAACAAATCCTACGCAAGTGTCACTCCGAGGCGTACGGAGGACACCATGCTGGAGATAGAACTGCACACAAGGTATTATTGGCCTACTCTTTTCAAGGATGCTCGTAAGTTTGTCTTGTCTTGTGATGAATGTCAAAGAATTGGTAACATTAGTAGACATCAGGAAATGCCTATGAATTATTCACTTGTTATTGAACCATTTGATGTTTGGGGATTTGATTATATGGGACCTTTTCCTTCCTCTAATGGGTATACACATATTTTGGTTGCTCTTGATTATGTTACTAAGTGGGTAGAAGCTATTCCAACTAGTAGTGTTGATCATAACACCTCCATTAAAATGCTCAAAGAAGTTATTTTCCCGAGGTTTGGAGTCCCTAGATATTTAATGATTGATGGTGGTTCACACTTTATTCATGGTGCTTTCAGTAAATTGATTGCTAAGTATGATGTTAACCATAGAATTGCATCTCCATACCATCCTCAGTCTAGTGGTCAGGTAGAATTAAGTAATAGAGAAATAAAGTTGATTTTGCAAAAGACTATTAATTGATCTAGAAAGAATTGGTCTAAGAAACTTGATGATGCATTATGGGCTTATAGAACTGCTTATAAAAACCCTATGGGTATGTCTCCATATAAAATGGTTTATGGAAAAGCATGTCACTTACCTCTTGAATTAGAACACAAAGCTTATTGGGCAATTAAAGAGCTCAACTATGATTTCAAACTTGCCGGTGAGAAGAGGTTATTTGACATTAACTCACTTGATGAATGGAGAACCCAAGCCTATGAGAATGCAAAATTGTTTAAAGAGAAAGTTAAAAGATGGCATGATAAAAGGATACAAAAGCGTGAATTCAATGTAGGTGACCATGTCTTGCTATACAATTCTCATTTAAGATTTTTTGCAGGAAAACTTCTCCCTAAATGGGAAGGATATTACATTATCGAGGAAGTTTATCGTTCCGGTGCCATCAAAATCAACAACGCCGAAGGTAATAACCCGAAGGTGGTAAACGGGCAAAGAATTAAACATTATATCTCAAGTACTCCCATAAATGTTGAAACCAATATCATTAATACCATAACACCGGAGGAGTACATAAGGGATATCTACCAGAACGCTCCAGACTCCGAAAAGGAATAGATCTGAAAACATGTCGTCTCAAGATTCGGAGGAAGAGAGCTATGTCGCTGATTACATCGCAAACCCAAAGGTCTATGGAGAGGTGGAGCATTACGGCTGGACTACGGAGGAGGAGGAAGACTTCGACATGGAGAGAATAAGGAACAATAGCTCCGAAGGAGATGAAGATCCACTACCTCAACCTGGCGATATGCATGTGGAATTCAAGAACTCAAGCCTTCCTAAGGTCCAATCTATCCCACCAAGTTTTCTGCAGGACAGCAAGGCGGCGTTATGCAAAAAGATATTAAGACTCGAGCTCGAGAATGATGATCTAAGGGAGGAAAATTTTAGCCTCAGACGCAAGCTGGAAAAGAAGAATACATCAACGCCATCATCACCACCTCCGAAGAAAGAGACCTAAGTACATGGGTATGGGCACTCCCCTTGGCTAGTGCCAAGCTTGGGGGAGGTGCCCCGGTATCGTATCACCATCACATCTTTACCTTTATCATTTTTCTTAGTTCGATCCTTTTGGTTACATCTTGTTTTAGTAGAATAAAGTTTTAGTATGATCTAGCTTTGAGTTTTGCTTTGTGTTCCCTCTATGTAATCGAGTCTGAGAGTTATATAATAAAGAGTAGTTTTGAGTTGAGGGCTTTGCTTTCTTGCTATGATCTTGAGTAAAACAAATAAGGAATAAAAGAAATAAAAGGATCATATAATGATCTTATGGGAAGTAATAACTTCACATATAGGAAGTATGTCGCATGAAATTTGTCGGGAGTTGACAAACATAGTTTTGGTCATTGTTACAATTAATAGGAAGTAATAAAGAAAGAGAGGTCTCACATGTAAATACACTATCTTGGTGTAGCGACCCGACCCGAATGGATCGAATCTCTGTGTTCAAGTGTCATCCCTGGATCGGTAATGCTGACACACACAGTACTCAAAGGATTTATAACAGAGTGCAATCACACACTTATTACATCGAACGTCTCAAAAGAGAACTGATTACAATAAATATGGCTTAAGGCCATCTAAATAAGATAACAGCGGAAGGCTTGGAAGATAAGGTGAATCCATCAACTCCAACGGCATAGCTGAGTGCACGACAACGACCTAGCACACCTTACTCTTCGTCTGAAAAGTCTGCAACATGATACGTTGCAGCCCGAAACGGGTCAGCACATGGAATATGCTGGCAATATAACACAGTAGAGCAATGAACAGAATAATTGCTAATACTACATGCATATTTGGCTGGTGGAAAAGCTCTAGGGTTATACTGTTTTGCGAAAAGCCAATTTTTCCCTTCAACAAAGGAATATATTTTATTTAACTATCATGGTGGTTGTTGAACATTGAGAAGGTAAATCCCCCTCTCAATCCCAATTAAAAGTAATTATTAATCCCAACAATTAATTTAGAGTGATGGGATTCAATATGATGATCCAAGAACCAGATACTCAAGATGTCCATAACCGGGGACACGGCTAATCATGATTAGTTTGTACACTCTGCAGAGGTTTGTGCACTTTTCCCCACAAGACTCGATCTCCTCCGTTGGATTTCTCGCACTACATGGTGTTTGAGAAACGGATGACCGAGACACAGTCTTTCAGAAACATTTACTCTTTACTCTGGGTAGACAGTTACACCTACTTTCCCCTACATCTGCTAGCCTACCACTGAAAGAGGTCCTGCAACATACTCAACTATGCTAGAGCCCATAATAGCTTGTGGCTGCACACGGAAGTTTCTAGCATGAATAATCTTATGATCCCTTTGAGCCTGGGTGGCGGACCGTAGGAGGATCACACGGTATATCCCCGGGATCTCCTAGGACAACACTGGTATATCCCCAGGTGCCCAAACAAGCAATCCACCCAGATGTGTATTAAAGTTGCCACCTTAAGTTGACCATTAATTAAAAAAAATCTCACATCTGTCATGGATACACTCAAAACCCAATCCACGTCTACGAGCATAGCATGGCAACATAAGCATAGCGTAGAAGTAACTCCCAAGGGTTTTATAATAAAAGGGCAATAGGTTCTACCTCATCATCTACTTCCCAGTACCCACAAGTTAATCACATCCTAATCATGCAATATTTGAGGGTCGAAACTAATGCATAAAAACTGGGTAACGAAGAAGTATGATCAATGTGTTACTTGCCTTGCTGACGATCCGCAAAACCTAGGGACTCGTAGTAGCACGCTTCGCACTCCGGGAACTCTATCGCAAACAAACAATAGCATACATAAGCAATCAAGCGAAGATGCGCGGGTAAAACCCAAATGAGAAGACCTAACCAGAAAGTTCAACTGAAGAACTCTGGTTTGCAAAAAGAATCAAATCAAACGGAGCAACGAAACTCAAACTGCGAAAGAAACACGCTTCGATTACTAATCTGGACTAAAGTCAAATTTTACAGTAGCAAAAACTTGTTTAAGTTGGTTAAACAGAAAGAGGGCTTCGAGACGAAGATCTAGGCGCTTGAATCGCCTGATTCCGACAAACGAGCGAAAAGTTATACTAAAACGAAAATCGGATCAGAAATCGCGATCGAAAATAATCGCGGAAAATCCGAGAAAAAGAAAACTAACGAACAGGCTAACGAACGAACGTTCGCTGTCTGCGGTTAAACGGTGAAAACCGTTCGTTAAAACGAACGTACGGACGAACGTCCGCTAAATAACTAAACCGACGGAAAACCGATCTAAAAAAGAATAAACCGGAATTAAAAAAAAACCGAATCTGATAAAAAATCGGATCTAGGGTTTCAAAAAAAACCGAAAGGTTTTCTCGCGAAAACCGAGGCGGCTACCTCGGGTCCGGCGGGTCGGCGGGTCGGCGGCAGCGTGGCTCCGGCGGGCGGCGGCGGCTCCGGCGAGGGGCGGCGCGGGGCGGCGCGGGCGGCGGTGCGGCGGTGGCGAGGCGGCGGCGGCGGCGGCTCCGGCGAGGGGCGGCGCGGGGCGGCGCGGGCGGCGGGGCGGCGGTGCGGCGGTGGCGAGGCGGCGGCGGCGTCCGGCGGCGGCGGCGGTGGCGGCGGCGGTGCGGCGGCGGCGGCGGCGGCGGCGGTTTAGGGTTTGGGTTTCGGGTGGTGGCGGCGGTAACGGGCCTCGGGGCGGCGGCTTATAAAGGCCTGGCCCGAGAAGTCCTGGCCGAGTACGGCCCTAAGTCGGTCGCGCGTTTTTTTTTTTAAATAATTCCGCGGTAGAAAAACAAATAAAAGAAATACTAAACGGACTCCAAAATTCCCGAAATAAATTTTCCCCGTCCTCTAAAAATCTCCCGGACAAGGTAAACATTTATTTGGGACTCTAATGCAATTTTGAAAAATGCATATTTTTTCTAAATCCAAATAAAATTGCAATAAAAATCCAAATAAAATATTTATTTGATTTTAATATTTTTCCTCCAATATTCCATTTATTTTGGAGAAGTCATATTATCTCCTCTCATATATTTTTAATATGAAATATTTTCGCAGAGATAAATAATTAAACCAAATTGATCCTTGTTTCAATATTTGAGAAAATTCAAATATGAAAACGGTGAAATCCCCAACTCTCTCCGTGGTCCTTGAGTTGCTCAGGATTTCGAGGATCGCAAAATGAAATGCAATAAAATATGATATGCATGGATGACCTATGCATAACATTCCAAATTGAAAATTTGGGATGTTACAAACCTACCCCCCTTAAGATGAATCTCGCCCTCGAGATTCGGGTTGGCCAGAAAATAGGTGTGGGTGGTCCTTCCGGAGGTCTTCTTCGCGCTCCCAGGTGGCTTCATCTTCGGTATGGTGACTCCACTGAACTTTGCAAAACCTGATAACTTTGTTGCGTGTAACTCGGCTGGCAAACTCGAGAATCTTGACGGGTTTCTCCTCGTAGGTTAGATCACTATCCAATTGAATTGCTTCTAGGGGCACTGTATCTCTTAGAGAAATATCAGCCATCTCCGCATGGCACTTCTTCAACTGGGAAACGTGAAACACATCATGAACTCCTGACAGTCCTTCGGGCAATTCCAACTTGTAGGCAACTTCACCCATACGTCCCAATACTCGGTATGGTCCTACAAACCTCGGGGCTAACTTTCCTTTAACTCCAAAACGTTTCACTCCTCGTAAGGGTGATACTCGTAGATATGCTCTGTCTCCGACTTCATAGGTTACCTCCTTGCGTTTTGGATCGGCATAACTCTTCTGTCTGGACTGGGCTACTTTCAGTCTATCTCGAATCAGCTTAACCTTCTCTTCGGATTCCTTAATCAAATCCGGTCCAAACAACTGACGGTCTCCAACTTCATCCCACATCAACGGTGTTCTGCACCTCCTTCCATACAAAGCCTCGAAAGGTGCCATCTTCAAACTGGCTTGGTAGCTGTTGTTGTATGAGAACTCCGCGTAGGGCAAATTGTCATCCCAACTAGATCCATAATCTAGCGCACAAGCTCTTAACATGTCCTCCAGAATCTGATTGACTCTCTCGGTCTGTCCATCTGTCTGCGGATGAAAAGCTGTACTAAACTCTAGCCTGGTTCCCAATGTCTGGTGTAGTTGCCGCCAAAACTTTGAAGTAAACTGGGTTCCTCTATCTGATACGATGGTCCTCGGAACTCCGTGCAGACATACGATCCTGGTCATATATATCTTGGCCAACTTCGCACTCGTATATGTGGTTTTCACTGGAATAAAGTGAGCTACTTTGGTCAAACGATCCACTACTACCCAGATAGAATCATATCCTGATCGGGTCCTGGGTAATCCGGTGATGAAATCCATGCCAAGTTTATCCCACTTCCATTCGGGTATTGGCATAGGCTATAGCAATCCTGCGGGCTTCTGATGCTCTGCCTTCACTCTCCGACATACATCACATACGGCTACATACTCAGCAACATCCCTCTTCATACCCGTCCACCAGAAACGCTCTTTTAAGTCCAAATACATCTTGGTGTTTCCGGGGTGTATCGAGTATGGCGAGTCATGAGCCTCCTGTAGTATCAACTTCCTGATCTCGGCATTATTGGGTACATACACACGGTCCTCAAACCATAAGGTGTCGCGCTCATCTTCACGAAAACCTTTGGCTTTTCCTTTGCACATTCTATCCTTTATCTCGGCAATTTCTTTGTCCTCTTTCTGAGCTTCTCGAATCCTTCCCAATAATGTTGACTGAACTTCCATAACTGCGACAAAACCTCTAGGGACTATCCCCAAACGAAACTCCCTGAGATCTTCGGATAACCCCTTTGGTAAACCTCCGCTTTTGAGGGTATTGACATAACTCTTCCGGCTCAAAGCGTCTGCTACGACATTGGCTTTTCCTGGATGATAATGCAACTTCATATCATAATCCTTTATAAGTTCCAACCATCTCCTCTGCCTGAGGTTCAGCTCCTTCTGAGTGAAAATATACTTCAAGCTCTTGTGATCCGTGTACACATCACAACGGTTCCCAATAAGAAAATGTCTCCAAGTCTTAAGTGCATGAACTACAGCTGCTAACTCCAAGTCATGCGTGGCATAATTCAACTCATGCGGCCGAAGCTGACGTGAGGCATGTGAAACAACTCTTCCTTCCTGCATAAGTACTCCTCCCAGTCCTAAGCGAGAAGCGTCGCAATACACTTGGAAATCCTTGCGTATATCTGGCAGAATCAGAACTGGGGCTGTAACCAAACGTTTCTTCAGTTCCTGAAAACTTGCCTCACATTCATCTGTCCATTTGAACTTAGTGTCCTTCTTCAGTAACTCCGTCATAGGCTTCGCAATCTTAGAAAAATTCTCGATAAATCTCCGATAATATCCTGCAAGTCCAAGAAAACTGCGGATCTCCCCTACTGAGGTGGGTGCCAACCACTCAGTGACAGACTGAACCTTAGTGGGGTCTACTGCTATACCTTCGCCCGATATAACATGTCCAAGAAATCCAACTTCCTTCAACCAAAACTCACATTTGCTGAACTTGGCATACAACTGATGTTCCCTGAGCTTCTCGAGAACTAAACGCAGATGCTCCTTGTGCTCCTCTTCATTCTTTGAGTATACCAAGATATCATCAATGAACACCACGACAAACTTATCCAAGAATTCCATGAACACCTTGTTCATCATACTCATGAAATAGGCAGGGGCATTAGTCAATCCAAATGACATAACTGTGTACTCATATAGCCCATACCGGGTGGTGAAGGCTGTCTTAGGTATATCCTGTTCTCGGATCTTCAGCTGGTGATACCCTGATCTCAGATCGATCTTGGAGAACACTTTAGCTCCTTGCAACTGATCAAACAAATCATTAATCATTGGCAGTGGGTACTTGTTCTTAATCGTCACTTCATTCAATGCGCGATAATCAACAACCATTCTCAAGGATCCATCCTTCTTCTCAACTAAGAGCACTGGGGCTCCCCACGGTGATGAACTTCGTCGAATGTAACCTTTCTCCAATAATTCCTTGATCTGCTTCTTAATCTCCTCCAGATCATTTGCGGGCATCCGGTATGGTCTCTTTGATATTGGTCCGGTGCCTGGCAACAATTCTATCAGGAATTCAATGTCTCGATCCGGCGGCATGCCTGGTAACTCCTCTGGAAATACATCCGGGTAATCTTTCACAATAGGCACCTCCTCCTGAACAACTCCCGTGAGAGAACTTACTTGGCTCCTTCTAGGCACATGCCTAGATACATACTTGATCCTTTTTCCCTCCGGGGTGGTAAGCAAAATCGACTTACTCGCACAATCGATGCTTCCTCCATACATCGATAGCCAATCCATGCCTAGTATCACATCCAATCCTTGTGACTTCAAAACTATCAGGTCTGAGGGGAAAACATGACTTCCAATGATCAATGGCATCTGAAAACATCCTTGTCTTGCCATATACTCCGCACCGGGTGATCTTACTAACATGGGTGTCCTAAGTACCTTAGTGGGCAACTTATACTTATCCACGAATCCCCTTGATATGTATGAATGCGATGCACCAGTATCGAAAAGAACAATTGCAATAAAAGACTTAACCAAAAACTTACCGATAACTGCATCAGGCTGCTCCTCAACCTCCTCCATGTTCACGTGGTTCACTTGTCCTCGGTTGAATGGATTGGGCTTCTTCCCAGCGCTTCCATTACCATTGCCATTCTTCAATTCTGGACATTCGTTGGCATAATGTCCAGTCTTCCCACACTTGAAACAGGTAATGTGGCTTTGATCCTTCTTGGCGGGTGTGGCTGGGTTAGAGCGGTTCTGATTGCTGCCTGCTCCATGTCCATTTCCATTCTTGTGGCCATTATGGTTGTGTGAACTTCCTCCATTGTGAGAATGGCCTCCATGGTTATGTGCATAACCTCCCGAGTTCGGGGTAAAACGGGGCTTCTGCTGAGCTCCTGAGTTGAACTTCCCTTGTCCATACTTCCTCTTGCGGCTATCAATCTGCTGCTGCTTCCCTTCAATCATAAGAGCTTTGTCTACCAACTCCTGGTAGTTGTTGAATGTTGCCACCATCAACTGCATACTCAGCTCATCATTCAACCCTTCCATAAACTTCTCCTGCTTCGCGGCATCAGTGGCCACATCATCCGGGGCATAGCGAGCTAATTTACTGAACTCATACACGTACTGCCCCACGGTACGGTTTCCCTGGCGTAAGTTGTGAAACTCACGCTTCTTCATGCTCATAGCTCCTGCTGAGACATGTGCAGTGCGGAAAGCTTGCTGAAACTGATCCCAAGTGACATTGGCTATAGGGAATGTGGCTGTGTAATTCTCCCACCATGAGGCTGCGGGTCCATCCAATTGATGTGCGGCAAAACGCACCTTCTCAGCGTCTGTGCATCCTGCGGTGGTCAACTCTCTTCCAATCCTGCGCAGCCAGTCATCCGCAACTATTGGCTCGGTGCTACTGGAAAACACCGGCGGCTGCAACCTCAGAAAACGGGCTAAGTTGTCAACTGGTGGTGGTGGCGGTGGGTTGTTGTTGTTGTTGTTGCCTTGGTTCTGAACTAGTAGCTGCATCAGGGTATTCTGCTGTTGAATCAACTGAGTGAGCTCTGGTGGGAAAACAAATCCGGTGTCGCGTCTCGGAGGCATCTGATGGGTTTAGAGGGAAGAGATTAGAATAGAGTAAGGTCTAGTGAGAAAGCACTACCCATATGCACATGAGACAAACACATTCATAACACACCACTCAATTCAAGCAAGAGCATACAATCGATCTAACTACCGTTACAAAAGTGCTCGGACTATTACTATTTACATGGGGAAAATACTAATGATAATATGGTGGTCATCTAGAAATTTTGATCGGTGGAAGACTCCATGATATCCGCTCCAGCTTCGTCTTCATAATCATCATCACTACTGTCGGGGTCGGAGTCGGTGTCGTCGATGATGATGTAGTCTTCAGATCGAATTTCCTCAGGTTCGTCGTCTTCTTCTCCGGGCGCGGGGTCTCCCATGAATACTCCTAGCTTTCTTGTCAGGTCGTCATTCTTTTCCACTAGTATTGCGATTTCCTCCTCGTATCCATCGCGTGTAGACTTGAGTTCCTCTTCTAGCACAGTGGCGGTGTAGGTCCCGGTGAAGCTTGGTATTCCGATGTTCAGGTACCTAGTGACTTCCTTCAAGTGTCGTCCAAAAGGTGTGTCTTCATCCGGTTGTGTAAACTTGTTCCTTGAGTCTGCCATCCTAGAGAATAGAAGATGGAGAGAAGTCAGAAATGAGTAGAGAAGAGTGACCTATGGCTTTTCTTAGTGGTCGTGTCCTACAGTCAGCGTGTGCTCTGATACCATCTCTGTAGCGACCCGACCCGAATGGATCGAATCTCTGTGTTCAAGTGTCATCCCTGGATCGGTAATGCTGACACACACAGTACTCGAAGGATTTATAACAGAGTGCAATCACACACTTATTACATCGAACGTCTCAAAAGAGAACTGATTACAATAAATATGGCTTAAGGCCATCTAAATAAGATAACAGCGGAAGGCTTGGAAGATAAGGTGAGTCCATCAACTCCAACGGCATAGCTGAGTGCACGACAACGACCTAGCACACCTTACTCTTCGTCTGAAAAGTCTGCAACATGATACGTTGCAGCCCGAAACGGGTCAGCACATGGAATATGCTGGCAATATAACACAGTAGAGCAATGAACAGAATAATTGCTAATACTACATGCATATTTGGCTGGTGGAAAAGCTCTAGGGTTATACTGTTTTGCGAAAAGCCAATTTTTCCCTTCAACAAAGGAATATATTTTATTTAACTATCATGGTGGTTGTTGAACATTGAGAAGGTAAATCCCCCTCTCAATCCCAATTAAAAGTAATTATTAATCCCAACAATTAATTTAGAGTGATGGGATTCAATATGATGATCCAAGAACCAGATACTCAAGATGTCCATAACCGGGGACACGGCTAATCATGATTAGTTTGTACACTCTGCAGAGGTTTGTGCACTTTTCCCCACAAGACTCGATCTCCTCCGTTGGATTTCTCGCACTACATGGTGTTTGAGAAACGGATGACCGAGACACAGTCTTTCAGAAACATTTACTCTTTACTCTGGGTAGACAGTTACACCTACTTTCCCCTACATCTGCTAGCCTACCACTGAAAGAGGTCCTGCAACATACTCAACTATGCTAGAGCCCATAATAGCTTGTGGCTGCACACGGAAGTTTCTAGCATGAATAATCTTATGATCCCTTTGAGCCTGGGTGGCGGACCGTAGGAGGATCACACGGTATATCCCCGGGATCTCCTAGGACAACACTGGTATATCCCCAGGTGCCCAAACAAGCAATCCACCCAGATGTGTATTAAAGTTGCCACCTTAAGTTGACCATTAATTAAAAAAAATCTCACATCTGTCATGGATACACTCAAAACCCAATCCACGTCTACGAGCATAGCATGGCAACATAAGCATAGCGTAGAAGTAACTCCCAAGGGTTTTATAATAAAAGGGCAATAGGTTCTACCTCATTATCTACTTCCCAGTACCCACAAGTTAATCACATCCTAATCATGCAATATTTGAGGGTCGAAACTAATGCATAAAAACTGGGTAACGAAGAAGTATGATCAATGTGTTACTTGCCTTGCTGACGATCCGCAAAACCTAGGGACTCGTAGTAGCACGCTTCGCACTCCGGGAACTCTATCGCAAACAAACAATAGCATACATAAGCAATCAAGCGAAGATGCGCGGGTAAAACCCAAATGAGAAGACCTAACCAGAAAGTTCAACTGAAGAACTCTGGTTTGCAAAAAGAATCAAATCAAACGGAGCAACGAAACTCAAACTGCGAAAGAAACACGCTTCGATTACTAATCTGGACTAAAGTCAAATTTTACAGTAGCAAAAACTTGTTTAAGTTGGTTAAACAGAAAGAGGGCTTCGAGACGAAGATCTAGGCGCTTGAATCGCCTGATTCCGACAAACGAGCGAAAAGTTATACTAAAACGAAAATCGGATCAGAAATCGCGATCGAAAATAATCGCGGAAAATCCGAGAAAAAGAAAAACTAACGAACAGGCTAACGAACGAACGTTCGCTGTCTGCGGTTAAACGGTGAAAACCGTTCGTTAAAACGAACGTACGGACGAACGTCCGCTAAATAACTAAACCGACGGAAAACCGATCTAAAAAGAATAAACCGGAATTTAAAAAAAACCGAATCTAGATCTAGGGTTTACCAAAAAAACCGAACGGTTAACCGGAAAAAATCCGGGCGTCGGATCCGGCGAGCGGCGGCTCCGGCGAGGCGAGGCCGCAGCGGCGGCGGGGTGCGGCAGGCGACGGCGACGGGGCGGGGCGCGTGCGGTGCAGCGGCGCGGCGAGGTGGAGTGCGGCGGCGGCGCTGCAGCGGCGGCGGCGAGCGGCGGACGCGGCGGCGGCTGCTGCTGCTTGCTGCGGCGGCGGCGGTGGGCTGCGGCGGCGGGGTGGGTCGAGGCGGCGGGGCGGGCGGCATTTAAAGGGGGGCCGGGGCGGCTTGGGCGAGGGGGCGACGAGGCGGCGGCGTCCCGGACTCCGGCGGAGTCCGGCTCGGCTACGGGGAGGAAAGGCGGCGGCGGCCTGCTGGGCCGGCTGGGCTTCGGCCCAGTTCGGTCCGGCGGATTTTTTTTTTTAAAAATAATTCCGCGCAGAAAAACAAATAAAAGAAATACTAAACGGACTCCAAAATTCCCGAAATAAATTTTCCCCGTCCTCTAAAAATCTCCCGGACAAGGTAAACATTTATTTGGGACTCTAATGCAATTTTGAAAAATGCATATTTTTTCTAAATCCAAATAAAATTGCAATAAAAATCCAAATAAAATATTTATTTGATTTTAATATTTTTCCTCCAATATTCCATTTATTTTGGAGAAGTCATATTATCTCCTCTCATATATTTTTAATATGAAATATTTTCGGAGAGAAAAATAATTAAACCAAATTGATCCTTGTTTCAATATTTGAGAAAATTCAAATATGAAAACGGTGAAATCCCCAACTCTCTCCGTGGTCCTTGAGTTGCTCAGGATTTCGAGGATCGCAAAATGAAATGCAATAAAATATGATATGCATGGATGACCTATGCATAACATTCCAAATTGAAAATTTGGGATGTTACACTTGGACATCTTTTGTGATTGTGAGCACTCATTAAAATATTATATGCTAAAAGGTTGATGTTGGACAAGGAAGACAACATAATGGGTTATGTTTCTTTATATCCGAATAGAAGTTATATTGTCATGGATCCTCCAACATGTTGAGCTTTCTTCTCATCCTATGCTAGCCAAATCTTTTGCAGCAAATAGAGATACTACTTGTGCATCCAAAATCCCTTAACCCAGTTTTGCCATGAGAGTCCACCATACCTACCTATGGATTGAGTAAGATTCTTCAAGTAAGTTGTCATCGGTGCAAGCAATAAAAATTGCTCTCTAAATATGTATGATCTTTTAGTGTGAGGAAAATAAGCTTTATATGAACTTGTGATATGGAAGAAATAAAAGCGATGGACTACATAATAAAGTTCTTTATCACAAGCGGCAATATAAAGTGACGTTCTTTTGCATTAAGATTTTGTGCATCCAACCATAAAAGCGCATGACAACCTCTGCTTCCCTCTGCGAAGGGCCTATCTTTTATTTTACTTCCTACCTTTATACAAGAGTCATGGTGATCATCACCTCTTCTTTTTATACCTTTTCTTTTTGGCAAGCACTATATGTTGGGGGAATATCCAGATATATATATATATCCACTCGGATGTAGATATTCATAAACTATTATTGTTGATGTTACCCTTGAGGTAAAAGGTTGGGAGGCAAAGTTATAAGCCCCTATCTTTCTCTATGTCCGATTGAAACTTTGATCTCATAAGTATCGCGTGAGTGTTAGCAATTATGAAAGACTAAAAGATGGTTGAGTATGTGAAACTTGCTATATGAAAGCTCTTACATTGACTCTTTCTGATGTTATGATAAATTGCAATTATTTCAATGACCAAGGTCATAGTCTGTTGGTTTTCAATAAAGTTCTTGTTTCATACTTTACGTTGTGAACAAATTGTTACTTTAGCGTAAGAAATTATATGACAAAATATGTTGCTGTTCTAAAGATGATCATGATGCCTTCATATCCGTATTTTATTTTATCGACACCTCTATCTCTAAACATGTGGACATGATTATCGATTTCGGTTTCCGCTTGAGGACAAGCGAGGTCTAAGCTTGGGGGAGTTGATACGTTCATTTTGCATCATGCTTTTATATTGATATTTATTGCATTATGGGCTGTTATTACACATTATGGTACAATACTTATGCCTTTTCTCTCTTATTTCACATGGTTTACACTTATTTCACACGGTTTACACAAAGAGGGAGAATGCCGGCAGCTGGAATTCTGGACCGGAAAGGAGCAAATATGAGAGACCTATTCTGCACAACTCCAAAAGTCCTGAAAATTTATGAAGAATTATTTTGGAATATATAAAAAATATTGGGTGAAGAAATACCAGAGGGGGACCCACCAGGTGGCCACAAGCCTGGGGGGCGCGCCCTACCCTCTGGGTGTGCCCCTAGGGCTTGTGGGCCCCCTGGCAGGTCTCCGGTGTCCATCTTCTGCTATATGAAGGGTTTTTACCTGGAAAAAATCATAAGGAAGCTTTCGGGGCAAAGCGCCGCCGTCTCGAGGCGGAACCTGGGCAGAAGCAATCTAGGGCTCTGGCGGAGCTATTCTGCCGAGAAACTTCCCTCTGGGAGGGGGAAATCGAAGCCATCATCATCACCAACGATCCTCTCATCGAGAGGGGGTCAATCTCCATCAACATCTTCACCAGCATCATCTCCTCTCAAACCCTAGTTCATCTATTGTATTCAATCTTTGTCTCAAAACCTCAGATTGGTACATGTGGGTTGCTAGTAGTGTTGATTACTCCTTGTAGTTGATTGATGTCTGCTAGAACTATGTTGGTTTTTCCCCAGAGAGGGAGGGATGATGTAGCACAGCGACGGTAGGTATTTCCCTCAGTGATGAGACCAAGGTTATCGAACCAGTAGGAGAACCATGCAACACCACGTAAATAGCTCCTGCACACAAAGAACAAATACTTGCAACCCGACGTGTTAAAGGGGTTGTCAATCCCTTTCGGGTAACGAGATAGATAAAATTGTAGTAGATTGGATAAATAGATCTCGCGGGAACGCGAGATGAAATAAATAAGTAAAAATTGCAGCAAGGTATTTTTGGGTTTTTGGATTAATAGATCTGAAAATAAAAGTTGCAAATAAATAAAAGAGCGAATAGCAAAATAGATCTTGAAGGCAAATATATTAAAGAAGAGACCCGGGGGCCGCAGTTTTCACTGGTGGCTTCTCTCGAGAAAAATAGCAAACGGTGGAAACAAATTACTGTTGGGCAATTGATAGAACTTCAAATACTCATGACGATATCTAGGCAATGATCATTATATAGGCATCACGTCCAAGATTAGTAGACCGACTCCTGCCTGCATCTACTACTATTACTCCACACATCGACCACTATTCAGCATGCATCTAGTGTATTAAGTTCATGGAGAAACGGAGTAATGCAATAAGAATGATGACATGATGTAGACAAGATCTATTTATGTAGAAATAGACCCCATCTTGTTATCCTTAATGGCAACGATACATACGTGTCGTTTCCCTTTCTGTCACTGGGATCAAGCACCGTAAGATCGAACCCATCACAAAGCACCTCTTCCCATTGCAAGATAAATAGATCAAGTTGGCCAAACAAAACCCAAATATCGGAGAAGAAATACGAGGCTATAAGCAATCATGCATATAAGAGATCAAAGAAAACTCAAATAACATTCATGGATAAAAAGATAGATCTGATCATAAACTCAAAGTTCATCGGATCCCAACAAACACACCGCAAAAAAGAGTTACATCATATGGATCTCCAAGAGACCATTGTATTGAGAATCAAACGAGAGAGAGAAAGCCATCTAGCTACTAACTACGGACCCGAAGGTCTACAATGAACTACTCACGCATCATCGGAGAGGCACCAATGAGGATGATGAACCCCTCCGTGATGGTGTTTAGATTGGATCTGGTGGTTCTGGAACTTGCTGCAGTTGGAATTGATTTTTGTCGACTCCCCTAGGGTTTCTGGAATATTGGGGTATTTATAGAGCAAAGAGGCGGTGCAGAAGGCTCCCGAGGTGGGCACAACCCACCTGGGCGCGCCTGGGCCTCCAGGCGCGCCCTGGCGGGTTGTGCTCCCCTCGGAGCACCCCCCCCCCCCCAGGTGCTTCTCTGGCCCACTGGATGTCTTCTGGTCCAAAAAAATCCACAAAAAGTTTCACTGCGTTTGGACTCCGTTTGGTATTGATTTCCTGCGATGTAAAAAACATGCAGAAAACAGCAACTGGCACTGGGCACTATGTCAATAGGTTAGTACCAAAAAATGATATAAAATTATTATAAAATGATTGTAAAACATACAAGAATGATAATATAACAGCATGGAACAATAAAAAATTATAGATACGTTGGAGACGTATCAGCATCCCCAAGCTTAATTCCTGCTCGTCCTCGAGTAGGTAAATGATAAAAATAGAATTTTTTATGTGGAATGCTGCCTAACATGTTCATCACATATTCTTTTCTTAATAGCATGGGCATTTGGACTTTTATATGGTTCAAAGCAATAGTCTAGTTTTGACATGATAACTTAAATACTCATGCATATCAACAAGCAAACATGTCTTTCAAAATATAAACACTAAATCAAGTTATCCCTAGCCCGTCATGCTCAATCATTGATCTATTCATGAAACACACTCGAATATTAGCTACACCCAATGCTCAAGTACGATCATAGTGCCCCTTAGTTGGTGCTTTGTAAGAGAAGATGGAGACTCAAATAAAAAATAAAAATTGCATAAAGTAAAAGAAAGGCACTTCGCAGAGGGAAGTAGGGATTTGTAGAGGTGCCAGAGCTCAAAGCTTAAATTAAGAGATAAAAACATTTTGATAGGCATACTTTTCCCACCAACGAAAGCGACTTAGAGCTCCCAACATTTTCCATGCTAGATATATCATAGGCGGTTCCCAAATAGAAAATAAATTTTATTCCTTTTTCCACCATTTCTTTCACTTTCCATGGCTAGCCGTATCCACGGGTGCCCTCCATACCAACACTTTTCAAGGAATTTATTATTTGACAACATAAAGTAAATTCATTTTTCATTTCGGGACTGGGCATCCCTAATACCTTTGCCGTACTCTCGTGCAATGACAAGTGGATAAACACTCATCATGAGAATAACACATCTAGCATGGAAAATATTGGCCACCCCTCACCGCCTCGCGAGCGGTACGAGCACACAAAAGAGAAATTTATTTTGAAAATTAGAGATGGCACATACAAATTTGCTTAGAACGGCATGGAAATACTGCATATAGGTAGGTATAGTGGACTCATATGGCAAAACTGGTTTAAAGGGTTTTGGATGCACAAGTAGTGATCATACTTAGTGCAAATGAAGGCTAGCAAAAAGATTGAGAACCGCCCAACCAAGAAACGAATAATCTCGTAAGCAAGCATTAAGCGTAAGTAACACCGAATAATGCACCATAAGTAAGATATAATTTCATTGCATAACTATTGACTTTCGTACTTGCATAGGGAATCACAAACCTTAACACCAATATTCTTACTAAAGCATAATTACTCATTAACATGGCTCACATATTATATCGTCATATCTCAAAACTATTACTAAGAACCAAGTTTATTTTGTCCAATGATCTTCATGAAAGTTTTTATTATATCCTTCTTGGATATCTATCACTTTGGGACTAGTTTCATATGTTGCTTTTAATAAGCTCAAACAAATATAAGTGAAGAACATAAGCATAATATTTCTTTCTCTCAAATTAATTTAAGTGAAGCAAGAGAGAATTTCTTCAAAATTTTACTAACTCCCAAATAAATCTAAGTGAAGCATGAGAGAATTTCTTCAAAAATAACAAAGCACGCCGTGCTCAAAAAGATATAAGTGAAGAACTAGAGCAATTCCATAGCTCTAAAAATTTAAGTGAAGCATAGGAGCAAGCATAGCATAAGTTTTGGCTCTCTCAAAAAGGTGTGTCCAGCAAGGATTCAAGACTTAAAATAAAAAGCAAAACAAGAAAAGACTCAAATCATACAAGACGCTCCAAGCAAAACTCATAATATGTGACGAATAAAAATATAACTCCAAGTAAAATACCGATGGTCGTTAGAAGAAAGAGGGGATGCCACTCGGGGGCATCCCCAAGCTTAGTTGCTTGATACTTCTTGAATATTATCTTGAGGTGCCTCGGGTATCCCCAAGCTTAGCTTTTTGCTACTCCTTATTCCTTCATCCATCGTAATCTCACCCAAAACTTGAAAACTTCAATCACACAAAACTCAACAAAACCTTCGTGAGATCCGTTAGTATAAGAAAACCAATCTTTTACTGTAAGTAATGTAGAAAACCCATTCAAATTTTGTTCTTGCATTATATCTACTGTATTCCAACTTTTCTATGGCAAAAACTCTTCAAAGAAAACCATAGATTCATCAAAATAAGCACACAATGCAAAGAAAACAGAATCTGTCAAAAACAGAACAGTCTGCAAAGATACGAAGTGTTCTCATACTTATGTAACTCCAAAAATTCTGAAAAATTAGGAAAAGAGAGGAAATCTGTATATAAATCTTGTGTAAAAAATTCAGAATTTTTCGTCTCTGATGTGAATTTTAAAAATTGTTTTACTGGACGCAAAAGTTTCTGTTTTCCAACAAGATCAAATCAACTATTACCCAAATCAACCCAAAGGCTTTGCTTGGCACAAACACTAATTTAAACCACAAAAACACATCTAACCAGAGGCATAATTGGGTATTTTATTGAAAACAGCAAGAAAACCAAAAAGCAAAAAAATACAAGTTGGGTTGCCTCCCAACGAGCGCTATTGTTTTACGCCCCTAGCTAGGCATAACGCAAAGATCTAAGTATTGTCATCTTTGTTCTCCAACTCTTCAATCAAACACTTAGAATTCTTCAAGGATTTAGCATATAAATTCTCAACGACAATACTTCTAGGAACGAGATTGAAAAATTCATTCTTGCAAAAAGGGTCTCTTATCACTTCAATAAAATTGGGGTGGATACTAATCATCTTAAGATCTCCTTTATCATTACTAGAAGTTGCACCCTTGTTTTCAGTAACTTGAGTAGTCTTGCCAATTTTTACGAGAGTTTTGGCGGGAGCAAAAGCCGTACTTAAATTACTAAAGATTTCTTCCAGTTTATCAATCCTAGAAGGGCTTTCTTCAATTCTTTCATGAATTATAGTCCCCTTTTCTTTTAACAACTTAAAAACTTCTCCCGCTTTTGAGCCAATTTTAGTAGCAAAACTATGCATCTTTTTATCTAAGTTTTCAATGTGTTCCTCGGTAAGCATTTTCTTTTCGATAGCATCTAGTCTTTCCATAACATGCTCGAGAGTCAAGGTTGTTTCATTAATCATAAGTGGTGGAGAACCCACTAAATTTCCCATAGCATTAAAAGTATCAAGAGAGGGGCACATCAAGAAATTTCCACCGGTAATCATATCAAGGACGAATCTATACCAAGTGGTGATGCCCACATAAAAACAGCGAAGAAGAACAACGATAGATTGCTTACGGATAGATCTATTATGAGCATTGCAAATCCTATACCAAGCATCTTTTAAATTCTCCCCTCCCCTTTGTTTAAAGTTAAGAACCTCGTTCTTGGGGGTGTACGCAATAGAGAAAGAACTATCCATAACGACAAAAAGTAGTCAACAAGATTGCACACAAAAATAGATCTGACGAGAAAACGGCGAACGGAATAGGGGGCGAATAAAACGGCAAATTTTTGTGAAGTGGGGGAGAGAAAAACGAGAGGCAAATGGCAAATAATGTAAATTGCAAGGAGATGAGATTTGAGATTAGGAACCTGGTTGATGTTGATGATGTCTCCCCAACAACGGCGCCAGAAACTTCTCTTGATGTCTGCTAGAACTACGTCGGTTTTTCCCCAGAGAGGGAGGGATGATGCAGCACATCGACGGTAGGTATTTCCCTCAGTGATGAGACCAAGGTTATCGAACCAGTAGGAGAACCACACAACACCACGTAAACAGCTCCTGCACACAGAGAACAAATACTTGCAACCCAACGTGTTAAAGGGGTTGTCAATCCCTTTCGGGTAACAAGATAGATAAAATTGTAGTAGATTGAATAAATAGATCTCGCGGGAACGTGAGATGAAATAAATAAGTAAAAATTGCAGCAAGGTATTTTTGGGTTTTTGGATTAATAGATCTGAAAATAAAAGTTGCAAATAAATAAAAGAGCGAATAGCAAAATAGATCTTGAAGGCAAATATATTAAAGAAGAGACCCGAGGGCCGTAGTTTTCACTAGTGGCTTCTCTCGAGAAAAATAGCAAACGGTGGAAACAAATTACTGTTGGGCAATTGATAGAACTTCAAATACTCATGACGATATCCAGGCAATGATCATTATATAGGCATCACATCCAAGATTAGTAGACCGACTCCTGCCTGCATCTACTACTATTACTCCACACATCGACCGCTATCCAGCATGCATCTAGTGTATTAAGTTCATGGAGAAACGGAGTAATGCAATAAGAATGATGACATGATGTAGACAAGATCTATTTATATAGAAATAGACCCCATCTTGTTATCCTTAATGGCAACGATACATACATGTTGTCTTTCCTCTAGTGGCGTTATGTGAACATCGACTACATGACACTTCACCATGATTTGGGCCTAGGGGAAGGCATTGGGAGTAATAAGTAGATGATGGGTTGCTAGAGTGATAGAAGCTTAAACCCTAGTTTATGCGTTGCTTCGTAAGGGGCTGATTTGGATCCACATGTTTCCTGCTATGGTTAGATTTATCTTAATTTTTCTTTCGTAGTTGCGGATGCTTGCGAGAGTGGTTAATCATAAGTGGTAGGCTTGTCCAAGTAAGGACAGCACCCAAGCACCGGTCCACCCACATATCAAATTATCAAAGTAACAAACGCTAATCGTATGAGCATGATGAAAACTAACTTGACAACAATTCCCATGTGTCCTCGGGAGTGCTTTGCTTTATATAAGAGTTCGTCCAGGCTAATCCTTTGCTACAAAAAGGATTGGGCCACCTTGTTGCACCTTTGTTACATTTGTTACTTGTTACCCGTTACGAATTATCTTATCACAAAACTATCTATTACCGATAATTTCAGTGCTTGCAGAGAATACCTTGCTGAAAACCGCTTGTCATTTCCTTATGCTCCTCGTTGGGTTCGACACTCTTACTTATCAAAAGGACTACGATAGATCCCCTACACTTGTGGGTCATCATGCACCAAGGCGCAAAAGAAAATTACAGAGGAGGCACCCAGGATGAGACCCAAACACAAGAAGAAAGACAAGGACAAAGGGGAGGGTGGCTGGAGAAGCCACATCGAACCCCTCGGCAGCTGACACCTGAAGACGAAGGCCAGGCAAGGAGCTCGGCAGAGAACCTCGTCACCGACATACAAAGACCACCTGAAGGGCAAGGGAGAAAAATATGTAGGCACCGTAGCAGAGGCTTGCAGAGGAACATCACTGACACGTCGAAGGGCGTCGGATAGCCGAGATCATGCGGCGACACCGGTGTGCCATCGGCGAAGCCAGAAGGCAATGCGTCACCGAGCCCAAAGGGCGCGACACCGTTGTACCGCCTCCGGGATCGAAGGGCAACACGCCAGTCGTGGCCACCCCAGGATGTCCAAGCAAGCGACGCCCGAGCTGCAATGAAGATAGCCCTGCAAGACGGATACACCAAAGCAGAAACACGCCAAGGAGCGTCCATGGCACGATCGAAGGGCGTCGGATTGCCGAGATCGTGTGGCGACACCGGTGCGCCGCCAGCGTAGCCGAAGGACAGAAACACGGTCGAGACTGAAGGGCACGACACTGGTGTGCCACCGCCGAGGTCGAAGGGCGACGTGCTACCGCGGTCACCCCAGGACGTCTAGGCAAGTGGCACCCGGGTCACCGTGAAAAAAGCACCGCCAGGGGCCAACTTGAGGGGGGCGGCAAAGCAGCAAAAGGGATACCACACGGAGCAGCATGATCCTTGAGATGATGCCCCAACGAGGAGACGACGGCGGGACGTCGACATCGTCTGACCCGAGAATCCGGATCCGGGATTTCTCCCGGGACCTTGACTACAAAGGAGGGGAGGAAGACAATGCTAAATCGATGCCCCCAGCAAAGAATCATCGTCAACAGAGCTTACACCCAGTAGTGTCTCCTCCACCTACCATCCGAAGTAGGCCAGCCACCACACCACCAGAGCTCCTGACCACATAAGCAGGGAGAGCCGCGCTGGCCTGGTCGGACCAGAGCTACAGAAGGGCCGAGAGCCAGGGCGCGCATTGACCTCCAACTAGAGGCTAGCCCGCCATCACAGGAGTGTGGAGCTGAGCGTCCACACCGGACGACGGCAGGCAAGGGGCACCACGAGCACGGCCGTAGACGATCGCACGCACATGAATCCGGACGCAAGGCCGGTACAGGGAGGTGCCGCCGCTCGATCTGGACACCGGGTGGGGGAAGAACCCCTCGTTGGGCACGGGCCATCGAGGCGGGATGGATGGCGTGCACACAACAACAGAGGCTACCTTGCGCGCCCACGAATCCGGTCAGGAGGAGGCCGAGCATGACACAGATCCAACCGAAGGTGGCCGCCGCGGGAGCACGACACCGCAGGAAAGGGAGGATCCCGCTGCTGGGCCTGGGCCAACTAGGTGGGGGTGGGGGCACGCGCGCCGCACGCACGGGAGCACGACGCCGACCGTTGAAACACGGTGCAGGAGGGAGGGGTGCAGGCGATGGGAGGGGCTTCGCCGGGGATGGGAGCATGCCCGGCCGCCGCCAGCCGCCGGCGGGCTTTGCCTGACGACGTGAGCCGGCGATGGCGAAGGGGTTGGGCTGAAGAAGGTGGTGGCGGCGGCGGCTTCTAGGGTTCCGCCCGAGCCGCCTCGAGGGAAATGGCACAGGGGCGGGGGCAGGGGCCACACGTTCATATCTTTGAAGACCTTCAATCCGTAGGGAAGAAGATGATCTCTGTTGTTTAGGTAAGAAAATCAAGCTTCTCAAATAAATTTGTCCCTTATCCTACCTCTTTATGTTGCATGTATTCTTATCTTCCAGGGCTCAATATGCAAGGACCGATTCAAAGTAGGCTTACCATGGATGTTTGGTGAAAAGGAAGATTAGAAGAAACAAGAACTAAGAAGAACAAGAGAAAAAAGCTTAATGAATATTGGTATAACTTCTACTTCATATTTATGAAGAAGAAATATGCTGATAATTTGTATCTATTTCAACCAACCTTTCGATAAATGTCCACTTGCATTGCTGATAATCTGTATCTGTATCTATTGTAAGATGCGAACTAGAAAGTGATAGACAGCAACGAATAAGAACAGCGGAAGAAGAGCTAGATATCTGTACTGCGAATGAAACGTTTTCCTTGGGACTTGTATATGTGCAAATACACTTACCGTATATACCCCACGTCAACGGTTATCTGGCCCCATGGAATAAATAACAAATATAAGAATAGATATACATAACATTACAGACATATACTCCGTACGAAGTGTTATACAACATAAAAAAACTATATACACAAAACATATGTGCGAATCTTGGCGCTCATCAACAGCTCATAAAGTGCATGCACCCGCACTTGCATGCCCTAAATCCTCTCCCACCATGCAACGCCAAATGAACTATATCTATCAACGGTCTTTCCCTGCTTCCGGCCTTCTCCCACGCTCCTTTCACTACCTCTTCAACAGAAGGTTCTCGTAGCCAGCGTGCCTTGAATCTCTTAGTGGAGCTTTTCCTATTGCCAGTTTCCATCTTGAAATAATCAGTGTCAACTACTCTCGGTCTATGGTCTGATTTTGTCATGCTCTCATGTAAAAGTCCCGCAAACTGAAACATATTTCTCCACTCAACCGTGCTCACTGGTCTATCCAACCTTTCTCTGGTTTTCCCCCGCCGCCACGTAAATTTGTCTCCTACATACAGTATACTCCATGTCCATGAGCCCACAATAATCATGGCAATCTTGGAAGGGCTGCATGAATCTCATCGGTCGTTTTTTTTAGCAAAAGGGGTTTCCCCCACCCCATTTTTATTGCAAAAAACGAGGCAACGGTCAGGGGTTACCTCACTCCTCAGAATTCAGCAAAAATCTCATTGCAGTCTCCTAAAACCAGCCACACAGTACCTTAAGCAAGGCATGCAAATCACGTAGACCAATCCAGGTTATATCCTTCTACTCCCAGCTAGGCTCCCTATTTACACCAGTGAGTCTCCACTTCTCATCCCCCTCCGCCACAACATCAACGTGTTGATTAGTTGTACTTAGGCCAACTCCAAGGCGCATCCCAATCTGGTCCGCCAGGTATGGAGCGAATGGACAAATTTTTCAGACCCAACGGGCAACCCATCCTATATTTTCGTCCGTTTTGTGTCCATCTGACCCTATTTTCAGACCGAATTTGGGCTGGATTTACGGCCAAAGCGGACAGAACCGGACGCGTTCAGCGTCCTCTCCGTCCGCGTCAGTCCGGGTTGACCCCACCTGTCACCCACCCACCCACCTCCCACCACTCTCTCTTCCTTTTTCTCTCTCTCCCTCCAACCCCACGCACAGCTACATGCGACGGCGAGCAGGCGAGGCCGGGGCGTGGCGGGCGGCGGCTGGAGCGGGGCGCGGGCGTGCAGCAGGCGGCGCGGAGCGGAGCGTGGGCGCGTCGCCCCGAGTGGGGCACGGCATCAGCGGGAGCGGAGCAGGCGATGGGGCGAGGCGGGCGCGGCACTGACGGACGTTCCAGGCGGCCCCGGCAGGCGCGCGGGCGAGGCCGGGGCGCGGGGCACGGCGGGCAGGCAGCCGAGCGAGCGGGGCGCTGCGGGCGGGCTGTGCGGTGGCAGTCGCGGCGACGAGCGGGGCGCGGCGCGGTGGCGGGCGCGTGACGAGTGGTGGCCGGGCACGCGCGAGGGCGCGACGAGGGCGCGGCCGGGCGCGCGGCAGCGAGGCGCATGCAGGGTGAGGGGGGCGCGGCGGTGGCGAGCGGCGGGCGCGCGCGGTGACGGCCGGGGGCGAGCGCGGGGCGCGCAGGGGAGCCCGGGCGCGCGCGGTGGCAGCAGGGGCGAGCGCCGGGCGCGCACGTTGGCTGCCGGGGCGCGGCGGCTACGGCGAGCGCGGCACGACCGGGCGAGCGCGGCACGACCGGGCGAGCGCGGCACGACCGGGCGAGCGGGCGTGCTCGGCTGCTGTGGCTGCACCGGCGCGGCGAGAGCACGAGCTCGCGGGCGGGTAAGGCGCCGGCGTGGGCGCGCGGCCGAGGCGCAGGCAGGCGCGTGTGCGGACTCAGCTGCTGGCGCGCGGGCGTGCTAGCTAGCTAGCTAGCCAGCCAGCCGCATGCGCGTGCGTGCTTGCTAGCTAGCTAGCCAGCCGCCGCCGTGTTGCTAGCTAGCGCGCGACGCCGGGGCAGGCGCAGGTGGTCGGCTGGGCGCGCCGCGAGCGCACAGGCGGGCACGGGCGAGGCACGGTGAGGCGGCCGGACAGTTTGGGATGGGTTGTTCTCGTTCCGTTGGGTGCACAAGTTGGCGGACGGACAAAACCGGACACGCATGTCCGTTTTTCTACCCCAAACAGACGAAATCCGGACAAACCGAACGTCCATTTGGGGTCTAGCGTTGGAGTTGGCCTTAGTTCTTCCATCTTCACCTCATCGCTCCACAACATCACAAGACCCCCACTCGTCTGATTATCATGTTTTGACATTTTTCAAAAAGTTTAGCCAGATGTGACCCCGGTTCGAAAGTTTTTCGAGATTTGACCATTTTTCCTACCGCCAGGGCCCCCGGCGGTAGGGTTGTATAGGCTACCCAAAAAGCCTAGGTGGTAGCTTACTCATCCACATCAGTCCGAGTAAACGATAACCGTCTCCTGCCGTCCACCCTACCGCCAGGGACCCTGGCGGCAGGCTATGCAACCCTACCGCCGGAGACCCTGGCGGTAGATGTTGAACAGTTATAAACCACGGGGCCAAGCGCGGGGCCCACCCACGAACCCCAGCCCCATCTTCTCCCCTACGCCCGCGCTGCCAAGCAAGAACAGAGAGCAACTCCTCTCTCCCCCCTCCACTCCCCCCCCCCCCCCTCTCTGATCTTCTTCGTTTCTCCACCATTTTTGCGGATCGAGATGTCTCCGAAACGAGAAAAGTAAGCTCTCTCAATCCCTCCAATTAGTTTTAGTCAAAACGCTTTCGATTCAATGCATTATTTGGTCCAAATAAATCCTATTTTCCTACTAGATTTTAATTTTGGTTGATGCTAGGTTTGCTTAGCTTGATTCTATATGATGTATGGGGTTGAATATGAAAACTCTAGTAACTAGTTGGAGAGATTCTATGTAGTTTCCATATGAACCCTAGTTCATCACCAAATTAGTTGGAGATACAATTTTTTTCGAATGAATGGTCATATGATTGATGTTGGGAGGATTGTAACTAGTTGACTACATATGATGGATGTTGTTGAATGAATTAATCATATACATATAGTAGAGGTAATATCACTGGTGGTGTCAAAACTTGCCACGAATGTTCGGTTTGATGCCTCAACTTGTAAAATACATGTAATGCGTGCTAAAACTTGGCACTTTGGTTCAAATACGGTGCCAAACATGTTTGTCTACGGCTGCGCTGCTGATGGGCTTGACAGCGTGGCGTGGGACCCCCTGTCAGCCACTGGAGAGGCTGTGCCCGCGCTGCCGCTGGCCTTCTTTTTTTACAAAAACCCCTGGATTAATTTTCTCTCTCTCAGAAAAGCCCCTGGATCGGCGGGACAGGGCAGCCCGCATAGTTTTGTACATATCACCTCCTGCTTTGCTGCATCTGGTAGATCAGTACATGCCTGTTCGTCTGCCTCGAGCGCTCATCCCCCTCTGTCTCTGGCAGCATTGATCGTGGGAAGGCGCCGCCCCCGTGGATCGTGGCGACTGCATTGATCGTCGGCGGCGAGTATGGCGGAGCCCCGCCGTCGTGCTCCAGGCGATGCAGCCCCTACTTACGGTGAGTAGCACCTCGTCATTGCAGTACTAAACCAAAGACTCTGCTCCAGGACCTCTTTCTTGCAAGCAAGGTGTGATCTACCTCGTGCCGCGGCATGCACTCACCACATCTGGCATCTCATGGTCCTGTGTTTGAATCGTGCAAGTCATCTAAAATACCAATCTTTGATGAACTACAGAACCAGCGAGGGGAGATGGATTCAGTGCCTCATTTTTGCCCCAATAGACGACAGACGTAATCTTCGCCCATGGCTCCTCGTCGTCCTCCATCTTCGCCCCTCGTCGTCCTCCATCTTCGCCCCGCCGTCGACCATCCGCGGAATGCAAGATCCTCTCATCTAAATAGTGAGACACGGGTGGGAGAGTGTGTAAGATAGGAATTAGATAGGGGGAAAGAAGAGGATGCGGCGTCAGCTCACCTGAGCTCCAAAGGCTCGCCGCCGTGGTGCAAGGATACGGCCTCGCCGCAGTCCGTGAGCGATATTGGCTCACCCTGCCGCCGCAGTGAATGGGGAACGAGGGTTAGGGATTTAGTCGACCGGGATTTAGGAGCGAATCGTTATGTGCCCTGTCCCGCCGAGCCAGGGACTTTTCTGAGATAGAGAAAAATAATCCAAGGGGTTTTGTGGAAAAGGGCCAGCGGCAGCGCGGGCACAGCCTCTCCAGTAGCTGACAGGGGGTCCCACGCCACGCTGTCAAGCCCAGTCAGCAGCGCAGCCGTAGACAAACGTGTTTGGCACCGTATTTGAACCAAAGTGCCAAGTTTTAGCACGCATTACGTGTATTTTACAAGTTGAGGCACCAAACTGAACATCCGTAGCAAGTTTAGGCACCACCACTGATATTACCTCCATATGGTACAATGTTTGAATATGATGGATTTGGTGAATTATGCATATGCGTATTTCAAAAAAAAATTATAAATGTTGACTAAATAAATGAATGAATGATGGTTGAATGTTGTTGAATCAATGATGTTGGATGAATATGATTCATTTGCGTTGATCATTTATATTGGTTGAATATGATATGAATGTTGGTTGAATATGTGATAATTGATGAAAATGATATGATTCATTTATATTTGAACTTGATATGATTCATTTTGATTCATTTCCAATTATTTTAGCCCCCCCCTTGCGCCCAACATCGGTGTCAAGTACACCATGCTTGACCATGCTTTCGACAACGGTCATCGCGCTCGTTTTGTGGAGAATGGAGTGGTAATATCTATGATCAAGTTGTTGCAGAAGTTATTTGTTATTATGAGAAATGAAGTTACTAACTATTTCCGTTTACATTTTGGTAGATGCTATCCCCATTGCGAATGAGGGGCCACACCAAGGCCCTTCAGATGCAGTATGCGAGCGGTAGATGCCATACTTCAGGAGAGCACGGCTGCTGGGTTTCGTGCTTCAGTTCAAACGAAAGCCGCCGACGCTCGTCCACTCGGCTCTCACGGCATTGATCGACCGATGGCGCCCCGAAACGCAAAGTTGCCATCTCCCATGTGGTGAGATGACGGTGACACTCGAGGACTTCGCCATGATCACGGCCCTGCCGATCCAGGGCCCTGCTGTCACTGGGCGAGTGGAGAGGACCAACTGGCGGGACAAGGTCATCGCCCTCATCGGCGACTGCCCTCCAATGAAGGAGAACAGAACATCCGGTGTGCCACTCAAGTGGCTCCAGGAGAACCGGTCCATATGCCTGCAAAACGCCGATGAGCGGACCGCGTAGCAATACGCGAGGGCCTACTTGTGGTACCTTCTGACGGAGGTCGTGTTTCCAGACTACTCGGGGGATAGCGCCCTATGGATGTATCTCAGCTTCCTGGAGGACCGAGATGCGGGGTACAGCTGGGGGTCCGCTGGCCTCGCTTACCTATACCGCTCGGTACGATAAAAAATCTCAATATTCGTTTATGGACGTATGTATGTTGCTTTAGATTGTGTTATCTGATCATCATTTGATGTTTGTAGCTGGACGACGCAATGCAGAGGGCTGAAGCGACCTCCGGCATGTGTGGATTTGTCTGGCCCCTCTCTATTTGGATGTGGGAGCGGTTGCCGATTGGCCGTCCTGGCAGAGATGGCTGGCGTCCATGGACGGAGTATGGTGAAGAAGGCGACAATGCTCGATACCCGACCGCCGCGTACGCTTGGGACAAGGTGAAGGTCTACACGGGCAAGGGCAGTACGTTGTACAAGATCTTCACCAACGAGCTGGATAACCTGGCAGCTTACCAGGTACACCGAGTAGCTTACCAATCGTTTTGTAGCCACTTTCACTGTTCTTACCAATCCTTTTGTAGGTCAACTGGTGGACGTACCACAACCGAGAATGGGGGTTTGAGCTCAACTCGATGTGCCTCGAGGACAGGCTTGCCTGGAGGTGCATTGTGCCATTGATATGTGTGTAAGCCGTCGAGTGGCACTTACCATAGCATGTGGCCACATAGTTTGGTATCTTCCAAAATACCTCACCGGCTAAACCCACCGACACCGGTGGCTTCGAGCTTCACTGGTGAGGACATTGTTCTCTATTTGCCATGTTTTCGTTTGTGTTTGACGTTATCATGACGTCCACTTCTTATACCTTGCAGGTAGAGTAGGAAGAATTGTCAGTCGATCACAGACTGGGGGCGCGAGCACACGGATCACGTGAAAGCGTGGGACGACAGGAGGTATCGCAAAGACGGCGTGAGGAGAACGGTTGACTGGGACGCCTACGGTGAAGAACACATGAAGTGGTATGACGATGGCGTGAAGTACCGTCTGCGCCTGAGGCCACAGTGGACGGAAGCTGATATCGCCGAATTGGAGGAGGATGACTCCGAGGATGAAGCCTACCGTGACCAGCTCAGAGAGCTCATAGGTGATTTCAGGGAGTATGCACCCCTGATGAACAGAGTGGTAAGTGGTGTTCTCTATTGTTTTGAGCTGTTAGTGTCAGTGTTACTGACTTACAAATGATGCTTACATGTGTAGGCTTCGGAGCTTAACATAAGCATTCTTGATGGCTCGAACGCGCTTTCGTATGATCCCGGAACCGTGGAATCTGATAGCCACCTGAGGGAAATGATGAAGGTAACATCGAGCCTTCTAGCCATATTATAGTTTAATTGTAACCCTAAAGTTGATCCGTATTATGTTCTTGGTTGTTTGTTATTGTAGAAGTTCATGACCCATTGTCGTAAGATAGTGGGTATGCTTGGGTGCGCTCACGCGGCCGATGTCCATGTTCCTGCTCATGGAGGGTCGATGCCTCGATGGATGCCATCGCTTCATCTAGCCACGCCGGCGCCGCCTCGTCGTCTCGCGCTGTTAAGGAGGAAGAGGGACAAGATGAGGAGGAAGAAGAGGAAGAGGAGCAAGCCGATGAAGGAGGTGATGAGGAGGAGGAGGAGTACGACGACGATGACAGACCTCCACTGACTCAGCCAACCCAGTCCAAGAGGGTATCTCATCCACACAAGGATGTTTTGAGCCAATCACCGTTCCAGAAAGATCGTCCTCGTCGTCGCACCAAAAAGCCGGATGAATCCCGACCGAAGAGAAACGAGGATCGTACCGCCAAGAGGGGGAGGAACAAGTGAACGAGTTTAGTTGAACTAGTTGTGTTGAACTCGCTTAGTTGAACTAGTTGTGTTGAGCTGTGGATGAGTTTGCTATGTCGAACTACTTGGCGTTGTCGATTTGGTACCTATTTGCTATGTTTACGTGTGAACCAATTTGGTATGTTGAACTATCATTTACATGTTGATGTGTGATGCATATGTGTGAAGTATCATATTTTGATTTGCAAAAACTATTATTGTTGTGTTGAACAAAACTATTACTGATGTGCATATTCATATTCTGTAATTGAAATGATCAAAATCTGCCAAAAAAGTGAACAGAGGACCTTACCGCCAGGGTCCGTGCCGGTAGGTTTTCACACCCTACCGCAAAATATTTGCGGTTCGCGGTCACAGAGGAGCCTACTGCCAGACGTCCTAGCGGTAGGATGCGAAACCCTACCGTAAAATTTCGGCGATTTCGTGTTACAGAACCTGCCGGCTCGTGCAGGCTATGCCACACCCTACCGCTGCGGTGGGTGGCGGTAGCTAGCCTACCGCCGTCGACCCTGGCGGTAGTGCTGTTATGCCACGTCATCCCCAACATGGTTGGTTGACGGCCGCTGCCGTTAACCTACAGCCTAGGCTTTTGGTGGTAGCCTATACAACCCTGTCGCCAGGGACCCTGGCAGTAGGAAAAAGCGTCAGATCTCGAAAAAAATTCGAACCGGGGTCAGATCCAACTAAACTTTTCGAAAAAGGTCAAAACATGAAAATTGCACCCCCCCCCCCCCCCCCCCCCCCCACCCACATAAGGATCACAATGTCAAGCTCTTCCTTAGGGCTAAAATGGAGCACTTACAAACCACTGCATAGTCTCACACGAGATGTGGCTTTTCTTGTTTTTTACTCCTTTGCGTTCTGTTGTTTTGGGCTGCCCTGGCTTGCCCCTTTGTAACTGAACTATTCTCAGACTTCGGTCTGGTTTGGAATACATAAGGTAGACTCGTTCTCTTCAGAAAATTCCTCCCATAACTTTCATTAACAATCAAATGTTGAAAACTCGTTCTCTTCAGAAAATTTTCTGCCTTTCGGCAGATGTGTCTCAAACAGAAAACATACATCTGGCATTATTTGCTTCTGGACCTCCAAAAAGTGCACGAACTGCCCCAGCTGAGTTCATCCCGCGGCAATTCCACCCCATGATCTCCACTGCTCCAGCAATGATCTGCCAATTGTTATCCCGTAGAAAACTCTCTCTAACCTCTGTTAACAAGACTTGAGGCACCCCACGTCGCAGTAGGAGAGGATGAGTAGGAAGAAACTCACGATAAAGACCAGAGTAAACAAAAACTCCACGTCGAGGCGACCCGACGAGAGGACGAAGAACCCTAGGCATCACCAGGGGAATAATCCAAATAAAGCGAGCCAAACAACTCTGGCGACCACCACCGACAAAGAACTGAAGTGCTTTAACAGGATTGGCTTACCTGACGATCAATGCAGAGCGTCCCACATCGAGGCAGCAACGGCTATGTACAGGACGAAGCCGCTGACGTCAAAGGATTCGACAACGCTGGCCATATAGGGAGGAGACTCCAGCAGGCAGCGGGCAGCGGCCATGTGTAGTAGAAAGTGACATCAATCTTCTGAGAAGGGAGGACCTGCCGCCAGTGAGCAAAGCAACAGGCGGCAGCAAGGGAGAGCACGACCTTCAGGAGAGAAGGCCGTTTGCCTACGCTATGTGTGTGTCCAGGTGTTAAAAAAAGTTTTAGTAGATGTTCCAATTTCAAAGAGATTGGGGCGCAACAGGGAACAATATCATTTTACAAGTGCCATTCCGTTCAATCAAAGGACAGAAGAAAAAAATCTGCAATACTACCTCCGTTCCACAAATATTTTTTTGAGAAGTCAAACATTACAAAATTTGATCAAATTTGTAGAGAAAAACATATACATCTAGAATACCAAATACATATTATTAGATACTACCTCCGTCCCAAAATAAGTGTCTCAACTTTAGTACAACTTTGTACTAAAGTTAGTACAAAGTTAAGACACTTATTTTGGGACGGAGGGAGTACATCATAAGACGTATTTTCATATTATATATATTTCGTATCATAGATATAAATAGTTTTATCTATAAACTTGATCAAGTTTTGTAAATTCTGACCTTCCAAAAAATCTTTATGCACTACATTATGGAACGGAAGGAGTACAATCCAAAAAGGCACATGGGTCTATCGCTTAGTTTATCAGACAACTAGCAAAATAACACGGGACACTCCTCTGCATCCATAATATATCCCACACATAGAGCTTGTCAAATTACACAAACACATGTTATCTCAGTGTCAGTTCTCCTTGTTATTCTCTTTTTTATATTTCCTTTGTTCTCACGGATAAGGAACTTGAAAATTTACCAGCTATTTCCTCTCTTTCGAATCACTTGATGGAATCTGCAGTTTGTGGTTCTCCTCTGAAGGTGTGACCACAACGTCTGCGTCACTGAACCCAAGCTCTGACATATCTTGCTTCGCCATCAGGTTTCTGGATTGTACAAGAACATGATTTAGAATCCTACAGGACAGAGCAGCAACAAACCAAGAAATTATAATAATAAAAGTGCATACGACTGCAAGTGGCAGAACTTTAACTATTACTAGAACAATCATGAGAAATATCTTAAAATCAACTATGGCAAGCACTAAACATCTCCTAAAAGGCTAAAGCTAGTAGTTACATAATTGTGGTTGCCTGGTTGGCAACATTGGTTGCTTCACGCAACCATCAAATAGACATACCGCCAGAGGAGGCAAATAACACAACATGGAAGGACGTCAGGCTTGGTTTGCTGTAGGCTAATGCAGCAACAAACTGTTTCTTCCCTCAACTACCAAAACTAGTGGTTCATGCTGCAGCAATAAACTGTTTTTCTACTGTGGCAATATTATATATACAGCCCATGCATGCTGGTTCACTTTGTTTTCTGTTTTGATGCCAAACACCTATCCTTGCCTAGCGAAGCCAATATTAAGTTTGCTTAGGAACCAAACACACCCTAAATCATTACACATAAATTCTTCAAGTCATGGAAAGAGGTTGAGCTAACTACAATACTACAATACAAGTAGTTCACTTCTGAAATTATTACACGGGAGGTAAGCATGCTAACCTCTCCATCCTACATTCCAAGTATTTCTTCGAGAACATCCGACATTTTTCAGACTGAGCCCCTGTTGATTTCAGGCAGGCAAGATAGTCCTTCTTCTCCTGTTTGAACAGGCAGCTATATAACACTCACTAACATTACACCCTATTTAAAAACAAAACGATTACAACTTACCAGGTCACACTCGTGCAGGTGATCAAGAGGGAATACACCCTTTTCAGGAGGTACAGGCCTCACTCCCCTGTTTCCACCAAACAACCTGTTAAAACTCAGACGGGTTATTCAAAGGTTTCGTTTATTAGTGTCATGTTCCAAGTAAGTCATGGGGCAGAAAACCGGCAACACACGAATGGGAGCCAAAACTCTTGGTCATTGTCAGATGCCTGAAGCTAAAAAAAAAAGAGTAAACGTGAACCAACAGGAGCATAGGAGATCAATCACAAAGACAGGTCCTCACCTGCACTCATTTCCCAGGCACTTCAGGATCCAGATCTCGACACCGCCGCTTGCAATGCACGAACGCTGCAGTAAGCCAGCAACACAGCACACAAGTCAACCAGAGGCATATGCGCCGACTCGGCATTTCATCGAACAAGTCAGGTGCGCGCCCAATATCATGCACGGATTCACCCATATTTAGAGCGCCAGGAGAGGAGGCACTCACAATGGTGGCGGCAGCGTGGTTCCCTTCAGAAGTCGATGCGCCGGAGCGAGGGACGGCACGAGCGCAGATGGACAGATGGAGCAGGCCAGCGAGGGGGGAAGCTCGTGCCGGGGCGGGGTAAGAGGAGCGGCGGAAGACTGGTAACTCCCTTCGCGTCGGAGAAGTGTGGGGACTGGGGAGAGAGACGCTGCCGCCCACCTGGCCGTCGCGGGGAGGGAGGATGGCGGCGCGCCGGCGAGGAAGAAAAAGCAACCTCGGCCGTTGCTTGCGAGAGGCTTCGATCGATCGGAAAGGAGTAACTGGTTTTGTTTAGGTAAATGTTTGGGGACGGCGCGCCGGCTGAACACTCGGCCGGTCGCTCGCCAGCCGCACGATGGCGTGCAATCGTAGGATACACAGCGCCGCTCTACCCAGAAAATATCTCTCCTCTCCTTATCCTTTTCTTCGGTGTTCCTCCCCCCTCACTAGAGCGGGGGCTCCGAGAGAGCAGAGAGGAGGCCAACCCCCCCCCCCCCCCCAAAGAGGGCACGTGCAGCCGACTTTTTGGGCGCCGGCGGGCAAAAAACGTCCCACTTGGACCCCCAGAAACCCGTTTTGCGCCGGATTTGGCGATATTTACCGCCGGCACACCCACCCCAGACCCAGCCCCCTGGGGGGCAGCTGGGGACGCCGGCAGTTGTTTTTCGCATGCACAGGCCCACTTGCCAGCCCCTCTCTCTCCCCTCTCTCCTCTCTCCTCTCCTTTCTCTCTTTTCTCTCTCCTCTCTTCTCTCCTTTTCCTTCCACCACCTACCGCACACATCGCGCATGGCCGGGGCAGGGCTCGCGCTCGCGCGGTCTGGGTGGTCGGGCAGCTGCTCGCGTGGAGGAGGGAGCTGGACGGAGGGCACGAGGATGGAGGGCTGGTGGTGCGCGGCGGCGAGGCCCGCGCCAAGGAGCGTGCGGCGGACGGTGGCGGAGGGGCCGGTGAACGGAGCGCAGTACAGGGAAGCTATGGCGGCCTCCGAGCCGTCCAAGCCGCCTCCCCCGTAGCTTCGGCGGCCGGAAGACTGGCATGTGCTCTTCTCCTCCTCGTCATCCTCCGGGCTGCCGTGCCGGTCCTGGTAGCGCGCGCACGTGCAGGGGAGGCTGCTGCCGCTCATGCTCAGCTGGTCGTCCTCGGGCGGCGCGGTGGCCGCGACGACAGCCTTCCTAAAGGAGGCGATGCCGCTCCGGCAGAGCGGGCACGGCGAGGAGGGAGGGGAGCGGGAGGGAGAGGTAGGCGGAGGGCGGGAACTTGGGGACGGGGAGCTGCGACTTGGGCGCCAGCACGTGCTCCAACCAGTTGCACTTCCACATCCGGGCCACGTCCACGGCGAGCCAGCCGTTGCAGTTGGCGGCCATCCGGTCAGCGCCGCGGGACACGAGCACCTGGCAGCATCGGACCTCGCCGCCGGATGCCGCGTAGTGCAGCGGCGTGCTCCCGGCGCCGATGGCCGCCATGGGCGCCGCGGCGCAGGGCAGCGTCTGCGCGTCCAGGGACGCCCGCTCGTCGACCAGCAGGCCAAGATGGCGGAGGGGCCGGTGAACGGGCGTCCTCGAGGGTGCTGGAGACGGTGTAGAGCTGCGGGGTGCCGCCACGCGTCCTCGGAATGCGTCTTGGGTGGGGGGACGGCTGGGAAATTTTGCCTCCCAAGCCTATAATTCCGCCGGCGCGACCCCAAGCGGCGATAAAAAGACCTCCTGGGGGCGCCAACGAGTGGAGATGCTATTTACTCTCAATCTCTCACGGGCATGGGCATGGCTGCCCGAAGCTACTACTCCCTCCGTCCCAAACCTCCGCCCCAAAGTTCTTGTCTTAGATTTGTCTACATACGGATGTAGAGTATCTAGTTAGATACTCCCTCCGTCCGAGAAAAGTTGTCCGCGCCTTAGTTCAACTCTAATTTTGCAAAAAACCCCTTATACATTTTAAACTGTTGCAAATCAGCCCCCATCAGCTTCTTCCTCCTTCCTCCGTCGCCCGATCCGTCCACCGTCCGGGCCCGGCCAGCGAGGCCCTGGCCGCGCTCTCCCTCTGCCCCGCTGACCTGGCCGCGGACTTCGCCGCCGCCGTCGGCCACGAAATCGCCGAGGAGGACGGCCGCGTCCAGGGACAGCCGCGTCCGCGTCCAGGATCGCCGAGGAGCAGCACGGCCTCGTCCCGGAGGAGGGAGGAGATCGAGGAGCTCGAGCACGGCCGGCGAGCGGGGCAGCAGCATCGCCTCCAGCGCCGGCGCCGCCTGAGTCATCGAGGAGCCCGACCCCGACTGCGGCTGCTCCTCCAAGGCGACCACCTCGACGGGCGCCTCCTCCTCGTCACGCTCCTCGCCGGCGCCGGTTCCTCGCGCCTGCGGCAACCCCAGCCGCCGCTCCCCTCTCGCTGACTTCGGCAGGCAGGGTCACGCGGGTCTTCCCTAGTGGCGGGACCTGTTGCTGCCGCTGCCTTCCGTCCGCCACCTGCCGCTGCCGTCGCCCGCCGCCTGCTGCTGCCGCTGCAGCCCGCCCGATCGAGTCCGCGCGGACCTGCTGCTGCTGTTGGCGACTTCATCTGCTGCTGCTATCGGTGACTGCCTCTGCCATTGCTGTTGGCTGCAGGTACTTCCTGAAAAATGGACTGATTATGGCTGATTGATCTGAACCTGTGTCAATTGCAGTTTCAGTTACAGTGTGAATTGCATTATCAGCACACTTATGTAAGAACTGTACTTTGTAAAATCTTTGATGTTCTTTGTGAAATCTTCGTTGTTCCATCAGAGTACTGTACCTGAAAATTAGTGAAGTTGATTTACACCAAGAGTACTCCAAAATTGTACTGTAAGGAGTTGCTCCTTGTGCTGCTGCTGCTGCTCCTGTTCCACCATCACTGGAGTTAAATGGATTTAAAATTGACAGTTCTTGATAAAAAAAATTGTATCAAGAGGCCACAAAAATTGCAAACTTCTCTGAAACATGAAAATTTTGGACTGATATGAATTTGGCCATGTTTAAGGTGTTTTGACAACTGAATTTAGCCATGTTTTGACACTGAATTTAAATGATGTAATATGCATATTACAAGAAGTTTCATAAAACAAATAAAAGTCCTTGTGAGGACAAGCTGTGTTCAGTCAACTTGATGTTCAGAACCTGTCAACTTGATGTTCAGAACCTGCAATTTTCTATGTGCTTGTGAGGACAAGCTGTGTTGATTAGTGCTGGGGTGCTAACACCACAAGAAAGCATGCATGCCATGTTCATGCTACTTTTTCTTAGTGCATATAGAAGTGGCAACTAATCACCACAAAATGGAGTGCATAGGTTCAGACTTGAAGCATGCATTTTCCATACATAGGTTCAGACTTGAAGCACGAAAATGTACTCCTGTAGGTTAGCAGGAAGAGCTTACATATGATCCATATGGCAAGGGTGACTTGACGCCATTATGAAGACCTCGCTGTACATCCGCTCGGCGCCGCATAGCCTCCTTGAGAGCAGTGAGTGAGCGAGTGGCATCAGTTAGTGAGCTCAAAACCAGTTCAGTCAGTAGCAGGGTGGAGCAGTGGAGTGTGACATCACTTGATGCACTAATTCAATCAAAAGCAGAGTGAGAGAGGCAAATTCAGTAACCTGCAATGTCCTAGCCCAATCTATATATATAAGTGACAACAATTTGTGCAAATCCTAGCCCAATCTATATAAAAAAAATTGAGATGCGAAATGTTAAATGGAGATGAGCATGACATCAATAGCTTTACCAAAAAAATGAGCATGGCATCTACAGGTTACAAAAAATTGACCATCAGGATACAAAAATTTGAGCATCTTCTCTGCTTTTATAAAGCATTAGGATAGTGAAGTCATTACTGTGGAGAGTAGAGTAATTTGACAACAACAACAATTTTCTGTAAGTACTCAAATTTAGTATACTGTAAATTCAGTCAAGTGTAAATGACAATTTTGTTTTTCTAGCACTAAATTGCACACAATTTTGTTTGTTGTTGTGAGATGAACCAAATGAAGACAAATTATGTGTGTGCTAGCACTGGATTGCTCACTGAACAATTTTACTAATTTCATAAGAGTTCACCGAATTAAGTTAGATTCTTCTTGCTTCACTTGAATAGGAGGGCCATCATGTTCCTCGGTTTCTTGGTTTCTTTGCTTTTTGTCTAGGATTCTTCATGGTTTTGCTGTTATGTTTATATGCTAACCATTCATCTTTTGTATACTCTTGTTATGATTATATGCTAACCATTCATCTTTTGTATACTCTTGTTATGAGATCAGACAGGAGCACACAACTATGGATTTGAACTTGATCCCGGAAGAGGAAGATGAAGCTCAACAAGAAGAACAAGCTCAGCAAGGTGACGCTATTGATTTGAACTTGATCCCGGAAGAGGAAGATGAAGCTCAACAAGAAGAACAAGCTCAGCAAGGTGACGCTATTGATTTGAACTTGATCCTGGAAGAGGAGAATGAAGACATTGAATTGAATTTGTTTCCTGAAGAGGAAGAAGCTCAAGAGGCACAAGAAGATGCATAAGTGGAAGAAGCTCAAGAAGATGCAGAAGTGGAAGAAGCTCAAGAAGATGCAGAAGTGGAAGAAGCTGATGCACAAGGCAATCCTAGAGGGAAGGACCTGACAGACAAGGAGAGATATGGTGTTTACTTTGCTTTGCGAGTAATCGAGCTTAGAGATGGACAGGTTCACCTGTATGACAGGGTGCTCATTGCGACTATGCTGAATGTTCACCTGTGAACAGTTACAAGAATATGGAATCGAGCCAAAGCACAACTTGCAGCAGGCCAAGAAGTTGATGTTTCAACTAAAAAGAAGAACAGTGGTAGAAAGAGAAAAGAGCTAGATCTGGCGAGAACAGCGATAATCCCACTGAACAGAAGAAGAACTATCCGGTCTCTCGCAAGGTGTTTAGGGGTTCCCCGGTCGACCCTACACAACAGGTTTCAATTGCAAGAGCTGAAACGCATCACGAACAAAGTCAAGCCCTCGCTGAAGCCACACAACAAATGGATCTAGACTTTTGACTGTTACAGCAACCGCCTAACAGCCCCGAGCTCAATGTCTTCGACCTTTGTTTTCACCGCTCCCTCCAATCCCTAACCGACTGCAGAGCACCTATGAATATCCAGGAGTTGGTACATGGTGTAGAGGAGGAGTTTGAGAATTATGATGCACATAAGTTGTTCAAAAGCTTTATCACACTACAAGCAGTAATGGTCGAAGTGATGAAAGATCAAGGAGGAAACAACTACAAGATGCCACATCTGCATAAGGAACGTCTACAGAATGCTGGAGAGGAAATAATAGGTGTAAATTGCAGTCCTGAGCTAATTACCCACACCAAAGCCATTATAGAACAAGGAAATGAGTAGATAGAGAAAGGAAAAAAGAAAGGGAAAGGGAAGAGTAAAAGAAAGGATAGGAGTATGTGATGTGTCATGTGTCATGTGTAAGTCTTGTGTCATGTGTATGGCTTGTGTCATGTGTATGTATTGTGTCATGTGTTCAATGAGAAAGGATAGAAGTATTTGGATTTATTTGAATTTATTTGAATCATTTGAATTTATTTGGATCATTTGAATTTATTTGATTTATTTGGATTTACACACCATTTGTCCAATTGCAAACATGCCTAAAGTTTCCAATTGTCCAATTTCAGCCATTCATTTTCAGATTTTGGAAACTGATGCTGCAACATGAAACATCCATGTTTGGAGAGTATATACAGAGAGCTAAAGAGTATAGGAGAAGATGAATCAATTCTTCTTCTTCTTCTTCTTCTTCTTCTTCTTCTTCTTCTCATCAATGAAAGCATTGAGCCTAGGGAACTACAGTAACTGAATTTGTCCATTTTTTAAACATTATTCCAAATCTGTCCATATTCATTTTAAACTTGAACACAAACAATCTTGGGTTTATTTGAGTTTATTTAGAATTCTTCTTCTACTACTCTTGCTAGCAGTGAGCAGTGAGATGGGAAGACAGACATCACTTTTTAAATGCTAGCTTCAGAAAATTCAGTTAGCAGTGAAGACAGACATAGTCCAATAATCATCTTCTTAGTTGAAAGCATTTTATTCACATAGTTCATCTTCTTAATTGATTCTACACTAAACCAGAGCAATGATTCTACTCCATGAAGGTGTTGGCTCTGTCTTCTAAATCTAGTGAACATTTCTGAATCTAGTGCCTGTGCATTTGGTAAACTGCATTTGGTAAAGATGACAGTAAATTCAGTTAACAACTGTGTCAAAATTCAGTGAACTGACTTTTAGACTAAAATTTTAAACTTACTTGCAATATGCAGTACACTTTATATTAAGAGCAGGATACAATACTGATTTTTTACAGACATTTACACTTGCTCTACTAGTTTAAGTTGTAAAAACAAGCAATACTTCTAAAACCAGGTGCAAGCAAATGTACATTAAAATAAAACGATCCCATAGTGTTGCAGATTAATAATTGGAAACAAGTCGAATTGGAAACAATATTTCTGAAACTATGCATAACTGAAAATTATTTACTATGATTATTGTAAAATAATTTAAGTTGTAAAAACAAGCAATACTTCTAAAACCAGGTGCAAGCAAATGTACAGTAAAATAAAATGATCCCATAGTGTTGCAACACTATGGGATCATTTTATTTTACTGTACATTTGCTTGCACCTGGTTTTAGAAGTATTGCTTGTTTTTACAACTTAAACTAGTAGAGCAAGTGTAAATGTCTGTAAAAAATCAGTATTGTATCCTGCTCTTAATATAAAGTGTACTGCTTATTGCAAGTAAGTTTAAAATCTTAGTCTAAAAGTCAGTTCACTGAATTTTGACACAGTAGTTAACTGAATTTACTGTCATCTTTACCAAATGCAGTTTACCAAATGCAGTTTACCAAATGCACAGGCACTAGATTCAGAAATGTTCACTAGATTTAGAAGACAGAGCCAACACCTTCATGGAGTAGAATCATTGCTCTGGTTTAGTGTAGAATCAATTAAGAAGATGAACTATGTGAATAAAATGCTTTCAACTAAGAAGATGATCATTGGACTATGTCTGTCTTCACTGCTAACTGAATTTTCCGAAGCTAGCATTTAAAAAGTGATGTCTGTCTTCCCATCTCACTGCTCACTGCTAGCAAGAGTAGAAGAAGAAGAATTCCAAATAAACTCAAATAAACCCAAGATTGTTTGTGTTCAAGTTTAAAATGAATATGGACAGATTTGGAATAATGTTTAAAAAATGGACAAATTCAGTTACTGTAGTTCCCTAGGCTCAATGCTTTCATTGATGAGAAGAAGAAGAAGAATTGATTCATCTTCTCCTATACTCTTTAGCTCTCTGTATATACTCTCCAAACATGGATGTTTCATGTTGCAGCATCAGTTTCCAAAATCTGAAAATGAATGGCTGAAATTGGACAATTGGAAATTTTAGGCATGTTTGCAATTGGACAAATGGTGTGTAAATCCAAATAAATTCAAATGATTCAAATAAATCCAAATAAATCCAAATAAATTCAAATGATTCAAATAAATCCAAATACTTCTATCCTTTCTCATTGAACACATGACACAATACATACACATGACACAAGCCATACACATGACACAAGACATACACATGACACATGACACATCACATACTCCTATCCTTTCTTTTCCTCTTCTCTTTCCCTTTCTTTTTTCCTTTCTCTATCTACTCATTTCCTTGTTCTATAATGGCTTTGGTGTCGGTAATTAGCTCAGGACTGCAATATACACCTATTATTTCCTCTCCAGCATTCTGTAGATGTTCCTTATGCAGATGTGGCATCTTGCAGTTGTTTCCTCCTCGATCTTTCATCACTTCGACCATTACTGCTTGTAGTGTGATAAAGCTTTTGAACAACTTATGTGCATCATAATTCTCAAACTCCTCCTCTACACCATGTACCAACTCCTGGATATTCATAGGTGCTCTGCAGTCGGTTAGGGATTGGAGGGAGCGGTGAAAACAAAGGTCTAAGACATTGAGCTCGGGGCTGTTAGGCGGTTGCTGTAACAGTCGAAAGTCCAGATCCATTTGTTGTGTGGCTTCAGCGAGGGCTTGACTTTGTTCGTGATGCGTTTCAGCTCTTGCAATTGAAACCTGTTGTGTAGGGTCGACCGGGGAACCCCTAAACACCTTGCGAGAGACCGGATAGTTCTTCTTCTGTTCAGTGGGATTGTCGCTGTTCTCGCCAGATCTAGCTCTTTTCTCTTTCTACCACTGTTCTTCTTTTTAGTTGAAACATCAACTTCTTGGCCTGCTGCAAGTTGTGCTTTGGCTCGATTCCATATTCTTGTAACTGTTCACAGGTGAACATTCAGCATAGTTGCAATGAGCACCCTGTCATACAGGTGAACCTGTCCATCTCTAAGCTCGATTACTCGCAGAGCAAAGTAAACACCATATCTCTCCTTGTCTATCAGGTCCTTCCCTCTAGGATTGCCTTGTGCATCAGCTTCTTCCACTTCTACATCTTCTTGAGCTTCTTCCACTTCTGCATCTTCTTGAGCTTCTTCCACTTCTGCATCTTCTTGTGCCTCTTGAGATTCTTCCTCTTCAGGAAACAAATTCAATTCAATGTCTTCATTCTCCTCTTCCGGGATCAAGTTCAAATCAATAGCGTCACCTTGTTGAGCTTGTTCTTCTTGTTGAGCTTCATCTTCCTCTTCCGGGATCAAGGTCAAATCAATAGCATCACCTTACTGAGCTTGTTCTTCTTGTTGAGCTTCATCTTCCTCTTCCGGGATCAAGTTCAAATCCATAGTTGTGTGCTCCTGTCTGATCTCATAACAAGAGTATACAAAAGATGAATGGTTAGCATATAATCATAACAAGAGTATACAAAAGATGAATGGTTAGCATATAAACATAACAGCAAAACCATGAAGAATCCTAGACAAAAAGCAAAGAAACCAAGAAACCGAGGAACATGATGGCCCTCCTATTCAAGTGAAGCAAGAAGAATCTAACTTAATTCGGTGAACTCTTATGAAATTAGTAAAATTGTTCAGTGAGCAATCCAGTGCTAGCACACACATAATTTGTCTTCATTTGGTTCATCTCACAACAACAAACAAAATTGTGTGCAATTTAGTGCTAGAAAAACAAAATTGTCATTTACACTTGACTGAATTTACAGTATACTAAATTTGAGTACTTACAGAAAATTGTTGTTGTTGTCAAATTACTCTACTCTCCACAGTAATGATTTCACTATCCTAATGCTTTATAAAAGCAGAGAAGATGCTCAAATTTTTGTATCCTGATGGTCAATTTTTTGTAACCTGTAGATGCCATGCTCATTTTTTTGGTAAAGCTATTGATGTCATGCTCATCTCCATTTAACATTTCGCATCTCAATTTTTTTTATATAGATTGGGCTAGGATTTGCACAAATTGTTGTCACTTATATATATAGATTGGGCTAGGACATTGCAGGTTACTGAATTTGCCTCTCTCACTCTGCTTTTGATTGAATTAGTGCATCAAGTGATGTCACACTCCACTGCTCCACCCTGCTACTGACTGAACTGGTTTTGAGCTCACTAACTGATGCCACTCGCTCACTCACTGCTCTCAAGGAGGCTATGCGGCGCCGAGCGGATGTACAGCGAGGTCTTCGTAATGGCGTCAAGTCACCCTTGCCATATGGATCATATGTAAGCTCTTCCTGCTAACCTACAGGAGTACATTTTCGTGCTTCAAGTCTGAACCTATGTATGGAAAATGCATGCTTCAAGTCTGAACCTATGCACTCCATTTTGTGGTGATTAGTTGCCACTTCTATATGCACTAAGAAAAAGTAGCATGAACATGGCATGCATGCTTTCTTGTGGTGTTAGCACCCCAACACTGATCAACACAGCTTGTCCTCACAAGCACATAGAAATTGGCAGGTTCTTAACATCAAGTTGACAGGTTCTGAACATCAAGTTGACTGAACACAACTTGTCCTCACAAGCACTTTTATTTGTTTTATGAAACTTCTTGTAATATGCATATTACATCATTTAAATTCAGTGTCAAAACATGGCCAAATTCAGTTGTCAAAACACCTTAAACATGGCCAAATTCATATCAGTCCAAAATTTTCATGTTTCAGAGAAGTTTACAATTTTTGTGGCCTCTTGATACAATTTTTTGTATCAAGAACTGTCAATTTTAAATCCATTTAACTCCAGTGATGGTGGAACAGGAGCAGCAGCAGCAGCACAAGGAGCAACTCCTTACAGTACAATTTTGGAGTACTCTTGGTGTAAATCAACTTCACTAATTTTCAGGTACAGTACTCTGATGGAACAACAAAGATTTCACAAAGAACAGCAAAGGTTTTACAAAGTACAGTGCTTACATAAGTGTGCTGATAATGCAATTCACACTGTAACTGAAACTGCAATTGACACAGGTTCAGATCAATCAGCCACAATTAGTCCATTTTTCAGGAAGTACCTGCAGCCAACAGCAGTGGCAGAGGCAGTCGCCGATAGCAGCAGCAGATGCAGTCGCCAACAGCAGCAGCAAGTCCGCGCGGACTCGATCGGGCGGGCTGCAGCGGCAGCAGCAGGTGGCGGGCGACGGCAGCGGCAGGCGGCAGCGGCAGGTGGTGGACGGAAGGCAGCGGCAGCAACAGGTCCCGCCACCGGGGAAGACCCGCGTGGCCCTGCCTGCCGAAGTCAGCAAGAGGGGAGCGGCGGCTGGGGTTGCCGCAGGCGCGAGGAACCGGCACCGGCGAGGAGCGCAACGAGGAGGAGGTGCCCGTCGAGGTGGTCGCCTTGGAGGAGCAGCCGTAGTCGGGGTCGGGCTCCTCGATGACGCAGGCGGCACCGGCGCTGGAGGCGATGCTGCTGCCCCGCTCGCCGGCCATGCTCGAGCCCCTCGATCTCCTCCCTCCTCCGGGACACGGCCGTGCTGCTCCTCGGCGATCCTGGACGCGGACGTCCTCCTCGGCGATTTCGTGGCCGACGGCGGCGGCGAAGTCCGCGGGCAGGTCAGCGCGGTGGAGGGAGAGCGCGGCCAGGGCCTCGCTGGCCGGGGCCGGACGGTGGACGGATCGGGCGACGGAGGAAGGAGGAAGAAGCTGATGGGGGCTGATTTGCAACAGTTTAAAATGTATAAGGGTTTTTTTTGCAAAATTAGAGTTGAACTAAGGCGCAGACAACTTTTCTCGGACGGAGGGAGTACATCCGTAGCCGTATGTAGACAAATCTAAGACAAGAATTTTGGGACAGAGGGAGTATGTTGCTTGCGCCAAGGCCTCCTCCTCTCCCCTAGCTCCATGCTACTGACCCGCTTCATCAATTCGAGGGGGTGATCTGCTATGGTGGCGCTGCCAATCCACTCCTGCAACCTTTTTTTTCTTTTGGATGCGGCAGGGGGTGGCTGCGTGCGCTGCCGCTGGTTGTTGCTGGTGGTCAGGTGCCGCGCAGTGTTGCGCGTGGCGGGGACGACGCCGCCACATGCGGGCGGAAATTGCGAGCGGCGAGGAGCGCTGAGATCCACTCTCCCAGGGATGGATTCGGCTATCAAATTGCCCACACGGTTGTAGCTTTTTGGATCACCCATAGTAGCAATCTGCTTACCGGGTTGCATTCTTCTAAATCGCCTAGTTCCAGCATTTTTTTACATCGCTGGTGTTGCATCTTTTCTTGAAATCACCTGTTCCAGCTCCCCAAATCACCGGTTGTAGCTTTTTGATCAGCCGATTGTAGCTTTTTGGATCCCTGGTACCAGTTTCAAATTATCGGTTGTCGCATTTTCATCAGCCGATTGCAACTTTTATAATCGCTGGTTCCAGCTTTTTGAATTGCCGGTTCCAGCTTCTGATTTGTTTGTTTGCATTTTTTTTATCGTTGGTAGTAGCTTTTCGAATCGCCGGTTGCAACTTTCGTTTTAGCCGATTGCATCGTTTTAAATCGCCGGTTCCAACTTTGAAAAAACTCACCGTTTGCAACTCGTCGGCCACCGGCTTTGCTACACCAGTGACCGCCGGTGCTGGAAAAACATTCTACGCCGGCACTTTTTTTGCTTCAGCCACATACCGCAATGCTACAACCGGCATTTTTATGCGATGGTGGAGCCACTGCGTGGTGACGGGGGCTCCCTGCATTGATTGTTGCCGACGGCGAAGCTAGGCCGCTTGGAAGGGGGTGTGTCCAGTTTTTCGACGCGGGGGTGGGGGTGGGGATGGGGGTGTTGCGAGCAGCCTCGAGGGAAGCGGCAAGCTCGTCAGGGAGTGCACACGCAACTGCAGGAAGGAAGATTGGCTGGGAGAGGGGTACCCCTGGGAGCGTTGACCAGAGAAAATGACGAATCGAGGGGGAGAGGCGAGAATCAGACGACTGCGGCAGGCCAGATCGAACGGCTGAGGCCCGACCGGCCCAAAGTTGGGCCGGCGCGCTGGCGCCTATTAGCGCCCTTTTTTTAGGGGTGAACCAAGTTTTATTCATCAAAAACCACGGTACGATGGGATACAAATCGGATCATGAGATTGGCCAAACCACACATGATGATTAGGACCAAGCGCAAAAGAAAACTTGACTAAACTATGTGCCTCGCTATTCGATGCACAACCTTCGAAAGTAAAATTACGATGAAATAAAGTAGAATGAGATCTAATTTTTGGTAATGATGGCCCCGTAACTTCCACGACTTCCCTTACTTATGTCTCCAGTTACCTGCTTGGAGTCTGAGGCGACGATGAAATTCTGTAATTGGAGGTCTTGAGCCAAAGCAAGAGATTCCCGGCATGCGATTGCCTCAAGAGTGGCAGGATCATCAACGCCTGCAATTACAAGGGCCGAACTGCCGAAATAAGCGCCTGCACTATCTCTGCATACAGCAGCTGCAAATCCTCCTCGCTCATGATAGACGCCCGCGTCCACATGTATCTTCGCGTACCCCGCCGGAGGAGCTTTCGGTCGTTGCCTTTGAGGAGCGGCTATTCCTGCCATCTCATGCCGAGTAGGTTGGTGTTCTTCAATCACTTGGAGCTCTGATATAAACTTATTGATGAAAGAATGAATGGATTGTGGACTTTGGAATACACCTTCATGAATTTCTTTTCTCCTTGCTGCCCATATCACCCATAGCATGACAGAGAGTTTAACAAACTGCTCATGCGGTAGCGATTCCATCAAAGTAAACAACCACTGGTTAGCGTTTGGTTCAATTATTTCGGCCAAGGATTGAGCAAGCTCATTGTCACCAAGCCCCCAGGTGCACCTGGACATTGTTCATTCCACCAGGGAGTGTCTCCATGAGCCCCAAGCACCACACAAGCCACACGCACTGGAGTCCGACATGTTTCTATGGGCTCGCACATCATTAGTAGGTATAGATTGCTTCGACAAGTGCCACAGAAACATTCGAATCTTTGTGGGTACTTTAGTCTTCCACATGTTTTTCCATGCACCCTCTTCGCTGGCTGTATTTGATGCACCGGCCGTATTTTCTAACCAAGCTTCCCTCCTCTGCCTCATGGCCACAAGCATTCTGTATGCTGATTTTACAAAAAAAATTGTCGTTTCTGTCATAGTTCCAGCTCCAGAAGTCCTACATATTGCGTGTGCACAAAGATATTCCCAATATTACCCGAGAGTCCATATGCATAAAGACCTCTTCCACTCCAGCTCTATCCCACGATGAGGTGGTAGAATCAAAAAGCTCCGAGACAACTTCTGGAGGATTCTGAATACGACACCCATAGGGCCTCATCATATCTACCCGTGGTAGCCAATTTTCTGTCCAAAGTGGTTGACTCACCATTCCCAACACGCTTGATCAAACCCACTTTCAAAGTGTCACGGCCTTCTAGTATGGCTCTCCATACCTGACTGGGGTGTCCTCCCAAGTTAGCATCAAGTATCGTAGTTCCTGGATAGTATATACTTTTGAGTAGACGAGCACTCAAAGATTCTGAAAATTGTAACAGTCTCCAGCCTGTCTAGCAAGCATTGCCAAGTTAAAGAGCTCAAAATCTTTAAAGCCCAATCCGCCCATACCCTTAGGTTGGGTCATAGTTTTCCTAGGAAACCCAAATGAGGTTTGTGTTTGCCATCCTTACTCCGCCACCAAAAATTCCTGATTAGCATATTTAAATGCTCACATAAGCCATGTGGGAGTTTAAAGCATGACATGAAGTGTGACGCCCCCGGCTTAATCATGCACTAACCATACACGCAAATGCACACGATCAAGCCTAAGGACTCACTTGAAGATATCACAACACAACTCTAAAACATAAATAAAGTCATACAAGCTTTATATTACAAGCCAGGGGCCTCGAGGGCTCGAATACATAAGCTTGCATACAAGCGTCAGCGGAAGCATCAGATATCTGAGTACAGATATAAAAGAAAACACAAATAGGCCCTTAAAAGGTGGGACAAAAGAAAACACTACGATCGAAAGGCGCAGGCCTCCTGCCTGGGACCCTCCAAACCTACTCCTGGTCGTCCTGTCAGCTCGTAGAAGTATCCATCCTCGGGGTAGTAGTAGTAGTCGTCGATGGGGGCAGCTGTCTCAGGGGCTCCGTCATCTGGTTGCACCAAACGGATAAGGGGAAAAAGAGAAAGCATAGCAACCGTGAGTACTCATCCGAAGTACTCAGCAAGCAAGGATCTACACTACATATGCAACATTATCAAAGGAAGGTTGTATATGTGGACTGGGCTGCAGAAATGCCAGAATAGAGAGAAGGCCTAGTCCTATCAAAGACTAGCATCTTCAGTGGTCTTGCAGCATTAGAAGAGTGTAGATTAGTACAGCATAAAGTAGTAGTAGTAATCAGTATCAACCTCGGCCAGAGATCCTTTCTCGACTCCCTGCGAGAAAGCAATCCCAGAGCCATAATATCCATTTCTCATCACAAGTATCCAGTTCTAGTTGTATCGATCGGGATACAACTCCGAGCGTCCGTTACCGAGGATCCGGCTATGCATAGATTAGTTCTTCCCTGCAGGGGTGCACCAACTTACCCACCATGTTCGCTTAACTCCGACCGGACACACTTTTCTGGGTCATGCCCGGCCTCGGCCAAACAACACACCGCAGCCCTACCTAGAGCTCAGCAGGGAGGTCCCCGCCGGTCTACAACCTAAGCGCTCAGGGGTCCTGGGCCATCGCCCTGTGCACTCCGGGTCGTTGTGTGCAGGGTGGATACCAGCACCGCCTCGGATGGTCGGCACGATCCGACCGTGCCACAATGCTGAACTGGACGTCTGACAGAGCTTTTGGCTGACGCCATGATGTAGAGTACCCATATTTATTCCCGCGTGATGGTTAGTGCTATCGGGCCAGAGGCCCACTCGAATCAAATATCCAAATCGTAGTGTGTTGGTAGGGCGGTAACGAGTAGAGACTCACGATCGATGTGACCCCGTCGCCCCGTCTCGAGGACTTGCGGCAAGGGCCAAGAATGCCCGGCCACGCCTCATATTCATCACTCGGGCACCGTCCAGGTCAACCCGTCTCGCAAAAGACTGTCGAGAACTCAGGTCCACCTCTACTAGGCGGTACCGCCTGTCCCTCCAGTCCTGCAGTAAAAGTAACTCCCTCGGGTCCCCTCGGGGCCAACCCGTTTCTAACAAGGTTCAGAGGTAAAGTCACAGTAACCGTGTGTCCATAACATCAGGGGAATCCGAGGTATCACCCTCGACGGATGCCCACTCGATGTAACCGTCAAGGTGAACTTAGGAGGAATCACCCTCGAGGTTCACACTTGAAGTGTTACACGACAGGGTTGTATCGGAAGTGGAGAGGGAGGAATCACCCTCGAAGATCACGACCAAATAGCTACTCTACAGAGTCAACATCAGGAGTGCTATACGAGGTATCACCCTCGGCACTCGATGGTGACGCTGCAGTGTCGTACAACTAAGGGGGGTGTTGTGCAGTGCCGGGGTCTGGCTGTCGATCCCGTTGATCAAGTCATCTGATAATCCAGCGGGGCAACTGGGGACAAAGTGGGGTCTTTGGTAGGTCTCTACCCAGCCTATAATAAACAGTTTAGGATAAGCAGGTAAGGTTTCAATAGCAGGTTACAATAAATAGGCTAAGCATCAGAATAGGTAAAGCAGTAGCAGCAGCAATTCTAATGCAAGCACAAGAGAGAAGAGAATCGGCGATATATGCATGCTCAAAAGGGGGGTGCTTGCCTGGTTGCTCGGCAGCAAAGGTAGGGTCGTTAGAGGCGTAGTCGATCTCCGGAGCTGTGCCGGTCTCGGGGTCTATCGAGAGAGAAGAGGGGGAGGAAACAGATAAATACAAGGTAGACAAAGTAACACAGAGCTTGCTAAGCTAACGTGCAGTGCAGGGTTGCCTAAAAGCAGGTCTAAGTCATATTAGTTATTTTAGGATTAAAGTTGGATTATTAACCGGTGTATATACACTATTCATCTACCGGAAACAGGCTAAAAGTTGCGGGTTCACCTCCGTAGAAGGTCCCGACACGGAAAAAGACAGCATGGTTGGATTCGTCTTGTCGTTCTGAGCAACTTTCATGTATAAAGTTTTTCAATCCAAGCTACGGTTTAATTTCTATGATTTTACAAAGTTTTATTGATTTTCTGGATTTATTTAATCATTTTAAATCAACATTATCTAGAATAGTAATTGATGATATCATCATGACATCATGCTGACATCAGTAGGTCAACTGACCTGTTGACAGGTCAAACCTGACATGTGGGGCCCTACTGTCATAGACTCAGTCTTAATCTAGTGTGTAAATTTAAACTAAACTAGTTAAACAAAGGGGGCCCCACCTGTCATAGGGTGTTTAGTTAACAAATTAATTAAATTAACTTAATTAATCATCAGGTTAATTAGAGAGGGGTGGGGCCCACCTGTCAGCACAGTTGACCAAGTCAACTGGTCAACAGGTTCCCCTGGGCCCATTGGTCAGCGACCCAGTGGGGTGGCCCCGGGTTCCACGTAGGCGGCCAGGTCAGCATCGTCGCCGGAGCAACTCCGGCGACCTCATTTCGTGGCGGCGCGCGTCGGAAGGCGGTCGGGAATCGCGCACAGGGGGCCTCCGGACCCGGCGTTTGGCTCGTTCGGCTGCGGGCAAGCTCGCGCGTCGAACGGCGGTGGCGGCAGAGGCTGGGGTGGCCAGAGCTGGCCGGAGCAGCAATGGTAGGCGGCGGCCAGAATCGGGCGAGGACGGAGCCGAGGCTAGGGGGTACGGCGAGCGGTGCGGGTTGGCTCTACGGGTCCCTTGGAGTCCCAGGAGCACGGGGCCGAGCTCGCTTTCGAGCTTCAGGGACCGAGGCCGCGACGGCGAGGCAAGCTGCAACGGCGGGCTCTCGAACGAGGGGGAGGGCGAGCGAGAAGCTCACAGTGAGCCCGTAGCTAGGGGGCGCGAGCGAGCGAACGGCGAGGGGGAGGAGAAGCGGAAGCTCACAGTGAGCCCGTAGATGGCGGCGAATCGACGACAGAGACGCGGGTGGCCGTAGGAGGAAGACGAGCTCGGGGAGGAAGATGCAGTGGCTCCCATCTTCGGCTGTCCGTGCGGAGGGCGTAGTCGAGGTCGGGGAACACGATGGGCATGGCGGAGCGACGATCGGGAGGCGGTGGCCGCGTGTTTCAGCGAAGGCCGTTCATGGCGGTGCTCGGGGAAGAGGAGAGGGAGCGAGGGAGAGGGAGTGGGGCGGCTAGGTTACGTCCACGGGGTCGAGGAGAGTTAACCGGGCAGGGGGTGGGCGCGCGCGGCGTGTTGTCGACCAAGGATGAGGGGGGGCCGGTGCGCGGCGGGCGGCAGAGGCAACAACAGCGCAGGAGGAGTAGTGCGGAGGTGGGAGGCGACAGGCGGTGGGCTGGGCCGCGGTTGACTTAGGCCCAGCCGCTGCGGGCTTTTTCCTTTTCTGTTTTTCCTTTTTAGTTTCTGTTTTGTATTTTCTTTTCGCACTTTTCTAATTTTGTAAAACATGAGTCTTGCCCCAATAAATTCAGTGCAATTTCTAGCACTGCTACGAAAGGTTTGGAGTCCAGATCTTTTCATTTGGATTTTAATTAAATGAATATGGATTAATTATTTCTGTTTTGGTTCTGTTTTAGGTTTTAGAGTCATTTAACTAATCCAATTAATGTTGAGCTTATTTTTATAATTGCTTCTAGATTATTTGCAATATTATGAACATTTTAGTTTTCAAATTGGATCAACTTTAATTTCACTTTATATTTGAATTTCAATTAGAATTGGAATTTGAAATGAGATATGATCCAAATGATGATTAAGCACTGTTAATCATGGTGACTTGGCATTATCAAAAGGGGATTACGGTAGCTAACCACTAGGGGTGTTACATGGAGTACACTGGCACGGCCTGAGCAACCGCCTTCACTAGGACTTCCTTGCCTGCTGTAGACATAGTATTTTCAATCCATCCTTGGATCTTACTCCATAGACGGTCCTTCAAATATTTAAAAGCACCTTTCTTCGAACTCCCAACATCCAATGGCATGCCAAGTCACTCAAGGTTTCATTTGGAACATTCAACAAAGTCTTGATCTCTGTCTGTATATTATCAGGAACACCCTTACTGAAAAATATAGATGACTTTGCATAGTTTATACGCTGCCCTGTAGCTTGACAATATAAATTAAGTACTAGGTTCACCTCAGTAGCACCCACACCGTTTGCCTTGAAGAACAGTAGGCTGTCATCAGCGAATAGGAGATGGTTAACAGGTGGTGCAGACGCCGCCACTTGTATTCCATGCAAATTGGATGACTCGGTTCTTGATTTTAGGAGGCACGAAAGGCCCTCTGCTACTAGCAAGAACAAGTATGGAGATATTGGGTCCCCTTGTCTGATTCCCCATGATGGTACAAACTCCTGGAGCTTCTTTCCATTGAATAAGACTGAAAATTTTACTGTTGTCACCAGATTCATAATAATTCTTACCCAATTTTCACAGAAGCCCAGCTTAAGCATGATTGCCTTTAGATACGGCCATTCAACTCTATCATAGGCTTTCATCATATCCAACTTCAGAGCACGGGACTGCTGTTTCTTTGCTTTGTTCCTTTTCATAAAATGCAGGCACTCATACGCGGCTATTATATTATCTATGATCATCCTACCAGGAACGAAAGCTGATTGCTCCTCAGAAATAATATCAGGTAGAACTTGTTGATACGTCCATTTTGCATCATGTTTTCCTACTATTATTTATAGTGTTTTTATTCATTATAACACTTTATGGAGTAATTCTAATGCCTTTTCTCTCATAATGTGCAAGGTTTACATAAAGAGGGAGAATGCTGGCAGCTGGAATTCTGGACCTGAAAAAGCTATGTCAGAGATACCTATTCTGCACATCTCCAAATGAGCTGAAATTTCATAGAGAATTATTTCGGAATATATAAAAAATACCAGAATAAAGAAATACCAGAGGGGGCCACCCAGGTGCCCACTAGGCACCAGGGCGTGCTACCCCCTCCTGGCGCGCCCTGGTGGGTAGTGGGGGCCCTGGCCCACCTCCGGTGCCCATCTTCTGGTACATAAGGTCTTTTGACCTATAAAAAAATAAGGGGAGGACTTTCGGGACGGAGCGCCACCGTCTCGAGGCAGAACTTGGGCAGGAGCACTTTTGCCCTCCGGCGGAGCGATTCTGCCGGGGGAACTTCCCTCCGGGAGGGGGAAATTGAAGCCATCGTCATCACCAACAACCCTCTCATCTTTGGGAGGCCAATATTCATCAATATCTTCAACAACACCATCTCATCTCAAACCCTAGCTCATCTCTTGTGTTCAATCTTTGTATCAAAAACTCAGATTGGTACCTGTGGGTGACTAGTAGTGTTGATTACATCTTGTAGTTGATGCTAGCTGGTTTATTTTGTGGAAGATTATATGTTCAGATCCATTATGATATTTATTACTCCTCTGATCTTGAGCATGAATATGTGTGTGAGTAGTTACTTTTGTTCTTGAGGACACGGGAGAAGTCATGTTGCAAGTAATCATGTGAATTTGATATTCGTTCAATATTTTGATGGTATGTATGTTGTGATTCCCTTGGTGGTGTTATGTGAACGTCGACTACATGACACTTCACCATCTTTGGGCCTAAGGGAATGCATTGTGAAGTAGTTATTAGATGATGGGTTGCTAGAGTGACAGAAGCTTAAACCCTAGTTTATGCGCTATTTCGTAACGGGCTGATTTGGATCCGTATGTTTAATGCTATGGTTAGATTTTATCTTAATACTTCTTTCGTAGTTGCGGATGCTTGCGAGGGGGTTAATCATAAGTGGGGGGTTTGTTCAAGTAATAACAGCACCCAAGCAATGGTCCACCCACATACCATATTATCAAAGTAGCAAACGCGAATCAAACCAACATGATGAAAGCGACTAGATGAAGTTCCTGTGTGCCCTCAAGAATGCTTTGCTTATTATAAGAGACCGTTCCGGCCTGTCCTTTGCTACAAAAAGGATTGGGCTACCTTGCTGCACTTTTATTACCATTACCATTACTTTCTCGTTACAAATTATCTTCCTATCAAACTATCTGTTACCTACAATTTCAGTGCTTGCAGAAATTACCTTGCTGAAAACCGCTTGTCATTTCCTTCTGCGCCTTGTTGGGTTCGACACTCTTACTTATCGGAAGGACTACGATTGATCCCCTATACTTGTGGGTCATCAAGACTCTTTTCTGGCGCCGTTGCCGGGGAGTGAAGCGCTCTTGGTAAGTGGAAATCGATAAGGAAAAATTTATATTACGTGCTGAAATTTACTGTTACTTGCTACTATGGAAAACAATCCTTTTAGGGGTTTGTTTGGGGTATCTTCACCTCAATCGGAAACACAAAGAGTTGCCCCCTCAACCCATTGCACCTACTGAGAATATTGGTTATGAAATTCCTTCGAGTATGATAGAGAAACTGCTAGCTAATCCTTATGCGGGAGATGGAACACTACATCCTGATATGCACCTAATCTATGTGGATGAAGTTTGTGGATTATTTAAGCTTGCAGGTTTGCCCGGAGATGAAATTAAGAAGAAGGTTTTCCGTAATCATGAGCTCTCAAGAGAAATTATTATACAGAATTTTTATGCTCGGCTTTCTCGTAATGATCAATCCATGCTCGATACTTCTTGTGCTGGTTCTTTTATGAAGTAGACTATTGAATTCAGGTAGTATCTTTTGGAAAGAATTAAATGCAACTCTGAAGATTGGGAACTCAACGAAGGTAAAGAGTTAGGTATTAAGCTTGAGTTTGATTGTGTTAAATCTTTTTATGAATACCTATGCTTTTCACAAGTTTAGCAGTAAGTATGGACTTGACTCTGAGATAGTAGCCTCTTTTTGTGAATCATTTGCTACTCATGTTGATCTCCCTAAAGATAAGTGGTTAAATATCATACCCCTATTAAAGAAAATATTAAAGAGCCAGTTATAGTTAAAGATGAAACTATCCTTTACAATGTTGATCCAGTTGTGCCTACTGCTTATATTGAAAAACCACCTTTCCCTGTTATGATAAAGGAACATGCTAAGGTGTTAACCGTGGTTAACAAAAGTAATATTAAAATACCTAGACCCTCTGAACAAATTAAAGTAGAACCTAGTGTTGCTATGGCTAAAGATCTCTTGGTCGATAATATTGATGGGCATGTTATTTATTTCTGTGATGAAGCTGCTAGAATTGCCAAACCCGATACTAAAGATAAGAGCAAGCCTGTTGTTGGCATGCCTGTCGTCTCAGTCAAAATTGGAGATCACTGTTACCATGGTTTATGTGATATGGTTGCTAGTGTCGGTGCTATTCCTTTCACTCTTTACCAAGAAATTATGAATGATATAGCACCAGCTGAAATAGAAGATATTGATGTTACTATTAAACTGGCTAATAGAGATACTATTACACCACTTGGGATCGTTAGAGCTGTTGAAGTCTGGTGTGGAAAAATAAAATACCCTACTGATTTTCTAGTTCTTGGTTCCCCACAAGATGACTTCTGTCCCATTATCTTTGGTAGACCTTTCTTGAATACTATTAATGCTAAGATAGATTGCAAGAAAGAAACCATCAGTGTTAATTTTGGTGATGTATCTCACGAGTTTAATTTCTCCAAGTTTCGTAGGCAACCTCGTAATAAAGAATTACCTAGTAAGGATGAAATAATTGGTCTTGCTTCTATTGTTGTGCCTCCTACTGGTCCACTAGAACAATATTTGCTAGACCATGAAAATGATATACACTTACATGAAAGAAATAAAATAGATAAAATATTCTTTGAACAACAACCTATCCTTAAGCACAATTTGCTTGTTGAAACTCTAGGAGGTCCTCCTCCACCTAAAGGTGATCTTGTGTTTGAATTAAAGAAATTGCCTGACACTTTGAAATATGCTTACCTTGATGAAAAGAAGATATATCATGTTATTATCAGTGCTAACCTTACAGAGCATGAAGAGAAAAGATTATTGAAAATTTTGAGGAAACACCATGCTGCTATTAGATATACTCATGATGATCTTAAGGGCATTAGTCCCACTCTCTGTCAGCACAAGATTAGTATGGAACCTGATGCTAAACCACTTGTTGATTATCAACGGCGATTGAATCCCAAGATGAAAGAAGTGGTAAGAAATGAAATACTAAAGCTTCTGGAAGCAGGTATAATTTATCCCATAGCTGCTAGTAGCTGGGTAAGTCCCGTTCATTGTGTCCCTAAGAAGGGAGGTATTACTGTTGTTCCTAATGATAAAAAATGAACTCATTCCACAAAAAAATGTGATTGGCTATAGAATGGTAATAGATTTTAGAAAATTAAATAAAGCTACTAGAAAAGATCATTACCCCTTGCCTTTCATTGATCAAATGTTAGAAAGATTATCTAAGCACACACACTTTTGCTTTTTGGATGCATATTCTGGTTTCTCTCAAATACCTGTATCACAACCCAATCAAGAGAAAACCACCTTTACTTGTCCTTTTGGAACTTATGCTTATAGACGTATGCCTTTTGGTTTATGTAATGCACCAGCTACCTTTCAAAGATGTATGACTGCTATATTCCCTGACTTTTGTGAAAAGATTGTTGAGGTTTTCATGGATGATTTTTCCATTTACGGAACTTCTTTTGTTGATTGCTTAAGCAACCTTGATCGAGTTTTGTAGAGATGTGAGCAAACTAATCTTGTCTTGAATTGGGAGAAATGCCACTTTACGGTGAATGAAGGTATTGTCTTGGAGCAAAAAAATTCTGAGTGAGGTATTGAGGTGGATAAAGCTAAAGTCGATGCAATTGAGAAAATGCCGTGTCCTAAAGATATTAAAGGTATTCGTAGTTTCCTTGGTCATGCTGGTTTCTATAGGAGGTTTATTAAAGACTTCTCTAAAATTTCTAGGCCTCTTACTAATCTTTTACAAAAGGATGTTCCATTTGTTTTTGATGATGATTGCGTAGAAGCCTTTGAAACACTTAAGAAAGCCTTAACTTCTGCACCTATTGTTCAACCACCTGATTGGAACTTGCCTTTTGAAATCACATGTGATGCTAGTGATTATGCTATTGGTGCTGTTCTAGGACAAAGAGTTGGTAAGAAATTAAATGGTATTTATTATGCTAGTAAAACTCTAGACAGTGCCCAAAGAAATTATGCTAAAACTGAAAAAGAATTTTTAGCAGTTGTATTTGCTTGTGATAAATTCAGATCCTACATAGTTGACTCTAAAGTAATTGTTCACACCAATCATACTGCTAGTAAATACCTTATGGCAAAGAAAGATGCTAAACCTACACTCATTAGGTGGGTTATCTTGCTACAAGAATTTGACTTACACATCACTGATAGGAAGGGAGATGAGAATCCCGTAGCTGATAACTTGTCTAGGTTAGAAAATGTCCTTGATGACCCACTGCCTATTGATGATAGCTTCCCTTATGAACAGCTAGCTGTCATAAATGCTTCTCATAATACTCCTTGGTATGCTGACTATGCTAATTATATTGTTGCTAAATTTATACCACCTAGTTTCACATACCAACAAAAGAAAAAAATCTTCTATGATTGAAGACATTACTTTTGGGATGACCCACATCTATATAAAGAAGGAGTAGATGGTATTATTAGATGTTGTATACTTGAGGATGAACAGGAACAAATCCTACGAAAATGTCACTGCGAAGCCTACGGAGGGCATCATGCGGGAGATAGAACTGCACACAAGGTATTACAGTCTGGTTTTTATTGGCCTACTCTCTTCAGGGATGCCCGTAAATTTGTCTTGTCTTGTGATCAATGTCAAAGAATTGGTAATATTAGTAGACATCAGGAAATGCCTATGAATTATTCTCTTGTTATTGAACCATTTGATATTTGGGGCTTTGATTATATGGGACCTTTTCCTTATTCTAATGGGTACACACATATTTTGGTTGCTGTTGATTATGTCACTAAGTGGGTAGAAGCTATCCCAACTAGCAGTGCTGATCATAACACCTCCATTAAAATGCTTAAATAAGTTATTTTCCCTAGGTTTGGAGTCCCTAGATATTTAATGACTGATGGTGGTTCACATTTTATTCATGGTGCTTTCCGTAAATTGCTTGCTAAATATGATGTCAACCATAGAATTGCATCACCTTATAATCCTCAATCTAGTGGACAAGTTAAACTTAGCAATAGAGAAATAAAGTTAATATTAGAAAAAACTGTCAATAGGCCCCGAAAGAATTGGTCTAAGAAACTTGACGATGCACTTTGGCTACAGAACAGCTTATAAAAATCCTATGGGTATGTCTCCATATAAAATGGTTTATGGAAAGGCTTGTCATTTGCCTCTTGAGTTAGAACATAAAGCATATTGATAACCGACAAGTATAGGGCATCGCAACAGTTTTTGAGGGTAGAGTATTCAACCCAAATTTATAGATTCGACACAAGGGGAGCCAAAGAAAATTTGTAAGTATTAGCAGCTGAGTTGTCAATTCAACCACACCTGGAGATTAATTATCTATAGCAATATGATCAGTAGCACAGTAATATGATAGTTTTGATAGCAAAGTAGCAGTAACGGTAACAGTGATAGCAATGATTTTGTAGCAAGTGTAATAGTAACAGCAGCAGTAGTAACTTAGCAAGAACAATATATGGAAAATTCGTAGGCATTGGATCGGTGAATTTATTGGATGATATTCATCATATAGCAGTCATAACCTAGGGCGATACGGCACTAGCTCCAGTTCATAAATATAATGTAGGCATGTATTCCGTAAATAGTCATACGTGCTTATGGAAAGAACTTGCATGGCACCTTTTGTCCTACCCTCCCGTGGCAGCGGGGTCCATAAGGAAACTAAGGGATATTAAGGCTTCCTTTTAATAGAGAACCGGAACAAAGCATTAACACATAGTGAATACATGAACTCCTCAAACTACGGTCATCACCGAAAAGTATCACGATTACTGTCACACCAGGGTTTATGGATCATAACACGTAATAGGTGAATATGACTTGCAAGATCGGAGCTAGAACATAGATATAATGGTGATAACATAAACGGTTCAGATCTGAAATCATGGCACCCGGGCCCAAAGTGACAAGCATTAAGCATGGCAAAGTCATAACAACATCAATCTCAGAACATAATGGATACTAGGGATCAAGCCCTAACAAAAATAACTCGATTACATGATGAATCTCATCCAACTCCTCACCGACCAGCGAGCCTACGAAGGAATTACTCACTCCCGGTGGGGAGCATCATGGAATTGGTGATGGAGAAGGGTTGCTGATGACGAAGATCGAAGATCCCCCTCTCCGAAGCCCCAAACCGGCTCCAGATCTGGCCTCCCGATGAAGAACAGGAGGTGGAGGCGGCTCCGTATCGTTAAACGCGATAATTCTTTCTCCCTGATTTTTTCTCCAAAAATAGGATTTTATAGCGTCGGAGTCAGGGTCTGCGGGGCCACCAGGTGGGCACAACCCACCTGGGCGCGTCTGGAGGGGGGGCGCGCCCTGGTGGGTTGTGCTCACCCAGGGGCCCGCCTTCGGTGGTTCTTGGCTCCAGTATTTTTCTTTTATTCCATAAAAATTCTCCAAAAAGTTTCGTTCCATTCCGAGAACTTTTATTTCTACACAAAAACAACACCATGGTAGTTCTGCTGAAAACAACGTCAGTCCGGGTTAGTTTCATTCAAATCATGCAAATTAGAGTCCAAAACAAGAGGAAAAGCGTTAGGAAAAGTAGATAAGCCGAAGACGTATAAACTCCCCCAAGCTTAAACCTTTGCTTGTCCTCAAGCAATTTAGTTGATAATCTGAAAGTGAAAAAGAAAAACTTTTACGAACTCTTTTGTTCTTGTTTACATAAATAGGCTTAAGTAGCACCCAGATTTTCAGCAAAGATTATAACCAACCATGTCAACAATAACTCTTAAAAATTATATTAACTCATATCAATGTCATAAGCAACTAGTGAGCAATAATAAAATATCTCAAATGACAACACTTTGTCAAAACAATCATGATATAATATGACAACAGTGGTATCTCGCTAGCCCTTTCTGAGACCGCAAAACATAAATGCAGAACACCTCCAAAGTTCAAGCAGCGACTAAACATTGTAATTCATGGTAGAAAAGATCCAGTCATGATGCATCCAACATTAGCTATACACAATGCATGAGGATGACAATAGTGCTCTCAGATCTAGCGCTTATTTGAGAAGGTGATGACACAACATAAAATTAAATAGATAGTCCCTTCACAGAGGGAAGCAGTGATTTGCAGCAGTGCCAGAGCTCAGATTTTTTAAACAGAGATAAATGAAATTTTTAGAAATGCACCCTTCCTGTTTACTTCGCAACCATTAGTTATCGATATCTTCCATGCTAAACACATTAGTGGCGGTTCCCAAGCGATAAAGTAAAGGTTTACTCCCCCTCCACCAACAAACACACTCCACGGCTAGCCGAATCCACAGGTACCGTCCATACCAACATCAGTCCTGGGGGAGTTTTGTTTAATTATTTGCAATTTGAATTCGGGACTAGGAATCCCTATTACCGCCCCTCTCGTGCAAGGACGAGTGAATAAACACTCCTCATGAGAATAACCCGCTTAGCATGGAAGATACCGACTACCTCCTGTCGCTCTATGAACAATCCAGGCACACAAAAACGGATGTTTATTTGAAGTTTTTAGAGGTGGCACATGCAAATTTACTTAGAATGGCAGGGTAATACCGAATATAGGTAGATATATGGTGGACTCATCTGGAATAACTTGGGTTTTAGGATTTTATGCACAAGCAATATTCCCGCTTAGTACAGGCGAAGGCTAGCAAATAGGTTGAAAAGCGGCCAGCTAGAGAGCGAAAACGGTCATGAACATGCATTATGCATAAGTATCATTGGATACTAGCATGAGTAGGATATGAACACCATGAACATAAATATCATAGAGGCTATGTTGGTTTTGATTCAACTACATGCATGAACATGTGCCAAGTCAAGCCACTTGAAACATTCAGAGGAGGATACCATGTCATCATACCATATCACAATCATTTTAATGCATGTTGACGTCAAGATAAGTCATTATCCACTCCTAGCTACTTAAGCATGGCATGAGAAACTATAATATCTAGTTGTCATTGCGAATATGTTTGATCATAATAGGCTGCATCAAGGATACTAGGTCAAACATATTTACAAAAACAGAACAAGTTGAGTTCATACCCGTTTCTCTCTGCCACAACCAGTTCATCAAATATCGTCATCATTGCCTTTCACTTGCACGACCGAATGATATGAGAATAATAATAGTGCAAGAGTGCCGTGGACTAAGCTGGAATCTGCAAACATTTTATTCAAAAGGAGAAGACAAGGTAATGTGGGCTCTTTATTAGATCAATATCAATGCATATGAGAGCCACTCAACAATTTCATCGTGGTCTTTTCCTCGGTACGACTCAATAAAAGGAAAAGAATTTCAGAGAAACACACTGAAGTATTTTTGGAGTTTTTAGTTTTTTTCTTGAAGAAAGCAAATTAAAGAGAAAAACAAAAACGAGAAAAACTATTTACACGGGAGAGCTCCCAACAAGCAAAAGAAGAACAAGGAAATCTTTTTGGGTTTTCTTTTAATATTACAACTAAATTAGACTAGAAAGAAAAACCGAAAAGAAGCAAGAAATATTTTTGGATTTTCTCAAAGTTTTTTTAAACACACAAGAAGAAAGCGAGAAAATAAATCTAGCATGGATAATACAATGAAAAAGTGTGAACACCGACAACTCGAATGAGATGTGTGAACATGAATATAATGTCGGTGGAAATACGTACTCCCCCAAGCTTAGGCTTTTGGCCTAGCTTGGTAATCACCACTCGTAGTAGCCATTCGGTCCCACGTTGAAGTGCTGTGGAGCGGGCACCTGAGTGTCCCACTCCTGAGGCTCCTCCTCTGCCTCTGCCTGGGCGTTCCGGTAGGCAATAATATCCTCAGGCATGATCCTGTATCCGTCCCTGGCAATAGAATCGAACAAAGCAGGTGCAGGCAATGGAATAATATCACGGGTTTCCACACTGAAAACCAGGTTGTAAGGAATATTATTAATAGAATCATTAATATCAGTAAACTGGTGGTCTTTCATCGCCTGGTGATCCAAATAAACCTTGGGTAAATGATAATCATGTTGGCGAATCTGAACGTTAAAGTGGTTCGCTAAGCGAGTAGCATAAATGCCGCCATGGATTTTACCTTTGGCTCTTTTAAGGTGCAGACAACCCTAGGCTATAGTTGTTATCGCCGTAAAGTGCGCAGCGTAAAATGGCAAAGTCAGGAGCACAGAGTGCATCGACCTTCTCTCTAGCAATTAAGCACTTAGCAATAAATAGAGCAAAATAATGCACAGCAGGAACCTGCAAACTAGTAGCAGTGACACTCGACACGCCTCTCTCATCTCCCACAGACAGAGTACGATAAAAGCCCTCAAACTCTGCAGGCCTAGGCTCTCTTATTTCCCCGTCAGAAGGGATCAAGCAAATACCACAAAAATCAGTAAGTGGTATCTGACGAGTTTTAGCATATAAATTAAACTGCACCTCAGGGGGGTTATTCCTACTCAGAAAATGGAAACTTTGCACAAAGGAATTTGTTAGGAGATGGTATTGTTCACACTCAGCTACGATGAAGTCGGTGAGACCAGCATTAGCAGCAAATTGTGCGAACTCTTGACGGATTCCGGCTCCATCCATGAAGGGATTATGCGGCCATTCGCACGGCCGCACCTCCGCCCTTCTCCGAGTGTGGAGATCGTTGTCCGATGACTCCCCAATGACTCCCTTAGAGCTCTTCTTGGAAGCAAACTTCCTAAAGAAACTCATCTTATTCCAAGTAGCAATCCCCCAAAACAGTTTTAGAAACGGAGCTTCGAGCAAAGAGATCGAAATCCGCGGGTTTGAGAGCAAGACACGAGAGAGAGAGAGAGAGAGCAATGGTGATTTTTTCTGGAGGTAGGTGATGACCTGGGCTAAAGAGATAAGTGAGGGGGCCCACATGGGGACCACAACCCACCAGGGCACGCCTGGGGCTGCTGGCACACCCAGGCGGGTTGTGCCCACCTGGTGCACCCCCCTCTGATGTTATTTGTACTAAAAATTCAGAAAAAAATCGTATTAAATTTTCAGGGTATTCTGAGAACTTTTATTTTTGGGTCATTTTTTTATTGCATGGGAAATTCAGAAAACAGACAAAGCATGGCATTTTATTTTATTTGACTAAGAAAAACAGAGAATAAAAATTGGGAGCACAAGGTTGTGCTTACTAAATTCATCAACTTCATACCTCTCAAAAATGATCCATTAATAAGGTTGATCATGTCTTATTAACAACCACCTTCGATTAGCATGAAACCGAAGAACTTTCCTAAAACACTAAGTTACCTCAACGGGGATATGCATGTCCCCAACAATAAGCATTTCATATTTCTTTTTGGCAGTAGCTAGAGGTAGTTGAAAACTTCCAATAGTGAGTGTCGGAGATTTTTCAATAACATTAATACCATTCACTTGGAATTGTTTCTTCGGAAAGTGCACCGTATGTTCATTACCATTGATATGAAAAGTGACCTTGCTTTTATTGCAATCAATAATAGCCCCTGCAGTATTCAAAAAGGGTCTACCAAGGATAATCGACATATTGTCGTCCTCGGGCATCTCAAGTATAACAAAGTCAGTTAAGATAGTAACATTTGCAACAACAACGGGCACATCCTCACAAATACCGATAGGTATGGCAGTTGATTTGTCAGCCATTTTCAAAGATATTTCAGTAGGTGTGAGTTTATTCAAATCAAGTCTTTTATATAAAGAGAAAGGCACAACACTAACACCAGCTCCTAAATCACACAAAACAGTTTTGACATAATTTCTTTTGATGGAGCAAGGTATAGTTGGTATTCCCAGATCTCCAAGTCTTTTAGGTACTCCATCCTTAAAAGAATAATTAGCAAGCATGGTGGAGATTTCAGCTTCTGGTATTTTTCTCTTATTAGTGATGATGTCTTTCATATATTTTGCATAAGGGGCCATCTTTAATATATCAGTCAAGCAAGTGCGCAAAAAGACCGGCCTAAGCATTTCAACAAAGCGGTCAAATTCTTCATCATCCTTTTTCTTAGTTGACTTAGGTGGAAAGGGCATGGGTTTTTGAACCCATGGTTCTCTTTCCCTTCCATGTTTTCTAGCAACAAATTCTCTTTTAACATATCTTTTATTTTTAGGTTGTGGGTTATCAAGATCAACAGCTGGTTCTATTTCAACATCATTATCTGGTTGTTTATCATTGTCTGGTTGAGTGTCTTCATGAATATCATCATTATATTTTTCATTATCACTAGATGAATGTTCATTACCAGATTGAGTTTCAGCATCAGAAACAGAAACTTCATTATCATTATCAGGAGGTTTTTCTATTTCAGGTTCACTAGAGGCATGCAAAGTCCTACCATTTTTCTTTTTCTTCTTCTTTCTAGAAGGACTAGGTGCATCAGTGTTAATTATTTGAGAGTCTTGTTCAATTCTTTTAGGTTGACCCTCAGGATAAAGTGGTTCCTACCTCCTCTAGTTGCTACTCTAACATCAAAGTCATTTATATTATTATTCATTTCATCTATCACCTCTCTTTGAGATTTAGCAACTTGTTCTAGTTGAGTTTGAACCATAGAGGCATGTTTTCCTACACCTCTAACATCATTGGAGATTCTAAATAACAAGTCACTCAAGCGAGCAATCATGTCGGAATTGTATTTCAATTGTTTCATAACATTTTCATTGAAGTGATCTTGTTTTCTAATGTAGTTCTCAAACTCATAAAGGCATTGACTAGGATGTTTATTGTAAGGGATGTCACTTTCATCAAATTTCATTAAAGAATTTACCTCTACCACCTTTGGTGGTGGTGTGTTAAGTCCATGTATCTCTTCAATAGGAGGTAAATTTTTAACATCCTCTGCTTTAATACCTTTTTCCTTCATACTTTTCTTTGCCTCCTACATATCTTCAGGACTGAGATATAAGATACCCCTCTTCTTCGGAGTGGGTTTAGGTGGTGGTTCAGGAAGAGTCTAATCATCATAATTTTTCAATATATTGTTCAATAATTCCTGAGCTTGTTCAACAGTTCGTTCCCTGAAAACACAACCAGCACAACTATGTAGGAAGTCCCTAGAAGCATCGGTTAGTCCATTATAGAAGATATCAAGTATTTCATTTTTCTTAAGAGGATGATCAGGCAAAGCATTAAGCAATTGGAGAAGCCTCCCCCAAGCTTGTGGGAGACTCTCTTCTTCAATTTGCACAAAGTTAAATATTTCCTATAAGGCAGCTTGTTTCTTATGAGCAGGAAAATATTTTTTTTTGACCATGAGGAAAATATTTTTCAGAGAAGTAGTAAATCATATCCTGGGGACTACGCACACAACCAGGAGCAAGAGTATTGTACCAAATCTTAGCATCACCCTTCAATGAGAACGGAAATAATTTGAGAATATAGTAGTAGCGAATCTTTTCATCATGAGCAAATAGGGTGGCTATATCATTTAATTTAGTGAGATGTGCCACAACAGTTTCAGTTTCATAGCCATGAAAAGGATCAGATTCAGCCAAAGTAATTAACTCTAGGTCGACAGAGAATTCATAATCCTTATCATCAACAAAGATAGGTGAAGTAGCAAACTTAGGATCACATTTCATTCTAGCATTCAAAGATTTCTCTTTCAGTTTGCATAATAATTTCTTAAGATCATCTCTATCATTGCAGGCAAGAAAATCTCTAGTTGTCTCCTCATCCATAACATAACCTTCAGGTATCTTAGGCAATTCATATCTAGGATAGCTAGCCTAATAGGTGTTTCAAGATTTTCAGTTTCAAGCACTTCATCAGTTTCAGTAATTTCATAAGTTTCAGCATTCTCAATATCTTTAGCTTTAGCAATTTGTTCATCAAGAAATTCACCTAGTGGCATATTATCATCAAGCAAGGTACTAGCATCATCATAAGCATTATCCATAGCAGAAGCATCATCAATAACATGCGATATATCAGAATTAATAGCATGTGGTGGTGTTGCAAGTTTACTCAAAATAGAAGGTGAATCAAGTGCAGAGCTAGATGGCAGTTCCTTACCTCCCCTCGTCTTAGAGGGAAAAATCTTAGTCTTGGTATCCTTCAGATTCTTCATAGTAATAAATTGATAATAATCCCAAGTGACTCAACAAATATAGCTATGCTCCCCGGCAACGGCGCCAGAAAAAGGTCTTGATAACCCACAAGTATAGGGGATCGCAACAGTTTTCGAGGGTAGATTATTCAACCCAAATTTATAGATTTGACACAAGGGGAGTCAAAGAATATTTGTAAGTATTAGCAGCTGAGTTGTCAATAAAACCACACCTGGAGATTAATTATCTGTAGCAATATGATCAGTAGCACAGTAATATGATAGTTTTGATAGCAGTAATGATAGTAGCAGTAACGGTAACAGTGATAGCAATGATTTCGTAGCAAGTGTAACAGTAACAACAGCAGTAGTAACTTAGCAAGAACAATATATTGAAAATTCGTAGGCATTGGATCGGTGAATTCGTTGGATGATATTCATCATATAACAGTCATAACCTAGGGCGATACGGCACTAGCTCCAGTTCATAAATATAATGTAGGCATGTATTCCGTAAATAGTCATACGTGCTTATGGAAAGAACTTGCATGGCACCTTTTGTCCTACCCTCCCGTGGCAGCAGGGTCCATAAGGAAACTATGGGATATTAAGGCCTCCTTTTAATAGAGAACCGGAACAAAGCATTAACACATAGTGAATACATGAACTCCTCAAACTACGGCCATCACCGGAAAGTATCCTGATTACTGTCACACCGGGGTTTACGGATCATAACACGTAATAGGTGAATATGACTTGCAAGATTGGATCTAGAACATAGATATAGTGGTGATAACATAAACGGTTCAGATCTGAAATCATGGCACCCGGGCCCAAAGTGACAAGCATTAAGCATGGCAAAGTCATAACAACATCAATCTTAGAACATAATGGATACTAGGGATCAAGCCCTAACAAAACTAACTCGATTACATGATGAATCTCATCCAACTCCTCACCGACCAGCGAGCCTATGAAGGAATTACTCACTCCCAGTGGGAAGCATCATGGAATTGGCGATGGAGAAGGGTCGGTGATGACGAAGATCGAAAATCCCCCACTCCGGACCCCCAAACGGGCTCCAGATCTGGCCTCCCGATGAAGAACAGGAGGTGGCGGTGGCTCCGTATCGTGAAACGCGATAATTCTTTCTCCCTGATTTTTCTCCAAAAATAGGATTTTATAGCGTCGGAGTCAGGGTCTGCGGGGCCACCAGGTGGGCACAACTCACCTGGGCGCGCCTGGACGGTGGGGGGGGGGGGGTGCGCCCTGGTGGGTTGTGCTCACCCAGGGGCCCGCCTCCGGTGGTTCTTGGCTGCAGTATTTTTCTTTTATTCCATAAAAATTCTCCCAAAAGTTTTGTTCCATTCTGAGAACTTTTATTTCTGCACAAAAACAACACCATGGTAGTTCTGCTGAAAACAACGTCAGTCTGGGTTAGTTTCATTCAAATCATACAAATTAGAGTCCAAAACAAGAGCAAAAGCATTAAGAAAAGTAGATACGCCGGAGACGTATCACATATTGGGCAATTAAAGAACTCAACTATGACTTCAAATTTGCCGGTGAAAAGAGGTTATTTGATATTAGCTCACTAGATGAATGGAGAACCCAACCTTTGAAAATGCCAAATTATTTAAAGGAAAAGTCAAAAGATGGCATGATAAAAGGATCCAAAAGCGGGAATTCAAAGTTGGTAAATATGTCCTATTGTACAATTCTCATTTTAGATTTTTTGCAGGAAAACTTCTTTCCAAAAGGGAAGGACCATATATCATTGAAGAAGTTTATCGCTCTAGAGCTATCAAGATCAATAATGCCGAAGGCCCTAGTCTGAAGGTGGTCAATGGGCAAAGAATTAAGCACTATATTTCAGGTACACTTATTAATGTTGAAACTAATATTATTCATACCATGACACCGGAGGAACACTTAAGAGAGACCCTCCAGAACACTAAAAAGGAAGAGGTACGTGATACGGTAAGTAAACGAACTCCGAAAATTCCGCAAAAATATTTTCTGTCAGTTTTGGAATATTAGAAAAAATAAAAAAAATAAGAAACACCAGGAAAGGCAACCCAGGTGCCCACTAGGCACCAGGGCGCGCCTGCCCCACCTGGCGTGCCCTGGTGGGTAGTGGGCCCCTCGGGTACCTTCTCGACTCTGTTTTCCTATAGTATACTTGTTTCCCAAGATAAAAAATCTTTATATACTCCCCCGGATGATTTGACCCCTACATCATAGAAATATCCTCTGTTCTTATTTCATGTTGTTTTCTTGTCAGATCTAGATCTCCATGACTTCATCAAGCTCTTCCAAGGACAAGTTCTTCGAGAGGGTCATCAACCCCTACCTGTCGGAGGTGATGAAGCACCCTCAAGGCATTGAGATGCGTGAAGGGGTGCTCCACATCTAGGATGTTCAAGGACCCAAGAAGACGGGAAGCATGGAGGCCAGGCTCGAGGTGGTGGAGTAGGAGATCTTCAAGTGCCAAGGGATGGTGGAGCGTGGACTTAGTTCCAATCACTCCATGATTACGTAATTCACCCGTGATCACAAGGTGGATGGCCGGTCTATGAAGGACATCGTCTTCACCTTCAATGAGCAAATCAATTTCCTGCAAAGCCAAATCTATGATCTTCAAAATCAAGTTTTTGAGTATGAAGCAAGATTTAAAGGTATGAGTTTAGCTGCCGGTTTTAGGACTCAGGAGACTTGTGCATCCTCTTTTTATGGTGAACCCCTGCCATGGAAGCCAGAGGACAAGCTTACTATCTCATCACCACCACCATCACCAAAGAAGGAGACTTGAGTACATGGGTATGGGCACTCCCCTTGGCTTGTGCCAAGCTTGGGGGAGATGCCCCGGTATTGTATCACCATCACTTTTATTACCTTTACATATCTTAGTTCGATCTTTAGTTATTTCATGATTTACTTGAATAAAAGTTTAGTATGATCTATTTTCGAGTGTTAGTTTCATGATCTATCTATCTATGTAATCGAGTGAGAGTTATATAATAAAGATTAGTTTGAGTTTTTGCTTCTTCACTTTTATGTTTCAATCAGAATAAAAGAAATAATGAAAAAGATCATATGCTAATCTTATCATAAGTAATGATATCACATAAGGGAAAGTATAAGTGGTAAAATTTATTGAAAGTTGACAAACATAGCATTGGTCAATGATGCAATTCATGAAAGAAGTAATAAGGGAAGAGAAGATTCACATGCAAATATACCATCTTGGACATCTTTTATGATTATGAGCCCCCATTAAATATTTTATGCCAAATTGTTGACGTTGGACAAGGAAGACAATGTAATGATTTATGTTTGTTCATATTCACATAGGAGTTATATTGTCATAGATCCTCCAACATGTGGTGCTTGCCCAATATCTTTGCTAGCCAAAAATCCGCACTAAGTAGAGATACTACTTGTGCATCCAAAAACCTTAAACCTAAATTCATGTTTTGAGAGTCCACCATACCTACCTATGGATTGAGTAAGATCCTTCAAGTAAGTTGTCATCGGTGCAAAAAGGGCAATACAAATTGCCTCTAAATGTGTTTGATCTTTTAGTGTAAGGGAAAATAAGCGTTGTACGAGCTTGTGATGGCAAAGTACTAAAAGCGACAGACTGCATAATAAAGGTTGCTATCATAAGGGGCAATATAACGTGACGTTCTTTTGCATTAAGAGATTGTGCATACAAAACCAAAAAGCCATGACAACCTCTTGTTCCCTCTGGAAGGGCCTATCTTTTACTTTTATGTATTTACTTTTTATGCAAGAGTCAAAGTGTTCTCCTCTATTCCTTTTTATTTTTCTCTTTTGCAAGCATCATGTGGTGGGGAAAGATCTAGGCACATGTTGGGGATATAACCCCGCAGTGTGACCCGCCCAGGAGGGGCCGGGTTACCCTGTTGGCGATTCAGAGATAGAGTCCAAGTAGGCCCAAGAGGCCAGATGGAGAACCCGGAGGGCGACTTACACGGTGAGCCGCCAGAGGCCCAAGCCCAGAAGATGCTGCGAGACCCGGCGCTTGTAAGCCGCCCGACGATGACTTGTCCAGAAAGGAAAGGTGATTTAGAACCCAGACCGGTCACGTTGTGTGATCCAACTTGGACTCTTGTAAGCCCAGGGCCTCGACCTGTGTATATAAAGGTGAGACTCTACGGTGGGTTAACTCAAGAAACAATCAATTGAGAACTAGGCCAAGTGATTCCGCTCCCTTGTAATCGATATCCGATCAATACAACACAAAGCAGGACGTAGGCTTTTACCTCATTGTGAGGGGCCGAACCTGGGTAAACTCATGTCTCTCGTCCCGATCAACCCCTTTAAGCTAACCTACATTGTGATGGCTCCACGCTTAAGTCCTTTCACAAGGACATCTGCCGTGACCAAACCACGACAGTTGGCACCCACCGTGGGGCCAGTGCATGGTGGTTTCAAGTTCCTGAAGGTCTCTTTCCCAGGGATCGAGGGATACACCATTGGTAGGATGACTAAGAGTCACCGCGGCAAGCTCTACATCGACGACGCTGGCTGGGGCCCAAAGGCCGACTCAATCGAGTACGGGTACCGGGTCCCCTTCAGTGGGATTCACGTCTTCATCGGCAAGATTGGCGGATCAAAGCCTGAGCCGGACATTTGCACCGACATCATCGAGCCGGCTTGACATGCGCGACCCGCCAGGGTCCAACCCGGCCGGAAGCGTGTCTTCGTTGGATTTGCACATGGCACGGACCTTGTAGAGGATTCTGTGTCTGGAGGAGAGACTCTCATGTATTCAGGTGATGAGTCCTTGACTGGAGAGATGGAGTCAATCTACCAGCTTCAAGACGGCGGGCTTGGGGGCTATTCCGATGGTGACAGTATTCCGGATCCCTATGAGCCGCCGTATCGAGCTGCGATCTTTATGGCTGCTACAGGGCCGACTCTCAACTCATCAATGGCGGCGGCTATGACGTCTAGATCGACTGCTGCTGCGACAGCTGGGGCTGGCAGTTCAGCCCGGCCGCCGGCTCAGGCTTTATCTGAACTCTTGGGCACTTTGACGACTCTGTTAGCAACAGAGGTCACTACGGCGAATCAAGCACAACATAATGCAGAAGTTACAAATGTGCGAGATGAGGTGGCCAAAGCCTAGGAGGATCTTAATGCAGAGAACATCAGGATGGCAGAGGAACGAGCCCAGATGGATGCTGAGTCACAGCGTATCAGGGCGGAGGCTTTTCACTTAAGTTTGGATCAAAATGCCTCTAATGCTATTCTTCGAAGGAGGTACCAAAGCCGACTGCCTTTGCAGTATGAGGCGTGGAACCTTTTCAACACGCCTGGTGCAGGGCCAAGTAACCCGCCAGGTACAGCTTGGGTAGCTAAAGTCCCAGGGAACGGGGCGGCGGCTCAGCCCCGATTACCAGACCCGCCCCGCAGGGATCAGACCCCGCCCCGATGTTTTTCAACACCATCTGGCCATTATTCTAACCCGGTGGATAACATGATAGCGGCGGCTACCCGACTCAATGCAATCCCTATTACAAATGAGACGCCTTTCGCAGCTGAGGCGCGGAATGCAATTGAGCTCTTACAGATAGCGGTTGCACAGCAGGAGAAGTATACACATAGTCATGAGAGGGTGCACTCGACCCCCCTCCCAAGCCGCAGCTACAGCCGGCGCGTTGAGTCGCCGGCGGTTTCCAGTAGCGAACGACATCGTCGAGTGAATCAGGATGACCTGCCCCGTGGGAATAACCTGCCCTTTACTCATGCTCAGTCGATTGTGAATGATGCCAGAGCTCGCCGAGAAGCGGAGGCTGCGGCGGCGACTCAACTGGGGGTTTATCAGCAGCCTCCGGTGACCCCTTTGGCGTCAGTAGGGGCTGGTGTAATTTTCAGGTCTGTTGGAGTGCCTTGTTTAGTACAAGCTTTACGTAATGAACGTCTGCCTAAGGATTTCAAGGGTCCTCGTAAGGTGGCTAACTATACAGCTGATCTCCCCCCTGAGGCCTGGATTGAGAGTTATGAGTTAGCCATGAAGATGCTGGATGTCAATGATGCTGTATGTGCGAAATATTTTACTATGATGTTGGATGGGCCAGCTCGGACCTGGTTAAAAGGATTGCCTGCTAATTCCATCAGTTCATGGGCAGAGTTGAAAGCACGATTCATTCAAAACTTTAAAGGAACATGCAAGCAGCCTCTGACGATTATCGATCTTGATAATTGTGTGCAGCGTGAGGATGAGTCGGCCCATCATTGGGTCCGGCGGGTCTCTGCTATTATTCACTCATCGGATAGTATTGCGGCGGGTCAGGCGGTTCTGCTTTTGGAGAAGAACTGTCACTTTACCCCCTTAAGCAAAAGCTTGGGCGACTTAAACGTCATTGTAATGACATGGGTGAGCTTATGGCGGCTCTCATCAAATATGCCGACTCTAATACCACCAAAGATCCTGGATCTGATGATGAGAAATCCAACAAGGGCAAGAAGAATGGTAATGGTAAAGGTCAACAGCAGAATGTGGCAGCGCATAATGGTAATAACTAGGGCAATGGTGGTAAGCGCAGACACCCCGAGGGCGGGTCAGATCTCGTAGCTAACACCAACGCTGGATATAAAAACCAGCGCCGTAATGGTAATGGTAAGCCGTCCTTTGGAGGGAAAAACTTTAATATTGAGGCAATGATGAATGAACCTTGCCCAAAACATAGTCTACCTGATAAGCCGGCGACTCATGCCTAGAAGGACTATTTCATCATGCGAGAGTATAGGAATTACAGTTTTAACCAGAATCATGGTAACAATAATGGCCCACCCAGCGGGTCAGGATCAGGTTCACAGGGGCCTGGCTCTGGGGGCGGCGGTTCAAATTCTGGTTATCAAGGCCAGGGCAGTCAGGGTGGTTATAACCAACAATCTAGTCAGGGTAACCAGTAGCAAGGTAATCAGTCAGGGTATCAGAGTAATCCAAAACAACTCAATACTGGCTAATATCATGTTTTCACCACAAGTCTTTGCAAGCGAGATCAGAAGGTTCATAAGCGCTCGGTCAGTACAGTTGAGCCGGCGGTGCCTCAATACTTGAGGTGGTCAGAGTATCCAATCACATGGAGTCAGGAGGATCACCCGCCCCGGGTTGAGAATCCTGGTCATCTGGCATTAGTGGTAGCCCCTCAGGTCGGGGGTTATAAATTCACTAAAGTACTCATGGATGGTGGCAGCAGTATCAACATCCTGTATTATGACACCTTTCGCCGGATGAACTTAACTGACAAGGATCTTAAGCCGTCTTCTACAGTTTTCCATGGCGTGGTGCCTGGTAAGTCGGCGTATCCTGTTGGAAAGATTGCCTTGGAAGTTGCTTTTGGTGATGACTACGACTACAGAGCAGAGACGCTATGGTTTGAAGTGGTTAAGGTCAAGAGTCCTTATCATGCTCTGTTTGGGCGGCCGGCTTATGCCAAGTTTATGGCTCGGTCTTGTTATGTCTATTTACAGCTTAAGATGCCAGGGCGTAAGGGCATAATTACAGTCCATGGTGATCGGAAAATTGCTCTGGAATGTGAGGAAGGAGATGCGGCTTATGCAGAGTCGTCTTGTGCCACTGAGGAGCTTAAATTTTATAAGGATAATGTTTACCCGGCTGATATGACCCCTTTGAAGAAGCCCACCACTGAGCAAGACCCTTTGTTGAAGTTTAAGTCGGCTGATGACACTAAGCAGGTTGACTTTGTCCCTAGAGACTCATCTCAGCAGTTCACAGTGGGGGCTAATATGGATCCTAAATAGGAAAGTACGCTCATCGAGTTCATCCGTGAGAACCGGGACATCTTTGCATGGAAACCCTCTGACATGCCGGGTGTACCAAGAGAATTCGCTGAGCACACTCTTAATGTGGATCCTAATTTTAAGCCGGTCAAGCAATTCCTTCGTCGTTTCAATGAAGAGCGACGTAAGGCCATTGGAGAGGAGGTAGCCCGACTCTTAGCAGCTGGGTTTATTGTGGAAGTTTTTCACCCTGAGTGGTTGGCTAACCCTATGCTTGTACTCAAGAAGAATGGCACATGGCGTATGTGTGTTGATTACACAGATCTTAACAAGGCTTGTCCAGCTGATCCGTTTGCTCCCCTTCGTATTGACCAAATTATTGATGCCACGGCGGGTTGTGAGAGTTTATGTTTCCTGGATGCTTATTCTGGTTATCATCAGATCAAGATGGCTGTTAAGGACCAAGAGAAGACGTCTTTTATCACCCCTTTTGGAGCCTTCTGCTATGTTTCTATGCCTTTTGGGCTTAAGAGTGCTCATGCGACTTATCAATGTTGTGTTTAGAATTGCTTTCACAGTTAGATTGGGTGCAATGTGCATGCTTATGTGGATGATATTGTGGTCAAGTCTAGAAAGAAGGAGACTCCTAGATGACCTAAAGGAGACTTTTGACAATCTCCGGGTCTATAAAATGATGCTTAACCCAGCCAAGTGCGTATTTGGTGTACCTGCAGGTAAACTGTTGGGGTTTCTGGTTTCAGAACTAGGTATTGAAGCTAACTTGGAGAAGATTAAGGCCATCACTTCACTTGCTAAGCCGGCGTGTGTCAATGACGTCCAGTGCCTGGCGGGTCGTTTCGCGGCTTTGAGCCAGTTTATAAGTCGCCTGGGAGAGAAGGCAATTCCTTTATACCAGATGATGAAGAAGACAGATCACTTTGTCTGGAGTGATGTGGCTAATGAGGCATTTGAGGCACTCAAAAAATAGCTAGCTGAGCCGCCCGTCCTTGCGGCTCCCATTGAGAAAGAGCCTTTGCTCCTGTATGTGGCGGCTAATAGCAAGTCTGTCAGTGTGGCAGTTGTTGTGGAGCACAAGGAGGCGGGTAAGGAGTACCCGGTCCAGCGGCCAGCTTATTATGTCAGTGAGGTGTTGATTGAGTCCAAGCAACGATATCCACATTGGCAGAAACTGGTATATGGGGTGTTCATGGCGAGTCTCAAGCTGAAGCATTATTTTCTTGGTCATCCTATTACTGTGGTCAGCTCTGCTCCCTTAGGAGACATTATTCAAAACAGGGAGGCCAGAGGCCGGGTTGCTAAGTGGGCGATCGAACTTGGACCTCATGGTTTGAAATATGTGCCAAGAACGGCCATCAAGTCTCATGCTCTGGTGGATTTCGTCAATGATTGGACAGAGTTGCAGACACCTGAGGAAAAACCTGACAACACGTATTGGACAATTCACTTTGATGGGTCCAGACAGTTGGAAGGCTCGGGGGCTGGAGTTATTTTGACTTCCCCACAAGGTGACATATTTTGTTATGTTTTAAGGATAATGTTTCCTGGTACTAACAATGCAGCTGAATATGAGGCTTTACTCCACGGCCTTCGTATGGCCAAAGAGATGAATTTAAGCCGGGTCAGGTGTCTGGGCGACTCAGACCTGGTGGCTCAGCAAGTCTCAGGCACGTGGGATTCTAAAGACCCGCTCATGGCGGCTTATCGCCGGGCGGTTGACAATGTTGCTGGTCATTTCAAGGGTTATCAGGTGGATCACCTTGATCGAAGGAAGAATGAGGCGGCTGATGCCTTAAGCCGGCTTGGATCTCAACGTAAGCCAGTGCCTCCTAATGTGTTTCTTGACGTGTTGCACAATCCTTCGGTCAAGTTACCATCTGAAGAAGACCTTGCTGTCCCTGACCCTGAGGCACAGTTGGTGGCGGCTCTCCATGCTATTCCTGATTGGATGCTTCCCTACTTGGCCTATATGACCCGGGGTGAGTTACCTGAGGATGAAACTTTGGCAAGGCAAATAACCAGGAGGTCTAAGTCTATGACTATCGTCAACGGCGAGTTACACCGATGCAGTGTGACAGGCATGTTCCAACATTGTGTTTCTCCTGAAGAGGGCCGTGAGATCTTACGAGAGATTCATGAAGGTGATTGTGGTCATCATGCCAGCTCTAAGCCTTTAGTGGCTAAAGCTTTTCATCACGGGTTTTACTGGTTGACGGCTCATGTTGATGCAGAGGATATCGTTAGCAAGTGCGACGGGTGTCAAAAATTTGCAAGACAGGCTCATGTGCCGGCTCAAGAATTGTGTATGATTCCAATAACTTGGTCGTTTGCAGTTTGGGGGATTGATATGGTTGGACCGTTCAAGAGGTCTAAGGATAAAAAGACCCACCTTTTGGTGGCGGTTGACAAGTTTACCAAGTGGGTTGAGGCGGAGCCAGTTAGCAATTGTGAGGCGGCCACAGCTGTTCAGTTTGTTAAAAAGCTGATTTTCTGCTTTGGATACCCTCATAGTATCATTACTGATAATGGCACTAATCTTTCTAAGGGTGCTATGAAGGAGTTCTGTCAAAGAGAGCATATTCGTCTTGACGTTTCTTCAGTGGCTCATCCACAGTCTAATGGTCAGGCAGAGCGAGCTAATCAAGAAATTTTGAGAGGCATCAAGCCTCGGCTCATGGTTCCTTTGAAGCGAACGCCGGGTTGTTGGGTTGAGGAGTTACCTTCAGTGCTTTGGAGTATCAATACCACCCCAACAGATCAACAGGCTATATGCCTTTCTTTATGGTTTATGGTGTAGAGGCGGTTCTCCCAAGTGACATCCGTCATGACTCGCCTAGAGTGGCGGCTAAGGTTGAAGTTGATAATGAGACGACACGTCAGAACTCACTTGATGCTTTGGATGAAGAGCGTAACCTTGCGGCGTCTAGTTCGGCGATATATCAGCAAGATCTACGTCGCTATCATAGCCATAGAGTTCGAAGCCAGACCTTTCAAGAGGGCGACTTAGTGCTCCGTTTGATTCAAGATCACACAGGGATGCATAAGCTTTCTCCTCCTTGGGAAGGGCCTTTTGTGACCAGCAAAAATCTCAATAACAGGTCTTACTACCTCATTGATATACGAGAACACAAGGATTCACGCAAGTCGGAAGAGGAGACCCGCCGGCCATGGAATATTGCTCATCTTCGGCCTTACTACACTTGAGCCACCGGCTCTTATCCTTGTACATACATTTGTCAATGTACATATCTTTTATGATCAATATAATAAAGCCAGCATCCCAGAAATTCAGGACCTCTGTTGTTTCATTTCTGTGCATCTGAGTCTTTGTTATTTGATCATAAGGTCACTTGGGGGCTTCCAACCCACCGGGTTTAGCTTTCATACCCTCTTGACTGGCCTGAGTTGCCACATTATGAGTTACACCTGCCTGTTTTCAACTTGCTACTCCACCAGGTGACCCGCCGAACTCTTAACGGTCAATCTTTTTTAAGACCCTGAACTTGTTAAGGTTAAAACGGCGGCTTGTGTCACGTGAGAGCCGGCTTACAGTGAGCTAGGATAAACTTAACGGCTATGCGGCCTTGAAAGCAAAATGCTTGTGAGCCAACTTGTTCAGTCGTGTCTTGAAAGCTGGCCTAACAAAAATTTGACATTTTTTGTATTTCTCTCTTTTCGATTTTTTGGATGTCTTTATCTTAAGTTTTTGCTTTTGTGCAAATTTTGACTACCTGGGTCGTGAGGCTCCGGGTTATGATACTCATATTTGAATATCTCAGGTTGTCACCCGCCCTGGCTTTTGACTATAAGTCGCCAGTATGTTTTGACTTGAATAGCCGTGATTATGATTTTTTCAGTAGTCATATAAGACTATCTGTCTTTGGGTTGTCACCCGCCCTGGCTTTTGGCTTTAAGACGCCATCACATATGTTGGTTGGTCTTCTGCAGGATATGCAAAACTGTAGGCAAAAACAAGAGTCATGGTACGACTCATATATATGATCATATCAGCCATGCAATAAAGTTCAGCTGCCACATCAAAAGTTGAGATAAACATGCACGAAGGCATGACAGGGCGGATCACTGTTTTAAGCTACTCTATTACAAGGCTTCCATGAGCCCAAAAGATTTTGAACCAAGTGTTTTTTGGAGCTGCACTCCTATAACCCGGCCTCACAGCTGTCCGACTTATGATCACCCCCGCTCAGTTCTCTTCTTGGCGCTTTGAAGATTCCGGGTCATCCCGCGCCGGCTCTTCCTCATCGATCATCTGGAGGTCAGCCGATGTCCAGTCGATGCTGGTTAAAGCTTCGAATGTGGCCTCATCGTTAAAGATAATGGAAGGATCAACATCAGGGGCGAAGGTATGCTTATGCCTTGGAGGAATAAGGTCCACACATCATGAGAGGGCGGCTTAATTTTGTTGTTGTTGTCATCATAAGCCGGCGTGTATTTGTTCAGATTCAACTCCTCTATGAGTTTGCATGCTACGAGTCGCATCTCTCTGACGCATTGGTTGAAGTCCTTTTCTTCAAAGCTTGACCCATCATCCTTGAATTCTGGGCATCCGGTAGCTATTTCCTCCGGGTTAAGTTCTGACTGCCACGCTTTGGCCCGGCCTAGAGCAACAATAGCTCATGCGCAGGTGGCTGATAATTTGTGTTCTTCAATTTGAGCCAGTGCAGTTGAGAATTGCTCCAGCACAGTCTTGATCTAGGTCGGAGGCTTTTTTCCACCTGACAAGGTGACAAGGCTGCGAAGTGTGCCAGTGTACATCTGTTTAGTCAAAGAATAAACCGCCTTCAGCTTGAGCAACATATTCTGACCAAGGCTAGCACTTCTGGGGCCTGTTCAATTTTTTGCACGAGAGTCGCCAGGCGGGTTAAGAATTATATGTTATGAATTTCAGAACAGGTTAAGGAAATATTAAATAAATGATTTGTTGCATATGAAGCTTACCAAAGATGGCGGCTGACATTTGAGAGATATGTTCTTTTAAGCCGGCTAACTCTTCAGTTACCGGCTTAAGCTCAGCCTCAGCGTCTTCTGCTCTTTTCAGCAGCACAACCTTGTCAGTCTCCCAGGCGGTTCTCTCAGCATCAAAACCCGGCTTGATTTTCTCAAATTCCTCTAGTGAAGATTTCAGCTTTGACTCGGCCTAGGAAGTTTCAGCTTGTTGCAGCTCAATATTCTTCTTTAAGTCGCCAAGATGCAACTCTTTCACGTTCAACTCCTCCTGCAATACAATATTGACACAATGCTTATCATACAAGGAGCAACTTTTAGTGATACAATTACATTAAGTCCCAAGCACATTGCAAGCAATATACTTGGCACTTGGAGGCTAATGTAGGTCATTTCAATTTCTGATTGAGACCCGGCTAATCTTGTCAGCTTAAGCCGGCCCTTGGGGGCTACATATTTGATTTTGTTAAGGTCATTGAGACCCGGCTGATCTTGTCAGCTTAAGCCGGCCCTTCGGGGCTACATATTTGATTTTGTTAAGATCATCAAGATCCGGCTTATCTTATTAGTTTAAGCCGGCCCTTGGGGGCTACATATTTGGTTCTATAAAGACAATAAATACCCGACTTGTCTTTTCAAGACAAGCCGGCCCTTGGGGGCTACACTGGAAAATTTTACAAGTCTAAAGCATAGTCAGCATTTTTTCCTACACTTCAGACTTGGGGGCTAGTATGGATATATGTATATGCACAAGACTAAAGAGAGGTTTGATATTTACCTCATGCTTTTGTTTCATCAATTCAACCAGCCCGGCTTCCATATCCCGGCTTGTGTTAAGGTGGCTCAGATAGCCCGCGTACACGTCACCTGCACTGAAGGAGGAATAGCTCTCCAGGTCCAGCTTAACTTTGCCTTTCTCCAGTGAAGGCGTTTCTTCCTTGGCTGAATGCTTGGCTAGGACTCTGGAGGCCTCAGGCGGCTTAAAACCTGACCCGGTAACAGTGATGTCATCAGCGTTAGTAGTAGGGCTCTTAATAGTGGACTTGGCAGGACTGGGCGGCTTAGGGCTTGGTGGGTCATGACTGGCAGCCGGGTTAATATCAGTGTCCATTTGTTCAAGGACGGTAGCATCAATCGACGGTGGTGGGTCATTGACAGGCTCTTCAGGATCTTGAATGAGGGCCTCAGAAATTTTTGTTGTCTATTTCTCTGGTTCAGCAGCCTTGGGATCCTTTGAAGACCCGCCCAGCTTTTGTTTCTTGCCCGCCTTGGCAACACCTCTGCTACAAGGATACAAAGTTCATAAGTATATCACTACAAGTCATTTATGAACAAATGAAAATACTTACCCTTGGGGGATCTTGAAAGTGGGCATTTGAGTCCCAGTAGAGTCGCCGGATGACGGAGGCGTCCCCTGATAATTTGAGTCGGAAGGATTAAGAGGTTGACAAATGAGACCAGCCTTTGGAAAGGAAAGAGTCGGGCTATGAGGCACCTCATTTCGACACTTTCGAGGAGCTGGGGTGTTGGGTAAGCCGGCCAGGAGATCTTCAGTGCCGTCACTTCGGGTCTTACGCCTTAATTCATGTTGTTGTTTCTTCAAAAGAAAGTTGGGATCTAAATAAGCAAGAGGGTGAGAAAACCTTACTTTTCGAGTGACCCGCCGAATTTTCTTTCTTCGCAAGGGTTCTGAGTCGGAGGAAATTATAGTTACCTCTGTTGCGTCTGCATGACTGGTCTCTGCCTCTTCCCGAGAGGAATCAGTGTCAATAAGTTGCATGAAAAGAAAGCCAAGGGAATCAAGTTCTACCTCCGACTCATCATCAAGATGGAGCAGCTCTTCGGCTGATGGTTTCTTGCAACGACCTGGGCCACGAGCTTTTGTTTTGGTCTTCTTGACTGGGGCGGCGGCTTGAAGTTTCTTTCTCCAGAAGGGAGAGTCGGCCTGTATACATGTGAGCGAACAGTTGAAATAAGGTAAAAATTAAAGAGATAAGTAAACAGGATGAAGTTTGGTTTGATTGCTTACAGGAGGAGCCGGGTTAAGTGTGCAGAAAGGATTCAATTCCACTTTGCTGCGATTTTCCAGAGATTCGCCGAGTAGCGTCTTGACCATCTCATTGATTTCTTTATCAGTCAGACGAGCTTGATTGTAGCGCTGCGAGTCTTTGGGGTCACCGGTGTACTGGCACATTAAGCTGTTGCGCCGACTCAATTGAAAAATCCTCTAGGCGACCCAGCATCAGACCAGATCAACTCTGGTTAGGCCATTGGTGAGCAAGGCCCTTACCTTTGAAAAAGTGGTAGCAAAGGGGGCGCGCTCGACAACAGTTAAACGACCTGGAAGCTGGCCAGTGGTGGTGAGCCGGTAGGACCGAAAACCCGGCAAGGGGTTCTCTCCAGCCGGGGAGGTGTCTCTACAGTAGAACCAGGTAAAATTCCAGTCCTTTGGATGACTGGGTAGGGTGGATGAAGGAAAGACTACGTCTCTTCATCTTTGGATGGAAACACCTCTGAGTTCAAGACTGGGCCCATCTGACATCTCAGTTTGATGGTTGATATAAAAATAGTCTCTGAACAGATCGATAGAGGGTTCTTCCCCAAGATACACTTTGCAGAACACTTGGAAGTTACATATGTTGGAAACAGAGTTGGGGCCAATATCTTGAGGATGAAGATTGTAGTAGTTCAGAACGTCCTGGAAGAATTTTGAGCCGGGCGGTGAGAAGCCACAAAGTAGATGGTCCGTGAAAACAACAACTTCACCCTCCTGGGGCTGAGGGGGACATTCAGAGCCTGGAACCCACCAACGGATGACCTCCTTGGCGGGTAAAACCCCCATGGTCACGAAGTCATTGAGTGTGCTCTTCGTGACTTTGGAGACGATCCAGTCACAGGAGGTGGGGGTCTTAGTCATGATGGCGAGTTAAAAGCTACGACCTGAGAATAAAAGTATGGCGGGTCAATATTAAGATGGTAAGCCGCCTAAATGGTTACAATGACAATTTAGTAGCTGGAGACAGGTTATGGATATACGGTTAATCATTATTACAGAGCATGGAGAAATCATAAGTTGCCCTAGTGAGGGGATAACGCAACTCTCAGGTTGATTGATATATAGCAGGTCAAGTTGTGGCAGTTTAAACCGGTTAGATGCTGGCGGGTTACAAGTTTATTGATAAGCCGGCCGGGTGCTGGCAGGTTATAAGTTCATGATTAAGATTAGTCAGGTGTTGGTAGATTACAAAGTTACTATTATAAGCCGCCCAAACAAAGCATGGCGGGTCAATTGTCTATGGATTCAAGGTTGTTGAAATTTTGCTAAGTATTGGGTAAACAAGTTTTGCAGTCCGCAGCTACAATTACGGATCTGTGGCAGTTTGAAAAAGGAAGCATAATTTTTGACCTAGAGTGCGGCAGTGGAAGAACTACACAAGCTATATATCAATTCTGAATAGGAGGAGATCTATCCAGATGCAAGATAAGGGCTAAAACTGCTACCGCCCCACGTCTACTTAGTTTTTGGATTGAACTACGTTCTCTAAGCGGAAGGTGGATGAACTTGGAAGAACCATGATGAACAGGCTGGTGAACTACATGAACTACTATGGCCTAATGCGGATCTGAAGCAAAAAAAGAGGAATACCTGGTGGAGCTGAAGAAGAGCGAGAGTACGCCGTAGTTATCTGGTTCGGTCAGGTTGATGCAGCAGCCTTTGTCGAAGTCACTGGTGAAGAACGGTCAGAGCGGCGGAGCTCTTGTGTGGCGGAGGTCGCGAGGAGGAAGAAGTGGAGGCGAAGGGGGTAAAAGTGAAAAAGGAACCCCCGTGCCTATTTATAAGGAAAAATTGGTGGACAGTAAAATGGCATGCATGGAAATCAAGGGGACATCATGATTATCTTAACAAAGGAGACGCCTCAATTCTCGGGTGGCTAGTTAATGTGAAAAGATCCATTGTGATGTCATCAGTCCTTTTTGGATTTACTTCACATGATGTCATGGCGGGTTATAAGGATTCGTTCAAAGTTAAACATTGGAAGGAGTCTAAGGAAAATTCGTCGACCAGAGAATGAAGATTGACATGAACAAGTTCAAATCAATCTGGGGCCTAATGTTGGGGATATAACCCCGCGGTGTGACCCGCCCAGGAGGGGCCGGGTTACCCCATTGGCAATTCAGAGATAGAGTCCAAGTAGGCCCAAGAGGCCAGGTGGAGAACCCGGAGGGCGACTTATGCGGTGAGCCGCCAGAGGCCCAAGCCCAGAAGATGGTGCGAGACCCGGCGCTTGTAAGCCGCCCGACGATGACTTGTCTAGAAAGGAAAGGTGATTTAGAACCCAAATTGGTCACATTGTGTGATCCAACTTGGACTCTTGTAAGCCCAGGGCCTCGGCCTGTGTATATAAAGGCGAGACCCTGCGGCAGGTTAACTCAAGAAACAATCAATTAAGAACTAGGCCAAGCGATTGTGCTCCCTTGTAATCGATATCCGATCAATACAACACAAAGCAGGACGTAGACTTTTACCTCGTTGTGAGGGGCCGAACCTGGGTAAACTCGTGTCTCTCGTCCCAATCAACCCCTTTAAGCTAACCTACGTTGCGATGGCTTCACGCTTAAGTCCTTTCACAAGGACATCTGCCGTGACCAAACCACGACAGCACATATATCCAGTTGGATGTGAGTGGTCATAAGTTATTATTGTTGACATCCTTCTTGAGGTGAATAAGTTGGGAGGCGAAACTATAAGCCCCTATCTTTCTATGTGTCCGGTTGAAATTTTTTGCTCATATATATGCTGTGAGTGTTAGCAATCATTGAAGACTAAATGATGGTTGAGTACGTGGACTTGCCAAAAGGCTCCAACACGAGACCTTCCTAAAAGTATGATGAATTGTAATTGCAAAGTTGACTGAGAACATAGCTTGTTTGCTTTCAAGAAAGTTTATGCTTTATACTTCGATGTTGTGATGAATTGTTACTTGCTCATGAGAAGTTATATGATAAAGTTTATTGTTGTTATAATAATAAGCATGATGCTACTATGTCTGTGTTTTGTTTTTAATGACACCTCTCTCTCTAAACATGTGGACATGATTTTCGATATCGGCTTTTGCTTGAGGACAAGCGAGGTCTAAGCTTGGGGGAGTTGATACGTCCATTTTGCATCATGTTTTCCTACTGTTATTTATAGTGTTTTTATTCATTATAACACTTTATGGAGTAATTCTATTGCCTTTTCTCTCATAATATATAAGGTTTACACAAAGAGGGAGAATGCCGGCAGCTGGAATTCTAGACCTGAAAAAGCTATGCTAGAGATACCTATTCTGCACATCTCCAAATGAGCTGAGATTTCACGGAGAAATATTTTGGAATGTATAAAAAATACTGGAATAAAGAAATACCATAGGGGGCCACCTAGGTGCCCACTAGGCACCAGGGCGCGCCACTGCCTCCCGGTGCGCCCTGATGGGTAGTGGGGGCCCTGGCCCACCTCCGGTGCCCATCTTCTGGTACATAAGGTTTGGGGACTTTTGGGACAGAGCGCCGCCGTCTCGAGGCGGAACTTGGGCATGAGCACTTTTGCCCTCCGGCGGAGCGATTCTGCCGGGGAAACTTCCCTCCAGGAGGGAGAAATCGAAGCCATCGTCATCACCAACAACCCTCTCATCTTTGGGAGGCCAATCTTCATCAACATGTTCAATAGCACCATCTCATCTCAACCCTAGTTCATCTCTTGTGTTCAATCTTTGTATCAAAACCTCAGATTGGTACGTGTGGGTGACTAGTAGTGTTGATTACATCTTGTAGTTGATGCTAGCCGGTTTATTTGGTGGAAGATTATATGTTCAGATCCATTATGATATATTACTCCTCTGATCTTGAGCATGGATATGGTGTGTGAGTAGTTACTTTGTTCTTGAGGACACGGGAGAAGTCCTATTGCAAGTAATCATGTGAATTTGATATTTGTTCGATATTTTGATGGTATGTATGTTGTGATTCCCTTAGTGGTGTTATGTGAACGTTGACCACATGACACTTCACCATCTTTGGGCCTAAGGGAATGCATTGTGGAGTAGTTATTAGATGATGGGTTGCTAGAGTGGCAGAAGCTAAACCCTAGTTTATGCGCTATTTCGTAAAGGGCTGATTTGGATCCATATGTTTAATGCTATGGTTAGATTTTATCTTAATACTTCTTTCGTAGTTGCGGATGCTTGTGAGGGGGTTAATCATAAGTGGGAGGTTTGTTCAAGTAAGAACAACACCCAAGCACCTGTCCACCCACATACCATATTATCAAAGTAGCAAACGTGAATCAAACCAACATGATGAAAGTGACTAGATGAAGTTCCTGTGTGCCCTCAAGAACGCTTTGCTAATTATAAGAGACCGTTCCGGCCTATCCTTTGCTACAAAAAGGATTGGGATACCTTGCCGCACTTTTATTACCGTTACTTGCTCGTTACAAATTATCTTGCTATCAAACTATCTGTTACCTACAATTTTAGTGCTTGCAGAAATTACCTTGCTGAAAACCGCTTGTCATTTCCTTCTGCTCCTCATTGGGTTCGACACTCTTACTTATTGAAAGGACTACGATTGATCCCCTATTCTTGTGGGTCATCACTTGTTTTATACGGTTAGATATAGCCTTGGAAGCAATCTTATAGAGCACGTTGCATAAACTGATGGGATGGAACCAAGTAAAGAGAGTGGGGGGGGGGGGGGGTTTACCTTAGGAATAAGGACCAAGACCATCTCATTTATTCATGCAATTGACTCCTTGCCCTCAATGATTTTTAGGACCGCCCTAGTGACATCCTCCCCACATACGTCCTAGTGTCTCTGGAAGAAATGAGCTGGAAATCCGTCTGGACCGGGCGCTTTGGTGGGAAACATTTGGAACAGGGTATTTTTTTTACCTCTTGAGCATTTTATGGGGCGTTCAACATTTCGTTCATACCTGCTGTCACCTTGCATGGAATAGTATCCAGGACCTATTCCATATGGTTTACACCTTCGGAAGTATATAAATCCTTGTAAAATGCAGTGGTCATGGTCTCCATCTCCTCTTTTTCCTCAGTCATCTGACCTTCCGGTCGTTCGAGCGCTTTGATCTATTTTTTTATTCGTCTCCTTCTTGATCTAAGATGGAAAAAATATGTATTTTTATCATGATGCATCAACCAATTCACCTTGGCCCTTTGGCGCCATAAAATTTCTTCCCTGCGGAAAAGTTCAATCAGACATTCTGTCATTTTCAACTCAGCGTGAGATGGTCTAGATCATCCTCGGTTCATGCACAACTCCTGTAGGTTCTTTTTTAATTCAGCGATTTCACGTCGGACGTTTCCAATGTGGCTTCAGACCCAGGCGCTCAAATCCCCAGCCACCTGATGTCGCTTGAGACTGCGTCGGTATTTCCCCAAAGAGGAAGGGATGATGCAGTACAGCTATGGTAGGTATTTCCCTCAGTTATGAAACCAAGGTATCAATCCAGTAGGAGAACCAAGAAACACTATGTAAATGGTACCTACACACAAAGAACAAATACTTGCAACCCGACGTGTATGAGGGGTTGTCAATCCCTCTTCGGGTAACGGCGCCAGAAATTGTCAAGTTGACGGGATAAAAATTGTGGTTGATTGGATAAATAGATCTTGCTAAACCGCGAAATAAAATAAATAACAAAAAAGTGCAGCAAGGTATTTTTGGGTTTTTGGAATAATTGATCTGAAAATAAAAGCGAATAAAAATAGATCTCAAAGCAAATATGATAAAGAATAGACCCGAGGGCCGTAGATTTCACTAGGGGCTTCTCTCAAGAAATAATACACAGTGGGTAAACAAATTATTGTTGTGCAATTGATAGAAGATCAAATAATTATGATGATTTCCAAGGCAATGATCAATATATAGCCATCACGTCCAAGATTAGTAGACTGACTCCTGCCTGCATCTACTACTATTACTCCACACACCGACCGCTATCCAGCATGCATCTAGTGTAAGAACGATGACATGATGTAGACAAGATCTATTCATGTAGGAATAGCCCCCATCTTGTTATCCTTAATAGCAACGATACATGCGTGTCTTGCTGCCCCTTTTGTCATTGGGAAAGAACACCGCAAGATCGAACCCATCACAAAGCACCTCTTCCCCTGGCAAGAAAAATCGATCTAGTTGGCCTAACTAAACCAAAGATTCTAAGAAGAAATACAAGGCTATAAATAATCATGCATATAAGAGATCAAAAGAAGACTCAAATAATATTCATGGGTATAGATCTGATCATAAACTCAAAGTTCATCGGATCCCAACAAACACACCGCAAAAAAGAGTTACATCAAATAGATCTCCAAGAGACCATTGTATTGAGAATCAAAAGAGAGAGAGGAAGCCATCTAGCTACTGCCTACGGACCCGTAGGTCTATGATGAACTACTCACGCATCATCGGAGAGGCACCAATGAGGATGATGAACCCCTCCATGATGGTGTCTAGATTGGATCTCGTGGTTCTGGAACTTGCGGTGGCTAGAATTGTGTTTTGTCGACTCCCCTAGGGTTTCTAGAATATTTGGGTATTTATAGGGCGAAGAGGCGGTGTGGGAGGTCACCGAGGGGGGCAGAACCCCCCTGGGCGCGCCTGGGCCTCTTGGCGCGCCCTGGTGGGTTGTGCCCACCTCGGGTCTCCCCTCTGGTACTTCTTTGGCCCACTGGGTGTCTTCTAGTCCAGAAAAAATCTCCAAAAAGTTTCGCTGCGTTTGGACTCCGTTTGGTACTGATATTCTGTGTAGTAAAAAACAAGCAAAAAACAACAACTGGCACTGGGCACTATGCCAATAGGTTAGTCCCAAAAAATGACATAAAGTTGCTATAAAATGATTATAAAACATCCAAGAATGATAATATAACAGCATGGAACAAGCAAAAATTATAGATACGTTGGAGACGTATCGGTACTAGTCCTCGAGTAGGTAAATGATAAAAACAGAATTTTTGATGTGGAATGCTACCTAACATGTTCATCACATATTCTTTTCTTTTGTAGCATAGACATTTGGACTTTTGTATGGTTCAAAGCAATAGTGTAGTTTTGACATGAAGATTTCAATACTCAAGCATATCAACAAGCAACCATGTCTTTCAAAATATCAACACTAAAAAAAGTTATCCCTAGCCCATCATGCTCAATCATTGATTCATTCATGAAACACACTCGCATATTAGCTACATCCAATGCTCAAGTATGATCATAGTGCCCCTTAGTTGGTGCTTTATAAGAGAAGATGGAGACTCAATTTTTTTTTGCATAAAGTAAATAGATAGGCCTTCGCAGAGGGAAGTAGGGATTTGTAGAGGTGCCAGAGCTCAAATCTTAAATTGAGAGATAATTTTTTTAGAGGCATACTTTTCCCTTCAACGAAAACGACCGAGTAATTCCCAACACTTTCCATGCTAGATATATCATAGGCGGTTCCCAAACAGAAAGTAAAGTTTATTCCTTTTTCCACCATTCTTTCACAATCCATGGCTAGACGTATCCACGGGTGCCTTCCATACCAACACTTTCCAAGGAATTTATTATTTTGACAACATAAAGTAAATTTCTTTTTCATTTTGGGAATGGGAATCCCTATTACGGCCGTACTCTCGTGCAATGACAAGTGAATAAACACTCATCTTGAGAATAACACATCTAGCATGGAAAATATTGGCCACCCCCTGCCGCTTCATGAGCGATACAAGCACACAAAAAGGAAATTCATTTTGAAAATTAGAGATGGCACATACAAATTTGCTTAGAACGGCACGGAAATACCGCATATAGGTAGGTATGGTGGACTCATATGGCAAAACTGGGTTTAAAGATTTTGGATGCACAAGTAGTATTTCTACTTAGTACAAGTGGAGGCTAGCAAAAAGATTGAGAAGCAACCAACCAAGAAACAAAAAATCACACAAGCGAGCATTAAGCATAACTAACACCGAATAATGCACCACAAGTAGGATGTAATTTCATTGCATAATTATTGACTTTCGTGCTTGCATAGGGAATCACAAACCTTAACACCAATATTCTTAATAAAGCATAATTACTCACCAACATGACTCGCATATCACTATCATCATATCTCAAAAATATTACAAAGAATCAAGTTTATTTTGTCCAATGATCTTCATGAGAGTTTTTATTATATCCCTCTTGAATATCTATCACTTTGGGACTAGTTTCATATATTGCAATTGCTTTTGACAAGCTCAAACAAATTTAAGTGAAGAACATGAGCATAAAATTTTTCATCTCTCAAAATAATATAAGTGAAGCATGAGAGAATTTCTTCAAAAATTTACTAACTCTCAAATTAATCTAAGTGAAGCATGAGAGCATTTCTTCAAAAATATTAAAGCACACCATGCTCAAAAAGATATAAGTGAAGCACTAGAGCAATTCCATAGCTCAAAAAATTTAAGTGAAGCATAAAGAGCAATTCTAACAAATCATAGCATAATTTTGGCTCTCTCAAATAGGTGTGTCCAGCAAGGATACTTGTGACAAACTAAAAAGCAAAACAAGCAAATACCCATATAATACAAGATGCTCCAAGCAAAACTCATGATATGTGATGAATAAAAATATAGCTCCAAGTAGAGTACCGATGGTCGTTAGAAGAAAGAGGGGATGCCTTCCGGGACATCCCCAAGCTTAGTTGCTTGGTTCTCCTTGAATATTAACTTGGGGTTCCATGGGGAATCCCCAAGCTTAGGCTCTTTTCACTCCTTATTCCTTCATCCATCGTGATCTCACCCAAAACTTGAAAACTTCAATCACAAAAAACTTAACAAAACCTTCGTGAGATCCATTAGTATAGGAAAGCAAATCACCACCCTAAGTACTGTTGAAAACCAATTAATATTTTATTATTGCATTATATCTACTGTATTCTAACTTTACCATGACTTATACCCCCCGATACAATCCATAGATTCGTCAAAATAAGCACACAATGCAACGAAAACAGAATCTGTAAAAAACAGAACAGTCTATAGTAATATGGAAACTTCGTATAATTATGTAATTCCAAAAACTCTAAAAAATTAGGACAAGGTAGTAAATTTGTATATAAATCCTGTGTAAAAAATTCAGAATTTTTTGTCACTTTTGTGATTTTACAAAATTATGCTACTGGACACAAAAGTTTCTGTTTTTCAATAATATCAAATCAACTATCACCCAACATGATCCCAAAGGCTTTACTTGGCACAAACACTAACTAAAACATAAAAATACAGTCATAACTGTAGCATAATTGTGCAAACACTCAAGAACAGAAATAAAAAGGAAAAAATAAATTTTATTCATTGGGTTGCCTCCCAACAAGCGCTATCGTTTTATGCCCCTAGCTAGGCATAAATCATAGATTCAAGTATTGTCATCTTTAGTTTTTGATCCATAGGATGCCCTCATAATTGATTCATATGGTGAGTTAATTCTTGTCATAGGGAAGTGTTCCATACCCTTTCTTAGTGGAAATTGAAATTTAATATTGCCTTCTTTCATATCAATCATGGCACCAATAGTACGTAGAAACGGTCTACCAAGTATAATTGGACAAGACGGATTGCAATCAATATCAAGAACAATAAAATCTGTGGGCACATAATTTCTATTTGAAAGAATAAGAACATCATTAATTCTTCCCAACGGCTTTTTAGTAGTGGAATCCGCCAAGTGAAAATTAAGAGAACATTCTTCAATATCGGTAAGACCAAGCACATCACATAAAGATTTCGGAATTGTGGAAACACTAGCACCCAAATCACATAAAGGAAAACACTCATAATTTTTAATCTTGACTTTAATGGTAGGTTCCCATTCATCATGTAATTTTCTAGGAATTGAAATCTCTAACTCCAATTTTTCTTCCAAAGCTTTCATCATGGCATCTATGATATGTTTAGTAAAAGCTTTATTTTGTTCATAAGCATGGGGTGAATTTATCATGGATTGCAACAAAGAAATACATTCAAGCAAAGAGCAATTATCATAATTAAAGTCTTTGTAATCCAAAAGAGTGGGCATGTCACTAGTTAAAGTTTTGACATCTCCAAACCCACTTTTATCAATTGTTTCATCAAGATTTTCACCCTCCAAATTATTGGGACGCCCTCTAGCTAAAGTTGACTCTTCTTCAGTCCCTTTATCATCAATTTTAATTTTACTAAACAAGGAATCAATAGAAGAAACACCAATTACTTTAAGATCTTCATCATTTCTATGAAAGCAATCACTAGAAAATGCTCTTTCTAAAAATTCTCTTTGAGCTCTAAGCATAGCGGTTCTTTTCTTAATTTCATGCATAGAAACATACAAAGCTTTAATTGATTCATCAACCTTGGGTACAAAAAATTTCAACTTGAGATTTTCTACATCGTGAGAAATCCTATCAATGCTTCTAGACATATAATCAATCTTATTCAACTTTTCTTCTATCGTAGTATTGAAAACTTTTTGAGCATTGATAAATTCTTTAATATTATTCTCAAGATCAGAGGGGTTCCTATTATTATTGTAAGAATAATTACCATAGGAATTACCATAATTTTTAGAGGAATTTCCAGGAAAAGGCCTAGGATTAAAATTACCTCTATAAGCATTGTTATTAAAATTGTTTCGTGAGACAAAATTCACATCTATGGGATCACTATTTTGCTCAATAAAAGTAGACAAAGGCACATCATTAAGATCAATAGAAGCACTTTTATTAGCAACCAATTTCATAAGAACATCAACTTTTTCACTCAAAGTACTAATTTCTTTAACCGAATTAACTTTTTTACTAGTAGGTGCTCTTTCAGTATGCCATTGTGAATAATTTGCCATAATATGATCAAGCAATTTAGTAGCCTCACCCAAATTAATCTCCATAAAAGTACCACCCACGGCAGAATCTAAAAGATTTCTAGAAACAAAGTTCAATCCCGCATAAATTTTTTGTATGATCATCCAAAGATTTAAACCATGAGCAGGACAATTTCTTAGCATCAACTTCATTCTTTCCCAAGATTGTGCAACATGTTCATGCTCAAGTTGCTTAAAATTCATGATTTGAGTTCTAAGGGAAATAATTTTCGCGGGCGGAAAATACTTAGTAATAAAGGCATCTTGGCACTTATCCCAAGAATCGATACTATTGCGAGGCAAAGAAGAAAACCAAATTTTTGCACGATCCCTCAAAGAGAAAGGAAATAATTTCAACTTCACAATATCATTGTCCACATCTTTTTTCTTTTGCATATCACACAATTCTACGAATGTGTTTAGATGGGATGCGGCATCCTCATTAGGAGTACCCGGAAAACCGATCTTTCATAACAAGATTCAACAAAGCGGCATTAATATCACAAGATTCTGCACTAGTGGCGGGAGGAGCAATCAGAGTGCTAATAAAATCATTGATATTGGTATTGGAAAAATCAGACAACTTGGTGTTTTCTTGAGTCACCGTGACTATGCAAACAAGATTGCAAACAAAAAGATAGATCTGACAAGAAAACAACGAACGACAAAGAGGGCGAATAAAACGGCAAATTTTTGTGAAGTGGGGGAGATGAAAACGAGAGGTAAATGGAAAATAATGTAAATTGCAAGGAGATGAGATTTGTGATTAGGAACCTAATAGATGTTGATGATGTCTCCCCGGCAACGGCGCCAGAAATTCCTTTTTATGTTGCTTGAGACTGTGTTGGTATTTCCCCAAAGAGGAAGGGATGATGCAGTACAACTACGATAGGTATTTCCCTCAGTTATGAAACCAAGGTATCAATCCAGTAGGAGAACCAAGCAACACTATGTAAACGGTACCTGCACACAAAGAACAAATACTTGCAACCCGACGCGTATGAGGGGTTGTCAATCCCTCTTCGGGTAACGGCGCCAGAAATTGTCAAGTTGACGGGATAAAAATTGTGGTAGATTGGATAAATAGATCTCGATAAAACGTGAAATAAAATAAATATCAAAAAGGTGCAGCAAGGTATTTTTGGGTTTTTGGAATAATAGATCTGAAAATAAAAGCGAATAAAAATAGATCTCAATGCAAATATGATAAAGAATAGACCCGGGGGCCGTAGATTTCACTAGTGGCTTGTCTCAAGAAATAGCACACGGTGGGTAAACAAATTACTGTTGGGCAATTGATAGAAGATCGAATAATTATGATGATATCCAAGGCAATGATCAATATATAGGCATCATGTCCAAGATTAGTAGATCGACTCCTGCCTGCATCTACTACTATTACTCCACACATCGACCGCTATCCAGCATGCATCTAGTGTATTAAGTTCATGGAGAAACGGAGTAATGCAATAAGAACGATGACATGATGTAGACAAGATCTATTCATGTAGGCATAGCCCCCATCTCGTTATCCTTAATAGCAACGATACATGCGTGTCTTGCTACCCCTTCTGTCACTGGGAAAGAACACCGCAAGATCGAACCCATCACAAAGCACCTCTTGCCATGGCAAGAAAAATCGATCTAGTTGGCCTAACTAAACCAAAGATTCGAAGAAGAAATACGAGGCTATAAATAATCATACATGTAAGAGATCAAAAGAAGACTCAAATAATATTCATGGATATAGATCTGACCATAAACTCAAAGTTCATCGGATCCCAACAAACACACCGCAAAAAAGAGTTACATCAAATAGATCGCCAAGAGACCATTGTATTGAGAATCAAAAGAGAGAGAGGAAGCCATCTAGCTACTGCCTATGGACCCATAGGTCTATGGTGAACTACTCACGCATCATCGGAGAGGCACGAATGAGGATGATGAACCCCTCCGTGATGGTGTCTAGATTGGATCTCGTGGTTCTGGAACTTGCGGCGGCTAGAATTGTGTTTTGTCGACTCCCCTAGGGTTTCTGGAATATTTGGGTATTTATAGGGCGAAGAGGCGGTGCGGGAGGTCACCGAGGGGGGCACAACCCCCCTGGGCGCGCCCGGGCCTCCTGGCGCGCCCTGGTGGGTTGTGCCCACCTCGGGCCTCCCCTCTGATACTTCTTTGGCCCACTGGGTGTCTCTGGTCCAGAAAAAATCTCCAAAAAGTTTCGCTGCATTTGGACTCCGTTTGGTATTGATATTCTGCGAAGTAAAAAACAAGCAAAAAACATCAACTGGCACTGGGCACTATATCAATAGGTTAGTCCCAAGAAATTATATAAAGTTGCTATAAAATGATTGTAAAACATCCAAGAATGATAATATAACATCATGGAACAAGCAAAAAATATAGATACGTTGGAGACGTATCACCACCTGCTATAGTTTTTGGCGCACTGTAGCCACCGAGTCTCCTGGGAGCATGGCCCAGCCAGTCCCCACAACATCTGCATGCGTTGGATCCCTCTCCCAACACAGCTCTAATTTAAACTGCTTCGGTCCTTGTGCACTTGCATGCACATCACGTAGCTGCAGAAGCAAGGGCAGATTGCTGATGTTGCTGCATTTTTGTGCTCCACTTTAGCATCTGGGAAGGCCAAGCACCACGCAGGATTTGCAGTGCAACGATCTAGTCGAACTCTTGTATAAATGCCTCCCGCAACTTTTCCCTCAAATGTCCAAGGTGTTCCTGTGTAACCGATATCCGATAGCCCAAAAGTATCTAGGGCATCTCGAAAGGCGTCCATCTAGGCTTGGCTCCGGTTTCCTACGCCATCATGTTCATGAGCATATAAAACCACATTGAAGTCCCCCATCAACACCCATGGTTGATTGTTTAGTCCCACTATTCCACGGAGCATATTCCACGTCTTGTACCTCTCACTCACTTGAGCTTCACCATAAACAAAGGTAATTCTTGTCTGCAAATCAACTAGCTCGTCAACAAGCACATCTATATGATATTCCGAGTAACCGATGACTTCGAGCTTTATTTCATCATTCTAGAAAATTTCTAGGCCTCCACTTCTACCCGAGCTACTCACAGCAAATCTTTTATTGTAACCTAAAGTTCCTACCAAATTCTCCACTCGAGAGCCCTCTATCTGAGTTTCTACAATGCATACAATAGAGGGGGCACACTGCTTCGTTAGGTCACAAAGCTCATGGACTGTCGCGGGTGTGCCGGCCCTGCGACAGTTCCAACAAAGGAGACTCATTGGGCCGGGTGAACCCTGATAACCCACAAGTATAGGGGATCAGTTGTAGCCTTTCTCGATAAATAAGAGTGTCGAACCCAATGAGGAGCTAAAGGTAGAATTAATACTCCCTCAAGTTTCTATCGACCACCGATACAACTCTACGCACACTTAACGTTCGCTTTACCTAAAACAAGTATGAAAATTTTTTGTAGGTGATAGGATAGGTTTGCAAGGATAAAACTAGAAGTACTTAGAAAGAATAAAGCTACGAATAATTTGCAACATAATAAAAGTTAGTTGTTTAGTAGAAAGGTTTTTGTCACACTAGAAAGTTATTTGTCCCTAGGCAATCGATAACTAGACCAGTAACCATTATTGCAATTTTATATGAGGGAGAGGCATGAGCTAACATACTTTTCGTACTTGGATCATATGCACTTATGATTGGAACTCTAGCAAGCATCCGCAACTACCAAAGATCAATAAGGTAAAACCCAACAATAGCATTAAGTATGAAGTCATGTTTACTCCCATACGCAACAACCCCCTTACTCGGGTATAAGCTTCTGTCACTCTCACCACCCACTATAAGAGAATCATGAACGTATTGCAACACCCTACAGCGGGAATCCCACATGCTTGTGCGACACGGAGGGCACCATAGGACAACACCAAAATAAAACATACAACTCAAACCAATCACGATCATCAATCAACCCATAGGACAAAATGAATCTTCTCAAACATCATAGGATAGCCATACATCATTCGGAAATAATATATAGCGTTGAGCACCATGTTTAAGTAGAGATTACAGTGGGGATAAGAGGTGTTACACCACTGCATAGAGGGGGAGAGAGTTGGTGTTGACGGCGGCGAAGTTGTTGGTGTAGATCACCATCACGATGGTTGCCCCGGCGGCGCTCCGGTGCCACCATGAGAGAGGGGGAGAGAGCCCCCCTCCTTCTTCTTCTTCCTTGGCCTCCCCCTAGATTAGAGGAGAGTTCCCCCTCCGGTCCATGGCCGCCATGGCGGCAGAGGGGCAGGAGCCCCTCCTAGATTGGATCTCTCTCTCTGTTTTCTTCTGTTTCACATTCCTGTTTTTGGCCCTTCACCGTTTCTTAAATTCCCGGATATCCATAACTCCGATTGGGCTGAAATTTTAACATGATTTTTTTGGATATTATCTTTCTTGCGGCGAAAGAAGGGGGTCAACCGACCTATGAGGCTCTCACTAGCCACCACGGCACGCCAGACCCCCCTGGCGCGCCCTGATGGGTAGTGGGCCCCTTGAGCACCGTCTTGCGTTGATTCTTCTTCAAATACTTCACATATATTCCGAAATAAATCTCCGTAAATTTTTATCACGTTTGGACTTCGTTTGATATGGACATTCTGCGAAACAAAAAACATGCAATAAACAGGAACTGGCACTGGGCACTGGATCAATATGTTAGTCCAATAAATCATATAAATTGCTACCAAAAGTATGTGAAAGTTGTATAATATTGGCATGGAACAATAAAAAATTATATATACGACGGAGACGTATCAGCATCCCCAAGCTTAATTCCTTCTCGTTCTCGAGTAGGTAAATGATAAAAAAGATAGTTTTTGATGTGGAATGCTACCTAGCATAATCTTGATCATATAATCTAATCATGGCATGAATATTAAGACACAAGTGATTCAAAGCAATAGTCTATAATTTGACATAAAGACATCAGTACTCAGGCATCCCAACAAACAATCATGTCTTTCAAAATATCAATGCTAAAGAATGCTATCCCTACAAAATCATATAGTCTTGTCATGCTCCATCTTCTTAACACAAAGTATTTATCATGCACAACCCCGATAACAAGCTGAGCAATTGGTTCATACTTTTTAACGCGCTTCAGCCTTTTCAACCCCCACACAATACATGAGCACAAGCCATGTACATAGCACTATGGGTGGAATAGAGTATGATGGTAGGGGTAAATATGGAGAAGACAAAAAAGTAAGGAAGTCTCACATCGACGCGGCTAATCAACGGGCTATGGAGATGCCCCTCAATTGATGACAACACAAGGAGTAGGGATTGCCATGCAACGGATGCACTAAGAGCTATAGGTGTATGAAAGCTCAACATGAAACTAAGTGGGTGTGCATCCAACTTGCTTGCTCATGAAAACCTCAGGCATTTGAGGAAGCCCATCATCGGAATATACAAGCCAAGTTCTATAATGAAAAATTCCCACTAGTATATGAAAATGACTACATAGGAGACTCTCTACATGAAAAAACATGGTGCTACGTTGAAGCACAAGTGTGGAAAGGATAGTAACATTGCCCCTTCTCTCTTTTTCTCCCATTTTTTTCTTTTTCTTTTTTTCTTTTCCTTTTTTTCTTTTTTTCTTAGGCTCTTTTTGGCCTCACTTTTTTTTATTATTTTATTTTATTTTTGTATGGAGTTTCATCCCGACATGTGGGGGAATCATAGTGTCCATCATCCTTTCCTTATTGGGAGTTTGGGACAATGTTCTAATAATGAATAATGATGATCATCACTCTTCTATTTACTTACAACTCAATATTACAACTCGATACCTAGAACAATATGACTCTATATGAATGCCTCTGGTAGTGTACCAGGATGTGCAATGATCTAGCATAGCAAAGATATAAAAAAATGGACAAGCCATGAAAATACCATGCTAGCTATCTTATGATCATGCAAAGCAATATAACAATGAATGCTCAAGTCATAAACGTAACGGTGGAAGTTGCATGGCAATATATCTCGGAATGGCAATGGAAATACCATAATAGGTAGGTATGGTGGCTGTTTTGAGGAAGATATAATGAGGCTTATGTGTGATATTTGGTACCGAAGAGGCTAGCAAATTGCGGAAAGGTACGAGTGCGTATAATCCATGGACTCACATTAGTCATAAATAACTCACATACTTATTGCGGAAGTTTATTAGCCCTCAAGGAAAAGTACTACTATGCATGCCCCTAGGGGGATAGATTGGTAGGAAAATACCATCGCTCATCCCCGACCACCACTCATAAGGAAAATAATCAATAATAAATCATGCTCCAACTTCTTAGCATAACGAGAGACTATACGTGCATGGTTCGGGAATCACAAACCTTAACACCAATATTCCTACTAAACCGCAATCATTCACTAGTACCTCCCACATATTATCATCTCTATATCGCAAAACTATTGCACGGAATCAAACATATCATATTCAGTGATCTACAAGTTTTATGTAGGATTTTACGACTAACCATGTGAATGACCAATTCCTGTTGACTCTCTAAATAGATATAAGTGAAGCAAGAGAGTTTAATTCTTTCTTGAAAATACTATGCTCTAATAAATATAAGTGAAGCAAAAGAGCATTCTACAAATGATGGTTTTCCTATGTAGAGAAACAGGCAATCCAAACTTCAAATGATATAAGTGAAGCACATGAAGCAATCTATAAAGCCATACTCAAAAGATATAAGTAAAGTGCAAAGAGCATTATATAAATCAACCAAGGACTATCTCATACCATCATGGTGCATTAAATAAAAGTGAAAACTAAACACACGAGATGCTCCAAGAATTTACGCATATCATGTGAACAAAGCAAAAACGAAACATACCGATACTTGTTGAAGAAAGATGGGATGCCTTCCTGGGCATCCCCAAGCTTAGACGCTCGAGTCTCCTTGAATATTTACTTGGGGTTCCTTGGGCATCCCCAATCTTGAACTCTTGCCTCTCCTCCTTCTCCTCATATCGAGACCTCCTCGATCTTCGAACACTTCATCCACATAAAACTTAACAAAACCTTCATGAGATCCATTAGTATAATAATGCAAATCACTACTTTAAGTACTGTTGCAAACCCATTCATATTTTATTTTTGAATCATATCTACTGTGTTCTAACTTCTCCATGGCTTATACCCTCCGATACAATCCATAGTTTCCTCAAAACAAGCAAAATAATGCATCAAAAACAGAATCTGTCAAAAACATGACAGTCTGTAGCAATCTGAACATTGACCATACTTTTGTAACTTTAAAAATTCTGAAAAATTAGTAAAAAATAAAAAATTTGCATAGCAATACTGTGTATAAATTTCAGAAAATTTTCACGTTCCAGTAAAAAATGTAAATTCACACACTACAGCCAAAGTTTCTGTTTTTGCACCACACATACCAAACAAGCAATCTAAACATCCTAAAGGCAAATCTTGGCAGATTATTTTTATAATACTATGGATTTGTACAAGGGGATAATTATTTTTGTGAGAAACTTTCGTGAATTTTTTTACATTATTTCCATGAGCATGAACACAAGTGTTCAAGGTCGACCCTCACTTCTCCAATGCATAATCTTCCAATCGATTCTTTTTTTGAAAAAAAGTTTTAAGTTCCCCTCTATATATTTTTGTTTTTAAACTTTATAAAAGCACACAACAGAAGTAAATGACTCTCTACAACTTCCGGGTTGTCTCCCTGGTACCGCTTTCTTTAAAGCCATTAAGCTAGGCATAAAGTGCTCAAGTAATTGATCCACCCGGATCCCAAGGTATATCAAAGCCAATTTTTAACAATGATTTGTATTTTAGTAGTGAGGACAAAGCAACATATTCGTGCAATGACGAAGTCTAACTATCTTCCTATGCATCAGTATGTCATAAAAAGAACAATTCATGCACATCAAGTAAAGGCCAATGCATAGTATAAACAGTTTCTTGCAATTTTATCGTGTTGGAAACATAAAGAGGTTGAGATGTAGTTCCTCTCTCATAATAATTGCAAGTAGGATCTGCAAGCACATGCATATTATATTCATCAAAATCATCATGTGCAACAGTAAAACGCAACCCATCAATATAATCCTGAATAAGCGCAAACTTCTCCGATATATTGTAGTTGGGAGAATCCAAAAAGATAATAGGACTATCATATGTGGGTGCAACAACAACAATTTCATTCTTAACATAAGGAACTATAGCAAGTTCATTTCCATAAACATAATTCATATTGGCATCATGGCCACAAGCATAGCAAGCATCAATTTCATCAAAAAGGGATATTTCAAATGAATCCAAGGGATCATAGCAACCATCCTTCGGTAAGCACGAAGGAAAATTAAATAATGTATGAGTTGAAGAGTTACTCTCATTAGAAGATGGGCATGGGTAGCTAATCCACTCTTCCTCCTTTTGTTCTTCGCTCTCCTCATCATCTTTTTCATCAAATGAGCTCACAGTTTCATCAATTTCTTCTTCCATAGACTCCTGCAAAATATTATTCTCTTCTTGGACAGCGGAGGACTCGTCAATATATTCTTTAACATAAGCATTCAAAGCATAGTTTTCATAGCAATATTTAAGTATGGCAAAAAATTTAGTTTTGTAAAGAGTAACATCATCCTTTTCAATCAAAGAAGCAATTTGATAGGCACCCTTAATAGCAACAAATTCTTTAATTTGTTCAATATCATAGTAATTATAAACACCCTTGTCATAAGAAGATAAGATTCCATTATCCTTAAACTCACATTGGAAAGAAAGGTGTTTTTAGGGTCTTCAAAACAACAATTAGAATCATATATTTCGCATAAATTCAAAGCATAGCAATACAAATTATTAGTATGATGCCATAAAAGTTTCCCTTTTTGAGATAAGCGGTGTCGCACAAAATAAGCATGCTCATTTAATGATTTTCCCTCAACTAAACTAGTTGGGTTTTCAGCACGAGCACAAATGGATCGAAGATGATCCAAGTAGAAAGCTTCAGCAGTATGATAGATTTTGGGTGGTTCTTCAACCATTGTTTAGCAATTACAACTATTTTTTTGGTATTTTATGTTTCCTACCCATAACTAAAGATAGAAAACAAGAGCAAAAATAAAATCTACTTTCTGATAAAGCAAACAAGCACACACAAGAATATCAACACCACGCTATTGCTCCCCGGCAACGGCACCAGAAAAAGGTCTTGATAACCCACAAGTATAGGGGATCAATTGTAGCCTTTCTTGATAAATAATAGTGTCGAACCCAACGAGGAGCTAAAGGTAGAATTAATATTCCCTCAAGTTCTATCGACCACCGATACAACTCTACGCACACTTAACATTTGCTTTACCTAAAACAATTATGAAACTATTTTGTAGGTGATATGATAGGTTTGCAAGGATAAAACTAGAAGTACTTAGCAAGAATAAAACTACGAATAATTTGCAAGATAATAAAAATTAGTTGTTTAGTAGAAAGGTTTTTGTCACACAAGAAAGTTATTTGTCCCTAGGCAATTGATAACTAGACCTGTAATCATTATTGCAATTTTATATGAGGGAGAGGCATGAGCTAACATACTTTTCGTACTTAGATCATATGCACTTATGATTGGATCTCTAGCAAGCATCCGCAACTACCAAAGATCATTAAGGTAAAACCCAACCATAGCATTAAGTATCACTACAAAAAAATACACTTCCGTGATGATACGTGTTTGTCACAGTAGGTCACGTTTTCTGTCATGCATGTACATCCATGATGATTTTATGACATAATCAAGATAGTCATACATGTGCTGTCGTAGAAGTGTTCCATGTCAATACCAAAATTATCATCACAGAAGTGTCCACTTCCTTGACGATAAATGACGCATCATGGAAGTGTTTTTGTCAAGGGTAACTGACACATTGCATCCATCGTAACGGGTCACCGTTAAGCTATTGGGTTCCGGTTTGGATCCGATAACCTGTTAACAACCCGGACCAATGGGGATTTTCCACGTGTAAATTTCTGATTCGCCGGAGTATCCATGTGTCAGCTCAGTGTTGGGACAGATGTCATCCAGTGAATGGACGGGACACGCCTATGATACATCGACACGTGGCTCGGCCTAACAGTGGCCCATTCAGGTCAAAAGGTCGGCCCGTTTGACTTGGTCATAAGGGCCCACAGAAAGCCTGCTAATGGCATGTTCGCATATAGCCCATTTACAACCCGCTAACTCGCGGCCCGTTATGGCCTATCCGAATTAGGCCCAGTAGCGTCATCTGGGCGGTCCAATATGATTCCAGCCCGTTGTAACTTCTGGCCCATGTATGGCCCATGACGTCTTTCGGCCCATATGAGGCCGTTTGTAACTCTTGGCCCATTAACGGCCCGTGGTGACACTGGCCCATAATGAACGGTGTATCGCTTTATACCCATTAACGGCCCATTATTCCATTGGGCTGTTTCTAGCCCATGTTATCTTTTGGCCTTCTAAGGGCCCATTTATTCTTGGGCTCATTTCCAGCATTCGATTACTTCTGGTCTGTTACTTGCCTGTTCCGCTTGCAGGCCAAATTCAGCCCGTGGTTACAGTCGGCCCGTTTGTGGCCCGTTAATCCGTTGGGCTGTTTTCTTAGCATCATCAAATACGGCACATTTAAGCCTGTTATACATATCGGCCTATTAACGCCCCATTATGATCGGGCCATAAATAGACGATTTCCACTCTAGCCCATTTACGACCCATATTACGGTCCGTTATTGGTCCATGAAAAGTATGGCCCAAGTTTGGCCAATCGATCATACGGCCCGTAGAAGGCCCATTGATTCTACGGCCCGTAGAAGGCCCATTGATCCTGCGGCCCGTAGGAGGCCCATTGATCCTATGGCCCGTAGGAGGCCCATGGTCACTACATAGCAGGACCATGGTTACAACGGCCCATGGTTATTGAGGCCTAGTTTAAAAAATATTTTATTGTTGCCACTAGCAAACTGCGGAAAAAGAATTGCAGTGACTACAACCAAACAAATAAACAAGACAATAATGAAATAAATAAGCAAGCAACTTATGCTAGGCTATTATGGCTATTACACATATTACATCCACTGGGCATCAAAGTTCGCCACCAGTGCAAATATAGGGAACAAAGCAGCATATTACATACACTGGGCGTCTAAATTGGCCACCGGTGCAAATAAACGAGCGGCAGCAAAACAAGTCCATAACTGAAACAACTTCACAAGAGCTCAAGAAACGTTATCCTGGGTATCCACCATGCTGGCAATAAGCTTAGCAAGCTTATTAGCTTTCTCTTGTTTGGCGCTAAAATCCTCCAACGCTTGCTGTTGCACCAGAAAGTATGCATCTGAATTCTCCAAGGACTTCCTCAGTCCTTCAGCTTCTTGTCGTAGCACAGCTGATCGATGTCTTTCAGCTTGTAGTTGAGACTCAAGAAACCGAACTAATTCACCTAGTGAGTTCGAAGAGCTTGTGCCAGCGGTAGTGGCCAGTAACTCGAACACTACATCAAGACAGGACTTTGGGGTTGTCTCACTATCTTGAAGATAGTTTTCCTTAGCTGTTTTATCAGCTTTGTTGGAGACCAACAAGGATGTCTCACTATCCTAAACCTTATCTGCATTACTTCCTTTACTATTGCTTAATAAGGTACTCTTCCCCAATATTCTGTCAGCATTCTAAAAGAAGAAACAAGCAGACACATAACAGGTTTAGCATGTAGTATCTGAAACTCATTTCGGTGAACCAATTCGTAGTAAGGTGGACAGGATTAAACTACCAAGTCTTCTATTGCAAAGTAGTACGAAATAAAAGCATCAAACAAACATATATCTATGTGATGTGGTCACTGCATTGTCTTGCCAAATCAAAATAGAGACACGGTTCAAATCATATCAGTTCAAGACAAAGCAGCATTGAAAGAATACACGTGTGGGAAACTACGTGGCACAACAAGATTTCAGATGGGTACAAGGGGTATACATGTACAACAACACTATTGGCTCTGTTGTGATGCTAGTAATGTGCATGATATGAGAAGTCAACTGTATACATAATTGAAATTGAAATCAACAGAGCAATTTAGAAGAGAAAATCAGTTAAAGAAACATATTTAAACATACCTGTTGTTCCATTGGAGTTTTGATTAGATCCTTAAATTTAAAAATAAGTTTGTATGAGTATATATAGTGATACAAGAGCAAAGCAGTATGCACCATAGCCAAGGTTGTCAAAATCTAGATTTTAGTCTTAGAATCTTACGATTCTTAGATTCTACGTAAGGCAATACGACCCAAGTCATTTAAAGGATCGTATACAGTAGGATCGCTAGTGAATCGCGCTTCCAGTCGTAGGTTTGTGTGGAATCGCGAGCCAGTCCAGATCCTGAGCGACTAAAACTTTCCTTTCAATCTTGGCCGTCTATCTCTGTTGTACGGTGGATAGTCTAGTGCAGCGGCAATATTTTACCCTAAATTCCTTCCCGATCTGTGGCCGCTGTCTGCTCGTGTTCCTCTCCCGATCTCACTTTCTCTCTCTGGTGGCTTCTAGGTCTATAGGCTGCCGGCCGCTGGCCGCCGGCAGCACGCACGGCTTCCTCGATGAGTGTTGGCTGCCATCTCCCACGTGCGATCGTCTTCAGCAGGCTCTCCATCCACGACAAGTGAAGCAGCAGCCATCAAAGATCAGTAACATCTTTGATCATTGCACATGTCAGCTACTACTACTTCAAGATTAAATAATTAGATTAGATAGCTAGCTTGTCATCTAACTCTTCTAAATCTCTTTATTGACGATTAGTGAAACCGCAGCCATCAAAGATTGAGGAACATCCTTGATTCGTTGCACACTTGCACAGGTTAGCTACTACCTACTAGTATGTACGTACTAATTGATGAAGTACATAGAAGATTAAATAAGCTAGCTTGTTATCTAACTCTTGTAAATCTTTTACTTACATAAGGAAAAATGTCAACTGCTATCCCAACCGGAAGTAGTAAGCCTAAGAGGAAGAATGCTCGTGGGAATCGGACTGACCCTGGCTGGGAACATGGAGAAGAAGTTGAGGCTAAGAAAAAGACAACAAGATGCAAATATTGCCTTCTAGTTAAAGGAAGAGGTGTCTACAGACTGAAACATCACTTGGCTGGGACAAGGTTTAATGTCGAACCTTGCGAAAAAGTTCCCGATGATGTTCGAAAAAAGTTTCTCAAACTTCTAGGGGTCCAAGCAGAGAAAAATGATGCAAAGAAGAGGAAGTTTAACATAGAAATGGAGGACACAGGTGCATGGTCGAAGGAGAATACTCCTGCTGAGAACAATGAAGATGAGGCTGCGACAAATCATTTTGCTAACAAGCGCAGAGCCCAAACAACAATGAATCAATTTTACCTGAAAGAAGAGAGAGAATAGGTTTGTGCTCAAATTTGTCGGGTCTTATATACCAATTCTATCTCATTTAATGTTGTCAAGGATCCAGAATTTATAAAGATGATTGAAATGATTGGAAATTTTGGTAAAGGTTTTAAACCTCCATCATATCATGAAGTGAGGGTAAAATTTCTCAAGCTGGAAGTTAAGAGAACAATGAATTTGCTCTCTGAATACAAAGAAGAGTGGAAAAAGACAGGATGTACAATTATGTCTAATGGATGGACAGATAAAAAGAAAAGGTCCATATGCAACTTTTTAGTGAATAGCCCCAAAGGTACTGTCTTTCTCACCTTAGTCGATACTTCTGACATTTCCAAGACAGCGGACAAAGTGTTTGAAATGTTAGATGATATTGTTGAGGAAGTAGGAGAAGATAATGTCGTTCAAATTGTAACGGACAATGCTGCTAACTACAAAGCAGCTGGTGAGCTATTGATGGAAAAGAGGAAAAAATATTTTGGACTCCATGTGCAGCTCATTGTATTGATTTAATTCTTGAGGATTTTGAAAAGAAAATTAAGATGCATCAGACAACAATTACAAAGGGCAGAAAAATCACCACCTATATTTATTCTAGAACAATGGTTCTTACTTGGTTGAGAGAGTTCACTGGAGGGAGGGATTTAGTTAGGCCAGCAGTGACAAGATTTGCTACTGCCTATTTGACTTTGGGTTTTCTGCATGAGCACAAGGGCGCATTGATCAATATGTTCACTTCAACAAAGTGGAGGGGTAGTAGATTTAATTCTGCAGAAGGGAAGGTCGTTCAAGGAATCATTTTGGATAGCCGTGGGTTTTGGCCTAATGTTACCACATGTCTGAAGGCTGCACTCCCAAGTATAAAAGTTCTTCGATTGGTGGATTCAGATGAGAAGCCAGCAATGCCGTTCATCTATGATGAGATGGATCGTGCAAAAGATAAAATAAAACAAAATTTTAACAATGTGAAGAAAAGGTACGTTACTGTATTGTTCTTAATTGTAGCTTATAGATATGCTATCTCAATTTTATTCTAGTCAAGTTTGACCATTTCAATTTTTTTATCAGCTACACTCCAATATTTAATATAATTGATGAAAGATGGCGTACACAACTTCATAGGCCTCTGCATGCTGCTGCATATTATTTGAATCCACAAGGCCACTATAGTGATAATTTCAAGCCTGCCGAAGTAAAACATGGCCTATACACTTGTCTTGAGAAGATGGTTCCAGATTTAGATGAAAGAGTCAAGATAGATCTACAAATTGATTCAGTTAGGAATGTTGAGGGCCTATTTGAAATGCAATCAGCTATTATGACAAGAACTAAAAAAAGCCAACTGATTGGTGGGATTCGTATGGAGATGATTGCCCTGAGTTGCAGAGGTTTGCAATCAGAGTACTGAGCTTAACTTGTAGTTCGTCAGGTTATGAGCGGAACTGGAGTGCATTTGAGCAAGTAAGAATCAATGTCATGCATTCTGTAGTCTAGGCGATATTATATAACACATGTACTAATGCTAACTTCTCATACTTGTGTAGGTTCACTCAAAGAAAAGAAATCGTCTGCACCAAGATAGGATGAATGATTTAGTTTTTGTCATGTACAATTCGAAACTAATGAGCAGACAACACAGAAGGCAAAGACAAGTTGTGGAATATGATATTGATGATGTCTCTTCTGATGATGAATGGATAACTGAAAAAGAAGAGCCTGTCCTTCCTCCACAAAAGGAATGGATTCGCTCTCTTGATAGTATTGCTCGTAACGAAGCTGCTGTGGACAAAGAAAATGAAAGTGACATCTAAAATGATGTAGAAAATATTGTTAACAGCCTGATTGAAGCATGTACGAGAAGTTCTTTTGATGAAGCAAGTTCATTATTATTCCATGTTCCTTTTACATAGTTACTGACTATTATTTTGGATTTTTCATAGGTGATGGTGATCTCGGGGTGGATCAAGATCTTGACACACCTACTTATGAAGATGCTGCTGGTGAAAACAACAATGCCAATGAGCAAAATGTTCTTGATGGAAATAATTCAGGACCTTCCTCGTACTATGTTGGGAGTTCTAGTGGTACAGTACCACCTATGAACGAGGACGATGATATCAATTTAGACGACCTGTACTAATTTAGTTGGCTTCTATTTCTAGTTGGTTAAACCTTTGTGTTTGTCAAAAACTTGGATTAGATGCCCTTTGTTTGCTTTTGGACATGTCATTATGCCACTTTTAATTTGAGGTTCAGAATATTATACTATTTTTTTCATGTCTTGTTTTTGTCAATTTTATATCGAAAACATGTTCATGTACAAGGATAGGCATTAATTATTCAAAATAGGTTCTAAATTGTAACATATACACTCATCCAACCTTTTAAATAAATGGGAAATTACAAAAACATACTTTTTGGTAGAATCAGGTAGAATCTTAGATTCTATGCCGATTCTACGATTTGCGATCCTATGAGAACACCTCCGGTCCAATTCAGGATCACGATTTTGACAACCTTGACCATAGCAATGGAATCTTAAATGAGAACAGTTGTTCTTCAGGTTTAAGCACTTGTTCTACACGAACAGAGTACAGTAAGACGCAGGAATATAGTACTTCAAAATAAAAAAATGATCTCATAGACCTTGCCACATTCTTGGTTCTAGACCAGTACAGAACAAGGTGTTCCCAGTCATTGTCCCGTAAATGTGTCTCAGGAGAAAGTAAGGGAATTTGATGAGTTTCCTTGCCAGTGAAGTACGTTTTCTTCAGGTAATTCCGATACTGCCACAAAGCATTCTTGAAGATATCAGAGGTATTAGCACAGGTTACCTCATCCTGAGTTTCGAAATCGGTCCTTCTCTATAGAGAAAAATGGTCACATTTGCTGTATTATAACCAGCATGGAGGTAGAATGTATGGGACAAAGCAAAGTAATTGCCATGAATAACTTTACTTACACATAACTCATGGATGAACACCTGCAACTGGCTTTTTCCTTCATCTTCAGTATAATATTTCCATGATGGGAAGATACGCACATAGGATTTAACAACATCAAATGTGATAGATGCTAAACTACGAATGGCTGGTTGTGCTTCGTCCACAGGAATAGGTGTACTAACTGGTGGGGTTGGGGTTCGCCGTGGTAGTCCTGGCGCTTTGGGCTCTGGAGCTACCTTACTAACTGATGTTGTTTGGGAGCTCTGTGGTGGAGATGGTGCTGTGTCAACTAGAACTGGATTACTATCTGCTGGGGTTGGGGTTAGATTGGGTGAAGCTGGTTCTCTGTCCATCGGAGTAGTGGTACAATCTGTGAGAGTCTGGGTTATGTGTGGTAGGGCTGGTTGTTGTGCATGTACAACCAGGGTGCTATCTCCACCAAGAGGTAGCACTCTTTTATTTGAAGACCGTGTTTTACTCTGCTAAATACTGCCATCACCCCCTCCAATTCAAATTGTTCATAAACAAGAAAAGTAGTTGAATGTACATACCTTGTATGAGAGACAGATGCAATAGATAGTGTGGGAAAAAGAGGGCATGAAATAGTTCACATATATATTGTTTAACTAAAAAGGATAGCATGACATAATTTCATATATATGATGTCTATCTAAACTGGATAGCATAGCATGACATAATTCAAAGTTATGATGACTCACTAAACAGGATGGCGTGAGATAATTATATGATGTCTTTAGTAAATAGGTTCGCATGACATAATTCACATACATGTTATCTAAGTAATTAGGATCACATGATATAATTCACATATGTGATTTATATACTAAGCAGATGGCATTTGCATATATGATGTCTGAACTAAGAAGATGGTGTTGAATATTCGTATATGATGTCTAAACTATGCAATGCAAGACACCATATGCATGATATGAGCAGTATAACCGTGCCAAGTTAGAGCATACACCTCGGTGGGGGAATAGGACTGGTCATCTATCTCTGAATCCATCTCTGAGGAGCTATCTAGACCCAGCAAGAGATCTGCTTCGACAGGTAGCACTGTTTGCTCTAAAGACCTTATTTTCACTCCAGATTTTTTCATCACCCACTGAAATGGCTGATTCACAGAAAGAGTAGTTGAATGTACAAACATTGTCGACAAATGGAAATGTAATGAAGAAAACGAATGGCAAGATATAAATAAAATATATGACGCCTGGCTAAACAGGATGGCACTGCATATTTCACATATATTATGGCTGGCTAAAAAAGATGAGATTGCATAGTTCACATATATGATATAGAAACTAAACAGGTGGCATTACAGAACATGTCTAAACTAAGCAGATGACATATATGATGTCGAAAGTAAGCACTGCAAGGCAACAAATGCATGATATGACCAACATCATCATGCCAAGTTAGAGCAAACACCTCGGGGGGGGGGGGGGGGGCGGTAAATAGGAGTGGTCAGCTCCGTCTGAATCTGCCTATGAACAGATATCTTCCTCTGGATTACAATCTGGAGGAGGGGGGAGGGTTTGCCATTGCACCCACCATGGAGCGATGTCTGCATGACATTGTATTGCCGCGCAAAACTCTTCTCTTTTTCTCTACATGTTCAGCATGACTGTGTACAATATCTGACATGCATACAAAAAAATAGTGAGATTATGTAAGGAGAGCATGCAGAAATCTAGAGGGATGGTAACAACCAGTGGATAGATCCAAAAACAATGATAGCATGCTGAGGATAGCTTTAATTTAATAAAAAGACAGATGATGATTGCTTTACTGTTTGTTTCCCACCCAAAATGAACATACTATTTGTTTCCCACCCAAGATGAACAACATAGACATACCCTGGGTGAACCAGATAATAGACAAAGATACTATTCATTGCTGCCTCGATATGTGCCCCACAAACATTTTAAAACTCAAGTTTGAACATTAATTTGGACCTGACTTGGAGTCTAAGAGGTGAACAGGACGATAAAGTAGCAGGTAATATTAAGCAATGCATAACATAAGCACAAACAAAAGAGTGCGACCTCTCTTGTGGACTAGTGTACTCCTCAGGTTCATCTGCTGAGTCGATGATGGTGATGCAGTTGTGGTGGGTGCCGGCGGCAGGGAAGGAGATCCGAGGCAGCGAAAGACGGTCAGGAGTCGTGATGTCTGGTATGGTGGATGCTTCTGTCGATGGAGCAGCTCAGGCGAGGTGGACGATGTCGTGGCAGGAGCAGGACAAACCACACAAAGTTTCTTCGATACCTATCTGTAACTAAAGCAATTCTGTAAGGGCTCCTTTGGCTTGCAGGATTCTAAAAATGTAGGGATAGGAAAAACATCGAAATAGGATAAGAATGCACATGGGAAACAGAGCATTTGTAAACACAGGATTGCTGTCAACTTGGGTGTTTGGTTCACAGGAATTGGAAGAGCAGAGGAATGCAAAGAAATATGGCCAAATTAAAGTGAAACCATATGAAAATGTGTATAGTTAGAATGTTATTCTGCCATTAATGCACTTAGTCTTGTTTTCATGCATAGGATTTTGAAAAGTAGGTCCAGGTGGGTGTTTTGCTCCATTCCTTTCAACCAAATGCATGAATAATTGAATAGTAGAGTACCATAGGAAAATTTCCTATTGCTATGTTTTTCCTTCACTTTTTCCTTTGAACCAAAATAGCCCTAATGGATTGACATGAATGTAGAGTAATAAGTAATGCGACAAGTGTACAACCTCTTTGGCGTAGCCGTGTCGACCTCAGCATCATTGGGTTGGTCGCTGAAGAAGTTGCGGCAGAAGTGGCTGTCGGAGGTGTGGAGGAAGATCTGAGGTGTCTGTAGACGGCGTCCAGGGTACTGCTCTGTTGTGATGGATGGTTCCGTCGTTGGAGCAGCTCCGGCGAGCCGTAAGACATTGATGCTGAAGCAGTACAAGACAAACATCATTAACCTCAAGTGGGATTCTAATAGCATCTCCAATAGATGATGTAAAATACATTACCAAAAAGTGGTAGATGTAAAATTTACATCACCAAAAAACACCTGACTACAACAGATGAGGTAAAAACTGTTGACTCTGAACTTAACTGTCGAAACTGAAATTTACTGTGGAATCTGAATGTTACTGTCAAAACTGAATGCACTGGTAGCAGAGAAGCACTTCACATGTAGTCTAGGCCGCTCGAGCACAAGTAGTAGAGAAACAGCTATCTAAATCAGCAGGCGATTGATAGGGAACACAGTAGCAGATAGCATCCGGAGCAGCAGCGCGAACTAGAGCCAGAGCAGCAACTCATGTAGCTGCAGCAGCCCGTGTAGCAGCATCATCAGTGTGAGCAAGAGCAAGAGCAGCAGCACGAGCGAGGGGAAGAGTAGAGCAGCAGCACGAGCGAGCGAGAGCTGGAGCAGTAGTAGCAGCGCGGGCGAGCAAGAGCCGGAGCAGCAGCAGTAGTGCGGGCGAGCGAGAGCCAGAGCAGTAGCAGTAGCTCCGACTGGTATGGACGCCGCCGCCGTGGGAGCCTCTCACTGGGGGAGTGCCACCATGGAGATGTCACCGGCGGCGAGGTAGCCGCACCATGGGGGGAGCGGGATTAAGCACCAGTGGCGCTGGGAGGTCGAGTTAAGGAGAAGGTGCGATGTGATGAGTGTACAACCTCTTTGGTGGCGCCGAGTAGGCCTCGGCTTCGTCCGAGGAGTCGGTGAGGATGCTGCGGTTCTGGTGGAGCAGGTTAAGGCGGCGCTGTGGGGATGGAGCAGTCGCGATAGACGAGGCGATCCTCGAAGCAGCTCCTTGGAGGTGGAGGACGGGGTGGCTGAATCGGTGGGATGACAAGATCGACGACAGATCCTCATTCGGGGCGGTGGATGAGGGACGTCGAGCTGTTGTGGTGGACGATGTCGTCGGGGAAGAGGCTCCGGCTGGGCAGCGGTGGGGTGGCGGACGACGGAGGGTGGGGTTTCACGGCTGGAGCAGAGAGGTAATGGCGGCCTGGGTTTTCGAATGGCGAAAAGGAGGTGATGGGAGGGGGGAACCATGACTTAGAGACGCGCTTGTCCAAAATGTAGGGTGTGTTACAAAAGTACCCCCACCGATTTGAACTAGCGGCCCTTTCGGCTCAGGGTTAGAAGGGGGATTTCGCGTGTCGGGATTTGGCAGCTGGAGGGATTTTTCGTGCGCATTGTAATTTCGGGATAGTAAGGCGCGGGTTGTGAAGGCACGTGTTTTCAGAGCACAAAGAGACAAAGCGATATCTGAATTTTCAGGATAACAAGGCGCGGGTTGAAATTTCGGGACAAGCCTAACGTGTAATAATGAATGTACCTAATCAATTCGCACTTCCTTGGATGAAAAAAACAAAAAGAAAACTATTCACACCACACAAAGAGAGAGTCTTGTCCCCTTTTACTGTACAAATGCTATTCAAAACTATGAATCCATGTTATGTCCAATTAAATTTTTTCGCTAGCTATATAATGCATGTGACCTACTCATACGAACATTTTAGTGCATTCCAAATGTGTATACTACCGTTGCAATTCGAACTAAGTTTGAATTCGTTTCTCTATTTGAATAAAAATCTATAATCATGATTGTTGCCAAGTTAAACCATCATTTATACATTATCTTAACAACACAACACATGATTACTATAGAGTTAGATATGAACTATGTGTACTATATATATGAACTCGAATTCAAAATTTTGAATACACTTGATGTCGATTACAAATAATAGTACATTTGAAGTACTAGCTAGATCTTCATAATCTAAACCATGTTTCATATGTACACTGTGTTTATCACACAAAGTATAGTGCCCCGCCCCCTACATTATGACAATGCTAACACTCACAACATATATATGAGCAAAAAGTTTCAACCGGACACATAAAAAGATAGGGGCTTATAGTTTCGTCTCCCAACTTATTCACCTCAAGGGTGATGTCAACAATAATAACTCATGATCACTCATATCCAACTGGATATATGTGCCTACATATTTACCACCACATGGTGCTTGCAAAAGAGAAAATAAAAAGGAATAGAGGAAAACACTTTGACTCTTGCGTACAAGTAAATACATAATAGTAAAAGATAGGCCCTTCGCAGAGGGAAGCAGAGGTTGTCATACACTTTTTGGTTTTGTATGCACAATCTCTTAATTCAAAAGTACGTCACGTTATATTGCCCCTTATGATAGCAACCTTTATTATGCAGTCTGTCACTTTTATTACTTTGCCATCACAAGTTCGTACAACACTTATTTTCCTTTACACTAAAAGATCAAACACACTGAGAAGCAATTTTTATTGCCCTTTTTGCATCGATGACAACTTACTTGAAAGATCTTACTCAATCCATAGGTATATATGGTGGACTCTCAAAACATGAATTTGGGTTTAAGGGTTTTGGATGCACAAGTAGTATCTCTACTTAGTGCGGATTTTTGGCTAGCAAGATATTGGGCAAGCACCACATGTTGGAGGGTCTTTGATAATATAACTTCTATGTGAATATGAACAAACATAAATCATTACGTTGTCTTCCTTGTCCAATGTCAACAATTTTGCATAAAATATTTAATGGGGGCTCACAATCATAAAAGATGTCCAAGATGGTATATTTGCATGTGAATCTTCTCTTCCCTTATTAATTCTTTCATGAATCGCATCATTGACCAATGCTATGTTTGTCAACTTTCAATAAATTTTACCACTTATACTTTTCCTTATGTGATGTCATTACTTACCATAAGATTAGCATATGATCTTTTTCATTATTTCCTTTGTTTTGATTGAAACATAAAAGTAAAGAAGCAAAAACTCAAACTAATCTTTATTACATAACTCTCACTCTATTACATAGATAGATAGATCACTAGCACTCGGAAATAGATCATACTAAACTTTTATTCAACTAAATCACGAAATAACTAAAGATCAAACTAAAAACTGGTGAAGATAATGGAAGTGATGGTGATACGATATCGGGGCATCTCCCCCAAGCTTGGCACAAGCCAAGGAGAGTGCCCATACCCGTGTACTCAAGTCTCCTTCTTTGGTGATGGTGGTGATGGTGAAGAAGATGAGGTAGTAGTGGCTTTCTTCTTCTCTAGCTTATGCTTGAGGATAAAATTTTCCTCTCTCAAGTCATCGTTCTCCTGTTCAAGCTTCAATATACTTTTGCATAATGCTTGCTTGCTTTCCTGCAGAAAACGGGAAGGAATAAACTGGATCTTAGATCTTTTTGCTCCATTAGGGAGACTTGACTTCTTGAACTCCACGTGCATGTCCCCAGGTTGAGGTAAAGGGACTACATCTTCATCTGAGATGGTGTCCTCTGATCCCCTAGGGTCATCATCTTCTTCTTCCTCTGTGGTCCAGCCGTAATGATCCACATCCCCATAGACCTTCGGGTTTGCGATGTAGTCGGTGACATAGCTCTCTCCATCTCTTCTTTTTCAGGGTTCTGGAGTGTTCTGGAAGGTCTCTTTTATGTGTTCCTCCGATGTCATGGTTTGGATAATGTTAGTGTCAACATTAGTAGGTGTACCTGAAATATAGTGCTTAATTATTTGTCCATTGACCACCTTCGGACTAGTGCCTTCGGCATTATTGATCTTACTAGCTCCAGAGCGATAAACTTCTTCGATGATATATGGTCCTACCCAAAGAAGTTTTCCTGCAAAAAATCTAAAACGAGAATTGTGCAATAGAACATATCACTACAAAAAAATACACATCCGTGACATTTCTGTAGGACATATGCCCTAGAGGCAATAATAAATGTTATTGATTATCTCCCTGTTCATAATTATGTTTATGTTCCATGCTATAACTGCTATGGTTCTCGAGTCTGCAATAACCACGAGGCTCGGAGGAAGACTCATATGCACATGTGGAATAATAAACGGTAAAATGTATTCCTAGTCTGGACTCTAAGACTAGCTCAAGTGTTGCATGATGGTTCTGTTTTCCTGATCATGGGCATGTCTATGCCAGCAACTTTGAGGGCACAATGTTAGAGGAACATTTGTGTTGAATCGACCCGAATTGATGTTATGCTATGAGATTCATTCATCACAAGTTAATGGTTAATAACAACGAGATGGTTAACGTTTGCATGATTCCTTAGACCATGAGAGTATCGAGTTTCTTCATGCTTGCTTCATGAACTTTGGGGTTTGTTAAACATCATTCGTAAATGGATGGCTATTACGGCGGCTTACGGGTTCATGGAAAAGTATGTCAAGTAACTTGATAGCTCGAGATTGGGATTTGCTCCTCTGACGATGTAGAGATATCTCTGGGCCCTCTCGGTGTTACGGTATCCATCATCGTCTGGCCAGACTCAGGGTGATTTGATCACAGGGATGCCGGAACATGGGAACGAGAAAAGAGAACAATACCGGTAACGAGGTAACTGGAGTAGTGGACAAGTTGTTGATCCACGGGGATGCCAACATGTCTCACCTCGGGTATTTGTAACATATCATGAAGCAACAGGAATAGCACACGGCAACGGTAGGTTCACTCAAATATTCATTCGTGTGGGTATAGGGGTCAATATGGGTGTCCACGGCTCCGATGTTGATCATTGGTCGGAAGGGGTTCTGGGTCATGTCTATACTTCACCGAACCTATAGGGTCACATGCTTAAGGGTCATCTATCTACTGAATAGTAGACAAGGAGTCCGAGAGAAAGTCACTGGAAAAGTTTCGGAGACAACAGAAAAGTTCCGGAGAGAACACCGAAAAAGTTTCGGTAAAACCGAAAAGTTGTTTTGGATAAAACCATTGATCCAAAAAGGTTTCGGCAAGCACCGGGAATGTTTTGGAGGTTACCAGATTGGTCTGGTAATTTCTGGAATTTTTCCGGAGAAAAAACCGAAAAAATGTTTCGGAGCTGCCGGAATTGTTTACCGGGTAAACGAAGATGGTTTTAAATTAAACCACCATACCGAAAATGTTCCAGAGCATGTCCAGATAATTTTAGAGGGCGCCAGAAATGTTCTGGGACCTTTCAGAATTTTTCAGAAGTAATACTCGTGGAAAATATCTTGTCCCAGCGTGAGGGGACAAGATCCCACGACTCATGGGGGCTGTTTTGGGGCGCCTCCCCTTGGGGGGGGGGGGGGCAGCCCCTTGTGGCTGGACAAAAGGTGTTGGGGGGCCCCCCATGGTGGGGGGTAGCCTCCACAAATGGTGGGAAGTGTTGGGAGGTGGTGGGGCCCCATGTTGGAGCACCATGGACAAGGGAACATGTTTTTCCCTTGTTTGGTGGGAACATGTTCTCCTTGTTTTGTGGAACATGTTTTCCCCATGTTTAGTGGGCTGAAATTTCAGCCCCCTCCACCCCTTCCACCACTATATAAGGAGGAGGAGAGGTGCTCTCCAACTCCACTTCAACTCTCTCACATAAGCCATGCATGATCTGGCATTCTCTCTCCCTCCCACGAAATAGTTTTGTAGTGCCGAAAGGCTGTCTGGGTTCCGGTGGGAGCTAGTTCTGGACGGCGAAGCCCTGCCGGATAGATGACACCGTATGTGTGCAACCCCGTAGAGAGGTCGTAGTTTCGTCTTTTTGCCCGAGGGGCTCTTCGAGTGTCCTCCCGAAGGGTTGTCTGGGTAACCGTCCGAGTTTCAAGGGTCCTCCCGGAGGGCTGTCCGTGACACTGTCCGAGGGATTGTCTGACTGCCTCCCAGAGGCCTGTCTGATGGGCAGATGAGGGAGTACATCCTCACGGTTGGGAGGTTGTAAATCCTAGCTGTGGGGATCTGCACCGCCGATCGTCATCGACTCTACTTCCGCTGCGCTATGAGTCGGTAACGAAAATGATCAAACCTTGTATGCAGTCTCCATAGTGGTCCTGGGCTGGTGCGTAGGTCGGAAATTTTTTGTTTTCTGCTATGTTACCCTACAGTGGCATCATGAGCCGTGCTATGCGTAGATGCAGGTTATGATCTAGAATACATAGAGATGTATGGGTGTTGCACAATATAATTAGGTAGTAGATGAGTTCTATTATTGAAAATTATTTGTGCGGGTAGCAGATGAAATCTGTTACCCGATGTTCTTGTTGCTTCCCTGGAATTTGCATATTTCTGATCTTTATAACAGCATGGTGGAGTTTCAATGTTCTGGCAATCCGCGATCCTGATTTATCAACGAAGTGCTAACAGCTCATTGAATTCCACCGTAGTTAAAAAGAAAGATGAAATTTCACAGACGAAAGGGCAATGCAGATATGATCTGCACGGGGGTCATGGGTATGACAAAGTTCAGTATGGGGCTCGAGATTTTATTATCTCATGTTTCATACACCCCACATTGTTAATCTAGCGACTTGGATTATCATACTTGATGATGGACGTTGGTAGCTTCGGTTTGTTTCGAAACCTTAGAAGCCACGTAAAACATGTTTTTGCCGGACCGATTAGAGGCGTCTAACTTGGTTTTGCAGGAGGGTTTGCATGTGGATTTGATGTGGTATAGCAGTGCTCATAATAATTTGATTATGTATGAGATTACTATATAATGTAAATTGATTAACATGACCTGTGTGTCATGATTTGGCATGATGGTTGGAGCCATATGATTGCACTTTAAATGACCTGCATGTCAACCTTGTGTAATGCACTTATTTTATTAGCTATAGAGATAGCAATATTATCTGGTGCATAGACAAGGTGGTGGCAAACTTCGCGAAGGTGAACACCGATGCGAATGCTGAAGACGAAGAAATGAAAGACTTCTCCGTCAGAAAGGGCTATACCATATCATGCTATTATGAATTGCCTGAGATGTTTATCCCTTATGGTGCACCCTTCTTAATTGCATGGTAGTCGCTTTTATTAGGGTGATCTCTCACAAAAATATCAAGTAGTTAGTGTTCTCCCAAGTGTAGCACCGTCACGGCACCTAACTTTTCGGGGTGCGCCATGTCCACATGAGTACGAACGATTAGGGAAGTGTGAGGTAGGTGAGGTCAGACCTCGCAGCGAGATCACTTGGTTGTCTTGACGTTCTGGCTAGATCGTCCTGAGCTCGGAACATGCCCATCGAAAGATGAACAGGAGTCACATAGAGATGTGATCGGCATGTTTGCCCACCAATTGAAATTCTCGTCATCAGTGATGTCCACATCAATGGTGTTGAATTGAAATGTGGATCTTGTATCACTCACAAATCAATTATGAGAGATATTGATTTGAGTGGGAGCGCACTGTAGAATTGACTTGTTTAATTCTCAGTGCAATTAATTGTGAACTCTGTCTAAGTGTGGTTTGCATAAAAGTTGTAGAATAATGGCTCGCGTTTCCACCTTCCCTGTTAAAATTGAATAGCTGTTAAATATCTGGTTAAATCTTTATAGTTGGTAACGTAATGTGAGAATTGTCCTCAAGAGTGCCGAGAAGGATTTTGTCCTATCGCATACTTTCGGTATTCTCTCGCTTATGCTATGGATCATATGACTCTCGTCCTTCGATCCAAAAGCTAGAATTCCGTTTCAGTCAAGTGCAATATGTTTGCTTCCATGAGACCCAAACTTCGAAAGTTTGGATAGTTATGTGATATTCATGGAATCTGAAAAACATTTTCAGAGACAGACAAAGGCTAAAAGATATGAGATATCCAAAGCAATGTTTGTATGCAAACTATTAGTAAAGGAGTTTACTATGCATTAGACTGATAAGAGAGGGATCCAGAAGAACGCCTGTCATATGATGAAAGGTGAATAAAACAACAACTTAAAGAGAAAGGAAGTGTCCGAAGGGTGTTAGTGAAACTTTCACGCCTAGGAAGTCCGGGGCTAACGCCACTCTTAAGTTGGGTGCTTCTTCTGAGAGTAGGAGAAATACTAAAAGTTAAACTGTTAGAAGTATAAAGGCAATAAGATAGAAGACTAGAATATCCAGCTCATGTATGAATGTCATACAAGTTTTTGATGTATGGAAGGCTGGTCAAAGATATAGTTCTTGGGAATTATGGTTAAACATGTTAATCACTAATTCTTGGGTATTGTGAGTTAATCACAATGATACCCGCTCAATTCCATTCTGTTGCAACTTGATGTAAGAACTACTACGGACTAAAAGACTTGCCAGTTATAAGGTTTAGGTATACACAGGGAACATAGTAAATGTTGCTATACCTTCCATCGCTGTATTACCGTCTGTATTTATTTTCATAAATCATTTAGAGTTTCACACTCTAGCCCATTGCATAAGGTATCTTGCAAGAAGGTTGTTCATAAGAGAACTTTTAATGTTTGGTGTTATGAATAACATAAGGGCCATACTTTCATTATGAATGAGCAGTATGTTATGAATATTGATAATGATACATTACCTCTATATTTACTTTCATAATTCATTTTAGAGTTTTACACTCTAGCCCCTTGCATAAAGTTTTGCAAGAAAGTTGTTCATGATAGAACAATTGTTGTTTGGTGTTATGAATAACATAAGGGCCATACTTCCATCATAGGATGGGATGTATGTTATGAATATTGATAGTAATATGATACATCCATAACACTGACGCTAAATGTCGCAAGACTAAGAGAATACCACACATGTGTGGCACTGCATTTGGTCACGTTGGAGATACCCGCATGGAAAAAATCCATTATGATGGATTTTGAAGTCATTTGATTTTGAATCATCTGACACTTGCAACTTTCCTCCAAAAAGTGAAGTGACTGAAATACCGTTCACGGTCCATAAGGAACAAGCAAAGAACGTATTGGTGATCATGCATCATGATGTATGTAGTCCAATGAATGTTGTTGCATGTAGTGGATTTATCTATCTTCAGAAATGACTCAAGTAGATATATGTATATTTACTTGATAAGACATAAGTCTGGATCTTTTGAAATCATTCAAAAGGTTTTCAAAAATGAAGTAGAAGTTATTGTAACAAGAAAATTATGTTTCTACAATTCGATTGCAGAAAGGAATATTTGAGTTACAAGTTTAGCGAATGTCTGATGAGTTGTGAAAGGGGTTTCATAACTTGCACCTCCCGGAACACCACTGCAAGTGGAAAGTCTATGAAGATGTAATCGAACCATTCATGACATGGTAAGATCAAAGATGACATAAATAAATTTGCCATTATCCCTTTTAAAGTGATGTTTTAGAGACTACGGCTTTTACACTAAAAAGTGCTCCATCGGGTCTGTTGAAATGACGCCATGGTATGGTACGCCCAACCATGTTATATCTTTTCTTAACATTTGGAATATGGGGCTTGTGTAAAAGGTTACAAACCTATTCCAAATCAGACAAGTGCTACTTTGTAGGTTATCCCAAGTAATTGTGTTTTCCCCCACCACTATACCGAGGCAAAGGTTTTTGCCACAAAGAACGGTATGATTTTGGAAGAAAATGGTTCTTTCAAAAAGGTGAGTGGGAGAACAATGCAACTCGACGAGATAAATAGTATCTTCATCATCAGATCAAAGGAAAGAGACCTTGGAAGTGATTCCTGAGTTTCCTACTGCGACTGATACGGAAGCCTCTACATAAGATGTATGGTCTTCGGTCGAACTTGCAGCTGAACCACGTAAGCAAAACTCGTGCAAACCTCTCAGGTGCGCAAACGAGATATTGTTGTTAGACAACAGTATACCTATGATACACAAGGAAGCGTTGATGGGCCCTGACTCTAGAATTGGCTAAATGCCAATACAATCCGAGATAATTTCCATATAAATGTTTCAAGATTAAAATCTTGATACACCTTTCGAAAGACTTAGAGTCTGACGAATATTTTTGGAACTTAAAACTGATACGAATAAAAATGTTTTATCCATAAAGCTCGACTTGTTGCAATAAACAAGTTCAAGGAGTTGACTACGATGAGGTTGTTTCACCGTAGCGATGCTTAAAGTCGGTTCGGGTTGAACTAGCAATTAACACATATTTCAATCATGAGATATGAAATATGGATGACAAAAGGATTTCCATCTGATGGAAATGAAACCAAGGACTTGCATGTGTTACAGTCCAAGGTATTTTGTCATTCCAGAGGATGCTAGTGAGTGTGCAAACTTTAGAGTTCCAGCGATGGACAGAAGAGAGCAAAATGGAGTTGGAATCTTCATGTTTTGATGAAATGGTCAAAAGAGTTTTGACTTCATCAATGGGTAACAAAGATGCTTGTGATTCAAGAAAGTAAGTGGGAGCATAATAATATTTCTAAAAACGTTGTGGGCTTGATACATTTTTAATTGGAAATAAATTCCTTGACACGAATTAGGACTTCATTTGAAAATAGTTTTTCGATGAATTGCTTGGGCTAAATAGCCTTAATATTAGGCATGATGATCTATGGAGAGAGATTTACCTAATGGGGCTGAGCAAAGATACATATTGACAAGATGCTAAAACTTTTTAGCATTTAAAACGCCAAGGAGTGATTCTTGTCGAAGTCACATGGAAAGAGTTTTTGCAAGACTCGGTGTCCCAAAACACTGATGAGCAAAATACATGATGGAGATTCCACACACTCTTGTGTTTGGATTAATCATGTATTCCATGGTATGTAAAACAACCAGATATGTCCAATACTCCCAAAGTTGTTGCGAGTATAGATACCAAAGTGATCAAAAGTACAGATCATGGGACAACAGTGAAAAAGGGTCATTGAGTACTATAGTAGCACTGATGACATGTTTTCTCGCAAGCGGAGATCATGAAGAGTTCGTTGTAAAAGGTTACATCGATACAGTCTTCATCTTTTCTCCATGCGATTTTTGATTTAAATTGAGGGTTTTGTGTAACACACAATGTGGTGGCACAGTTAGTTGGAAAATGTTCCAAACAAATTACTGTGGCGAATTCTATAACAGAGGCGAAGTATGTTGCCGCTTTTAAAGCGACAAAGAAGATGTTGAATCATATAGTTCATTCATGAACTTAGTATGGTTCCAAGATGGCTTTTGTCAATGGGACACTACTGCAGGTAGTTGCTCCATAACTCAGTGTGAGGAATCCAGGTTCGACCTGTGATTCACATACATACAAAGCCAAGTCCACACAAAATATGAATTTTACGAAAGCGTGAAAACGCAAGGATATGCAAAGATACACACAGATCTGAAGTCGTCAGATCCGTTGGACATCCGGCTATACCACATGCGAAGCATATTTTACACCAATGTGCCATAGGTGTAAAGTGCATTAGCATTAACTAGATTATTGACTCTAGTGCAAGTGAGAGTCTGTAGAAGATATGCCCTAGAGGCAATAATAAATGTTATTGATTATCTCCCTGTTCATAATTATGTTTATGTTCCATGCTATAACTGCTGTGGTTCTTGAGTCTGCAATAACCACGAGGCTCGGAGGAAGACTCATATGCACGTGTGGAGTAATAAATGGTAAAATGTATTCCTAGTCTGGCCTCTAAGACTAGCTCAAGTGTTGCATGATGGTTCTGTTTTCCTGATCATGGGCATGTCTATGCCAGCAACTTTGAGGGCACAATGTTAGAGGAACATTTGTGTTGAATCGACCTGAATTGATGTTATGCTATGAGATTCATTCATCACAAGGTAATGGTTAATAACAACGAGATGGTTAACGTTTGCATGATTCCTTAGACCATGAGAGTATCGGGTTTCTTCATGCTTGCTTCATGAACTTTGGGGTTTGTTAAACGTCATCCGTAAATGGATGGCTATTACGGCGGCTTACGGGTTCATGGAAAAGTATGTCAAGTAAATTGATAGCTCGAGATTGGGATTTGCTCCTCCGACGATGGAGAGATATCTCTGGGCCCTCTCGGTGTTACGGTATCCATCATCGTCTGGCCAGACTCAGGGTGATTTGATCACAAGGATGCCGGAACAAGGGAACGAGAAAAGAGAACAATGCCGGTAATGAGGTAACTGGCGTAGTGGACAAGTTGTTGATCCACAGGGATGCCAACATGTCTCACCTCGGGTATTTGTAACATATCACGAAGCAACAGGAATAGCACACGGCAACTGGAGGTTCACTCGAATATTCATTCGTGTGGGTATAGGGGTCAATATGGGTGTCCACGGCTCCGATGTTGATCATTGGTCGGAAGGGGTTCCGGGTCATGTCTATACTTCACCGAACCTATAGGGTCACACGCTTAAGGGTCATCTATCTGCTGAATACTAGACAAGGAGTCCGAGAGAAAGTCACTGGAAAAGTTTCGGAGACAACGGAAAAGTTCCGGAGAGAACACCGAAAAAGTTTTGGTAAAACCGAAAAGTTGTTTCGGATAAAACCATTGATCCAAAAAGGTTTCGGCAAGCACCGGGAATGTTTTGGAGGTTGTCAGATTGGTCTGGTAATTTCTGGAATTTTTTCGGAGAAAAAATAAAAAAAAAAAAGTTTCGGAGCTGCCGGAATTGTTTACAGGGTAAACAAAGATGGTTTTAAATCAAACAACCATACCAGAAATGTTCCGGAGCACGTCCAGATAATTTTAGAGGGTGCCGGAAATGTTCTGGGACCTTCTAGAATTTTTCAGAAGTAATAGTCGCGGAAAACATCTTGTCCCAGCGTGAGGGGACAAGATCCCACGACTTGTGGGGGATGTTTTGGGGCGCCTCCCCTTGGGGGGGGAGGGGGGGGGGGGACAGCCCCTTGTGGCGGCCCGCACGCCTGGCCTCGCCCCGCTCCAGCTCACCGGCCCGCCGCTCGCCGTAGCTCCGCCTAGCCGCCGTCGCCCGCGGCCGCGGCCCCGGCTGGCCGCGTCCGGCGGCCGCGCCCATGGCGCCCGGGCCTGCAGCCTCGTTAACCCGCGCGCCCGCTATGGCCTTGTGCCACTGGACCGTGGGGCCCAGCCCCCTTTTCTTTTAAAAAAATAAAAATAAAATATAACTAATAAAATTAATTAATTAATTAGTAATATGATTAATTAACTTAATTAACCTTGCTTAATTGACCTAATTACATAATTAGTCTTAACTAAACTGTTAGGTTAGCTGAGTGACAATGACAGACGGGCCCCACTGCCCCTTTGACCAGTCAACCCAGTCAGAGTTGACTGTTGACTCTACTGACATCAGCATGACGTCATGCTGGCGCAATAAGTCCATTTTGAATTAGTGATAATTTCCAGAAATTAATAAAAACTTTAGAAAATCATCCGTAACTCCGATGGAAAAACTTTGTACATGAAAGTTGCTCAGAACGACGAGACGAATCCAAATACGCGGTCCGTTCATCCGCCACATGTCCCTAACTATCCGAACATGGAACTGTTCCCCTCCGGTCATCTGTCTGACAAATGTCCGGAACCGGGAAAACATTCCCGGATGGATTCCCCCTTCTTCGGTGACGTGCAACCATACGTTAGGACACACCTGGCACTGCATATCGTCCTGCCGTACTTTGCGTTGCTCATGTTTGCTCTATATTTATACTGTTTCCTCCCCCTCTTCTCTCTTGATAGACCCCGACACCGACATCGTCCCCGAGACCGACGCAGTTCCGAAGCCCGACGACACCATTGACGACCTTGCCCTTGCCGCCGAGCAACCAGACAAGCCCCCCCTTTGATCATCCCGATATCGCCCATTCTATTTTCTCATGCTTGCATTAGAATTGCTGCTACTGCTGCTTTACCTATTCTGATGCATAGCCTGTTTATTGTAACCTGCTGTTGATAATTATATGCATATCCTAAACTGCTTAGTATAGGCGGGGTAGAGACCTATCAGTGACCCCACTAGTCCCGACCGCCCCGCTGGATTATCAGAAAACCCGATCAACAGGATTGAAGACCAGGCCCCGACACCGCACACCACCACCCCTTAGTTGTAACGACACTGCAGCGTTACTATCGAGTGCCGAGGGTGAAACCTCTTGTAGCACTTCTGATGTTAACTCTGTAGAGTAGCTATTTGGTCGTGGTCATCGAGGGTGATTCCTCCTTCACCACTTCCGGTAACGACGTTGTCGTGCAACACATGAAGTGTGAACCCATCGAGGGTGATTCCTCCGAGTTCACCTTGACGGATACATCGAGTGGGAATTCAACGAGGGTGATACCTCGGATTCCTCTGATGTTATGGACACACGGATACTTGGACTTTACACTGTTACTTGGATAGGCGGGTCGACCTTGAGGGGTACCCGCGTGCGCCTAAGTGGCGAGTGTTGTAAAGACGGGTTGCCTGTATGGTGCCCGAGTGATGAATACGAGGTGCGGCCGAGCATTCTTGGCCCTTGCCGCAAGACCTCGAGATGGGGCGATGGGGTCACATCTTTCGTGAGTCTCTGCTCGTTACCGCAAGCCCTAGTCCACTAACGATTTGGATATTTGATCCAAGCAGGCCTCTGGCCTGATAGCACTAACCATCACATGGGCATAGTATGGGCGTTCTGCATCGTAGCATCAGCCGAAAGCTCTGTCAGACGTCTAGTTCAGCCTTGCGGCCGGGACGGACCGGCGCCCCTGGTGCCTGGCTTCCCCCTGCACGCAACGACTCGGAGTGCACAGGGCGATGGCCCAAGACCTCTGAGCGCTTAGGATGTAGACCGATGGGGACCTCTCTACTGAGCTGTAGGTAGGGCTGCGATGTATCGTTTGGCCGAGGCCGGGCATGACCCAGGAAAGTGTCCGGCCGGAGTTAATCGAGCGTGTTGGGTAAATTGGTGCACCCCTGCAGGGAGGAAAACTTCTATCGATAGCCGGTCCTACGGTAACGGACACTCGGAGTTGTATCCTGATTGATACAATTAGAACTGGATACTTGGATACTATGGCTCTGGGATTGCTTCTCGCAGGGAGTCGAGAAGGGATCTCAGGACGAGGTTGATGACTATATGGCTCTGGGATTGCTTTCTCGCAGGGCGTCGAGAAAGGATCTCTGGGTGAGGTTGAGACTTAATGATACTGCTACATTATATTGTACTATTCTACTCTCTTCTATTGCTGCAAGACCGCTGAAGATGCTAGTCTTCGATAGGACTAGGCTTTCCTCTCTATTCTGGCTTTTCTGCAGCCCAGTCCACATATACAGCCTCTCTTTGAAAATGTTGCATATGTAGTGTAGATCCTTGCTTGCTGAGTACTTCTGAGTACTCACGGTTGCTTTGTTTTCCTTTTTCTCCCCATATCAGTTTGTCGTGACCAGAGGACGGAGCCCCTGAGACAGCTGCCCCGTCGTTCGACTACTACTACCCCGAGGATGGATACTACTACGAGCTGGCCGACAACCAGGAGTAGGATCGGAGGGTCCCAGGCAGGAGGCCTACGCCTTTCGATCGTAGTGTTTTATTTTGCCCCGCCTTTCTAAAGGCCTTTCTGTTTCTGTTTCATATCTGTACTCAGATATCTGATGCTTCCGCTGACGCTTGTACGCAAGCTTATGTATTCGAGCCCTCGAGGCCCCTGGCTTGTAATATAAAGCTTGTATGACTTTATTTATGTTTTAGAGTTGTGTTGTGATATCTTCCCGTGAGTCCTTAGGCTTGATCGTGTGCATTTGCGTGTATGATTAGTGCACGATTGAGCCGGGGGCGTCACACGTGTCGTCACAAAAAAAGCACAAGGGAGACGTGGTCGATCAGAAGACCCCCTAAACACTGCATGCGCCCAAAAATATGTATGGGTACGGTGGTGTGTGATTTGTTCAAATCCCGAATGCACAACTTCGATGGGGCACCAACTACATTACAAACCGAACACAGTACCCGACCCCAAGCCAGGTTCAATACGTAAGATGTCGGTTCCCCAACTTCATGGCGACGGGAGGGGGGGGTGTCGTCCAACGCATGCGCTCAAACTTTATTTGGTCTAACATGGCACACATAGCAATAGGAAACCATCGTGGTCAAACCCTTCTCGTATGTTGGGTCAAAGGGATAGATTGTGTGGGCCCCCCTCATTATCGATCAAGGATGATATATATATATATATATAAATATACCTCGGGGAGCCCACATATATGTGCGGCGTCTATAAACCGCATAAGGGAGACATGCATGCTCGATCAGAACACCCGGCTCCCTATACCCTGCATGCGGCCCGAAAAAATGTATGGGTCTGGTGTGTGATTTGTTGAAATCCCGAAAGCACAACATCGATGGGGCACCAACTACATCATTAGCATTACAAACTGAACATCATACCCCCGCGGACAGGTTAAAGACGTACGATGTCAGGAACGCAACTTCGAGGCGGGTGGGGGGGGGGGGTAGGGGCCGGGTGTCGTCCAACGCATTTGCTGAAACTTGATTTGCTCTAACATAGCACATGGAGCAAAGAGTAAACCCTTCTCATGCGTTGGGTCAAAGGGATAATTTGTGTGGGCCTACAGATGTCGATCATTTTTTATTTTTGAGAACAAAAAATAACCAATAAAGAACATAGTCTACAAATTAGCAAAACAAGGATCCCAAGGTTTATATAATCGTCATGACAGGTCTCTATAGAGACATTTATCTCTATAATGACCGTATCATATCGTTTAAATGAAGCTTGATATATGCAACTTCCCACCGGGTCATCCATCCTTAGACTACTCCAGCCCGAGCACGCTTAACTTCTACGTTCTATTCGACTAGGCTAGCGGATGGGAAGCTGCCCCTTGCTGATAGGAATTGCCTCCTTGCCTTTAAGGCGTTTCACGTTGGTCACCCTATGGGACCTACTCCCTACTATCACACATGTTTGTGCTTTTAGAAACCGTGTGCAATAATTACATGGCCGATATGCCGCCGCCTAGCCTTCTATGAGCACTGACACTGGCAGCGGGAAAACGATGGGAGAAGAGACGGGAAACCGATGGGTGGAGTGGCGGGAAACGGTAGCGTGTTTGGATATATAACAACATTAATATGGAAAACTTTTTCTTACATGAATATGGAAAACTTAGTAGAGAAGGAAGCGTGAGCTAGGACGACGCATGCGCACAGTGCTTACCCATATAAATAAAATCACAACCGGAACTGCATGTTGATACATCTCCAACGTATCTATAATTTTTGATTGTTCCATGCTGTTATATTATCAATCTTGGATGTTTTACAATCATTTTATAGCAACTTTATATCATTTTTTGGGACTAATCTATTGACATAGTGCCCAGTGCCAGTTGCTATTTTTTGCTTATTTTTACTTAGCAAAAAATCAATACCAAACGGAGTCCAAACGCAGCGAAACTTTTTGGTGATTTTTTTTGGACTAGAAGACACAAGATGGGCCAAAGAAGTACCAGAGGGGTGCCCCGAGGGGGGCACAACCCACCTGGGCGCGCCTGGGGGACCAGGTGCGCCCTGGTGGGTTGTGCCCACCTCGGTGGCCTCTGGCACCGCCTCTTTGCTCTATAAATACCCCAATATTCCAAAAACCCTAGGGGAGTTGACGAAACACAATTCCAGCCGCCGCAAGTTCCAGAAACCACATATCCAATCTAGACACCATCACGGAGGGGTTCGTCATCCTCATTGGTGCCTCTCCGATGATGCGTGAGTAGTTCATTGTAGACCTTCGGGTCCGTAGTTAGTAGTTAGATGGCTTCCTCTCTCTCTTTTCATTATCAATACAATGGTCTCTTGGAGATCTATTTGATGTAACTCTTTTTGCGGTGTGTTTGTTGGGATCCGATGAACTTTGAGTTTATGATCAGATCTATCTTTTTACCCATGAAAGTTATTTGAGTCTCTTTGATCTCTTATATGCATGATTACTTATAGCCTCGTATTTCTTCTTCAAATCTTTGGTTTAGTTAGGCCGACTAGATAGATTTTTCTTGCCATGGGAAGAGGTGCTTTGTGATGGGTTCGATCTTACGGTGCTCAATCCCAGTGACAGAAGGGGAAATGACACGTATGTATCATTGCCATTAAGGATAACAAGATGGGGTCTATTCCTACATGAATAGATCTTGTCTACATCGTGTCATCGTTCTTATTGCATTACTCCGTTTCTCCATGAACTTAATACACTAGATGCATGCTGGATAGCGGTCGATTTGTGGAGTAATAGTAGTAGATGCAGGAAGGAGTCGGTCTACTAATCTTGGACATGATGCCTATATAATGATCATTGCCTGGATATCGTCATAATTATTTGAAGTTATATCAATTGCCCAACAGTAATTTGTTTACCCACCGTATGCTATTTTCTCGAGAGAAGCCACTAGTGAAATCTACAGCCCCCGGGCCTGTTTTTCTCATCATATATTTTCAGATCTATATTGCAATTTGCCTTTTTATTTATTTGCATCTTTTATTTTCAGATCTATATTTCCAAAAACCCAAAAATACCTTGCTGCACTTTATTTTATTCGCGTTTTATCGAGATCTATTTATACAATCTATCACATTTAGTCTCCCGTCCACGTGACAATTTCTGGCACCGTTACCCGAAAGGGATTGACAACCCCTTTAACACGTCGGGTTGCAAGTATTTGTTCTTTATGTGCAGGTACCGTTTACATCGTGTTGCTTGGTTCTCCTACTGGTTCGATAACCTTGGTTTCATCACTGAGGGAAATACCTACCGCAGCTGTGCTGCATCATCCCTTCCTCTTTGGGGAAATACCGACGTAGTTCAAGCCGCATCAAAAGGAATTTTTGGCGCCGTTGCCGGGAGACATCATCAACATCTATCAGGTTCCTAATCAAAAATCTCATCTCCTTGCAATTTACATTATTTGCCATTTGCCTCTCGTTTTCATCTCCCCCACTTCACAAAAATTTGCCATTTTATTCGCCCTCTTTTTCGTTCGCCATTTTCTCGTCAGATCTGTTTTTTGTGTGCAATTTTGTTTTTCATTTTTGTCAATATGGATAGTTCTTCCTCTATTACGTGCACCCCCGAGAATGAGGTTCTTAACTTTAAACAAAGGGAGGGGAGAATCTAAAAGATGCTTGGTATAGGATTTGCAATGCTCACAATAGATCTATTCGTAAGCAATCTACCGTTGTTCTTCTTCGCTGTTTTTATGTGGGCATCACCACTTGGTATAGATTCGTCCTTGATACGATTACCGGTGGGAATTTCATGATGTGTCCTTCCTTAGATGCTTTTAATGCCATGGGGAATTTAGTGGGTTCACCATCTCTTATGATTAATGAAACAACTTTAACTCTCAAGCATGTTATGGGAAGGCTTGATGCTATTGAAAAGAAAATGCTCACTGAAGAAAATATTGAAAAATTAGATAAAAGGATTCACAATCTTGCTAATAGAATCGGGTCAAAAGCGGGATATGATCTTAAAGTACTAAAAGAAAAAGAACCCGCATTCAACGAAAGAATAGAGGAGAGCCCCGCTAGAATTGATAAGTTGGAAGAAATTTTTAGTAATTTAAGCACTGATTTTTATTCTTCTAAAACTATTGAAAAAACTCCCATAAAAATGGTTAAGAGTGCTCAAGTCATTACAAACAAGGGTACAACTTCTAACAAAGAAGATCTTAAAATGATTAGTATTCACCCTAATTTTGTTGAAGTGATAAAATACCCTACTTGCAAAAATGAATTCTTCAAACTTGGTCCTAGGAGTATTGTTATTGAAAATTTGTATGCCAAATCCTTGAAGAATTCTAAGTGTTTGATTGAGGAGTTGGAAACTAAAGATGACAATAATTGAACCTTTGCATTATGCCTAGCTAGGGGCATAAAACGATAGCGCTTGTTGGGAGGCAACCCAATGAATAAAATTTATTTTTGTATTTTTCTTTCTATTCTTGAGTGTTTGCACAATTATGCTACTGTTATGATTGTGTTTTTTGTGTTTTAATTAGTGTTTGGGCCAAGCAAAGCCTTTGGGATCAAGTTGGGTGATAGTTGATTTGATCTTGTTGGAAAACAGAAACTTTTGCATCCATTAAAACAATTTTAGAAATTCACAGAAGCGACGAAACATTCTGAAATTTTAATACAAGATTTATATACAAATTTCCCACGTTTTCTTAATTTTTCAGAATTTTTGGAGTTACATAAGTATTCTAAGTTTTCAGATTGCTACAGACTATTCTGTTTTTGACAGATTCTGTTTTCTTTGCGTTGTGTGCTTATTCTGATGAATCTATGGTTTGTATTGGGGGGTATGAGCCATAGTAAAGTTGGAATACAGTAGATATAATGCAAAAATAATATATGAATGGGTTTGCAACAGTACTTAGAGTAGCAATTTGCTTTGTTATACTAACGGATCTCACGAAGGTTTTGTTGAGTTTTGTGTGATTGAAGTTTTCAAGTTTTGGGTGAGATCACAATGGATGAATGAATAAGGAGTAAGAAGAGCCTAAGATTGGGGATTCCCATGGCACCCCAAGTTATTATCCAAAGAGAACAAGCAACTAAGCTTGGGGATGCCCCGAGTGGCATCCCCTCTTTCTTCTAACGACCATCGGTATTTTACTTGGAACTATATTTTTATTCGTCACATATCATGAGTTTTGCTTGGAGCGTCTTGTATGATATGAGTCTTTGCTTGTTAGTTTAAGTCAAGTATCCTTGCTGAACACACCTATTTTAGAGAGCCAAAATTCTGATATGATTTGTTAGAATTGCTCTATTTGCTTCACTTAAATTTTTTTGAGCTATGGAATTGCTCTAGTGCTTCACTTATATCTTTTTGAGCACGGTGTGCTTTATTATTTTTGAAGAAATGCTCTCATGCTTCACTTAGATTTATTTGAGAGTAAGTAAAAAAAATTAGAAATTCTCTCATGCTTCACTTATATTATTTTGAGAGGAGGAAATTTTTATGCTCATGTTCTTCACTTAGATTTGTTTGAGCTATCAAAAGCAACATATTAAATTAGTCCAAAAGTGATAGATATTCAAGAGGGATATAATAAAAACTTTTGTGAAGATCATTGGACAAAATAAACTTGATTCTTTGTAATAGTTTTGCGATATGTTGATAATGATATGTGAGTCATGCTAATGAGTAATTATGGCTTAGTAAGAATATTGATGTTAAGGTTTGTGATTCCCTATGCAAGCACGAAAGTCAATAGTTATGCAATGAAATTACATCCTACTTGTGGTGCATTATTCGGTGTTAGTTATGCTTAATGCTCACTTATGTGATTTTTCGTTTCTTGGTTGGTAGCTTCCCAATATTTTGCTAGCCTTCACTTGTACTAAGTATGATTACTACTTGTGCATCCAAAATCCTTAAACCTAGTTTTGCCACATGAGTCCACTATACCTACCTATATGCGGTATTTTAGTGCCATTCTAAGCAAATTTGTATATGCCATCTCTAATCTTCAAAATAAATTTCCTCTTTGTGTGCTCGTACCGCTCATCAAACGGTAGGGGGTGGCTGATATTTTTCCATGCTAGATGTGTTATTCTCAAGATGAGTGTTTATTCACTTGTCATTGCACGAGAGTACAGCAAAGGTATTAGGGATGCCCAGTCCCGAAATGAAAAATGAATTTACTTTATGTTGTCAAATAATAAATTCCTTGGAAAGTGTTGGTTTGGACGGCACCCGTGGATTCGGTTAGCCGTGGAATGTGAAAGTATGGTGGAGAAAGGAATAAACTTTATTTTCTGTTTGGGAACCGCCTATGATATATCTAGCATGGAAAGTATTGGGAACTACTCGATCATTTTCGTTGACAGGAAAAGCATGCCACCCAAAATGTTTTATCTCTATCTTTTTTGCTTTGAGCTCTGGCACCTCTACAAATTCCTACTTCCCTCTGCGAAGGGCCTTTCTATTTACTTTATGTAATTTTCATTTTTATTTGAGTCTCCATATTCTCTTATAAAGCACCAACTAAGGGGCACTATGATCGTACTTGAGCATTGGGTGTAGCTAATATGCGAGTCTGTTTCATGAATGGATCAATGATTGAGCATAATGGGCTAGGGATAACTTGCTTTAGTGTTGATATTTTGAAAAGACATGGTTGCTTGTTGATATGCTTGAGTATTGAAATCTTCATGTCAAAACTAGACTATTGCTTTGAATCATATAAAAGTCCAAATGTCCATGTTACAAAAGAAAAGAATATGTGATGAACATGTTAGGTAGCATTCCACATCAAAAATTCTGTTTTTATCATTTACCTACTCGAGGACGAGCAGGAATTAAGCTTGGGGATGCTGATACATCTCCAACGTATCTATAATTTTTTATTGTTCCATGATGTTATATTGTCAATCTTGGATGTTTTACAATCATTTTATAGCAACTTTATATCATTTTTTGGGACTAACCTATTGACATAGTGCCCAGTGCCAGTTGTGGTTTTTTTGCTTGTTTTTTACTTCGCAGAAAATCAATACCAAACGGAGTCCAAACGCAGCAAAACTTTTTGGTGATTTTTTCTGGACCAGAAGACACAAGATGGGCCAAAGAAGTACCAGAGGGTTGCCCCGATGGGGCACAACCCACCTGGGCACGCCTGGGGGCCCAGGCGCGCCCTGGTGGGTTATGCCCACCTCGGTGGCCTCCCGCACCGCCTCTTTGCTCTATAGATACCCCAATATTCCAAAAACCTAAGGGGAGTCGACAAAACACAATTCCAGCCGCCGCAAGTTCCAGAAACCACAGATCCAATCTAGACACCATCACGGAGGGGTTCATCATCCTCATTGGTGCCTCTCCAATGATGCGTGAGTAGTTCATTGTAGACCTTCGGGTCCGTAGTTAGCAGCTAGATGGCTTCCTCTCTCTCTTTTGATTCTCAATACAATGGTCTCTTGGAGATATATTTGATGTAACTCTTTTTGTGGTGTGTTTTTTGGGATCCGATGAACTTTGAGTTTATGATCAGATCTATCTTTTTATCCATGAAAGTTATTTGAGTCTCTTTGATCTCTTATAGGCATGATTACTTATAGCCTCGTATTTCTTCTTCGAATCTTTAGTTTAGTTAGGCCGACTAGATAGATTTTTCTTGCCATGGGAAGAGGTGCTTTGTGATGGGTTCGATCTTACGGTGCTCAATCCCAGTGAGAGAAGGTGAAATGACATGTATGTATCGTTGCCATTAAGGATAACAAGATGGGGTCTATTCCTACATGAATAGATCTTGTCTACATCATGTCATCATTCTTATTGCATTACTCCATTTCTCCATGAACTTAATACACTAGATGCATGCTGGATAGCGGTCGATGTGTGGCGTAATAGTAGTAGATGCAGGCAGGAGTCGGTCTACTAATCCTGGACGTGATGCATATATAATGATCATTGCCTGGATATCGTCATAATTATTTGAAGTTCTATCAATTGCCCAACAGTAATTTGTTTACCCACCGTATGCTATTTTCTCGAGAGAAGCCACTAGTGAAATCTACGGCCCCCGGGCCTGTTTTTCTCATCATATATTTTCAGATCTATATTGCTATTTGCCTTTTTATTTATTTGCATCCTTTATTTTCAGATCTATATTTCCAAAAACCCAAAAATATCTCGTTGCACTTTATTTTATTTGCATTTTATTTAGATCTATTTATCCAATCTATCACATTTAGTCTCCCGTCCACGTGACAATTTCTGGCTCCGTTACCCGAAAGGGATTGACAACCCCTTTAAAACATCGCGTTGCAAGTATTTGTTCTTTGTGTGCAGGTATTGTTTACATAGTGTTGCTTGGTTCTCCTACTGGTTCGATAACCTTGGTTTCATCACTGAGGGAAATACCTATCATAGATGTGCTGCATCATCCCTTCCTCTTTGGGGAAATACCGACGTAGTTCAAGCCGCATCACATGTGCTGTCGAAAGGGATGAGGATTGCCGTTCGATCTAGGAGCATCCAACGGTGCAGGCGTACGATCCGTGGGGTTTGGGTTCTGGCCAATCAGAACACATGACTCAGATCGCGCGCAGTAGGGGGCATCGGCCACGGTTTGGTAGGCACACGGCTTTTGTGAGTGAACCGTGTGCTATTTGAAAACATTTCGTGAGAATCTCAGTTTTTAAATCCCCGTAAATCCAAAACTCACCTGAAAATCGTGAAACTTGGCATGGTGTCACGACATGGCACATATATGTTGAGGAATTTTTTTTTCTATTTTGGGGCAAGTTTTATTACAAGCCTCTTACAAACCGAAGCTTCTCTCAAGAAGCCTCATGGTTCTGATAGGGAAACGTGCCCCCCTGTGGGCGAAACAATAATCACTACCTCTTTTCTCCTTGTATTTTCTTCTACAGGCAACATGGAATGACAGGATATCCATGCTGAAATTTAAAATTACTCAGGGTTCATTTGGCCTTTTTTACATTAATTGGGTTTCCTAGGCATTTAATGTCCATGATTCAAATCTGAACTACAAATACATGCTCCAGTTCACCAAAATGGCTAGAAAAATTATACATGTGTCCTTGGGTGCATGTTTAGGTCCCATGCAAGGAATGGGAATGAATTACAACCATACCGGCGTCCTGGCTCGTCCTCAAACATTTGGAATCTCGGTTTTTAAATCCCCGTAAATCCAAAACTCACCAAAAAGTCATGAAAGTTGGCATGGTGTCACGTCATGGCACATATATGTCGTGGTAAAAACATTGTCCAATTTGGGCCAAGCTTTATTACAAACCTCTTACAAACCGGAGCCTATCGCAAGAACCCTCATGGTTTCGATAGGGAAACGTGTCCCCTTGTGGGCGAAATGATAATCGCTCCATCTTCTAGCCTTGTATTTTCTTCTACACGCAACATGGAACAACAGGAGATTCGCACTGAACTTTGAAATTATTCAGGGTTCGTTTGACCTTTTTTATTCATTAATTGGGTTTTCTAGGCATTTAATGTCCATAATTCAAATCCGAACTACAAATACATGCTCCAGTGCACCAAAATGGCTAGCAAAATCGTACATTTGTCCTTGGGGTGCATGTTTAGGTCCCATGGAAGGAATGGGAATGAATTCGACCATCTCAGTGTCCTGGCTCGGCCTCAAACATTGCGAATCTCGGTTTTTAAATCTCCGTAAATCCAAAACTCACTAGAAAATCATGAAACTTTGCATGGTGTCACTACACGGCACATATATGTCGTGGTAAAAAAATTGTCCAATTTGGGCCAAGCTATACTACAAGCCTCTTACAAACCGAAGCTTCTCGTAACCCTCGTGGTTTCGGTAGGGAAACATGCCCCTCTTGTTGGCAAAATGATAATCGTTGCCTCTTCTCGCCTTGAATTTTGTTTTCTACAGGCAACATAGAATAACACGAGTGTCGTGCTAAAATTTGAAACAGTTTAGGGTTCGTTTGGCCATTTTATATATTAATTGAGTTTTCTAGGCATTTAATGTAGTCCATAATTCAAATTTGAACTACAAGCACATGCTCCAGTGAAGCAAAATGGGTGGAAAATCGTACATGTGTCACTGGGTGCATGTTTAGGTCTCATTAAAGGAATGGGAATGAATTACAAACGTCTCGTCGTCCTGAAACATTGAGAATCTCGGTTTTTAAATCCCAGTAAATCAAAAACTCACCCAAAAAACATGAAACTTGGCATGGTTTCATGACATTGCACATATATGCCGTGGTAAAAAAATCGTCTAGTTTGAGACAAGGCACACACATTAATAGCCAACGAAGTCCTTTTGAAACAAATAGCTGACACGTTAATATCGCAAACGGTTGTATTATATGAACCGTGTGTTCCCGTAACCATTTAATGTGGCCACGCGTCCCTCTTTTCTTATGGGATAGTACTACCTCCGTTCTCATTCATTGGTCATCTTTGTATTTTGTGCCAAAATTTAACCATACTCGGTGGCATGCGTGTAACTATTTGATTAGATGGGACAAGCCCGAGAAGTCCGCCATGCAAGCTCGACGGGACGCATGCAAGCAGTCCGCCGCGCAGGCTCGATGGGACGCATGCATCCTGTCCACCTCGCAGGCTCGATGGGACACATGCGAGCAGCAAGGCCGCCCATGCTCACCAGGAAGCAAGCTCTTTGACCTCCGTCCACCAGCCACCCGCCTCGCTCACAACTTCTCCATTAATGGCGGCCGAGCCACTGTTTAACACATGGTTAATTAAAGCATCTGGACGGAGGGTGTTTGCTTGTGATCCCATGGCCCCTCTCAACGTTAGCATTTGCTTTGTTCGTGTTTTCAACTCATATTCCGGATAATTTAAAATGCCACATAGGGCAACGTATAATATGACGATAAATAAAATGGCAACGGATAATATGACGACAAATAAAATGGCAACGGATAATACGATGACAAATTTACAATGGCACGGATAATAATTGTCTTACATATTTCGGATAATTTAAAATGCCACATGCGGCAAAGCCCGAAAGACACGGGGGCAAGAGAAGAAGGAAATCGCAGGCAGCGATCTGGGTCACTACTGTCTCCACTCCTCAATGGATCACCAGGCGACGACATCCTCCAGCTCCTTCTTTAATTCCTCACGACTTTGCTTGACAGCAGCCACGGATTCCTCCACCTCCTACTCGCGCTTGATCCGGAGCTTCCTCAAGTCACCCATCAGTTCCTTGACGACCGCTTTCAGTGTCATCCCCAAGGCACTGCTCTGCTCATGCAGCATCTTCCAGCCGGCGGCCTCCTCCTCCTTTTCGGCGAGCGCCTTGAGGAGCTTCGCATTGTCACCTATGAGTTGCTCGACGAGGCCGGTCGCCTTCTCAACTGAGGCATCGCTGATCTCGAGCAGCTTCATCAAGCCGTCGACCAGCTCCTGCTCCTTAATGAGGCCAGCGAGAATGTCATCATCGCTGGCCAAGGACTTTAGCAACGCCAGCTCGTCGCGATCGCCGACGCGGCGAGTGCGTTTGTGAGAGCCCTCGCGTGCCTGTGAGAGTTTGTTCTAGGGCTCCGCGGTGTGCCGGGACATCTTTTTTGCGGCTGCCGCGTAGCGGCGGGACCTCTCTAGTGCTTCCGCGGCCATGGTCTTTGCTCCCTGGTTATATGTCCACCCAAAACTCCTCCTACAGGTCATGGCGGAATGACTTGATAGGAAAGACCAGTTTTGTGGGTGGTGAGGAGAGGAACTGTGAAGTAATTTTCGAGTGGGTAGTTTTTATAGCCTGGTGCTAGGTGTGAACACATATTGGCTTGATTGGTGTGAACAGATTTGCAATTACTTATTGCGTTGTAATCTGCAATGTGACGAGAAACAAGGTCAAAATTTATTGATGGCTCATCGCAAACAGTTCTTTTGGATCAACCGTATGCCACGCATCGGAACCCGAAACAGTCCCCGGATGGCATACGTGGGCCCGCGTTCTTGGATGTACATGTACGTGTCTGCCCACTATCACACACGGTCAAGATATCACCATCATGTCCGATGGATGCGCCGTTGCGCCTCCCACGGGGTGGCAGAAGGCTGACCACGTGATTGCTCGCCGTTGAGGCGGCCGCAGCGCGCTCTGCTCGTCATTGAGGCGGTCGCGACGCGCTCTGCTCGCGTCTGTCCACGTGTTTTGCTCGTCGTTGAGGCGGCCGTGGCATGCTCTGCTCGCGTCCGTCCGCGTGTTTTGCTCGCCATTGAGGCGGCCGCGACGCGCTCTGCTCGCGTCCGTCCGCGCGTTTTGCTCGCCATTGAGGTGGCCGCAGCGCGCTCCGCTCTGGCGTCCCTGCGCGCACTCTGCTCGCCGTTTAGGCAAGTTTACAATGGCAATAGTTAATAATTGTCTTACATATTTAGGATAATTTAAAATGCCACATGCGACAACGCCCAAAACACTCACGACCTACATATGCATACAATTATAATAAAATATAGGCTATAAGGCTGAGCTGGCGGCCTTCTGATGATGGTCTTCTCGGACTCCATGATCAGCATAGTACCCTTGCGTCCGTTCATTCCAAGTGTCCCGACCCGCCTCCACCTATGGAGCTGCTGGCGCTGGGAGGCTCTTGGGGCTGCTGGGCCTCTTCCAGAAGAGCTTGACAGCGTGCAATCGCATGCATGACATCTCCGCAGAACCGCTCCATTTCCATGTCTCTGGCCTGGTAGCAAATTCTGTCCATCACCTGCATCCTCAAGATACCACGTTGGCGTTGTTCTACTTCGTCGGGGACGTCAACTCAGCCACGGATGCACTCGAGCCTGGCCACCACATCGTCGGGATCGAGGTTGACACGGCCGCCGCCGGCAATGATGAAGCCGCAGGTTGGCTATGTCTTGACTGAATCGCAGAGGTCCTCTGCCCATTCCTTGTGGGGCATCAGGCTCTCGATGAGCACTGGTGACGGCAGCTCTTCGGGTGGGTCATCGATCATGCCGCCGAGTAGCTCTGGATCTTTTGCACGATGGATGGCAAACTGCTCATCACACTTCCTCTGCAATATGTCGATTGTGTGCCCAAGGACTGTCACGCCGATATCGCTGCCGATGGGCCATTGTGCCTGCACCGGCCGATGAAGCTCTTGCTCCCCGGCCTACTCCGGCTCGTTCTCCTCACCGAAGATGTCACGCAGGTAGGGGTCGACGTCGAAGCTTTGGTCGTTGCCTGGCATGCTTGGAATAACTAATATAGATGGGTGAGGACTAGATCTGCACATAGTGTCGCGATGGTGCGTTGCTGCCTGGGTTATATGCAGCAAGCCATTAGCTGGTGGCGGGAAACCGATGAGGGAAGAGGCGGGGATTTTACAATTCACCCATGTGGAGCGCAGGAAGACTAAGTGGAGCACACAACCCGAATACCGTATGCGGTGCCACGTGTTATCTATCATACACGTGTTAACATAAGGAAACGTATGTGTAACTTACTAATCATCGCACACGAGTACTCGCAGACACATCGTGTGCGATACTCCTAGCCACCGCAAGCAACTAGTTTGCATTTTTCAAAGTTTTTTGTACACACAGAATCGCACACGAATTAACTGTAGTAACCGTCTGTGTTATAATTTCTCATCGCAAACAGTTCATCCGAGTGGTTTGTTTGCCGCGTATCACACACATCTTGTTTACACGAATCGTTTGTGTTCTTTTGGCTCATCGCAAACAGTTCATCTATGTGAACTGTATGCCGCATATCACACACATCTTGTTAAGTTGAACCATTTCTGTTCTGTTCCCTAATCGAAAACAGTTCGTCCGAGTGAACCATATGCCGTATATCACACACATCTTGATCTAGCTAACCATTTCTGTTGCATTCCCTAATAGCAAACAGTTCATCTGAGCGAACTGTATGCCGTATATCGCACACATCTTGATATGGCTGCCCGTTTCTATTGTTCTGTCTCGTCGCAAACAGTTCGTATGGATCAACCGTATGCCCTACATCGCACACACAACTGAAATCTGAACCGTGTTTGATGTCTCCGCCATCGCAAATGTTTTGCATCTTTTTTGATGGTTTTTTACATCACCGTTTGCGATTAATGCATCACACACAGTTTCGTCAAAGGGTCTCTGATCATAGTGTGGCGTTAGCAGCATCCTGCAGTAGTGGATGGACGACGGCGAGACCCAGGAAGGGAATGACTCGGAGGCGGCGAAGCCACAACAGTGAAGGTATGTGGGTGAGTAGAGGGATGGCCTGGCCAGCGGTTGGAGTAGTAGGGGCGGTGAGGCCTGCACGGCAGCACAGCCGGCCACGGGAGGCGGGAGCAGGCGGTCCCACCGGCGCTAGATTTGGCGGCTGGAGCAAGAAGATCAGAGATTGAAGAATCACGACGGCCGTTGGATTGACATCCAACGGTCACTTCTACTAGAATCATTTGTTGACGTATATAATAAGTAAAAAAATCTTGCATACGCATCAACTTAATAGGCCCACAAGTTAGCCCATTCCCTATTTTTTAAATAATTTACAGCTCATTTGCAACTTCTTATGCAATTTATTGCAGTCCGTTTTCTTTGTGTTGGCCAGGGCCAGGGTTAAAAATTTAAACAAAATTTTGCATATTTCGGTGGGGTCCAAACTATTTTTAATACCGAAATGTCGAGCCAGATTTAAAGTAGTTTGAAAATATATTTAAATTAGGTTAAAGCCTAGTGGAATTGGAATATGAAAATATGAAAAAATTCAGAAATTTGAAAGTAATTGCCAATTTGTCGTGTGTGTTTTATATTTACAGCCCATTTCATATTACTTTTAAGATTTGCAGCCGTCTTGAAAGAGTTGCAGCCTAGCAGGGCAGAGAAAAATAAGTAGGCCTGGGTTGGGTATGCCTGGATAGGGTATTCTTCAGAAAAATAAACTGGGCTAGCCAATTTCACAAAGAAAAAATAGTTGGGCTAGTCATGTGGTGAACTAAAGATAGAAACCTGGGCTAGATGGGCCACATCCCAGTTGAAACCCTGCTCCGTCTCAACAATAAAAAAAATACTGCTCGAGCAGCTACGTCCCAGGTGTCAGCCGATCTTGTGTTGTTCTCTTGTCTATTGACTATACGCTGACAATGTCATGGGTCCCAGATGTCAGCAAATGACTAGGAGGAAGTATTTTCTTTTTCTATACGCTGACAATGGAGTATATAACAAAAAATAAGGAACTTCCTTGCGTACGACCATGGACATGGTGGGTCCCTACTGTCATCCTCTCCACGTACAGTCCTCTCCCAATTCCTCTTGTTAGTTGACCATGTTGACAGTGCGAGAGGGTGGCACCGCGGTGAGCGCACCAAAGCGCGCGGAGGACGACGGTGAGGCCTCGAACGTCGGTGTTAACGATTTAGGAGACGGTGGGGCGGCGATGCATGCGCTGAGGTGCAGCCAGCCGTGGGAGGCGAAAGCAGGTGGCCCCGCCGGCGCTGGTTTGGTTTTGGCAGCTGGAGGAAGATGAGACTGAAGAAACACGACAAACTATAAAAGCAGCAGGAGTACTTAACAACCTTAACTAAAACCAGCAGGGGCACTTAACAACCATAGCTGAAAGTAGTATGAGTACTTATACAGGTTCAACTGTACAAAGCACGCCTCGAAGAGTGCTACTTTTCCTACAGTTAACCAAGGGTGAGGCCACCAAGCCCCAGGACAAGGCCCAGGCGCCACCCCGCGCATCCACAACCTTCTGAAAGTGGCTTCATCTCGCAATGTGGTCAATAAACTGGATATTCGCTTTAGAGCCATGGAAAAGCATGAGCATAACCTTCTGTCCTATTCTCCAAGATGGAAGGGCCTTCATTATTTGAGACCATCCCATGAATAAGTATCTTTTCACCTCCAAGGGAAATGGAGTAGGTCGACATAAATATCATGTTGTGACCAAGCTCAAGTCTGACCTGACCATGGTCAGGCATCTGTATAGGAACAATAGAACGGGGTAGTTTATGTTTCAAGAAGATCACATCTGTAAATCTGTGTATAAGCAAGAGTTTATGAACAACATATATAACAGAAAACAGCTCGTACCATACGTTTCTTGACACAGTTGGACCTGTTCAACGTGTGCACCAGTGGCACACATATCCCACGTGGCCTTCCACCATTGAAATGCCCCACAAGGACCTCAAGACGATCAATAAAGTGTAGGAACTGGTGGATGTCGTCCCAGTCAACTTCAGTGCCATCTGTAACAGTCGAGTTCTTATAGAATAACAAATGAGTAGTGTGCTAAACTTTGAAATAACCTACACATGCCACCAATTATAAGAAATATTAGTTAGAAGTAGCATCTTCGTGAGAGAAGGGAATCGCAAATCGTTGCTACTTCTAAAGTCAAATTGTGATTAGTTAGACATAATAGGTGGATTAAGAAGTAATCGAGGCAACATGCAAGAACCAGATACAAAACTAACATGGATGAACTACTGGAACGATGTCGGGGTGGAAGATCACAGTGAAGATGAAACCAGGTTCTGCTATTTCCATCAACATTCGTGCGCCAACTTTCAGTCTGTAACACTTGAGAAAGTTTATCCAAGTTCGGCCATAAAAAAAGCAGCGATCTTCTTGGTTCATGAACCCAACTCAGAACTTATATCCATGGCTTGTCTTCAATGTGACCATTAAACTGGTGTATTCAGTTATGGCAAGGCCGACCATCTTGAGTACATGTGTTCTGGCAGAGCAAGGAATGCACTGCAGGAAAAATAATATGAGAACATAATGTATTCGCTATCCAAATCTAGAAATAATTTCCTCTTTCACGTCAATGTTGACCATGGTACTAGTACCTTTTATCTAAATATAGCAATCCAAATTTCCAAATTAGTCGACAACATGTTAAAAAAAAACCATCCTCCCAGATAGAAAAGAGGATTCTAGGAACATATTGTGCGCGTTTTAAAATCCTGTGTTAGGATGAGAAGGAACAAGTGTGGCATCTCGCCGAGGGCGCAGAAACCTGTAGGGTCCTCGCACTTTGGGCACTGCAAATGAAACACATTAGATTTAGTAGGAAAAAATGCATCAACGGCGGTGGCTGCCATCCTAGGATTACCCGCGACCAAGGGACTAGGATTTATCGGGGATGGATGAAGAATTCATACATGGTTCTCCATGAGAAAACCCTACGCAATCGCCGAGAGGAGGTTTTCTCTGAACAAGTAGACGAGGGAGAAGGGGATTCATGCCTAGTGAAATATTGCTGCTTTGTCCGTCCAGCTTACTGCTACTGCTAGAAAGGTGGGGTTTTTGTGATTTGATGACTCATTGGGCATTACTGCGGCGCTACGACCGGGGTGAGTCTACCGTGTAGTTGTGCACTCTAATTTGGTGCATGGCACATGGACCCCATTGCTGGATGCCCCGCATATTAGGGAAAGGAAGTAGAAAGGCATGAGTAACTAGTTACACATAAATATATTTTTGATAGAGAGATACTCCCTCTGTAAAGAAATATAAAAAAATTATATCACAACTTTATACATAAAAAAACAAGGGGAATATATATAACATAATATGTGGGTTCAAATGAGAATAAAATACTCTGATAGGCTGACGGTTCTGGACTTTGGGCCACAGGCCAGTGGGCCTGCATGTTTGGGGGCCCATGTGTTCTAACTCAGCGCATTTCCTCCAGTAAATATTGCAAGCGATCGGTATGGCGCTGGTTTTAGATATTGTCGCAAGGCGAATACAGAAAATTAAATAAAGCACGACAGCTGTTAGAATGAAATCGAACGATAGTTCCTGACCAGTAATCAGAGTTGCAATTCTTTCACAATATCCTACATGATAAATAATACTGTCGTACTGCATATACACATAGGACACTTGTTTCACCATGCCATATTTTTTTTGACCGTGAACAGTAGGAAAGACTCCTACTGTGTTAATATATTAATATAGAGGTAACACTGTACAAATGGAGTATTTACATGGTGGGGAGTCTTGTCCACTTTGTGGCAAGAGGGGGGGGGGACTAAACAAGCAAGGATACTACTGTAGAGAGTGTACAAAATTTAGAACAAAGGGCCTACGCGCCTCTTTAACCCTGTGCTGAAGTAGCTCAAAATCCCTCTTGAACCTATCAAGCCAAGAACGGAGTGAGAGGGCTATAGCTCTGAAATGTTTATTATTCCTCTGTTTCCAAATGCTCCAGGCCGCCACTATGAATTTCTCTAGGAACATTGGTGATGGGTGGCCATTCTTTTGGTCTTCAATAGCTTGCAAGCGGCCGGATTTAGCATCAATCATCGTGCGACCATCCTTTGTACTTACGGTATATTGAGTAGGTTCATTCACACCAAGGCTACGTATGGTAAGAGAAACTTGGCCATGGTCGCCCGGATTATTGAATGACTCCCTCGTTGCTCTAGGACTTCTCTGTTTGCAAACAAGAAGACATACACAAATAGTTTGATCAACACAGTGAATCATGTGAAACAACATGGAAAGAAAAAAGAACGAAGCACTTGGGCTACCAAAGCTTACGAAGAAGGTGGAGATGTCGGTTTTTGTAAGGACTTTGGTATATGCAGTGCGAACTGCAGCCCAGTCTGTTGCCGGTGCAAGTGCTGGTTCCATTGCCGCTGCACGGGCCGGAGTAGATGCAAGTGCAACTTCAAGTGTTGGTGCAGGCGCCGGAGCCATTGCTGGTGCCCGTGCCTGTGCGAATGGTAGTGCCGCTGCTACTGCCGGAGATGGTGCTCCTTGTGGAGCTGGTGCCGATGTCGGAGCAGGTGCCCGTGTCGGTGCCCGATCCTCCGGTAGATCAGCCTGATCCACTGACATGGTCGATGCCCAATCCTCTGGTGGATCAGACTAAGCTGCTGTCGCTGTCAGTGCTAGAGCCAGTGCCTTCGGAGCAGGTGCCGGTGCTCAATCCGATGCTGAAGGTGCTACCGATGTGCGACACAGCAGCGATCGTCTCTGGTCTGCTATGATTTCATACTTCAGCTTTCTAACTTCGCTAGGCTCCGTGACCTGGATCCAGTCTTTTTCTTCACTTCTTTTAAACACGAGAAGGACTAATTGTGGCGTGTTTGTTAAAACAAACTGCAGTTCATCACAGGGCTTCAGATTGTACTCAGACAACAGACTGATCCAATTGTGTCTAGTAATATAAGTGATGGACAGTGCCTTCATTACTGACACATCATAAGAAGTGAAACCTTCTAAAATAACCATCATAGAGCAAACCAAACGGTTTATTCTGTAACGAATATGACATGGCAAAATCTGCATCATAAAAATGTAGCAAAAGTAAGAAAACATGATAGTAAATCAATAAGATTTACTTGATGTGACACGAGTGAATCCTTACCAGGATATCACTATGTTCAAGTTCTAAATAGAAGGTTGATTGTCCAATGACGGGTGGCATGCAGGGCCCCCACTTACTCCCACAAGTAGGACAGTCCAAAGGTCGTGACAACTCGTATGGAGCGAACATCCTTGGGACTGGAAATCCTGGTGGGTGCGATAAACCCTGCAATGCATACAGATATTGGAGTGTAACCATAATTGATAAACTGTCCTCACAAAAAAGATGATCTGGATACTTCAAAATATACAGACTGAATTGAGTGGACAAACATTAACATAGACTGTTCTCAGGACTCACCACACAACAAAAGCGGCAGTACTAAACAATACAGGGTTCACACACACAAATCAAGTACTAAACAATAGTACTTACTACAGACAAGCAAAGTTGCACTAACTAAACTCTGCAGACTATTTCTTGCCACCGACCTACGGGATGTTCCCCGCATAACTGACTAGGCCATGGACTTCGTGAGAGATGTCTACCGGCACCTTCACCATCTCGTCAACCTTGGAAAACCTAACAGAGTGGTCTTTCCACTCATAAACATGATGATGAAGACAGTCCACGTCAGATTTGTCGGGAAGCTTTACAAGAACCACACCCTTCGTAATCGAAGGCACAACTAGGAAATTGTCGTGGTGAAGTACACCCTCGAGAATAGGCCTGACAACAATGCTACAGGAAAACACTTGTTCACGACACGTGGCGACAAGGACACAGCAGCTGGATAGTTTAGTAGTAGAACACATCCTCAAGTCTTCCAGTTCACACGTCATGACTTTGAGAACTTCATCTCCACCGTGGACTTGGTTCTAATTCAAACAGAAACCAAATATTTTATTACTACCTCCGTTCAGAAATATAAGATGATTTTTGATATTTTACTCCACATAAGACTACATATACGCACAAAAATGAGTGAACAAAGACACTAGAACATGTCTACATGAGATGCACAAAAAAGTTAGAACATCTTATATTTGTGAACAGAGGGATTACTTGCAATATCCATAAACACAAGTTACTGCGGCTACTATACTCTCTTATAAGGCATGAGAGCTAAAATCTTGCATTTCCTACTTCTAGCATTGATGTTCATAAAGTAGTTGAAACTAATCTATAAGAAATCAGTGTTATGTGCAAAAATCATATGTATGTCAACCTCTCGCATGTTTTGGTCAAAAGAGCAATTTAGAGCTGTCATTAGAGCAATCACATGCAAGATCGCCCAGAAAGTTGTGCTACTAGTACTAGTACTGCGTGTTAGATGAAAAAACACGATCAAGATCGCCAAAAAGATCGTCAAGAAGAGATATTACCTTGACTGACTTAATGAGGGATCCTGTAGAGGGGGGCTTGGACAGGGCGATGGCCTTGAGCTTGTCTATGGTAGTCTCGGTTGGGTGCTTGCGCTTCTTCGTACCCTGAGACTCGACGGTTTTGGCCAGAGCCATAGACACCACTTCGGCTGGTGCTCCAGGGTCCATCAAGAAACTGTCAAATAGAAATAAAAGAAAAGAAACCATAATCACAAACCCAAAAGAAGAACAGAGAGAGAGTTAGGATCGGTCGCGGGGTTGCAAGACTGGGCCTTGGCCAGAAGCAACACCATTGATGCGCTCACCTTTCCTTCTTTGGGAGAGAAGAACAATGGCAGAAGCACGTCAGGGTTTTCTTGAAGAAATGAGGAACAAGATGAGGGAGAAGCGAGTCGGGGTTTTCTTCAAGAGAGGAAGATGAGGGAGAAGAGTGAAATTATGGTTGCTTCATCCGTCCAACTTACTCCTGGAAAGGTGGGGTTTTTGTAATTTTACGGCTCATTGGGCATTACTGCGGCGCTTCGACCGGTGTAGTCTACCGTGCAGTTGTGCACTCTAGTACGGAGTAATTTAGTGCATGGCAAGCGGACCCCGATGCTGGCTGTCCCACACGTCGGCGAAAGTGAGTAGCAAGGTTCCCGATGACCGTCGAGGAGGATCCGCACGGTAGAGCATGTCCACTGTTTCTGAAGAAAAAATGATTACAACAAGCATTTCCACTCTCACGACGAAGGAGTGCGAAACACGGGAGCCACTTGAACTTACACAGTACTCCTACTACTAGGCATGTGTAGTGGTTCATACGTCAGTACTATATAATCTTGTTGCTAGTGTAGTAAGATATGACGATAACAAATGATGTTGTGCGCATGTCAACTATATGAACAGTAATGTAACATACCCCCGTTTTTGACTGTCCGGTCGAGAATGAACGGTGAGATCAATGTTAACAGAACTAGGTCTACAGCGCACGGAGAGTACAATGCTACAGTACTCCATGGAACATGAACCATATGAAGCACGAATCAGTGTTAGGCAGGGTGTATGAAGGGTGCATGGGAGCAAAAGTTCCCTTCTCGACCCACTTTTGGGTGTTTGGCAGAGTGCATGAAGGGTGCATGAGTCAACACTAGTAGGTTAACACAAATACACTAGGAGCATGCATGAAGAGGGGTGCTGAGATGAGCATGCACGAAGAGGGAACAACTATATTGAGATGAGAATGCAACCAAACACACCCACACACTTTGTGCTACAGTGACTGATCTGCACCGTCTGAGTTTGATCCAACGGTCATGTTGCACCGAGACATGCCCATGCAGAGGATGCCTAAACACCACCAAAGTCCCTCTGCTTCTTGAGGCGCACGATGTTGGTCATGCAGGGTGCCACCGCCCGCAGAGCCCGCTCCCGGTCGACAGGAGCCAGCTCGTCAAAGATGGCAACTAATGGCATGAATGGATTCCGGTGACGAAGCCCTGAGAGGATTCGCTCAGCAATGGCATGGCCGCTCGCAACCCCTCCTTTTCTAGCTCCACCCCCACCATCGCGCGGAGACGGCTCAGCTCCTCGGAGATATAGGTGAAGAAGGAGACCAGGTCAGGAAGCTGTAGCTCGTAGAAGTTGACTGGGTGGTCGAACAGGTTTAGCCCGACAGCCGGCATGGTCGCGATGGCACGACGGTAGGCATCACGCAGCCGCAACACATGTGTGGGAACATGGTCCACCAAGTGGTTGAGGCGATCCTGGACCTCGTCATGATCGGCCTGCTCACGCTCCAGCCGGCTCGCCTGACCGCCTATCGTATCTCCCGCTTTCTGCAGCAACACCGCCAACGCCTAAAGCATCTTTGTGGTGGACGCCTGCCGCTTTTAAAGCTCCGTGAACTCCCGCACATAAAGGAGGAGCATGGCACTCCTCTCCTCCTTGAGCTCACGGAGCTCCACGTCCTTAGCCCTAAGCTTCGCATCCTTGGCTTGGAGCTCCTGTGTCAGGCGCCTCACCTCAGACTCCATGATATGGTGCGCCGCCATGGAACCAGGTAGAAGCAATGGGGAGAGGAAGCAAAGGGGGCGAAACGGCTGAAAGGCAATGCAATCTACGGGAAGGCAGAGGGAGCCAGCCGAGGAGCAGGGTGAATCTTTTGGTTTTCACCATGGGAAAACACTAGTCGACGACTTTTCACATCACGGAGTAGTGGGTTTTACAGGCGGAGTCATTATGACTAATTGCTGCCGCACCTGCTCCCGTCAATTAAAAAAATAAAAATCATGCCGCGCCTGCCACACCCAAAGACCAGAGCAACGCCGCGGTGGATATTTAAATTTACCTGCCGGCAAGGAGAGAAAAAGGGGTGAAAAAACAAATGTGGCGGCGGCCTAGCTAATCGGTCGCACTAGCCCAACTAGCTAGCCACCGTGCTTCACTGATGTACTCGGCGGGAAAGGTGGGCTTTTGTGATTTGATGACTCATTTACTTGCTTCGGTGCTACGACCGAGGAGGACCCAGAAAATGCGCGGTAGGGCATCCCACGTCTCGGCAAGGAAGAAAATATGCGTGCACACCGCACGGTAGGGTGTGCCACGTCTCGGCACGGAGGAAAAATGTGCGTGTAAAATATGTTGTATCAGACGTACTACCTATGGTTCAACCTCGGGACCCGGCCAGTCGGTTGAAAACAACCCACTAGCCACACAGCTTCATCATGCTAACGTGGCACGGAGGATAAGTGTGGTTAGCTCCGTCTCGACCAGCCACAACGTCTCTTGTTCTAGGTGATTATTCTATTTTCCAAGCATTTTTTTAGTTATAATAACACCATGGCAAGATCGCGCCACTCTTCATGTGTGCCCATGCGTCTAAAGGTTACTGGATGGAGAGGAGAGAGAGATCGCAGACATGGGACCCACCAGTAAGTGAGTCAACGGTCATGGACGTGTTGACGAGCCACTCCCTCTACTCTACTCAATGTAATACTGTATAAAATCAAGTTATGCGACAAAGCCAACAACCGTTGCTATTTGAGGCTATCGACGTACGCTTTGTAGTCCAGGTTGCCAGTTCGAATCTCGTCTTTCAGATTTGTTAGTTTCAGGTCCAAATTTGATCAATGACAAGTGGGACCCCTGTGTGTTGTTCCGATATTTCAGTGTAGGATGGTTTTTTTGCACAAACACTTTGCACCAGTTACCCGTATTTTGCAAGTTTAGGAACAAAAATGATAGCGACATAGAATATTCACATGCACCCCACAACTTAGATGCTATGGTGATACGAGTTTTTACGTCGTTTGCTTAGGAGTAGTCTTTGTAATTATGTGCAATTTCCAAACTCTCCAAGGTTTTTTTTTGCAAATAAAACACTCAGGCCACGTGTGTGCCACTGCATCTTGGATCCAACGGCTCCCAGTAGCTCATATTGGGTGCTCCCCGCAGCTTAATTAGCCGCTACGGTGATACGAGCATCTAGGTCGTATGATTTGTGATCAGATGCCACATGCGTAGTACTTGTACTCTCTGCGCAATTCCCAAACTCTTTGAGGCCTATATTGCAAAAACATTCAAACCTCCTACTGTGAGCCGTTAGATCTCCCGGGAACTTGTATCACCATAGAATCTATGGTGTGGGAGCACCTCATATTCTCCCGTGCGAGAAAACATCAGGTGCTCTCGCAGCTTGGATGCTACGGTGATACGAGCTTCGAGGTTGTTCGATCTGAGATCCAATGGCATCTGAGTAGTCTTTGTGCTTGTGAGTAGTGCCCGAACTCTTTGGGGGCTTTTCTGCAAAAAAACATTTGAACCACCAAGGAGTTGTTGGATCACATATGTCGGATTCAGGGCTCCGCAGACCCAAGAAGGTTCGAACTCTGGGGCGTGTGCGAAGATCTCAACCTCTCCAGTCTCTAGCTCGCCACCCTACAGCCTAGCCTTGTTGGATTCATGCGAGCGGGGAAGAAGATGAACATGGCAGTTTACCCAGGTTCGGGCCACCTTGCGGTGTAAAACCCTACTCCTGCTTTGTGGTGGATTGGCCTCACGAGGAGGTTGAGGATGAACTAGTATAGTGGTTTCAGCGACCTCGCGAGGGCTCGAGTGGTGAGGGTGGAATCAATCCCCTCCTATGATGGTGGCTAACCTATATTTATAGTGGCCTTGGTCCTCTTCCCTCAAAACTTAGGCGGGAAGGGATCCCACAGTGGCCAATTCGAAAGGGGACAAGTAGTACATCTTATCCTGACGAAAGGTGGTCTTCGCGTGCAAAGCTTCTGGTCATGACGCAGTTGTGGGCTCGGCGATGACATCCATCCTGCCAAGCCCGTGGTCTTGGTCTTGTTGCACCAGAATGGAAACCTTTGGAGGACTCCTCGGTAACCCACGCCTGTCCTAGCTCCCTTAGCACTGAAAGGGAAACTGCCTCTTCTACACCCGCTGGCGCCCGCCTCGCCTTGGTCGTCATGGCTCATGTCACCGTAGCCTCGTGAGGCTGGGTACCTGCATAGAAAACTCCGCTCCTCGGGAGGTGGCCTGGGGAAGGCCGCTCCTCTGGAGGTCTTGGTGTCGTCCACCTCGCGAGGCCAGGGGGTCCTCGCAAGGGTCTTGTCTTGGGGGCCTTGCCGTTGGGCCGTACCGGTCCGTCAATGGAGCCATGCTATGGGCCGCAGGCAGGCAGGTCTGGGTACCCTCGATCCCAGAATGCCGATAGTAGCCCTCGGGCCCAAGGCGCGCTCGGGCTGGCTTAGAGGTGAAGCCAAGGGGCAAGGGTGAAGCGCCGTGGGCCCCACATCATCTGCGGGCCAGGCTTGGCGCGTGGTGCTTGACAGGATGCGGACACCTCCACTTCCCCATGCTGCCTCGGCAACTGCCCTGACTTGACAACTGCCTGGTGCATGTAGCAGGGCCATCATCGCTTGAAACATGGAGGGGCGCCGGTTGGCCTTCGACCACCTATAAGAGGGCGAGGGAGGAAGAGCCCCCAGCTCGTCTTCATCTTCTTGCTTGCCGTCCCCTCTTCTCCTATCTCCATCGTGTCGCCACCTTGCCAAAGTGACCATGGCGCCAGTGAGGAGGTTCTCGTCCGAAGAGAAGGGAAAGGCCCCATGGGAGGAACCGGAGTTGCTCCCGCCGAAGAAAAGACGCGGCCGCCCTCGCAAGGCCACTACAGCACCCGCAGTCGTCCTACCCTGGTGCAAACGCGCTTCGCCGGGATTCCATGTCGGCGTAAGCGTTCGCGCACAGGGCCTTGCCCACGGGTGCGGCCGCGGGGGCCGCAGAGGACAAAGCCGACGAGGGGAGAAAGTGACGACCACTCGGCCACTTCGCCCGCTGGCCCATGCTGGCAGCACGGCCCGCGAGTTTGTGGTGTGGGCAGAGATGCCGCTGCGCACCTCGATCCGGCTCCCGTAGTCCCTGGCGGAGGAGCTACCAGTGAGGGGGCCTATCGAGCTGTGGCTACAGCACAACGGCTGCTGCGGCCCAGCTTCGCAGGCGGAGGTTGAGGTCACCTTCTCCGGTGACGTCTTCATGACCCGGGGATGGGGAGCAATCGCCCGTGCCTGCAGCTCAGAGGGGAGGCACACCCTCCACTTTAGGTATGATGGGGCATTGATGCTCTTCTTCAAGGTCTTCGGAGAAAACAGCGAACGCCTGGAATGCTGCCCCGGGGCGGCAACCACGGTGGTGACCATCCTTCTGGCAATGGTGGTTGACGAGGTAGCGAGGCCCTCGGCGGTGAACTTGCCCTTGGCCTTGTCCGCGACACCTCCAGCAGTGGTGGTACCTCTCCCGGGGAAAGCTCAAGAGACGACGACTACATCGAGCCACCGTGCACGGACCTAGGAGGAGGACGCGACGCCAGAGCCTGCACCTCCTGAGTAGCGGCCCTCGTCGGTCTTTTCTTTTGCTTTACTCCCTGTATCAGAACAATGAAGGCCCTTGAGAGGGCGTGTAAGAACCACAATGCTTGCGCCTTTATTTTAATGTTTCCGGCTTATGCTCTCGGTTACGCCCACATTTCTCATTTGGGCATTGGTCTCCTCTTTGATCTTGCGACAACGTGTTGCTCTGCATCGACAGGACCCAGTCCCTAGGTGGGCTTCAGCCATCGCTGGTATGCCAGGTCACGATGCCGTGTGCAAGGCCAGGAGGTGAATGACCCGAGGTCCGGTAAGAGCTCCTGAGACGCGATGCTCAGGAGATCCCCTTTGGCGCACAAGCGGCTGCCGAAAGATTAAAGAGGGGGGGGGGCCTTGCCTAAGCGAGATCGCGAAAGAATGAAGCAACGGCGGAAAGGCTCATGCTGGTGTGCGCAGGATAACTTAGCTTGGCGAGGTTGCGGTCCGCGGTGGTTCCTTCGTCGCGGAGGCAAGCTTCCCTGGAACTCTCGACCCTGTGCATGTTTCCTGTTCTGTAATGAGTTCGAATAAGCCCCGCTAGAGGCGTGTGAGGGGAATGATGCCCATTATATTCCAAAGAGCGAACGAGCGAACGCTAGTGTCGACGGGCCACACCCTTTTCCCTGTGTTCCCCCGCGAGGCTGGCGATTCCCCTTTCTTTGCTCATCATAATGCTCTACGTCCTCAGGAACCAGTCCTCGAGCGGGGCTCAGCCACCGCTGGTATGCCAGGTCGCGACGCTGTGGTCAAGGCCAGGGGGTGAGGGCTCGAGAGCCAGTAGGAGCTCCTGAGGCGTGATGCTTAGGGCCCCCCTTTTAGCATGCAAGCGATTTGCGCAAAAGAGGAATGGCTCGCCTTGCGGAGGCGCTTGGTAAGGGCCATACCCGGTGGCACACGGAGTACGGAGCAACTTTACTTAGCCTTTTCCGAGCCAGAGCGCCGTGGTCGCGAGTTCTCGTCTCCTGAGGCAATTGCAGGTTACTTAGTCACAAAACACAAGGGGCGATGCGCGCTTGCTGATCTGCTCATGGTCGTTCCATGAGAAGACGAAGGCACTAAGGACCTGGTGAGGTGATGTGCACGGGGCCGGCCCGTGAGCCAGAGCTCGGTATCTTAGATTTATCAGCGCTGCAGGGACGAACCCGAGCACAGGTGCCGTGACAGTAGCCCCTCGCACGGGACGTTCAAGGGGAGAGCTGCCAACACGCGGGGCCCGCAGAGGTGACTCCAGAGGCAAGGCATGGCAAGACGCAAGGTTAACAACCAAAGTAGCTCGCGAAAACATAACCGATCCATAGTACAGGAATTGAAACAATATAACCGGGGGGAGCGGTCCCTGACAGCTCGAGGACAATGCAGCCCGAGGGGCGCCCTCAACTGAGCAAACCAAAATGTCACCTGGCACCATCGTTGTAGAAGCATCGGGGTAGCTGAAGACACATGCCGTGAAGATCGCTCCTCCCGAGCCGGACTGCTCCTGAGGCCTGGGAGGCTCACGAGGTCCGGGGGGCTCGCACGGACCCGGGACCTCCTGAGATATGACCGCCAAGCGCCTGGCCTCGTGAGATGCCATAGCACGCTGCGCAAAGCGCTGGTACGAGGCGCCCACGTTTAGCAGGCCAAACGGCATGCGGACGCCGTTGCAGGGGTAGCCCCCGCTCCGGCCGACACGGGACGACCAGAAGAGGTCCTGTGAAGCGGCCCTGTTGAGGCCTGGGATGTTGACGCAGACGCGTAGCTCGTCGCCCACATCCGGGGATGCAGCTGCACTGGGTGGCACGGGACGACATTCGCCACACATGGCCCACGCCTCCTGAAGCTCCTCGATCGCCTTGGTGATGAACTCTCACGCGCCTGGTGCCTTGCGCCTTGCTCGCGGGGGCGCGCGTCGAAGCATGCCTCCAAGTGGTGCCCGAGCACCTCCCTCGTCGCGCTAGTCAGGTCAGAGGCCCTCTAGACAAGAGCCCCGAGCCCGTCCTGAGGGAGTCATCGGGCGCGCCTTCCTATGCGATAGGAAAGCGCGCCCCAGTAGTGGGCGCGAAGCCTGAGGCACCGCCAGCGGGCCCCTCGGGCTCCTGATGGCTCTTGGGAAGGAGCTACTTCTTCTTCTTAGGGGTGGCCTCGGGAGGCAGGACGGCACCCTCATCGTCAGAGTTTTCAGCTGCCGCAGCCTGATAGGCGCGCTCAAGAGAGCAGGTTGTATCCTTCTCATCGCAAGCGATCGTGATGACGCCGCTGCACCCTGGCATCTTGAGGACGTTGTAACCATGGTGAGTTGCTTCCATGAACTTGGCGAGGGCCAGGTACCCGAGGATGGCGTTGTACGGGAGGCCGATGTGGGCGACGTCGAAGTCGATGAGCTCGGTGTGGTAGTTGTCGCACTTGCCGAAGGTGACTGGGAGACACACTTGGCCCAGGGGGACGGTGGAGCCGTTGGTCACCCCAGAGAAAGGCTTGGTTGGCAGGAGCTGGTCATAAGGCACTTGGAGCGTCTCGAATGTCTCGACAGAGAGAACATTGAGCCCCGCGCCACCGTCGATGAGGGTTTTGGTGACAAGGACGTTGCTGATGGTCGGCGTGCAGAGCATCGGGAGCGCGCCAGCGGCGGCTGAGCACTTGAGTTGGTCCTTGGAGTCAAAGTTGATGGCGTGTTTCGACCACCTAAGGGGACGCGTTGCCTCAAGCTTCGGGAGGGCCACGTTCACCTCACGAGAGAACTGCTTGAAGATGCGATGAGATGTGGGGGCCTGAGCACCACCCAAGATGCAGGCGATCGCCCGAGGCTCCTGGAAGCCCCCAGCCCCATCATCCTGCCGGTTGTTGTCATTTCTCCTTGGCGGCAGCGGCAGCGGAGGGAGGCCGGCGTTGCCCTGAGGACGGTCCTCACGAGGCTGGTCCCGCCAAGGGCCGTCACGAGGCTGGCCCTGCCAGTGGTCCTCACGAGGCTGGTTGCGCCAATCCTGACGAGGGTCGCGGTTGTCCCAGCGGCCTCCGCCATGGCCTCCTCCACGGCCGTAGTCATGGTCGCCGCACTCGGGGCAGCGGCCGAGGCGCCGGTCGAGGAGGGCCCTGAGCTCCTAGCAGCCGTTGGTGTTGTGGCTGTGCACGTTGTGGAAGATGCAGAACGGGCGGTTGCCCCTGGGAGGCTCATCGTGGTCGCAACCATGCTTCATCTCAGGCTTTGCTGCCAGTACGGTGGGGCCCTTGCACTTCGCCTCCTTAGCCTTGGCCTTCTTGTCTTCAGGATCAGCCTCAGGAAGCTCTAGGAGGGAGAGGCGGCCTTCCTCGGCCATTGCGCACTTGTTCACCACATTGAACATCTCTAGGGCCGAGCACATGTCCTCGTGGATGGCGAGCTCCTCCTTCATCTTGACATCCCAGACGCCATCAGTGAACGCCGGGATGATGGCCTTGTCTGACGCCTTTGGAATTTTGAGGTGAACATTCGTGAAGCGTTGTATGTACTTGTGCAGGGTCTCGCCTGGCTGCTACTTCACGCGCCGCAGGTCACCCACTACAGGAGCGTGGTCGCGGGTGCCCTGGAAGTTGGCGATGAAGCACTCGGGATGCTCGTCCCAGGAGGAAATCGACCCCTCCGGGAGGTGCAGGAGCCAAGAGCGCGCGCCATCCTTGAGGGCCATGGGGAACTAGTTTGCCATGACCTTCTCATCACCGTTTGCTGCTTCGATGCTCAACGCGTAGAGCTGGAGGAACTCCGCAGGGTCGGCAATGCCATCATAGTGTGGGGGTAGGTCTGGCTTGAACTTGCCAGGCCAGACGACGCGGCGCAGCTTTGGGGTGAAGGCATGGCAGCCAGCCGCGCTCACGGGCGCAGCATGCGCGGGGGGAGCTCGGTCTTGACATCCACGCGCTGCAGACTCCGGCGGCGCGTGGTCCTTGTGCTGGCGCTGGGAGCGCGTGTGCATCAGCTTGCGACCGTTGCACCACCTGACAGCTTGCCTCATCGCGCGCCGGCGCTCCGCGCAACGGGTCGCGCTGGGGCGCGTCACGCCTGGGCTCGTTGTTGGCGCCGCACAGAGGCGGAGGAGGAGGCACGCCGTCAGCCACGTCGCCCGCCTGGGAATGCGGGGGAAGGAGCAAGCGGGACGGTGCAGGGACTTCGCTGGCAGCGTTGACGAGCTCGGCAATGCGCCCAAACCAGTCATCGTAGCGGTCGTTGGCGGGACGGTAGCGCAGCAGTTCGCGCACCATGAGCAGTGCAGCCTGCGCGGTCGCCAGCCCGCGACGGATGTGGGAGGACGACGCCGTGGCGAGAGTGGGCGACGGAGTGGCGGTGCGGCCATCGCACCGCACGGAGGGTGGCATCGAGGAGTCCTGCTGATCGCGAGCAACAGGGTCGGTGGCGGCGTTAGCCGCGGGGGAGGCAGAGCGGCAAGGAGCATCATTGCGCACGGCTTCCGTCTGGGCGACACGAGCGGCCCGGTGAAAGTGCAACTAATCCCCAGGTGGTTTTGGTAATTCATAACAACATATAGCTCATTGAACTAATATCCATTCAAGTCTAATATTTCAGAAAGTTCAATGATTGGCATGGCATGGACTACAAATGTGGACCCCTCAAAATGCTAAGGACAAAGATTGGCAAAAGCTCAACACTCATCATTTCCATTTTAGTGATCCAAGATCACATTGAGTCCATAGGAAAAGCCAATACTATTAAAAGGGGATGAGGTGTTGCTTAATGGTCTACTTGCTCAAAATGCTTAGTGATATTGCTCCAAAACCCTCAGCCCCTTTCTCTTTTCCATATATGTCCAAAACCCAAAGTCAAACTCGGCCCCACCGATTTGATCTATCCGGCGCCACCGAGTTCAGTTGACATAGCCACTGCGAGAAACCCTAGACAATTCGGTCTCATCGATACGGATCTCGGTCTAACCGAGATGGCATTGCAAACTCTCTGTTTCCCTTCATAACATTTCGGTGCGGAGTCCAAACGGAGTCCAAACACCGCGAAACTTTTTGTGGATTTTTTATTGACCAGAAGACCACCAATGGGCCAGAGCAGCACCTGGGGGTGCCCCGAGGGGGGCACAACCCAGCAGGGCACGCCTGGGGGCCCAGGCGCGCCCAGGTGGGTTGTGCCCACCTCGGTGGCCTCCCGCACCGCCTCTTAGCCCTATAAATTCCCAAATATTCCAAAAACCCTGGGAGTAACCCTAGATCAGAAGTTCCGCCGCCGCAAGGCTCTGTAGCCACCGAAAACCAATCTAGACCACGTTCCGGCACCCTGCTGGAGGGGGGAATCATCTCCGGTGGCCATCTTCATCATCCCGGCGGCCACCACGTTGAGGAGGGAGTAGTCCACCCTCGGGGTTGAGGGTTTGTACCAGTAGCTATGTGTTTAATCTCTCTCTCTCTCATGTTCTTGAGATGTCACAATCTTGATGTATCGTGGGCTTTGTTAATATAGTCGGATCATATGGTGTTTTCCCCTCTCTATCTTGTTGTGATGAATTGAGTTTTTTCCTTTGAGATTTCGTTGTTATCGGATTGAATATTTTTATGGATTTGAGAGCACTTGATATATGTCTTGCATATGAATACTCGTAGTGACAATGGGGTATCATATTGATTCACTTGATATGTGTTTTGGCATTCAACTCGCGGATTCCCGCGGTGACATTGGGGTAATCTTTGCATAGGGGTTGATGCACGTTCTCGTCTTTGTTTCTCCGGTAGAAATCTTGGGGCACTCTTTGAAGTTCTTTGGGTTGGATTGAGTATTATGAATCTGAAATTATTTGGTGTTATTTTAGTACGAACTCTTGGATAGATCGATCGGAAAGAATAGCTTCGAGGTGGTTTCGTACCCTACAGACGATTTCTTCTTATGTTCTCCGCTAGATAGGAACTTTGGAGTGTTTCTTCATCGCACTTTGAGGGGTGGTTATATGATCCAATTATATTAGCACTGTTGAGAGATTGCACTAGCGAAAGTACGGACCCTAGGCCTCATTTACAAGCATTGCAATACCGTTTTTGTGCCCGTTTACTATTTGCTACCTTGCTGTTTTTATTTATTCAGGTTATAAAAATATATTTCTACCATCAATATTACACTTTTATCATCATCTCTTCGCCGAACTAGTGCACCTATACAATTTGCCATTGTATTAGGTGTGTTGGGGACACAAGAGATTTTTTGTATTTGGTTGCAGGGTCGTTTGAGAGAGACCATCTTCATCCTACACCTCCCACGGATTGATAAACCTTAGGTCATCCACTTGAGGGAAAATTGCTACTGTCCTACAAAACTCTGCGCTTGGAGGCCCAACACGTGAAGAATAAAGTTGCATAGTAGACATCAAGCTCTTTTCTGGCGCCGTTGCCGGGGAGGCTAGGTAAGCGGCACTCACATCCCGTCAACGAAGCTCTTTTCTGGCGCCGTTGCCGGGGAGGTGAGTGCTTGAAGGTATATCTTTAGATCTTGCAATTGAATCTTTTTGTTTCTTGTTTTATCACTAGTTTGGTTTATAAAAAGAAAACTACAAAAAAATGGAATTGAGGTTGCATCATATTATTGATCATCTTTATAATATCTTTCTTGAAAATGATGGATCGGAAAATTGTGCTCAATTGTTAGAAGAAGAAGTCAATAAAATGTTTGGCATAAAATATTTGAATGATAAGCATGATTGCAATGTTGTTAGTATGAATTCTTTGAATATCCAAAATGCTAATGATGATTGCACAAGTCATGAAAAAAATGTTTCTTATAAGCATGTTAATTTTTGTGGAGTGCGTAAAGTTTGTGAAGACGTGCCTTATAGGGAAGATAGATTTTGTAAGAAGCATAAACATGATAGGACCAATTCAAAGTGATAGATGAATTTGCTACAAAATTATGCTCTCTTTGTCCTATTACTTGTGAACTTTGCAATAAGGATGGTCATCTTAACTTCCAATGCATGCTTTTTCATGATCGAATCGTGTCCAAATATTGCAATAACTTGATCACCCTAGAACTCTATAATGAACTTTCTTTATTTTTGGGGAGTGAAGAATTGACATATAAAAATAGTTGGTTTGAAGTATTCATTCTCACGGACGACATTGAAACTAAACTAAAAAATATCTATATGTTTTGCATGGTAAATTGCAATGAGAATGCTTATATTGCCAACTATAGAAAGATGGGAAAACCAATAGAATATAAAAGGAATACTAATGAAAGGGTAAAGATTTCCACTTTCCCTCCTATTGTTTCTCATGATGAAATAGGTGACAAGGAGGAGCTCCCTATTCAACCAATCTCATCAATAAGAAGCTTGAAAAAATTAATTAAACCCACACATGATGTGGTGAAGAAGAAGAAAAGAAGAAGAAAGAATAGAGGTAAAAAGGTATCTCTCCCAAATAGTGTTGCTCCTATTATTGTTGTGCCCCATGAAAATGAATCAAAAATAATTATGGAGGATGATGCACTTGATGATGATATTGCTTCTATGTCTTATGGCACAATGTCCGAGAGCACTATTGATGATGATTTTGTTATGCCCATTGCTTGTTGTGATGATTATGATTGGGAAGATAATGATACTTCTTATAATTTTGGAAATATTTTTGGCACCAAATTGGGAAATTATGATGATAGCAATTGTTATACCGTTGGTGCTATTCATACTATTAATGATGAGAGTGATTATGCTTATGATATGCCAAGCCACAAGCTTGGGGATACTATGTTTGATGAGAATGACATGTTTGAGAATTTATTTGCTGCAATTAATGTTTGTCCCAAGCTTGGGGATGCTATGTTTAATGAATATGATCTTTTTAGTCCCCCTACTTTGAATGATCAAATTTTCTATGATGATTGCATGCCTCCTATCTATGATGAGAACAAAGTTGCCACGTATGATGATTATTGTGATGACACTTATGTTATAAAAAGTAGTGATAATTATTGTCATAATTTTGAATATCCTTTTACTGAACATTACTCTTTTAATGTGGGAACAATTTATAGTATTCGAGTTTCCTATGATACTCCCACTATTGCGAATGAGAAGAAATTTTCTTATGTGGAGAGTAATAAAATTTCTATGCTTGTGGATCATGAAAAGAATGCTTTATGCGATGGTTATATTGATGAATCTATTCATGATGCTACTGAAAATTATTATGAGAGAGGAATGCATGATTCATGATGCTCTCTTTATGTTTCAATCCTTATCTTTTATGCGAGCATCATCGAACTCATCATGCCTAGCTAAAAGGCATTAAAGAAGAGCGCTTGTTGGGAGACAACCCAACACTTTTACCTACTGTTTTTGTGTGTTCACATGGTTATGATACTGTAGTAATCATGTTTTATTGCTTTTGTTTCAATAAAGTGCCAAGTAAAGCCATTGGGATAGTGTGGATGATAGTTGACTTGATTTTGTGCAAAAACAGAAACTTTTGCGTCCAGTGCATAAATTCTTATATTTTACTGGAACGTGAAAAAATTCTGAAATTTTTACAGTTTATGGGTATACAAATTGTCTACGTTTTCCGAATTTTTCAGAATTTTTTGAGTTACATAAGTATGACCTTAATTCAGATATTTACAGGCTGTTCTGTTTTTGACAGATTCTGTTTTCAATACATAGTTTGCTTGTTTTCTAGTTTCTATGGCTTATATTGCTCAATATAAATTGTGGAAATGATAAGGTACAGTATTAATTGTGTGAGAACAATTATGAATCTTATCTTTGACAGTACCAAAGTGAATAATTTGTCTTTATCATACTAACCCATCTCATGAAGTTCCGTTAAGTTTTGTGTGATTGAAGTTTTCAAGTTTTGGGTGAGTTATCGATATGAGGAGAATAAGGAGTGACAAGACCCTAAGTTTGGGGATGCCCAGGGCACCCCCAAGGTAATATTTAAGGAATATCCAAGCAACTAAGCTTGGGGATGCCCCGGAAGGCATCCCCTCTTTCGTCTCCAACATTATCGGTAACCTCACTTGGAGCTATGTTTCATTCTTCACATGATATGTGTTTTGCTTGGAGTGTCAATTTATTTTGTTAGGATTTTCTTGATGTTATTTAGAATAATTTTTTTCATATTTTATTTCAATAAAAGTGGCAATGATAGCCTTTACTATGCTTATTTTGCAAGTCTACATGTTGCTGTTTGAAAACAGAAAGTTTACCGCTGTTGCAAAAATTCCCTAGAAAAGTCAGAATGTGATAAAATGTTTAAACTTTTTGCACAATAATCTCTGATAAATTTTCTACAGTGTGTTAAATTTTCAGAAAATTTTGAGTTGAATAAGTATTGATACTCTTGCATTCTTTACAGACTGTACTGTTTTGGCAGATTGTTGTTATGTTTGCATTGTTTGCATATGTTTGCTTGTTTAATGATTCTATTTGAGGATAGGAGTATTAAATATGCAGAGTCATTTAGTATGCAATGTTGAATAATAATTTTGGTGATTTGCTACAGTAGATAATGATAAGGTTTTGCATTGGTTTATACTAACTTATCTCACAAGTTCTTGTTGAGTTTTGTGTGGATGAAGCTTTTGAGATTTAGGAAAACCATGATATGAGAGGAATTAAGGAGACACAAAAGCTCAAGCTTGGGGATGCCCAAGGCACCCCAAGATAATATTTCAAGAAGTCTCAAGCATCTAAGCTTGGGGATGCCCCGGTAGGCATCCCACCTTTCTTCATCAACAATTATCGGTTAGTACCGGTTGAGCTTAAGTTTTCGCTTCTTCACATGATGTGTGCTATTCTTGGATTGTCATTTTTTTTACTTTTTTGCTTGCTGCTTTAATAAAACACTTAGATCTGAAAGTTTTTAAATAAAAGAGAGTCCTCAAATAGCTACCCATTTACATAACTACTCGCTTGATCTTCACTTATATCTTTTTGGAGTAGCTTGTCATTTACTCTTGTGCTTCACTTATATCCTATGAGTAAATTGTTGAATAAATTGAATGTCATGAAGTTGAAATCATATCATGCCTGTAACACCCCAAAAATTTAATCATGTTTTTACTAAATAAAATTTGGCCAGAATTAAAATTTTGAATTTTTACTAGGTCTTTTATTAATTTCAGAACCATTTTCTGTTTCTGTTTTTTTCAAAATTCTTCCCTCCATATAGAAATTTTTGGAATAATATTGTGGCTTTGGTAGTTTTCTCAAATCATTTCAATTACATTTTAATAACAGTAAGAATTATTTTCATAATAAAAATTGCCCAAACAATTCTTTTAATAGCATTTACAACACTTTAAATGCTTCTGTTGCACTACAAATATTTTAAATAATTCTTTCAAAATTCCACAAAAATTATGGGAGGTCATGTGATGCCTATATATCACCTTTATGCAAAAATCCAACTTGGTCCTTTGAAAATTTTGAGTGAAACAATCCATTTTCAATTCTGTCCAGTATTTGAGTTTCTACTACAACCCCATTTTTCCTTACTCCAAAAATTCTGAAATTTTTCCACTTATAGTCCTTCCAACCAAAACCCTTAAGTCCAAAATTTTAGCTCCATTGGACTCTTTTAAGTTCACTAAATATTCCCCTGAAGCTTCTGTCCAGAACTGAAATTCACCTAAAGTTGCACATGCAAGTTTTTCCTTTTGTCCATCCAACCCCACCATCATCTTCACCATCTAAGGAGACATCACCCTGCCAAATCTCAACTCTAGAAATAACCCCTAGGTGTCCCTAGAATTTTGTCAAGCAGGTTGGGTGCATGACAGAATTTTTGCCTCTACCTAAACTGCATTGAGCACTAGGTTAGTTGGCCAAAACAGCATGTCCCTAACCTCTCTCATGCCCATAAGCACCACTCTGATGAGTCTTAGCTCATTTAGGTCTCTGTAGATGTCAATGGCATTTGTTCGAGCATGTGGTGTGTGTGTAACGGGCGCGGCCAGAGCATGCGTACGACACCCCTGGCATCGAGCTCCTGCCGCTCACTCCGCTGCTTCCCTCACCCGTCCTGATCTACCCCTTGACCACCGCGACCCTCTGGAAGCTTGCTGACACCCAAGCTTGGCCGCTGGTGCCGGCCATCACTGACCGGAGCCGCCGCCGCGGTCGCCGACTCGGGCGTGGCACCGCCCGAGCCACCTGGCCTTGCCAGCTCGCCCTCGCCTTAACTGCGATCGCCGCTTTCTCCACCGACCTTATCCACAGCCCGCCGACCACTCCACCGACCTCTACCGTCCTTAACCACCTTGGCGGCACCATTAATGGCCTCTGCCGCCATGCTTATCTCCGGGAGCCCGCGAACCGACCCTCCCAGCTACTTAAAGCACGCCCCGAGCACTCCTTCGACACGTCACCCCCTCCTCCCTCTGAGAGCTCCCCAGAGCAGCCCGTTGGACCAGACGAGGTCGTCTTCTCCATTTCTGACCAAGGCGCCCGCTGTCACTCCTCTGTCAAATACCGCGCCCCCGAGCTTCCCCCTCCTTCAGTTCTCCCCCAGCAGCACCCTCTTGCTCCCACGGCCCCGTTCCACCGCTCAATCCTGCTCGGGAGCCATCGGAGGTAAAAGCCCCATCCTGCCCGACGACCGCCGTCCGCCGCGAAGCTCACCGCCGGCCACTCCGTACGGTACGGCGACCGTGGAGGATACCCATGAGACCGCCTCGGCCTCCTGAGCTCACGGGTGGTCTTGGTTTTCCGAACAGTGCCGCCGTTCGCCGGCGAGGTCCGTCGGAGTACCGCCGCTGTTCTGCCATGAGGAGGCGCGCGCGGGCACCGGTTAAAACTGACCAGTGGGCCAGGAGGGCCCACCGTCAGTGACCCAGAGCCGTCCATAAGTGGAAACGGCTTTTCAGAATACGTCTTCGATATCATCTCCCACACAGTCGAACGGCTGGGCCGGCCCAGTAACGCCGTTCGACTAAAACACGCTCAGGGCGATTCTCTGCTCTCTTCCTTTTTTTTCTTTTTTAGTATATTCCAAATAATTCTACAGAACTCATTTCAAGTCCAAATTTTGTGACTCAAATTTTTACATGCTTCTAAAATCATGCTTTATCAAACTAGCTAGGGTGAACATTTTTATTATGCCTAGTTTCTGCTGGATCAATTAAATAGTCCTTTTAACCATTTATTTAAAATTAGAAAATTCATAGGTAATACACATTAAGTCCAAATAAATTGATTCTTTTTCTGTTATTTTTAGTTTTTCATCTAGTTTATTATAGTATTTATTTCAAAAATATTTGAAACAATTTTTGGCACTGTTTTTGAATTATGTGGTAATTCAAATATTTATGAAAATAGGAAATGGAGGGAAGATAACTTGTCAAACTTTTGGAGTGCACCCCACACTTCTGCATGCTCAAGGCAAGCATCTCGAACACTTGATATGGTGAATGCATGGTTGGTTATTTGCATGAATAGTGGAATTATGAATAATTTGAATTCTAATAAAATTTGGCATATGGCAATTTTTGCATGCATGCATGATCATGTATATATTTTCTCTTGCATGCACTCCACTCAAGTTCTGACCTGCAGAAATTGTGAGAATCCAGGAGCGTGCTCCTGCCTTGGACGTGCCGGTGGGCACAGGCCATTTTTGACACGATGGTGTCACGTGATATATGTGGAGCATGCAAGGGTTGTGACCCTGTTTGTTATTACTGTTGAGAAAATACTTGTTGTGCTAACCACTGCAGGAAATAATTGAGCCTCCTGAGTCGACCGTAGATCGAGTCTTGTTCCGGTAACCCCCAAACATGATCCGTGCTACCACATGTCCCTACCACAGGTAGGGTATGGTTCAGTAAGTTGTTAACCCCTTTCCTGCACACACCGTACAGAGAGGCCATAGTGGAAGATACCATTGATCACTGGTAGGCATGCCACTTGGTCCGGGGGCATGGGTGTCTCCGATTGTAGTCGGAGAGGGGTCGCACCCCTATTTGCACGCCAATATAAATATTGTGATCCCATGCTATTGGAGGTTGTAGCCTTCCCACTTAGATTTTTACTCCATCATTGCCTTGGGTGATTCCTGGCTTTGGTGAGTTAAAGCTGGTGTGCGTGGGTTAGGTGTGTTTTCAACCCAAAGACCGTAATAGGAATTAGTCAGTGTCTCGGTGCTGACTAAGGAAATCCTTTACTTGTGGGTAAAGAGTACACCCTCTACAGAGTTTTAAAACCTATTCGAATAGCCGTGTCCACGGTTAAGGGCTACAATCTGGGTTGGTCAAGTGTCGGTCTTAGGGTCGGTCTTCGGAGGAAAATAATTAAATTGAGCCTGAATTATTTTACGGAATAATTATTTTCACCCTGTTGCTACCATGAATATTTTATGCTTGTTAAATATTATTATGGTTATGCATAATATTGAGGACTAACCCGTATCTCTTATTTTGATTTTTTCCTGAGTGTCTCAGGGACTAGCTAGACTACCCCGGGCACTCAATTTTATTTTCAAGACCTCTCGTGGCGTCCCTCGAGTTAACAGGCGGTTTATCACGCCACTACTCTTGTGGACACCCGATTGGCATTTCTCTTCAAGTCCGACCGTGGCGTCACTTGACACCCGACTGGCATTTCTCTTCAAGACCTCTCGTGGTGTCTCTTGAGTTTATAGGCGGTCTCGCCACTACTCTTGTAGACACCCGATTAGCATTTCTCTTCAAGACCTACCGTGGTGTCACTTGACATCCGACCGGCATTTCTTTATTTTATTTTCCTTAAACTTTCCTTGTTTATCACTAACATTCCCATATAATTATTTATTTGCATATGCTAATATTTTATCATGCCATGAATTAATCCCTGTCAGCATGCATTTTATATAGTCCAGCATGAGCATACGCATAAAGTTTGGTTCATCATGATCTTATAATTTAATTGTTGCATTCGGTATATCTTTTATTCATGATGTTTGCGAGTACATTCAAACGTACTCACAGGCTTGTCCCTGGCTATTTACTTGGCCAGGTCAAGATTTCTACAAGGAGTACCACAGCGATGTCCGTGCGGAGCCTAGGATGGCAGCCATGCGGGATAGGAATTATCCAGGTCAGCCGTTCCTGTGGGAATGGAGCCCCATTGACGTTGAAGAACCGCGAGACAATTCCGTCATCCACCACCGGAATCACTGTTGTGTCATTAGACCTTTATGGTCTTGTATCCAATTCTTGTAATAGCTTGGTAATCTGTAACAAGGACGTGTCCACCAGTAACGGTAATCCTGGGCTGGTGATGACACGAGGGGTTAATTTTCTGGGATATGTCGTGTCCCCGAAATCCAGCCCCGACAATGCCTAGTGGTAGCTTCACATTGGGTTTAGAAAGTGAAATCTTTTGAGGCTTGACAATCACAATATTGGTCATACAAGCAATTCATGAATGATTAGTAGAAGGAAGAGAACTTTCACATGCAAATACACTATCTTGGAAATCTTTTGTGATTGTGAGCCCCCATCAAAATATTATATGCCAAAATTGTTGACGTTGGACAAGGAAGACAACGTAAATTTATGTTTGTTCATATTCACATAGAAGTTATATTGTCATAGATCCTTCAACATGTGGTGGTTGCCCCCCATCTTTGCTAGCCAAAAATTCCGCACCAAGTAGAGATACTACTTGTGCATCCAAAAACCCTTAAACCCAAATCTTATCTTCAAGAGTCCACCATACCTATCTAAGGATTGAGCAAGATCCTTCAAGTAAGTTGTCATCGATGCAATAAGGCAATAAAAATTGCTTCTAAAAGTGTTAGATCATTTAGTGTAAGAGAAAATTGAGCGTTGTACGAACTTGTGATGGCAAAGAATAAAAGCAACAGACTGCATAATAAAGGTTGCTATCATAAGGGGCAATATAATATGACGTTCTTTTGCACTAAGGGGTTGAGCATACAAATAAATATGCGCATGGCAACCTCTGCTTCCCTCTGCGAAGGGCCTGTCTTTTACTTTTATGTATTTACTTTTATGCAAGAGTCAAAGTTTTTCTCTCTATTCCTTTTTATTTTTCTCCTTTGGCAAGCATCATGTGGTGAGGAAAGATCTAGGCACAAATGTCCAGTTGAATATGGGTGGCATGAGTTATTATTGTTGACATCACCCTTGAGGTGAATACATTGGGAGGCGAAATTATAAGCCCCTATCTTTCTATGTGTCTGGTTGAAACGTTATGCTCATGTGTATGCGGTGAGTGTTAGCAATCATAGAAGACTATATGACGGTTGAGTATGTGGAGCTCTTACTTAAACTCTGTTGAATAAGTTGAATTGCAATTGCTTGGTGACTGAGAACATAGGTTGTTGAGTTTCAAGAGAATTCATTGTTTGAACCTTAACATGTGAATTGGTTGCTACTTTAAACATGAGAAATTTTATAAGAAAGTGTTGTTGTCATGATGCTAGGAAAAGTGATTGAAATTATCATTGATCAAACTTATGCATTTTGCTAGCATTCACACTTCATAAATTATTTCTTTTATCATTTACCTACTCGAGGACGAGTAGGAATTAAGCTTGGGGATGCTGATACGTCTCCAACGTATCTATAATTTATGAAGTATTCATGCTATTATATTATCATTCTTGGATGTTTTACAATCATTTTATAGCAACTTTATATCATTTTTTGGGACTAACCTATTGACCCAGTGCCAAGTGCCAGTTGCTGTTTTTGCTTGTTTTTTACATCACAGGAAATCAATATCAAATGGAGTCCAAACACCACGAAACTTTTTGTGGATTTTTTATGGACCAGAAGACCACCAATGGGCCAGAGCAGCACCTGGGGGGTGCCCCGAGGGGGGCACAACCCACCAGGGCGCGCCTGGGGGCCCAGGCGCGCCCAGGTGGGTTGTGCCCACCTCGGTGGCCTCCCGCGCCGCCTCTTCGCCCTATAAATTCCCAAATATTCCAAAAACCCTGGGAGTAACCCTAGATCAGAAGTTCCGCCACCGCAAGGCTCTGTAGCCACCGAAAAGCAATCTAGACCCCGTTCCGGCACCCTGCCGGAGGGGGGAATCATCTCCGGTGGCCATCTTCATCATCCCGGCGGCCACCACGATGAGGAGGGAGTAGTCCACCCTCAGGGCTGAGGGTTTGTACCAGTAGCTATGTGTTTAATCTCTCTCTCTCTCTCTTGTGTTCTTGAGATGTCTTGATCTTGATGTATCACGGGCTTTGTTAATATAGTCGAATCATATGGTGTTTTCCCCTTTCTATCTTGTTGTGATGAATTGAGTTTTTTCCTTTGAGATTTCGTTGTTATCGGATTGAATATTTTTATGGATTTGAGAGCACTTGATATATGTCTTGCATATGAATACTCGTGGTGACAATGGGGTATCATATTGATTCACTTGATATGTGTTTTGGCATTCAACTCGCGGATTCCCACGGTGACATTGGGGTAATTTTTGCATAGGGGTTGATGCACGTTCTCGTCTTTGTTTCTCCGGTAGAAATCTTGGGGCACTCTTTGAAGTTCTTTGGGTTGGATTGAGTATTATGAATCTGAAATTATTTGGTGTTATTTTAGTACGAACTCTTGGATAGATCAATCGGAAAGAATAGCTTCGAGGTGGTTTCGTACCCTACAGACGATTTCTTCTTATGTTCTCCGCTAGATAGGAACTTTGGAGTGTTTCTTCATCGCACTTTGAGGGGTGGTTATATGATCCAATTATATTAGCACTGTTGAGAGATTGCACTAGCGAAAGTACGGACCCTAGGCCTCATTTTCAAGCATTGCAATACCGTTTTTGTGCCTGTTTACTATTTGCTACCTTGCTGTTTTTATTTATTCAGGTTATAAAAATATATTTCTACCATCAATATTAAACTTTTATGATCATCTCTTCGCCGAACTAGTGCACCTATACAATTTGCCATTGTATTAGGTGTGTTGGGGACACAAGAGATTTTTTGTATTTGGTTGCAGGGTCATTTGAGGGAGACCATCTTCATCCTACACCTCCCATGGATTGATAAACCTTAGGTCATCCACTTTAGGGAAAATTGCTACTGTCCTACAAAACTCTGCGCTTGGAGGCCCAACACGTGTCTACAAGAATAAAGTTGCGTAGTAGACATCAGCGATCGATCCCATCGAGTTTGCATGACAAACTCTCTGTTTCCCTTCGTAACATTTTGGTCTCACCGAAATGAGCGATCAGTCCCACCGAGTTTGCCTGACCAACTCTCTGTTTGCTCATTGCTGAAATCGGTCCCACCCAGTTCATGTAATCGGTCTCACCGAGATGAGGTTTGCCCTTAGCCCTAGCACATCGGTCCCACCGAGTTGATCCAGTCGGTCCCACCGAGATTCCTAACGTTCACATTTTGAACTAAATCGTTTTCACCGAGTTCTCCTATTCGGTCTGACCGAGTTGGGTCAAATGTGTGTAATGGTTGGATTTTGTGTGGAGGCTATATATACCCCTCCACCCCCTTCTCCATTTGAGAGAGAGCCATCAGAACGTGCCTACACTTCCACTACTCATTTTCTGAGAGAGAACCACCTACTCATTTGTTGAGACCAAGACATTCCAATCCAACCACAAGAATCTTGATCTCTAGCCTTCCCCAAGTTGCTTTCCACTCAAATCATCTTTCCACCATAGCCAAATCTGTGAGAGAGAGTTGAGTGTTGGGAAGACTATCATTTGAAGCACAAGAGCAAGGAGTTCATCATCAACACACCATTTATTACCTTTTGGAGAGTGGTGTCTCCTAGATTGGTTAGGTGTCGCTTGGGAGCCTCCGATAAGATTGTGGAGTTGAACCAAGGAGTTTGTAAGGGCAAGGAGATCGCCTACTTCGTGAAGATCTACCCGAGTGAGGCAATTCCTTTGTGGGTAATGGCCATGGTGGGATAGACAAGGTTGCTTCTTCTTGGACCCTTCGTGGGTCGAGCCTCCGTGGACTCGCGCAACCGTTACCCTTCATGGGTTGAAGTCTCCATCAATGTGGACGTACGATAGCACCACCTATCAGAACCACGCCAAAAATCTCCGTGTCTACATTGCGTTTGCCTTGTCCAAACCCTTCCCTTTACCTTCATATGCAATGTTTTACTTTCTGCTGCTACACTCTTAGAATTGCATGTGTAGGTTGATTGCTTGACTTGTGCTAAGTTGCTAAAATCTACCAAGACTTAAAATTGGGAAAAGGCTAGATTTTTATTTGGTCAAGTAGTCTAATCACCCCCCCTCTAGACCTACTTTCGATCCTACAAGTGGTATTAGAGCTTTGATCTCCATTAGCCTTGATTTCCATAGCTTTGGTGATCATAGCCTTGGTTTCACAACCTAGGAGAGTATGGCGTCTAGCGAGGGAAATTATCACCGTAGAGGTCCTTACTTTGATGGTACTAATTTTGCTAGTTGGAAGCATAAGATGAAAATGCATATTCTTGGTCATAACCCCGCCATTTGGGCTATTGTGCGTGTTGGCTTGCAAGGTGAATTCTTCGAGGATGGAAGAGAACCGGATCGTGAAGCAACCGCAGAAGAATTAAAGATGTTGCAATACAATGCTCAAGCTTGCGATATTCTCTTCAACGGATTGTGCCCCGAAGAATTCAACAAGATCAGCCGTCTTGCGAATGCAAAGGAAATTTGGGATACTTTGGTTGATATGCACGAAGGTACCGAGTCTGTCAAGGAATCCAAATTGGATGTGCTTCAAAGTCAACTTGATAAGTTAAAATGAAGGATGGTGAAGGAGCCGCTGAAATGTACTCTAGGCTTGCTCTCATCACAAATGAGATTGCCGGCTTAGGAAGCGAAGAGATGACCGACAAATTCATCATCAAGAAGTTCCTAAGAGTCTTGGATGGAAAATATGATACCGTGTGCACCTTGATCCAAATGATGCCCAATTACAAAGATCTCAAGCCAATGAAAGTCATTGTTAGAATTGTTGCTCATGAGATGTTACTCAAGGATAAGGAAGAGTTTCACAACAAATCTAGTGGTGCTTACAAAGCCTCATGTGATGCTCCTACAACATCAAGTGAGAAACAAGTCTTCAATGAAGAATTGAGCTTAATGGTGAAGAACTTCAGCAAGTTCTACAGGAGTAGAAGCAAAGAGAGAAGTTCCAAGTCAAGGTCCTACAATGAAAAAAGATCTTCTAGTCGTGATCGCAATTGCTACAATTGTGGAAGACCCGGACACTACTCTAATGAGTGTACGGCTCCCTACAAGAAAAGAGAAGATTCTCCCAAGAGAATAAGTAAAAGAGAAGAATCACCACTAAGAGAGAGAAGGAGTAGAGATGATCGTTATGAATGAAGACCCTCTCATAGAAGCAAGGATTCGGAAAGGAAAGACAAGTCATCAAAGAGCTACACAAGATGAAGACATCAAGCTCATGTTGGTGAATGGGTATCCGGTTCCGACTCCGACAACCACTCCGAGAGAAGTTATCACTCCGACTCCGAATATACTCAAGATGAAGGTGTTGTCGGTCTTGCACTTGTGTCATCCAACTCCTATGACATATTTGACTCACCAAATGAAGGAATTGGAAGATACTTCATGGCTAAAGGCCCCAAGGTATCACACCCCGAGTATGTTGATTTCAATAGTGATGAAGATGATTTGCTAGGTGATGATGATTTACTTGTTGGCAACACTAGTAATGAAAACTATGATGAAATTGCTATTAATCATGCTAATCAAGATAAAATGAATGACAATGACAAGAAGGATATTGAGCGTCTAACTAAAGAACTAAACACTCTTAAGTTAGCTCATGAAACTACCTTAGAGGATCATCGAGAGCTTTTAAAGACTCATGAGAAGCTACGCTTTGAGAAGCTCAATTTAGAGCAAGAGCATGGGTTCTTAAAGGCAATCAATGATGATCTTCGAAAGAAAAGTTCTTCTTACATTGCCAAGCATTTACTCTTGTCTACTTACATGCCACAAGTAAAATCTAGTAACAAGAGCAAGAAAGATTCTTCTTCTAGTAGTAACAATAATCATGCTAAATCCAATATTGTTGCTTCTAGTAGTTCTCTTGATTCCACTAATGATTCTCTTAGCCAAGTTACACTTGAGCAAGAAAATAGCTTATTGAAGGGAATTATAGAGAAAGGTGTTGACAAGAGCCTTGCCGGAAGTAAGCAATTTGAGGAAATTGTACGGAAGCAAGGAAGGCACCGGAAGAATCAAGGTGTTGGTTTTTAACGCAAGTTCAATGCCAATGGAGTTGAGTGGGAAGAAGATCAATACCCCAAGACGAAGTTTGTTCCTCAACAAGAGAAGTATGACCCCACTTCTTCCAAGGGAACAGAAGCTCAAGATGATCTTCCACCACAAGACCTCAAGCTAAAAGGCAAGGACAAGCTTCAAGAGGAGATTGATGCATTTGAAGAAGCTCCTAAGGCCTTGGTCAAGTGGGTTCCCAAGACTACATCAAGTTCTACTTCATCAAGTACGACTACAACTCCAAGGATTCCCATCAAGTTGATGTGGATCCCAAAGAAGAAGAACTAGAAAGTTCTTGAGGGTGACTCCGCCAACATACTTCACTCATATTCATTTTGGCAAGGACAAGTGCAATCAACTTCCATATCTTGCACTAGTTCAAGGAGTCACAAACCCTCTTGTTGGTAAGACAAGGGACAAGGTAACCTAATGCTTTCATGGACATCATCATATGTGGATTTCACTCTATGTCTATGGATATCCTTGTGTGTTCCTTGTGGGTCTAACCCATGTAGGTATTGAAAGTGCAACTCACTCCAATGGATTGCTCCAAATGATCTACATCAACATTGAGCATCCACATCTTCAACATCTACATGAAGTCATCTTCAACAAAACCCAAGGTTAGTTCATCCCTCTTAGGGGGGATATCACATCTAAGGGGAGCTTTGCTCTAAGAATTGAGCTAAAGCAACTCTAATGATGTGAACACAACAATGCTTTATGTAAAAGTGGTAACCCCACTTGTGCTTAAATGATGAGTATGACCTATGATCAAATGTTCTCATTTGACTCCTAAGTCAATATACTCATATATAGATGACCTAGTCATCGCCAATTGCTTGATAGATGCTAGAGTGCTTGTGCATGCTTTGCCACATGTTTTATTTGCCATCTTATTGTGTGAGCATGTTGGATGCATAATTTTCTCCGTTCGAGGACATCCATTTGTTGCTTTGATTGTTTGGTTTTCCTTTGCCAAATGGATGGACAAGAATGCCTAAGAACTCCCTCTAGCTATCTATGATTTTCTCGTCTCAAACTCTTTTCATGCTACATCACAAAGTTTGAACAAGTCAAATTCGGACCCTTCGGGTGAGGAGCACTTGGAGCCACCGATCCATTAAGGGCTTAAACTTCAAAAACCTCTTAATGCATCTCGGTCAGACCAACTCACTCCACTCAGTCTCACCGAATTCATTAAGTTGATCTAGGTTTTCACCTCGGTGCAACCGATTAGAACAATTCGGTCACACCGAGTTGCAGTAACTGCTAGCAGTTTTGCATCTCGGTGCCACCGAGTCATTCCACTCGGTCACACCGACAGTGACTGGGTATATATTCTGCGGGTTGAAAATTTGGAAAACTCTCCAAACCACTCGACCGCGCCTGCCCAGCTTTGCCGCCTCTTGGTCTCCGGATCATCGCCGTCGTCGCCAGTGCCTCCTGCTGCTGGTCTCTGCCGCCGTCAACGGTAATCTCACCGCTATTGTCGCTGTAGCGAGTTTGTCGCCAAGTTAGGGTACGAACTCGATCTCTTTGTGCATCCTTTTACTCCGATTCTTGCACAAAGATCATTGCCATTATTCTTTCCACGAATGAGATAAATCTATCCACCAAAAAATTCCATTAGAATAGATATGATGCAAAAACTTAGGGTTAGATTTCCGCCGAACTCATCTCGGACCGACCGATCTAAGGATCTCGGTCTCACCGATTTGGCTTAGGCCATTGCACAAGTACAACTCGGTCTAACCGAAGCGTACTAATCGGTGCCACCGAAATCTCATACTCTGTGAAACCCTAGCAACTCGGAATCACCGAACTGCATTTCGGTCTAACCGAATTTGTATGTTTAGATTCTGTTTGTGCTTCGGTGTCACCGAGTTTGTCATATCGGTAGCTCCGAAATGCTTTCTGTAGAAAACTAAAGTTATGTTTTTATCTCAATGTTTTTGCAAAATAGATGTGCTTTGTGATGCTCATCCACTCTATCTATACCCATCTATTCACAGGGTCAGTTTCAGAGATGTCAGAAGGCAGTGACAGCCAGAACAGGTCTGAAGAGCAAGTGAATCTCAGTCAGGGCACTAGTCCCTCCAACAGCAGTTATGATGAAGGTAGCAGAAGCACTCCATCAACTTGCTCCATATGTTTGATGTGCCACAGAAGTTCAAAGTGATGACTCTAATTGTTGAGATAGTGAAGAGAACTGCAGTTGATCAGAAGAGATCATGTGGATATGCCCCTCACATACAGATGCTAATCAACTCCAAGATGGGGACAGGGACATATCTTCTAGATAAAGAGCATCTTCCCCTGAGGCCAGAATTTGAGGACAACGAGGTTGTCATGGATGCATCTCATCCAACTTGTGCAGAAGCCCAGGAGAAGAGAGAGAGAGAGAGAGAGCAAAAGCTACAAAAGCAGCAAAGGCAGCCACTGCACCAGATGCTTCACAAGTGATGCTCAAGACCAAGCAAGATCAACTCAGTTATCTGCTTGAGGCTACTGTGAGGATTGAGAAGGGCTTGGCCACCCTGACTCAGAATCAAGAAAGTCTTGAAAGGACCATTGAGACCAAATTCCATGATCTAGATGTCAAGGTCACAGAGATCCAGACTACTGTGGAGAAGCTCCAGGAAGAAGTTGAGGATAGAAGTGATAGAACAACCACTGATGCTTTTCAGCGAGTGCCAAGGGCACAAAGGTCTACAGCTGTGCCAGTTGTCAGAGACTCCAGGACTACCATTTTAGCACCTGCAGCAACTGCCTCAGTCATACCTCCAGTTTCAACTCCTCCAGCTCCACAGACGTCAGCTGAAGTTTTTGCAGACGGACTCCTCTCCACGCCATCTACGCACACCGGAGCTCCCGGAGATCATGCCTAGAGTGCTGCATAGCACTATGCATTTTTGAGCTTTTTGGTAACTTGTTGCCAAAGGGGGAGAAAGTGTATAGATCATTAGGCTTCGAGAGAGAGAGAGAGAGAGAGTTTTGCGTGTTTTGCTTTTTGTTGCCTCTCTTGCTACTTTGGTCTTTGATTGTTTGCTTGTTTGATTCTTTGCTACAATATTTGTGCTTCACGTGATCATGTGTTTGATCATATTATACTTTAATGTGTGCTTGTGTGATGCTATCTATGATACTTGTGTATGATCAATCACGTTTTCCCTTGGTGATGAGTGCATGTTCTTTATATTCTATCATTTTGAGCGCTCCACCAAGATGTATGTGACATGGAAGAGTGACCCATGATCCTAATCAATTGTGCATTTGCATTCAAAAGCAAATTTTAAATAATGCACAAATTTAGGGGGAGCTCTTGCTTATCACATACTTCTCAAAGCGATGATGTATTTCATTCATATTATCAATTGTCGAAGCTTTGATCTATATGTTGTCATCAATTACCAAAAAGGGGGAGATTGAAAGTGCAACTAATCCCCAGGCGGTTTTGGTAATTCATAACAACATATAGCTCATTGAACTAATATCCATTCAAGTTTAATATTTCAGGAAGTTCAATGATTGGCATGGCATGGACTAGAGATGTGGACCCCTCAAAATGCTAAGGACAAAGATTGGCAAAAGCTCAAGACTCTTCATTTCCATTTTAGTGATCCAAGATCACATTGAGTCCATAGGAAAAGCCAATACTATTAAAAGGGGATGAGGTGTTGCTTAATGGTCTACTTGCTCAAAATGCTTAGTGATATTGCTCCAAAACCCTCAATCACTTTCTCTTTTCCATATATGTCCAAAATCCAAAGTCAAACTCGGCCCCACCGATTTGATCTATCCGGCGCCACCGAGTTCAGTTGACATAGCCACTGCGAGAAACCCTAGACAATTCGGTCTCACCGATATGGATCTTGGTCTAATCGAGATGGCATTGCAAACTCTTTGTTTCCCTTCGTAACATTTCGGTCTCACCGAGATGAGCGATCGGTCCCACCGAGTTTGCATGACAAACTCTCTGTTTCCCTTTGTAACATTTCAGTCTCATCGAAATGAGCGATCGGTCCCACCGAGTTTGCCTGACCAACTCTCTGTTTGCTCATTGCTGAAATCGGTCCCACCGAGTTCATGCAATCGGTCTCACCAAGATGAGGTTTACCCTTAGCCTTAGCACATCAGTCCCACCGAGTTGATCCAGTCGGTCCCACTTAGATTCCTAATGTTCACATTTTGAACTAAATCGGTCTCACCGAGTTCTCCTATTCGGTCTGACCGAGTTGGGTCAAATGTGTGTAACGGTTGGATTTTGTGTGGAGGCTATATATACCCCTCCACCCCCTTCTCCATTTGAGAGAGAGCCATCAGAACGTGCCTACACTTCCACTACTCATTTTCTGAGAGAGAACCACCTACTCATGTGTTGAGACCAAGACATTCCAATCCAACCACAAGAATCTTGATCTCTAGCCTTCCCCAAGTTGCTTTCCTCTCAAATCATCTTTCCGCCGTAGCCAAATATGTGAGAGAGAGTTGAGTGTTGGGGAGACTATCATTTGAAGCACAAGAGCAAGGAGTTTATCATCAACACACCATTTATTACCTTTTGGAGAGTGGTGTCTCCTAGATTGGTTAGGTGTCGCTTGGGAGCCTCCGACAAGATTGTGGAGTTGAACCAAGGAGTTTGTAAGGGCAAGGAGATCGCCTACTTCATGAAGATCTATCCAAGTGAGGCAAGTCCTTCATGGGCGATGGCCATGGTGGGATAGACAAGGTTGCTTCTTCGTGGACCCTTCGTGGGTGGAGCCCTCCATGGACTCGCGCAACCGTTACCCTTCGTGGGTTGAAGTCTCCATCAACGTGGATGTACGATAGCACCACCTATCGGAACCACGCCAAAAATCTCCGTGTCTACATTGCGTTTGCCTTTTCCAAACCCTTCCCTTTACCTTCATATGCAATGTTTTACTTCCCACTGCTACACTCTCAGAATTGCATGTGTAGGTTGATTGCTTGACTTGTGCTAAGTTGCTAAAATCTTCCAATACTTAAAATTGGGAAAAGGCTAGATTTTTATTTAATCAAGTAGTCTAATCACCCCCTCTAGACCTACTTTTGATCCTACACCCGGCGCTCGCCGCGAACCCGACGTGCGTCGGCCATGGGAGCGATGAAGCGGGGACAAAGCGGAGGTGGAAGAAGGACTTCGACACGCCCCTACCTGTCGCGCCAAATGTCAGATTCAGGGCTCCGCAGACCCAAGAAGGTTCGAACTCTTGGGCGTGTGCGAAGATCTCAACCTCTCCAGTCTCTAGCTCGCCACCCTACAGCCTAGCCTCGTCGGATTCATGCGAGCGGGGAAGAAGATGAACACGGCAGATTACCCAGGTTCGGGCCACCTTGCGGTGTAAAACCCTACTCCTGCTTTGTGGTGGATTGGCCTCACGAGGAGGTTGAGGATGAACTAGTACAGTGGTTTGAGTGACCTCACAAGGGCTCGAGTGGTGAGGGTGGAATCGATCCCCTCCTATGATGGTGGCTAACCTATATTTATAGTGGCCTTGGTCCTCTTCCTTCAAAACTTAGGCGGGAAGGGATCCCACAGTGGCCAATTCGAAAGGGGACAAGTAGTACATCTTATCCTGATGAAAGGTAGTCTTCGCTTTCAAAGCTTCTGGTCGTGATACAGCTGTGGGCTCGGCGGTGACATCCGTCCTGCCGAGCCCGTGGTCTTGGTCTTGTTGCACCAGAATGGAAACCTTTGGAGGACTCCTCGGGAACCCACGCCTGTCCTTGCTCCCTTAGCACCCAAAGGGAAACTGCCTCTTTTGCGCCCGCTGGCGCCCGCGTGGCCTTGGTCGTCATGGCTCATGTCACCATAGCCTCGTGAGGCTGGGTACCTGCATAGAAAACTTCGCTCCTCGGGAGGCGGCCTGGGGAAGGCCGCTGCTCTGGAGGTCTTGGTGTCATCCACCTCGCGAGAGGGGGGGGGGTCCTCACGAGGGTCTTGTCTTGGGGCCTTGCCGCTATTCCTTACCGGGCCATCGATGGAGCCACACTATGGGCCGCAGGCAAGCAGGTCTAGGTACCCCCGATCCCAGAACGCCGACAAGATCCAACGGCTGCGAAGAGCTTGTATCACCCAAGCATCTAAGGTGTGGTAGCACATGATATTCTTACATACAAGAGAATATGAGGTCCTCCCTCATCTTAGATGCTATGGTGATACGAGCTTCGAGATCGTTGGATATGGGATCCAAGGGCATCTGAGTAGTTTTTGTACAAATTGTGTGCAATTCTCAAACTCATTAAGGTTTCCTGTAAAAATATTAAGACATCCTGTGAGCTGCTATATCTCAGATCTACAAGCTCCAAGGAACTCGTATCAGCATATAGCATCTAAGGTGTGGGGGCACATGATATTCTCCCGGGGAGGGGAGTGCAGAACCCATCGGTGTTTGGGAGGGTGGGGACAAATATAATGTTCAAAAAAATATAATCTAAACAATCCTAAACAGTGCTTCACAATTTTATCTAAGGTCGAAGGATTACCCCCCGTCAATCTACATAGCTCTGCCTATGCAAGAGGTGTAGTGCGAGTGTCTATGTGTGAGAGAGACAACGCGAAAAAGCGAGGTCAATCGAGTCATTTATAGTGGGAGAGATCGAGTGAGTGTGGCCTAGCATACACTCGAATGTTAAAGATGATACACCGAGATATCGTGCGGCGAAGCTATAGTGAGGGTTGGAGGGAGATAGTTACTGAGAGAGTGGCCTAGATAGACTTTGTGTGTGCACACACAGTGAAGGTGTTTTACAAAGGCAACACATGTGTCTTGAGAGAGAGAGGGAGCGTTTGTCATGGAGGGCACGACGAGGTTGTGTGTGACAAATACATTTGTTGAGAGTGTGAGGGCGGGAATGACATAAATGGAGATCGAAACGTGAAGAGAAATAATGAGCGTGCGTGTGTCGGATACCAATAGCTCTATTAACAAAGAAATGAACATCAATCGATACGTGAAGTATGTGTGTGTGTGGGGGGGGGGGGTCGATGGAGAGACCTAAACACAACATTTGCATGTATGTAGTACTAGACTTAATATTTATGTTTCAGTTTACTGTGCAATTTAAATATTGAATTGAGGACCATGCATGGCTTACATTTTACTCCCTTCTTTCCTAAATATTTGTCTTTTTAGAGATTTCAAATGGACTACCACATACGGATGTATATAGACATATTTTAGAGTGTAGATTCACTCATTTTGCTCTGTATGTAGTCACTTGTTGAAATCTCTAAAAGACAAATATTTAGGAACAGAGGGAGTAATTTTGAATTCGTGTCATACATGCATGGTCTGAAAAAATAGATGCACTATACTTACTGGATTGTTGTTGTATTTGTGTGTGTTAGTGTGGTCATATGCTTGATACATACAAAGTTTTCTCACCACCATACCGTTCATCTTTTAAATTTGAATTTGCAATGAAAAACTTACTGGGGATACCATGAAATGTGAAATCCACGTTGAGATCACTATATCACAAACTCACTCTAATTCAAGAACTCGTCATAAATCAATTACCGTGCCTTTTGGAATGACCAGTTATTTGCAAGGAAAATAGGAGCATTGTAATACATACAAATTCGTTCGGCAATTTAAAAGATTCCTTTTGTATTCTCGAATGGTAGCACCCGATGGCGTACCAGCCAGACCCGGGCTTGTGTTGATCCTAAAAAAAGAATCAGGCTCGTGTCCTTCTGGTGGCGTGTGTGGTACGCACATTAGCCAACCCCAACCACTCGAGCCTCCACTCGAGCCTCCGCGTTACGAGTCGAAATATCTGGCGGCCAGAGTTCCAGCCCTAGGAAATTCCCCTCATGTCCCCGGTCCATAATGACTACCGATGAACAATGGAGGGATACTTTAGTAACTAGACCACGTTACCTACCATGCCGAGCATGGTTCAATTCCCTCGGTCAGCGCTACCCAAGGTCACCCGTGAACTCCATTGCCTAGTACTAGTAGTACTACACTAGGATGAGCACATAATTGAGCCCCGTTTGTTCGTGCCTAGTACTAGAGTTACTATATCAGGCAATGCACACGGAGGGATTATCCTTTTACTCTGCATATATAACTTGTCTGAAGTCTAACTAAGCAAAATGTTTGACCAAATCATTTTTTAAGAAATATTAACATCTACAACAGTAAAGATGCATCGCTTGAAAATTTATTTCATGATGCAGGTTATGATATTGTTTCGAATCCTGGATTTTAAATTTTAGAAAATCCAAAAGTGACCTGAAATTCATGAATCTAAGCATGGTCTCGTGATATGGCACAAATAGGCTGTCGTAATTTTTTTGTTCAATTTGAGACAAGCTTCTTATGAAAAGTTGCACAAATGAAGAGCCAAGGTATTTTGGAACAAAGACCTATCATGTTAACGCGAATGGTTTCACTATTCAAACCGTGGGCGTTTACGTGTGGCCACGAGTCCCGCTTCTCATCGGCAGGTGCCATCCGAGCAAGTGTGTGAGTCGACGGGAGGCGTGCGAGCAGACCGCTGCGCCGGCTGACCGGGAGGCATGCGACCAGGCCGCTACGCAGGCTGACCGGGAGGTGTGCGAGCAGGCCGCTGCACAGTCTCACTGGGAGGCGAGCCCTTTGACTAGGCTCCGCCACCCACCTTCGTCCCAACTGCCCCCACTTTTAATGGCGTCGGCGCCGCTGTTCAAAATCACCCCCGCACTACCCGGTATCGCTACAATCTTCTCTCTTCCTCTCCGATTCTCCTGTCATCTACCTCCAACTAGCCTGACCTAACCGTACGCCATGCCGCATCACGATAGGCTACCCTTAGTCTTCCAGTTTCCTAAGGAAGACACCCAGCTGGAGTCTCAAGAACATAAGGCGCTTTGGGATGAGCATGAACTGGCCTTGCGGGAAGACGCCGCGCCTGTCCCCGCTCCCGTTCGAGCTCCCGTCACCCCGACTGCACCAACGCCCATCCTCGTGGCATTGATGGGTTGGGAGCCGCACATTGCCGTCGAGCTTGATGCCATGAGGTTCCACGAGGTCCCCGCCGACTTTCACGCGCCCGTGCACCTGCCAGCGCATGCGCCTGCGCGTGCACTGATGCGCGCGCCCTTGCCGGTGCACGTGCGCACGAATGTCTCCGCTGCGCCGTTGCCAGCACCTGTCCCCACGCCGATGCCAGTGCCCCCTCAGCAGCATGGATCGCCGCCGTCGATCGCTTCCTTGCACCAACGCCAGTCGCTTCCTCCCGCCAGTTGACTGACTCCTGGAGACCGAAGTCCAAAACATTCTAGCCTTCCTTGAAGCTAGGGCGAACGTCCAGGAGTACGCCAACAATGGCACAAGACGTTGCCGTCGCCGTCGCCGTCGGTCAGTGGCCCAACGACACACAGAGGACGGCAAAGGAGCCGCTTCCCACCACAAGACGCAGGCCGCCGCCGCGTAATCTAAATTTGCCATGAAAAACTTTCGGATTGCCATGCTTAAAATCCGAACGTTTGGGATTTATCATTTCCGTTTATTTTAGTTCGATCGTCGTATGAATGTAAAGTCGGAGTCAGACTGAATGAAATCTATGGTTTGATCGATTGAATGTTCTGCTAGAGCCGTATCAAATTAAATATAAAACGTCATCAAGGCACATGTATTCCTTGTCATCACAAAGAAATGTTGCTACTATGTTGTCTATTGACGTGCGGCTTGAAGGACCTGGTCGCATGTTCGATCCTAGTCCTTTTTCATTTTTAATTTATATATGGGTCCAATTTTGTTCCATGACAGGTGGGCCCCTCGGTGTGTAGTTTGTAGCACTTTAATTTCTGGGTTGAAATTTGTTCCATTACAGGTGGACTATCGGTGTGTAGTTTGTAGCTTATTTTTAATAATTAAAGAGAACAACAGAGTTTTTGCAAAAAATACCATGGTGCGACGTGGAAGGTGAGAAAGGGCATGCGAGAGAGCGGTGACCGAGCCAGTGGGAAATCAATTGGGGGAGGTGCAGGGGTTGCAACGGTGTTTGGAATAGTTGTGGGCCGAATGCTACGAAAATATAATCTAAACCCACCGGAATAAATGCCTTCACAAATTAATCCAAGGTTGGAGTCCCCCTCGCAATGTAAATAGTTCCGGCTCTGCGAGGGATGGAGAGGTAGCTTCAATGTGTGGAATATACGGTGTGAGAAAGCGAGGTCAATCGAGACATAGATAGATAGAGAGACAAAGTGAGTGTGGTCCGGCATTCGTTGAAAAGATATATATATATGCTCTGGAGAGATATTGTCCGATTGAGCTTTTGGGAAGGGTGAGGGCTGTAAGAGAGAGCTTGAGAGATGATCCGGACATAGACATGTAGATATATTTTGTGCATGGGAGGAAGCAAGGTCAATCGATACATAGATAAAGGAAGAGAGATTGAGCGAGTGTGGGTCGCCATGCGATCGAAAGAGTGAGACGGGTTGGAGAGAGTGACCTAGATAGACAATGTGCGTGAGAAAGTATACAATATGAATATGTCGAATTGGGCCCAAACATGGAGATATATCGTTTTTGTCTGAGAAAGAGCGAGGTCAATTGAGACATACATACATAGAGAGAGAGAGAGAGAGAGAGAGAGAAAGAGATTGAGCGAGCGTGGGCCGCCATGAGATCGAAATAGTGGGGGCGGCTTGGATGGACTGACCTAGATAGACAATTTGCATGAGAGAGTAAGTGTGTCGATCGAGGCCCGAATAGGGAGATATATCATTTGTGTGTGAGTGAAAGCGAGACTTAGATAAAGAGAGAGAGATTGAGCGAGTGTGGGCCATCATGCGGAAGAAAGAGTGAGACAGTCTCGAGAGAGTGACCTAGATAGACAATGTGCATCCGTGCGCACGAGGGGGGGGGGGGTCTAGATAGGCAATGCATGTATCTAGCGAGAGAGGGTGGGAGGGAGAGAGAGATAGAGAGCTCGGCATGGAGTGTAATGGCGGGTGTGTGAGAGAGATACATTTGTTAATAGAGTGGAAAAAGGGGGTTGTGTAGTTAAGAGAGTTAGAGACCGAAACATGGAGAGAAAGAATGAACATGTGTCGGAAACCAATAGCTTTGTAAGGTGGTTAGGAGAGGAAGATTGATCGATACAGGAAGTATGTAGCATGTGTGCTGGGGGGGGGGGCTAAAAACAACATTTGAATGTAGATAGTACTAGACTTAATATTAACGTTTCAATTTAGTGTACATTGTAAGATTTGAATTGAGGACCATGCATATGGCTTCCGTAATTATTTCAAATTCGTGCCATACTAGGTTTGGAAAAGTTGACATTGACTCAATTGTTGTGGTATTTTGTATGTGTGTGGTGATATGTTTGAATCCATCCAAAGTTTTCTCACTAGCATGGTGTTCATCTTATACATATGAATTTGTATTAAAAAGTAGCATGGATACCATGAAATGCGAAATCCACGTTAGAATTGGAGATCGCTATGTGACACACAGTCTAATTCAAATAACTCCTCATTAATTAATTTATAGTATCTCGTTTCGAAGGACTAATAATTTGCAAGGAAAACATGGGCATGGTAATACATACAGATTCGTTTGCAAATGAAAGAAGATTTGTTTGCATTCTCAAATGTAGGCGCACCAGGCAGACCAGGGTCATGTCATGGTGGTCGCGTGTGTCGTACGGACCTAGCACCACAGCCACCCACCTCCTCCCCCCCCCCCCCCCGCCCCCAAAAAAAAGAACGACGACAAAAAAAGTTCGCGCTTCCATGTTTCGGATTGAAATATCTGGCGGCCCCAATTCCAGCCCTGCAAAATCTCCCTTCTCCACCGTCCCCTTCTGCGCCCAGAGCGCTCAAATCCCTAATTCGCCGCCAACCCAAGCAAAGTTGGAATCGCCCCTCGTCTTGTCTCTTTCCCCACCTCTGTGCCGGACGACGACGATGAAGACGACGGTCGCGCTTCACCACCGCACCGGAGCTACCTCTTCTACGCCCTCGTCCACCGCACCAGGTGGTCCATCGACAACGTCGGCCACCGCAGCCGACATGCCTCAGAGACACCGACTTCCACCGCATCAGGTGCGCTTCATCGACGCCGTCTCCCACCTCACCGGGGCAACTTCACCGAGCACATTGTTGCGCCTCCACCCCCCGAGGCCATTGGGGCTTCACCAACGGCCTCGTCCACAACATCATAGTTCTCCGCTGTCGCTCAAGATCTGCATCCGTACGCGGCCATCCAACGCCAGTGCATCACCCTCAACGGCTCTGAAGTGACCCGCACTCTAGCTAGGTGAGTATGCCCAAATGCTGGCCCGAACTAGGTATCCACATATCACTCCCTTATGCACTGTTTCGACGATGTTTGGATATCCTTTTACTGCTCTCTTAGCTTACACGCCTATGCAACCCTAACTTTAACTCTTATTTCTTCTGGAGATATCATCTGAAACAAGCAAAACCATTTTTTAGCGAAGCATGACGGTGCTACGGGATCTGGTACACATCCTGCACGCCGGTATAACCTTGTAAGTACCTGTCGTCCGGTACAATAGCAAGGTCAATTCCTCTCATTTGATCAACCATTCGCCGTGTCAAAAATGCAGAGGGGTATGCAAGGAGCACAAGGCCTGCACATCCAAGCAAGTGGTAACATGGACTTGTACATGGAACATCCCAAGCGCAAGCAGAGCTATAGTGAACCTGTACAACGAGCTAGTGTAAGTCCCTGCATTTCATTTAATTCATACTGGCCTATGTGTATGATTTGTGTGCAGTGGCGAATCCACGAATTCAAGTTACCAGGGGCGAAAATTTAACTTAAAAAATACGAAGGCACTTGCACTCCAGAAATCAACATAACTTGAGAAATATGAAGCTACATGCACATTGAAAACCAGCTAATGATCCAAAGTAGTTCCAGATTATAAAACACTAAATGATGTAAGCACCAAAAAACACAAAATGCAACATGGTGTACAAGGACTACTAACATGGGTTGTACCTGCTTGAATTATTCCTTCTCTAGCCGAAAATATCCAAGTATAATTGCACCTATAACCAGTTCGAAAATGGCATATCAATATATCTATCCTGCACAAGTATGCCAATAGTTTCAAACAATAGATTAGAAAAGTATTTATGCTACGTTATCATGATACGGGGACTTTCTGGTAGATGGCCTTGTCGGATTCGGGGTTCCGCAGACCCTTAAGAGGTTCGAACTCTGGGGTGCGTGCGAAGAACTCTCCCTTCCCAGTCTGCCTGCTCAGCGATCCCACGGCATAGCTCGACAAACCCAAGGGACAAGAGACACAGCAGTTTATCCTGGTTCGGGCCACCTTGCGGTGTAATACCCTACTCCAGCTTTGTGGTGGATTGCCTCGGAGGGCTGAGAATGAACTAGTATAGAGGTGGAACAACCTCAAGAGGTGAGGTGTTCTTGAGCTCGATGAGCTGGTGAGGTGGTCAGGGTGGAATGGATCCGATTCCCCTCTATGGTGGTGGCTAAGTCCTATTTATAGTGGCCTTGGTCCTCTTCCCAAATGTAGGCGGGAAGGGATCCCACAACGGCCAAATTCGAAGGGAGACAACTAGTACAAGTTATCCTCACAAAAGTAGTCTTCGCCTGCAAAAGCCTCTGGCGGTGACGCTGCAATGGGCTCCGCAATGACCTCCGTCCTTGCGTCCTGGCGGTCCTGGTCTTGTTGCACCGATAAGGAAACCTTTGCTTGATTCCTCGGGACTCCGCGCCTGCGCTTGCCTCCTTGGCACCAAAGGGGAAACTGGTACACTGCGCCCGCTGGCGCCCGCCTGGTCTTGGTCGTCATGGCTCACATCAGGCAAACCTCGCGAGGTGCGGCTTGCATTGATATCTCCACTCCTCGGGAGCCAGCCTGGGGAGGCCGCCCCTCGTGGAGGTCTTGGTGTCGTCCGCCTCACGAGGCTTGGCCCCTTGCGAGGGTCTTGAGTTGTTGTTGCTGAAGCTGGGCCATACCAGGCCATCAATGGAGCCACGCCATGGGCCGCAGGCAGGCATGTCTGGGCACCCCCGGTCCCAGGACGCCGACAGTAGCCCCCGGGCCCAAGGCGCGCTCAAACTTGGCTTCGAGGCGAAGCCAAAGGGCAAGTGTGGAGCGCCACGGGCCCTAACCGCCTGTGGCCTCGGTTGCCGCGTGGCGATTGATGGGGCGTAGGTGCCTCCGCTTCCCCACGCTGCCTCGACAACTGCTCAATTTGATGAGACCCAGCTGCATGCAGAGAAAAATCATCATTACGCGTGATCGTGGAGGCCGGCGGTCGGCCTCCCCTTGGCTATAAATGAGGAGAGGGGCGAAGCCCCCCTTGCTTTTCTCCGTCTTCTCGCCACCCGCTCCTTCTTCTTCCTTCTTGCCTCACTGTCTTGCCGTGGTGCTCATGGCGTCGACGAGGAAGTTCTCTGCTGCCGAGAAGGGAAAGTCCCCTAAGGAGGGGCCCGGCTCGCCGCCGCCCAAGAGGGGACGAGGTCGCCCCCGCAAGCATGCGGCGACCCCTGTGGTGGCTCCTCGTGGACGTGGGCGCGCCTCGAGTGGCCGTGGCGGCGCCTCTTCCCGCGGTGAGAGCCGCCAAGGGTGAGGCAGCCCCTGTGATGGAGGGAGGCGCGCCGTGGTCGCCCGGCCTCGTCGGCCACGCCTCCACTCGACAGAAGTGCTCCCAGAGTTTGTCGTGTGGTCGGAGGGGCCGACCGGCACCTGGCTCTCGCTCCCCTGCTTCTTCGCGGGCGAGCTGCTAGTTGCTGGCCTTGACGGCCTCTGGCTGCAAGCTGACGGCTGCAGCAGCAACGCTTCATGGGTCGGGGTCAAAGTTTCCGCCGCCGAGAACGTGGCCCTGACCCGCGGCTGGCAGACGTTCACCCGCGCGCGTGGCCTGAGCAGGAGGTGCACCCTCCTCTTCAGGTACGACAGCGTCGCGACCCTCTACATGAGGGTGTTTGGGGAAGATGGCCGCCGCGCAGGGTGCTACCCTGAAGACGACGGCGGCGATGGTGAGCTTGGCCTTGACGACGGCCGTGGTGATGCCGAGGGTGAGCTTGCCCTTGGCGATGGCCGCGGCTCGTTCAGCAGCGGCGGCTCTTCCTCCGGCGAGAGCACAAGCAGCGGTGGTTACGACCAGCCGCCACGTCACCGGGCTCGCGTCGAGGGAGGTGGCGGGTCTTCTCGCTGCCACACCTCGGTGAAGCGGGAGGAGGGCTCAGGCTGAGCCCGGAGAACCTCCGGAGCCGAGCCTCAGGAGCCGCTGCAGTCGCGCGGCCACTTCTGTTTAACCTTTCCTTTCATCTGCATTTTGAAAAAAGTAGAGAGCCCTCCTAGGGCGTGTAATGAACCATAACACTTATGCCGCTATGCCATGTTTATTGTTCTTGTGTTATGCTATGGTGTTCGTGCCTCGAGTAGGTGTGGTAGGATAACTTAGCTTGGTACACCCGCGGTAGCTTCCCTCATCGCGAGGGCATGTCCATCAGCACCTGGTGAGGCCCCCTTGCTGCCGACCTAGGAGCCGCTGGCCTCGAGAGGCATCATAAAACTACAGGGTTTGTTAGAAAACTTGTCGGGTGCCTTGTTCTTCCTTGCGTGAGCCCTCAGGCATGACTAGTCGTGGCTTAGCCCACCGCGTCGCGGTACCCGGGGGGCACGGACTTAAGAGGGTGCGCAAATCACGAGCTCAATCGAGGGCGCCTTGCGAAGATCAAGGAAGCCGAAGCTCTGAGGCAACAGGGCTTTGGCGAGGTGTGTTCGCGGCGTGGGCGAGCCCAACGCACGCACACACCTGTCCAGCCCCCGTGGGAGGCGCACGAGGGAGAGCGACGGGCAACTGCCGTTCTCCCTGACCCAGAGAGAAAAAGAAAAAGGCAAGCGAGGCAAGAAGAGAAAACCCAACTAGGCAATCGAGAAACGCTAGAGCTCCAAATTCCATTAAAAGGTTGCAAATCAGCTGCAGAAAGCAAGCAAATGAACAGCCGCGTCTGGCACCTAGTCTAGTCTTCTCACCAGCGCGGAGCTAAGTGCTGCCACTAGGACGTGGGAGGGAGCCCCCGAGGCCGGAGGGCGGCACTCTGGAGACTCCGGGGCGTGTACAGCCCCACTCATTATTACGTGAGAGTGTCACGAGCGAAGACCTTCACAGGCACTAGGCCTTGCTTCATGGGTAGAACTTCTGGAGGTGCTGGATGTTCCAGGCGTTCTGGATGGGGATCCCGTCCTGCGTCTCCAAGCGCACGGCACCAGGCCTTGAGACGCGGGCAATCCTAAACGGGCCCTCCCACATGGGAGAGAGCTTATGCAGCCCCTCCCTGGAGAGCACCCGCCTCAGGACGAGATCGCCCACCTCGAGCGTCCTAGAGCGGACGCTGCGACAGTGGTACCGCCGCAGCGCCTGCTGGTACCTTGCCGCCCGGAGCGAGGCTTGACGGCGGCGTTCCTCCCCCAGCACGAGGTCCATCCCCCGCGAGGTGTCCTGGCGTGCCTCATCAAACGCCAGGACCTGCGCGGAGCGATGCTTGACTTCGTGTGGGAGAACTGCTTCAGCTCCGTAGACGAGGAAGAATGGAGTCTCGTCCATCGGCTTGGTGGCGGTGGTGCGGATGGACCACAGCACGGACTGGAGCTCATCGATCCAGCCCCTGCTGCAGGCCTCGAGCTTTTTCTTGAAGGTTCTTGTTTTGAGGCCTCTCAGGACCTCTGCGTTGGCTCGCTCAGCTTGGCCGTTGCTCCTGGGGTGCGCCACTGAGGCGTAGCATATCTGCGTTCCAAGGTTAGCACAATATGTTTTGAAGAGATTGCTAGTGAACCGCGAGCCATTGTCGGTGATGATACGATTAGGGACCCCGAAGCGGCTCACGAGGCTCTTGATGAACTTGACTGCCGAACCGGCTGGGATGGTGCGGCAGCTTCCACTTCCGCCCACTTGGTGAACTTGTCGATGGCAACGTAGAGGTAGCGGTAGCCCCCCAGGCGCCCGTGGGAATGGTCCCAAGATGTCCATCCCCCAGACCGCGAACGGCCACGTGAGCGGAATGGTTTGGAGGCCCTGAGCAGGCTGGTGGGTCTGCTTGGCGTGGAACTGGCAGGCTTCACAGGACTTGACCAACTCTGCGGCATCATTGAGCGCCGTTGGCCAGTAGAACCTGCTGCGGAATGCCTTCCCCACGAGGGTGCGTGATGAAGAGTGGTGCCCGCAGTCCCCGCCATGTATATCCGTCAGCAGGTCGTGCCCCTGCTCCCTGGAAATTGTCGGGGCCGGGACACGGTATCCCAAAAAATTAACCCCTCGTGTCATCACCAGCCCAGGATTACCGTTACGGGTGGACACGTCCTTGTTACAGATTACCAAGCTATTACAAGAATTGGATACAAGACCATAAAGGTCTAATGATACAACAGTGATTCCGGTGGTGGATGACGGAAATGACTCGTGGTTCTCCAAAGTCGATGGGGCTCCATTCCCACAGGAACAGCTGACCCGGATAATTCCTATCCACGTGGCTGCTATCCTAGGCTCCACACGGACGTCGCTGTGGTACTCCTCGTAGAACTCCTGACCTGGCCAAGTAAATAGCCAGGGACAAGCCTGTGAGTACGTTTGAATGTACTCGCAAACATCCTGAACAAGAGATATACCGAATGCAGGAGACAAAATATATGATCATGATGAACTACACTATATGCGTATGCTCATGATGAACTTAAATGCATGCTGTCAGGAATTTAAATCATGGCATGATAAAATATTAGCATGTGCAAATAAATCGATATATAAAACTGTTAGTGATAAACAAGGAACGTTAAAGGAAAATAAAATAAAAGAAATGCCGGTCGGATGTCTAAAGTGACACCACGGTAGGTCTTGAAGAGAAATGCCAAACGGGTGTCTTAAAGAGAATTCAGACGAGACAGGACCATCCGAGAACTCACGCGACGCCACGAGAGGTCTTGAAGAGAAATGCCAGTCGGGCATCAAGTGACACCACGGTCGGACTTGAAGAGAAATGCCAATCGGGTGTCCACAAGAGTAGTGGCGGGATAAACCGCCTGTTAACTCGAGAGACGCCACGAGAGCTCTTGAAAATAAAATTGAGTGCCCGGGGTAGTCTAGCTAGCCCCTGAGACACTCAGGAACTACAAAATAAGAGAAACGGGTTAGTCCTCAATAATATGCATAACCATAATAATATTAGCATGCATAAAATATTCATGGTAGCATCAGGGTGACAACACTTATCCTGCAAAATAATTCAGGCTCAATTTAATTATTTTCCTCCGAAGACCGACACTTGACCAACTCAGACTATAGCCCTTAACCATGGACACGGCTATTCGAATAGGTTTAAACTCTGCAGAGGGTGTACTCTTTACCCACAAGTAAAGGATTTCTTTAGTCAGTACCATGACACTGACTAATTCCCATTACGGTCTTTGGGTTGAAAACACACCTGACCAGCACACACCAGATTAACTTTCCGGATGCCAGGAATCACCCAAAGCATCGTTCAAGAAAAACTCTAAGACGGAGAGACCAACGTCCTCCATGGGATCACTATTAATACGCGCGGATTCCAAGGGGTGCCTCCCTCTCAGTCACAACTGGAAACACCCATGCCGCCTGACCCGATGACAGGATTTAGTCCACCAACATGGAAACCCTCATCATAGCCCTCTATGTGGTGTGTGCACGGAAAGGGGTTAACAACTTACTGAACCATACCCCACCTGTGGCAGGGACAAGTGGCAGCACGAATCAAGTATGGGGGTTACCGGAACAAGACTCGATCTACGGTCGACTCAGGAGGTTTAATTTTTCCTACAGTGGTTAGCTCAACAAAGTATTCTTTCAATAGTAGCATCCCAACAGGGCTACAACCCTTGCATGCTCCAACATGCCCACACTGATCATTCTCGTCACAACGAGTTTTCAGTCTCACGGTCACTTTTCTCGTGACTGATTTCTTCCTGCAGATTAGTCCGGACCGGCACAGGCATATGTGACATAAGAAAAATATCCTTGCTTACTCTTACTTCATGCCTAAATGAAGGTAAAATATTTCATGGGGTCATGCATGCATAACTATCAATATGCCAACTTTATAGGAACTCAACATAGTCATGATGTAAATAATAACTATGCAATCCACCATATCAAGTGTTCAAGATGCTTGCCTTGAGCATGTAAAAGTGTGGGGTGCACTCCAAAAGTTTGAAATATTTCTTCCCTCCATTTTTCCTATTTTAAAGAGTATAGCAATTTCCACATAAATCAAAACAGTGCTAAAAAGTTGTCTAGAAATTTTGAAATAAATACTAAAATAAACTAGTTGAAAAATAAGAAATAACAGAAAAAGAAACAATTTATTTGGAGTCCATATGATTTACTTATGGAATTTCTAAGCTGGAAAAAATTTGAGGAATAGACTATTTAATAGACCCAACAAAAAATAAACTTGACAAAAATGTTCACCCTAGCTAGATTAATAGATCATGATTTTAGAAGTCTACAGAAATTTTAATAATTAAATTTGGCTTTGAAATGGACATCGTGGAATTATTGGAATCTACTGAAAAAGAGAAAAATAGAAAAAGACAGGGAAACGCCCTGAGCGTGGTTTAGTTGTCGGCGCCGTTGGGCCGAGCCTAGAGACACAGCCGCGCGGGAGGTCGATGACGTCGAAGGCGTATTTCAAAAATACGCCTTCCTTTACTGATGTGGGTCCCGACCCCAGTCACTGACGGTGGGTCCTGCGGGCCCACCAGTCAGATTTGACTGGTCGCCGCTACGCGCGTCTTCTCTTTTCTCTTCACTGGATGGGGGCGGAACTCCGGCGGCTCGCGCCGGCGAACGATGGCAGCTCTCGGGGTGCCGAGGTTACCATCGTGACCAGTGAAGTACGACGGTCCTCCTGGTACTCGCCACGGTCGGAGGGAGGAACGGAATCACCGGCGGTGAGCTATCCCGAGCTGCTCTGGCGGAGCTCGAAAGGGGCTTTCGCCTATGGGCCACCTTCGGTGAAATTGACAACGGGAAAGGATCCCTGGGTGCTCTAGGAGACTATTAGAGAAGAAAGTGGGGACGGCAAAAACTGCCGGAGATGGAGAAGACGGCCTCGTCTGGGTGATAGAGTGCTCGGGAAGGCCTGTGGCGAGACGAAGGGGGTTGGTCCTGGTCGAGTGGAGCTCCAGGGGCCCTTTTTATAGCGCCGGAGAGGCGGTTCGTCAGGTGGCTTATCCAACCGACGCGGCGACGGCCATTACTGCGGTAGAAGAGGTTGTTGAGGACGGCGGCGGTGCGGATGGGCTCAGGTGGTTGGCACTTAAGGCGAGGAGGTGGTGGCTTCCGTGGATTGGGCCACGTGCCCCTGGTCGGTGCTGACAGCGATGGGTGGCGGCGCTGGACGGTGGCTGGACGGTGGAGGGCGGCGCCAGGGGGAAAGCTCCGGTGCGGGGGAGGTTGGTGCCAGCCCGTGTTAATGCTAGGGTGTGCTGGCCAGCTCAGGGGTGAACCACGCGTCGTGGACGGTGCCGTACCTGAGTGAAAGTCGTCGGCGGCGACTCAGGACGGTGGATGGCCGGCACCAGGTGACGAGGGAGGGTGTCGGCAGGATTCAGTGGTGATGTGGCGATCCAGCAGCGGATCGGGACGGGCGGGGTAAGGAGCTGGGAAGCTACAGGGGCTCGGGTGCTAGCGGCTGCAGTTCGGGCACGCTGCTCGCGCTCTGGACATGCAGCGTGCTCGACGTAATGCCAGAGGGCTCTAGAGGGGCTTGTTGTAAGAGGGACTTAACAGGAGTGGAACACCGAGGATGTCAAGGTTGGTAGACATGGTTGTTTGTCAGGAGGATCTAGTCCCTAATGTAGTTTTGATAGGTAGCCAAATTCTGTCATGCCTGCTAGGTGTTTGACAGAATGCCAGGGGGACCTAGGGGATTTTGTTGAGTGTGAAAATTACCAGGATGATGCTTCATTGGATGTAGAGGAGTGTGGGGGAGTTAGTCTGGCAAAAAGAGGAACTTGATAGTGCAAGTTTTGAAGAATTTAGTTTCTGGACAGAAACTACAGAGGAATATTTGGTGAACTAAAAAGATTCCAATGGAGCTAAAATTTTGGACTTAAGGGTTTGGTTGGAAGTACTATAAGTGGGAAAAATTTCAGAATTTTAGGAGCAGGGAAAATTGGGGTTGCAGTTATAACTCAGAAATGGGACAGAAATTAAAAGAGATTGTTACACTCAAAATTTTCAAAAGACTAAGTTGTGTTTTTGCACCAAAGTGACATATGGGCATCATATGACCTCTCATTATTTTTGTGGAGTTTTGAAAGAATTATTTGAAATGGTTGTAGTGCAACGGAGGCATTTAAAGTATTGAAAAAGCTATTAAAAAATTATTTAGAGGCAAATTTTATTATGAAAATAATTCCTACTGTTATTTATAATATAAACGAAATGATTGAAAGAAAACCACTAGAGCCCATAATATTATTTCCAAAAATTTCTATATGGAGGGAAGAATTTTGGAAAACAGAAATAGAAAATACTCTGAAAATAATAAAGGACTTAATAAAATTTCAAAATTTTATTTCTGGCCATATTTTACTTAATAAAATCATGGTTGAATTTTTGGGGTGTTACAGAAATGCATCGTAGAGAGATGTCATTTGGACGCCTTCGATAAAGCTCACCATCCCGAATGCAGTATGCTGTAGCTTGGCGTGCCAGTCGCTCTGCGTCTTCCTCCTTCTCCGGCAGGGTTCCCTGGAGCAGGTATGCTCTGAACTCTTCAGTCCAGCATCCCTCCTGAGGCTCGAGCGCAAGGAGCAAACGCGCCCCTGAGGTCAGGCCACAGGCTGGGGCTCCCGAGGTTGGTGCTGGGGGGAGCTCCTCCTGAGGCGGCGTTGCCTCTGCAGCGGGTGGGGCTGCCGAAGGCTTGAAGAGCCGCTCCTCGAAGACGCCGGGCTCCTGAGGCAGGCGCCGGGACGCCCTCTTGGCGATGTCATCGGCTTCCTTGTTTGTGCCGCGCGGCACGTGCTGCAGTTCCAAGCCCAAGAATTGTTTCTCAATTTTGCGTACCTCCGCAAGGTATGCCTCCATGTGCTCGTCCTTCGGCTCGTATACTTTGTTGGAGAAGTTGACGAGGAGCTGGGAGTCGCCCTTGATGGTGAGGCGCTTCACTCCCAAGGCCGCCGCAGCCTTGAGACCGGCGATTAAGCCTTCGTACTCCGTGATGTTATTGGAGACCTTCTCGCCCTGCTGGAAGCAAAGCTGCACGGCGTAGTAGAGCTTGTCCTTGGTGGGTGAGATGAGCACGGCTCCAGCCCCCGTGCCCTGACGCGCGAAGGCGCCGTCAAAGTACATGACCCATCCGTCTGGCGCCTCGCTTCCTGGTGAAAGTGGGCGGTCCTCGCCTACTTCAGGGCTAGGAACGTCAGCCCATTCCGCCACGAAGTCGGCGAGCGTGGCACCCTTGATGACTCTGGTGGTGCTGAACTCCAACTGGAATGCCTGCAACTCGATGTTCCATTCTGTGACTCTCCCCGCAGCATTGGGGCTCCGGAGCACCCTCTCCAGTGGGTAAGCTGAGACGACCTTGATGGGGTGACCTTGGAAGTAGTGGCGCAGCTTGCGGGAGGCGACAAGGAGCGCGAGCAGGAGCTTCTGCGGCATGGGATAGCGCGCCCGTGCATCACGCAATACCGTGCTGACGAAGTACACCGGGTGCTCGATGAGGGCCGGAGCGCTGGTGATGTCTTGTACCTCCTGAGGCTGGGGGTCCTTGGGAGCCTGGCTGTCTACAAGGGCAGTCAGGCCCCCAGGAGTGCCGTCCTGAGGGGCCTGGTCATCTGCTGGTGCCGCCGGGGCCTCAGGAGCACCGTCCTGAAGCTGCGTTGTCTCGTCCTAGCGTGTGGCGCTGCCCGACGGGTCCCCGGCATGCTGCTCTTCCCGATCGCCACCAGTGCTGCGCTGGCAGATTGTGGCGTGGCGGCCAGGTAAAGCACCAAGGGCTCGAGAGGTCGCGGCATGACCATCACTGGTGGGCTGGTGAGGTATCTCTTGAGGCCTTGAAACACTGCGTCAGCCTCCGGAGTCCATTCGAATGACCCTTTCTTCTTCATTAGCTTGAAGAACGAGAGGGCGCGCTCCCCAAGCTTGGAGATGAAGCGCCCTAGTAAGGTCACGCAGCCCGCCAGCTTTTGCATTTCCTTGAGAGTCTGCGGTGGACTCATCCTTTCTATCGCCTTGACCTTCTCGGGGTTCGCCTCAATTCCCCTATGAGACACCAAAAAGCCCAACAGCTTGCCGGAGGGGACACCAAACACACATTTCTCCGGGTTGAGCCGCAGGTCCACCTTGCGCAGACTGGTGAACGTTTCTTCCAGGTCCTCGATGAGGGTCCTTGCCTCCCGAGACTTCACCACTATGTCATCGACGTATGCCTCGGCGTTCCTCCCAAGCTGCTGGCCCAGAGCGATGTGCATCAGCCGCTGGAAGGTCGCTCCGGCATTACGCAGCCCAAAGGGCATGCAGGTGTAGCAATACACCCCGCACGGGGTCAAGAAGGTCGTCTTCTCAACATCTTGCACCGCCATCTTGATATGGTGATATCCTGAGAATGCGTCCAGGAAGCACAGCAGGTCGCACTCAGCGGTAGAGTCGACGATCTGGTCGATGCGCGGGAGCGGGAAGGGGTCTTGAGGGCAAGCCTTGTTGAGGTTGGTGAAGTCGACGCACATGCGTTCCTTCCCACCTTTCTTGGGGACAATGGCCGGGTTAGCCTGCCATTCTGAGTACTGCACCTCCCGAATGACACCAGCATCTTGCAGCTTGCGGGTCTCTTGGATGATGAACGCCTGCTTCTCCGTGGACTGCCGCCTCGCCCTCTGCTTCACCGGGCGTACGTTGGGGCACACCCTCAGGTGATGCTCGATTACCTCCCTCGGGACCCCGACCAGATCTTTGGGCTCCCATGCAAACACCTCCTTGTTTGCATGCAAGAAGCTGACCAACGCCTTTTCTTGGTCCGAGGCGAGGTTGGCTCCTATGGTGAAGGTGGCTCCTGACGCCCCATCCTCGTCAACCGGCACCTGCTTCGTCTTGGCCCGATCTTGGGAGAACAACTGCTTCTTCTTCGTCGGTGCAGCCCCCGGGGCCTCAGGGGCTCCTCCACCTACTGGTCGTGCTGATGCCGCGGCCTTGAAGGCAAGCTCGAGGGCCGTCAGGGCCTCCTTGGTGTTTCCGGCCACGGTGAGGATGCCGCTGCTCCCCGGCATCTTCATGAGGTTGTAGGCAGGATGAGTCGCTGCCATAAACTTGGCCAAGGCTGGGTACCCGAGGATGGCGTTGTACGGGAGGCTGATGCGGGCGATGTCGAAGTCGATAAGCTCAGTGCGGTAGTTGTCATGAGTGCCGAAGGTGACGGGGAGGCGGATCTGCCCCAGGGGGCTGGTGGAACCGTCGACGACCCCGGAGAAGGGCTTGGTGGGGCGGAGCCAGCCATGTGGCAAGTGTAGCAAGCCGAAAGCTTCCACAGAGAGCACGTTGAGGCCAGCCCCGCTGTCGATGAGGGTCTTGGTAACCGCCACGTTGCAGATGGTGGGGGTGCAGAGCATCGGGAGCGTGCCTGCGCCCGCGCTGGTTGCTGGGTGGTCTCTCGAGTCAAAGGTGAGGTCGGCCTTGGGCGCCGCCCATCCTGGGGGAGCTCCCTACTGCACGTGCGCGGCACCTACTTGGTGGAAGAACTGCTTGACGTGACGGTCCGAGGCCGGCGCCTGCGAACCACCGAGGAGGGCTACGACGGCGAGGGGCACCGGCACCGCGAAGCGCGCGATGAAGAGATCGCGCAGCTCCTGCCAGGAGGCCATAGAAGATTCTGGCAGGTTGAGCATCCAGGCGCGTGGCACGCCAGCAAGGGCCATGGGAAACCAGTTAGCCATGACCTTGTCGTCGCCACCGGCCACCAAAACGGCCTCCTCATACGCCTGGAGAAATGCCGCTGGGTCTGCCGCACCGTCGTAGCGAGGTGGCATCTCTGGATTGAACTTGGGTGGCCACTGTACATGTCGTAAGGCGGGGGTGAAGGCCCGGAGGCCCATGGCGCCTTCGTGCGCGCCCATCGACCCGGCCGGTGGAGCGGCGCCCGCCATGAGAGCTAAACGGAGGAGCGAAGCGGACGAATAGGCGAAGCTTCGACGCACCCCTACCTGGCGCGCCAATGTCGGATTCGGGGTTCCGCAGACCCTTAAGAGGTTCGAACTCTAGGGTTCGTGCGAAGAACTCTCCCTCCCCAGTCTGCCTGCTCAGCGATCCCATGGCCTAGCTCGACAAACCCAAGGGACAAGAGACACAACAGTTTATCCTGGTTCGGGCCACCTTGCGGTGTAATACCCTACTCCAGCTTTGTGGTGGATTGCCTCGGAGGGCTGAGGATGAACTAGTACAGAGGAGGAATGACCTCAGGAGGTGAGGTGTTCTTGAGCTTGATGAGCTGGTGAGGTGGTCAGGGTGGAATGGATCCGATCCCCCTCTATGGTGGTGGCTAAGTCCTATTTATAGTGGCCTTGGTCCTCTTCCCAAATGTAGGCGGGAAGGGATCCCACAATGGCCAAATTCAAAGCGAGACAACTAGTACAAGTTATCCTGACAAAAGTAGTCTTCGCCTGCAAAAGCCTCTGGCGGTGACGCTGCAGTGGGCTCCGCGATGACCTCCATCCTGCCGTCCTGGCGGTCCTGGTCTTGTTGCACCGATATGGAAACCTTTGCTTGATTCCTCGGGACTCCACGCCTGCGCTTGCCTCCTTGGCACCAAAGGGGAAACTGGTACACTGCGCCCGCTGGCGCCCGCCTGGTCTTGGTTGTCATGGCTCACGTCAGGCAAACCTCGCGAGGTGCGGCTTGCATTGATATCTCCGCTCCTCGAGAGCCAGCCTGGGGAGGCCACCCCTCGTGGAGGTCTTGGTGTCATCCGCCTCGCAAGGCTTGGCCCCTTGCGAGGGTCTTGAGTTGTTGTTGCTGAAGCTGGGCCATACCAGGCCGTCGATGGAGCCACGCCATGGGCCGCAGGCAGGCAAGTCTGGGCACCCCCGGTCCCAGGACGCCGACAGGCCTCGACGTTTCCTCAAGCCATGAAAATGTACTATAATTTGCTTGTCATCAATTCCTGCAAATCTCTATCTCTCTCTCAACATAGCAGATCATTATTAGACACTCAATCCTTCAATGGGAGCTTGCAAAATGCTTGCATTAGATCCCTCATTAGACACTATATGTTCATCACCAGGAGCATGTAAAATATTTGCATCAAATCCTTCATTAGCAGTCTGTTCATTAGACACTCAAGGCTCAAGAACAACATGAGATTGTACATTTGCACCAAAAACTTGATTAGACACATCAGGTTCAGTCAGTTCAGTATTGATTGGGGGAGTTATAAAATAAGCAGAAATTGGTTTCATTTTCTTATAGATTCCCTACATACAAGCAGTTTTACAACACCGTCAGGTTTAACTATTGGCCAGAAATTGAACAGTTGAATTAGATATAATCATGGATGTGATGTACCTGCTCGTTGTGCATGTTGCTCTTGCAAGCTGCGACTGTCCGTTTGCGCAAGCTCGATGCCATGCCCGTGCTGCTGCCGCTGCCTCCCACGTAGGCTACACCCAGGGTTGGATCTTCATCTTCTTGTCCTTCCATTCGCTTGAAGCCCGGCGACCGGCGTCCAACAAGGGCGCAAGGAAGTGCTGTGTCGGTCTGTCCAGCGGCGGCTAGGTTAGGAGCAAACCAGACTGGAGGCTGGAGCTAACGAATTGGGGATTTTTCCTGCTGTCGATCGATATGAGAGGCGCTCGTTTGGGGCGTGAGCCTGCTATAGGGCCTGCCTTGCACTTATGTTATTGGCCCATCCAAATTGAAACGTTTTTCTTCATTTTTTACATTGCCTGCTTGTGCGCTGGGATGAACAAAACTAGCCTGGGCCAACCTGAATGACTAAAACTAGGTGCGCACTTTCCAGCCACCCGAGGTGGCCGCCCATACCAGCCCCTACGGTGTTGTCGCCCCTTTTTGCGTGTATGATTGGGGTAGTGAAAAATATTCCTGTGGCGCTTTTGATTTACCCACAGAATGGTTGAATTGCTTGTTTCTATGAACTGAGTTTGCCAATAATGTGAAGAATGCCAGTCTTTTCATCCTATTGTAGATTGCTTAGATCTCGATATGACAAATGTAATCGTATGAAATATACAGTAAAAGCCAGTGTGATGTGTGTTGCTACAACTAGTCTGACAACCCGTCCTCATATAACTTATCAAGGGCGCACCATCTTATCTGATTAATCATTCGACTTACCAATGCAGTTTGGGAAGAAAGAAGTATTGGGACTGCATATCCAAGCAATTGATGCCATGGACTCCTTCGTAGAACCTTGTAAGCGAAAAAGAAGTTGCAGTGTACCTGTACAAAGAGCTAGCTTAATTACATTGCTTGGCTTAATTTACTTTTCTACTGATTACATAATGCCATAGCCTGTTAATCCAATTATAGACTACGCCTATCTATGTGTTTGATACTTACTGTTAAGAATTACCTGTTTACCTAAACTTAAATAGCTACTTAAGCACGTAGATAGCTGGTCATATGTACTTCTAGGGTGCAGCAAAATTCATGTGTAATTTATGTTCTGATACCCTATTTGTTTAAATGGTTTGCTGTTATCACTTGTAGCACTAGTAATGTTTGCATGTTCATAGACAAACAACTGTCAGGTTTATATGAGAACAACATATTTTTAACTTATATATATATATATATGTGTGTGTGTGTGTGTGTGTGTCGGAATGATTTTGCTTACATCAAAGAAATTTACAGATGTCTGTGTTGCTAGTAAACGGTACCGACTTGTTACTTTAATACGTTGCCAAGAACTTGTTAGTTTTACTAGTTCATGTGTAATTAAATACATTGCCAAAACTAGTTAGTTTTACTAGTTTGATGTTAGTTTCTTATGGCTCTTGCAGCACTTTATTTATGATTGCTAACATTCAAGTTTGCAGGATCCAACTGAAACTCTGTTGGCACAACAGGTATGTTTGCAAAAACTTCCTTGTTTACCTGGTTTGCTGCTATAACTTGTTGCTGTAATCATCTTACCAACTTCAAGTTTTCAGGATCCAATTGGAAGTCCAGTTGCACAGCAAGTACATTTTCAAAAATATATTTGTGTAACAGGTTTGCTGTTGTAACTTGTTTCTTTAATCAAGTTACTGACTACTCAACTTTTCAGGATCCAAGAGAAACTCCAATGCCACAACATGTTCCTTTTGCAAAACTTGTTTCTTTAACTGCTTTGCTGCTGCAACCAGTTGCTCTAATCACGTTACTGGCTACTCAACTTTTCAGGATCCAAGAGAAACTCCAATGCCACAACAGGTACCTTTTGCAAAACTTGTTTGTTTAACTGCTTTGCTGCTGCAACCGGTTACAATGATGTTAATAACTACTTTTCAGCATCCAATCGAAACTCTTTAATTCCTTGTTTGTTTAACTGGTTTGTTGTTCTAACTCCCAGTTTAGATGTTTTGCTAACTTCAACTTTTCGGAAGCCAATCGAAACTTTAATGGCAAAATAGGTTAGCCCAAGATTAAAGAGCGAGGTCCCCATGGATGTTGTATCATCCCACAGCAGTGGCACTAGCCCAATCATGCATCATGAATTGCCAACTGCTGGTGCTCTAGAGGCTAAACTATTGGTAGAAAGAGATTCTGCTTCTGCACTTAGAGATGAAGTTAACATGTTGAGGAAGCAAACAGCACAATCACAAGCAGTACTCAAGACAACCATTAAATATTTGGTGGATTTCAAAACGAAGCAAGCTGAGACTGACCACATTGTTAATGTCCTGAAGGAAAAAAGGAAATTAAATTCCCACTTGGTAAATCATAGGTGAAATGTTTTTTCCGTCATTGAATAACCTTTGTGTTGTTTGTTCATGTAATCAATCAAACCATTTGTTTTAGAGATCATGTAATAATTGTTTTTTGTGTTTTGGTTTGTAATTTTTTTAGCACGAGTCTGTATTAATTGATAAGACTCTGAGACATTTCATTTTGATTGGTGTGCCTGACCTACAAATATACCAATCGGGCTGAATGTGCATTCAGCAATAATAGTAGTATAGATGGTCCTTAAGTGGCACGCATCTGAAAGGGTCAAGATGTTGTACTAGCTTTGCTAAAAAATGATGCTCTTCTAGCAAAAACAGTACAACGGCTTGACTTATGTATGTTAGTTGATATTATTGATCCATATACTCTATAAGTGCTTGTATGTCTGTTAGTTTTGTACATTATTGGTTGATTGACTCAGTATTTTGAATCTTGAGACATCGCTCGTGTACATATCTAAATGGGAGTACACTATATGTTGCGTGTCATACATGTACCACTTGAGTTGGACATAAAGTGGTTTCAAATATTCGAATTCACCTTAAACTGGATTCTAGCTTTTGAATTCGAGTATCGGCATTTGTAAATCATATTCATATATGAGAGTGGAATACATCTTTGTTGTGCTTTTGAAGATATATAAAAAACATAGAATGATTTATAAAGATTCGTATAAGAATACAAAATGGACGCCAACCATGCGTGCCAAAACACCCTACCTGTCAGCCCTACCTGTCACAACCACCCTACCTATCAGCCCCGTTCATACACCATGGGTGCCAACCATGGGCGCCAAAACACCCTCTCCTCGCCCAAAATCACTCTGGGCAAATATTGGGGAGATGCGAGATTACCGTCCTATCCCCAACAGACGAGACGTCCAAATTTTAAACAGGGGCTAAGTTCGTAACGTTCCCATATTTCAGACAGGCGCGTCCCAAAAACTTGGTTCCCCGTACCTCTCCCTCCATTTTTCCCATTCATACACCGTCCGGCTAGAACACCATCCCCACACCAGCCTCCTTCGTCCGCCACCCCATCCATCGCCGTCGTCCTCCACCCCATCCATCGCCGCCGTCCGCCACCATGTCGGAGCGCCTAGCAAGACCGCATCGTCCACTGCTAGAGATGGACGTTTCTCATCCATGGCGATGGACCAGGAGCCTTGCATCGCGTCCTCTCGCTTCATCTGTGTCGTCGTCCACCTTGCCGGGGCTACTCCCACGGCCTTCTCGTCCACCGCAAAGGGACTTATCCCCCGATGCACCCGTCTACCGTCCCAGGTCTGCTTCAACGCCACCGACAGCCATCGCACCCCCGATGCCTACACGCCACCGCAAGAGAGGTGGTACTACTTCATATCTGCTCAACCTTTTGATCTCAACTAGAAAATATATCGTAACTTGGTTACTATACTTTCTTTTCAGCTCTTAGAATTTAGTTCTTAGTTCGAAGCAAACAATGGTTGCTAAATAGCATTTCTGTAGTTTGCAGCTTCAAATCTGCCATGGCACAGTCATAATAGGGTTTAATTGATCATGCTTAGGGTTTCCCCCCTTTTATGATCACTATACGATCAGCATACGTGCTTCGTGTCATAATAGCACTGCTCCACCCATCAAGCTAAACAAGCTTAGTTTTCCAAATACGAATCTGATATTATTAAAACAGAGTCATTTAATTGGTCAGCTAAATGTTTCTAATTTAGTTTCAAAAATGCATGTACGCCGCTGGGGTGTGGATCTACAGGGTGCCCACGGTGGGCCGCGGCCCACCCTGAGATTTTGGGTCAGCCCAGACCCCGATTCCCCTCTGTTCTGTTGCGCTTCCGATATCTACTCACCCCCAGCCGCCAGTCTCACCGGCGACTTGTCGTCCCCGGATGACATGACTCTAGGAGGAGACATCGGACTAACAGGAGGTCAGGAGCCGCTCGCCCAACAGCGTCACTGCTGCCCGGGCGCGCCGCCGTGCCTACCTTCCCAATCCGTTCAGGGCTCAGGCGTGCAGCAGCCACTAAGCCAACCCGATTTATCCTAAGACAAATCCTTAACACTCAGCAGTCACTTCTCATCACCCATTTTCTAATTGATTCATTACTCATTAGGCAGGACTGTCATTAGGGTTTGTTGTGTACTGAGTGCTACCTACACTTAATGGTTCAGATATTTCAGTAATCTTTAGTACCTGTAAAGTTCACAGGGTTTCAAAATTCCGGCCCTAGGAACAGACACTAGTCATGTTGGATTGTTGGTCATAGTGACATTGACCCAGATTACTACTGCAGGCCAGGTTTGTTGAAAATTTTACTTATCTTTCTTACTCATTCGATAGGATATCCAATTATTCACGTCGATTAGTTGCAAACAATAAGTGCTAGACCAACTTCTTGATTCATATTTTGGACGGTCTCTTACTGCAGTTACAATTCTGCATGCTTGTCCTAGTAAGCTCACAAGTAATGATTGATTCACTACCTCTATACTTGCCTTGTCATATTTGTTGTCAATATTCTTTTAGGGTGGACCACCCTGTTTCAAAATATTGGAACCGCAGACATGAGTGAATATTATTTCTCTGTGTGATCTCTTCCATCATGTGTGGGCAACAAACACTGCATTGTATAGAAAGAAAGTGTCACATCCACCTTTTACATAGACTACGATCTTTTACATGGAATACAATTTGCCTACTTGCTTTGTGTCGCACTACCAGCACTCCACCCTTGAAGCTAAACATTATGCCACTCATAATTCCTTAGTTTATTTGTTCAAATACGAATTTGATATGATTATAATGTTCCTACTTCAGTCTTGAAATGTGTGTCCGCTTGTTATAGAGACATAAGAGGTTTGTATTTCTGTGTGTGGTCTGGTCAGCACGGTTGGGGGATGAACTTTGTATATGCAGGGGTTTGTAGGGAGACACTCTTCAAGTTGAATCCGCAATGCATTCTATAGATAATCTGACTACTTTTTATGTTTTCATGAATCTCGGATACTGAACAACATCATAATGATTATGAGCTTGCGTGCATGAAAAGAATAAAGTAGAACAATGCCATGGCTGTCAAACTTGGCATTAAGGGACTGAAATCAAGTCTGGATGCAATGCAATGCAAACGCTCTCCACATACAGATTCATGCTCAGAATATGATCCTAACAATGATTCTGAGCTAGAGGGAGACCTAAGTCAATGTAGCTCCCTAGTGGACGAGTTAGAGGCAGATGCCCTATCTTATTCACCCATCAAGGTGCTTGCTCTAACTTTCCATGGTTATATTGGTCGCACATATCTTGCAACTGATGCTTTGCATTGCTTCTACTTTGTTGCACCGCCATTAGCTTAGTTTACACATCGTGTATGTGAATACCCCTACCTATCCATTTTCAGTACATATTCCATCTGTCATCATACCATATTTATCCATTCAAATGATGTTCTTGTGTATTAGACGTTCAAAAGGAAGAGGGCGATTGCTGATCGTGGAGGAGCACGAACAAAGTATTTGGAAAAGGTAGTGACACCTGATAAATCAAATAGTCCATTAGGTGTAGTTGCAATATCACCGGACCCAGAAAACACGGCCACAACTCTAGCAGACTCTAGCCATACTACACTGGCCATCTCTGATACCCCAACTCAGCAGACCCCAACTGCAGCAAATAGTATGATGATGCCAGTTGACATAGCACCAGCTCTACGATGCAAAACCCCCATTCCAGCAAAGAGTACACCAAATCCAGTTGCCAAATCCCTTTTCGAATGAGATGGAGCCCCAATTGCAGCAAATAGGACCCCTGTTCCACTTCTTCCCAGTTTAGAAGATGAAGCTTATATTGTTGTCAGGAACTTTGTGCGCATCTTTCCTTCATGGAAAGATTATACCACAGACACAGAACAATTTCCAATCTTCCTCCGCAACTTATGCGTAAGTAATGTACTAATGTTATTCATGGTAATTACTGCATATGTTTCTGCTGACAGAAGACATAAGATTTCATTCTTTTAAATAGGCAAGGACCAAACTGGATAGTCAAGATGAGCAAGGGTTGGCTGTGCTTTTCAAGCACTCGTTGATGAAGTATCGTTCCTACCTGAGGCAAGCGCACTTCGATGGGAAGCCTCTAAACGAAATTTCTGTAAAGTCTCCGATGCTACATTTATTAGAGAGTGACTGGAATAATCTTGTTACACATTGGTCTCGTCTGCAGCGTAAGGTACTGTCTATGATATCACATCACAATTTGAACTACATTTCTGCATGTGCCTTAACGTCTCACTTGTACGAAAACTGTTTGCAGAAGAACATTCATTCTCAAGGGACCACAGAATCTCGCAACTAACTGCACACTGCATTGCTCTTGTGAGTACCTCTTGCCCTGTATGACCATACTTACTTTCATAGCTGGTTGATTATGTAGCATCGCTTCACATGTTAGCCTCGTTATCCTCTATTTGGTGGACATTATAAGATCCGTATCGACTCTTACATAAATTTAGAATCAACCCAATGCTTTTGAAGAGGTTTAGCTCTGCAGTCCTCTTGTAAGGACTAAACATCATCTATCACTGTACTTACATTAACAGCTACTCCCTCTGTCCCATAATATAAGAGCGTTTTGTACAGTACACTAGTGTACAAAACACTCTTATATTATGGGAAGGAGGGATGGGTTCATTGTGTAGCATTCTGCATCTTATCTCCCTCGCCCACCATTTACTAAAAAATATCAGATCTATACTTAATCTTACCAAAAAGTTGAATACACAGACAATGCCAGTGCAGAAGTGTAGCCCATTGCTCTTGTCAGTACATTTTGTCCTGTAACGCTTGTACTTACAGGGATTCGTAGTTGATTATGTAGCATCAATTTGCATCTTATCTTCATTATCCTCTATCCCTTCCAGTCTTATCATATCTAGAATTACTCCCTACAAAATGTAGAGTACAGGCAGTGCTTATGGAGAAGATTCTGTGCTGAAATTCTTGAGTTATCCTTCCCTTGACATGGAGAAGGGCATTATAAAGCCGGTATTAACTGTTAATATAAGTCTGTCCTTCTAAAGCCTTTATCCTCAACTGCTGTTTAATTTGCTCATACTCCCTATCGTCAATTGCTGTTTAGTTTGTTGTTTCTATCAAAATGTATGTTCGCAACAATTGTAAGTTCCAAGTTTTAGTTGTAAAACCAAATTCCTTATTTATACCATGCACATTACTCAATACTCCCTATATGTAAACTTGTTTTTGTGGATCTATAATCCAGTGTGTGGTGAAGCAGCCCATGTTTGCACCTTGTCATCTCCTGTTTTATCTTACTGATGTGGCTGATGATATGAACAACATGCCCTGCACATTAACCAAAATAGATACAATGATTGTCTTTGCCCTTCATCTATGCTTGTTTGGTTGACATGGTAATCCAGTAGTGTGGTGAAGCTCCCCGCATTATGAACAATGCCAAATTATGCTATTGATATTTTGAACTGACTCTTTATTTTCTAATTTGAAATTGGATGGAATTGACAGCACATTTACCATCTTTGTTTATACACGTGCAAAACCTGTCATCTCTCTGCTTGTTTCAGGGTGATATGCCTGATGGCATGCACAAGTCTGCTAAAGGCTGTGAGACAAACCCAACATATATTGCAGCAAAGAAGGCAAAACATCTTGAAGATAGCAAGACAACCCCAAAGTCATGTCTTGATGCAGTGTTCAAGTTACTTGAGGCTAGCAGTCAGACAAGCTCACAGAATTCACTGTCTGAATCTGTTTGGCTTCTTCAGTCCCAAGTTCATGCAGAAAGGCATTCTGCAACTCAACTTCGACTTGAAGTCCTATCTCAAAGGAAGATCGCGGAGAACACCAATGAGAACCTCATTGCTAAACAGCTACACCTGGAAGCTATGACCGACATGCTAGGTCGGTCTCACAGCCTTGCTCAGCAGCTTGCGCAGCAGCTCCTGTGCAAGGCTAACCTTTCTTGAACTGTCTTAAGTGGTCTTGGTTCACTATTATTTTGTTACGCTGCAATGGCGCCCAGTTTTTGTAATCTGCTTCTTCGTTGCGCTTTATGATCACTGGTGGCGAACTTCGATGCCCAGTGGATGTAATATACCATAAATCCTTTATTGTATAGTGTAGGTTTATTCTAAGTTACTATGTCGTAATTTCTTTATTGTATAGAGTAGGTTTGTTCTTCATTCCTACTAGTTACCGTATATGCCATCATTCGCTATCTGAAAAAAGGGCGAAAATCTGATGTAGTCGACCGAGCCGAAACATTCACCTCTAACGGGCCTGCATTTTAGCGGGCCATAATTGGGCCGGCCCGCAACTTTCTTGGGCCGGAAAGGCCATTGGGGCCCTTCACACTTTGCGCCAGGCCCATAACTTACACATGCCTACATTCGGCCCAAAGTTTAATTGGCCTTTAGTGGACCCAGCGCTTAGTTGGGCCCATGTAGCTTTGGGCCATTAACACGCTGAATATTCTGGTGGCCTGTTACGCCCAGAAGATACCATGGGCCTTTAGCAGGCCGAAATGCATGTTGGGCCTCAATTTTCAATAGACGTCCACGGGCCTTTAGCAGGCTGAAATGTAGAACGGGCCATTATTGGCCCAGTTATATGACGGGCCATTACCAGGCCGAAACATATCTCGGGCCTTAGTTGGCCCACTGATATAATGGGCCTTTAAGAGGCCAAAATCTTAGTAGAGGCATCAACGGGCCGAATTATACGACATGCCTTTAACAGGCCCAAAGTCACGTTGGGCTGAACTGTTGCCACCTTGATCACGGGCCGTTAGTGGGACGGATGTCGCGTCGTACAATATATGGCCCATGGGCACCACGGGCCATTCCCAGGCCGAAAGACACACCGGGCTGAAATGGGCCCATGTCTACATCGGGCCTCTAACAGGCCAAAATGTCACTGGGCCGTAATTAGGCCCAAATACTCGGTGAACAATTAACGGGCCAGATCCGGCTTTGGGCCATAAATGGGCCATGTTTAAGCAGGCCATTAGTGGGCTGGCCAACTAGTCCTTGAGTAAATACTACGGGCCTTTGACTGGGCCGGCCTTTTTAACCTATATGGGCCTCTGTTGGGCCCTGCCACATGTCGACGTATCATAGGCATGTCTCCTCCATTGGATGGACGACAACTGGCCCACCAAGGAGCCGACACGTGTTTCCTCCGGCCAATGATGATTTTACACATGGAAAATCCCCATTAGTCCGGGCTGTTAACAGGTTATCAGATCCAAACCAGAACTCGATAGCATAACGGCAACCGTTATGGTGGATGCCATGTGTCGGTTACCCTTGACGAAAGCACTTTCATGACGCGCCATTTATCGTCATGGAAGTGGACACTTCCGTGTTGATAATTTTGGTATTGTCATGGAACACTTCTATGACAGCACATGTATGACTATCTTGATTCTGTCATAAAATCGTCATGGATGTACATGCATGACAGAAAACGTGAACTATTGTGACAAACATGTATCATCACAGAAGTGGTTTTTTTGTAGTGTATTCACCAACTTTGAATTCCCGCTTTTGGATTCTTTTGTCATGCCATCTTTTAACTTTTTCTTTGAATAGTTTGGCATTTTCATAAGCTTGGATTCTCCATTCATCTAGTGAGCTAATATCAAATAACCTCTTTTCACCGGCAAGTTTGAAGTCATAGTTGAGTTCTTTAATTGCCCAGTATCCTTTAAGTTCTAACTCAAGAGGCAAGTGACAAGCTTTTTCCATAAACCATTTTGTATGGAGACATGCCCACAGGATTTTTATAAGCTGTTTTATAGGCCCAAAGTGCATCATCAAGTTTCTTAGACCAATTCTTTTAGGACCTATTGACAATTTTTTGTAATATTAACTTTATTTCTCTATTGCTAAGTTCAACTTGTCCACTAGATTGAGGATGATAGGGTGATGCAATTCTATGGTTGACATCATATTTAGCAAGCAATTTACGGAAAGCACCATGAATAAAATGTGAACCACCATCAGTGATTAAATATCTAGGGACTCCAAACCTCGGGAAGATAATTTCTTTAAGCATTTTAATGGAGGTGTTATGATAAGCACTAGTAGTTGGAATAGCTTCTACCCACTTAGTGACATAATCAACAGCAACCAAAATATGTGTATACCCATTAGAGGAAGGAAAAGGTCCCGTATAATCAAAGCCCCAAACATCTAATGGTTCAATAAAAAGTGAATAATTCATAGGCATTTCCTGATGTCTACCAATATTACCAATTCTTTGACATTCATCACAAGATAAGACAAACTTACGAGCGTCCTTGAAAAGAGTAGGCCAATAAAAACCAGATTGTAATACCTTGTGTGCAGTTCTATCTCCCACATGATGACCTCCGTAGGCTTCGGAGTGACATTTCCGTTCATGCTCGGGTATACAACGTCTAACAATACCATCTCCTCCTTCTTTATATAGATGTGGGTCATCCCAAAAGTAATGTCTTAAATCATAGAAGAATTTTTTCTTTTGTTGGTATGTGAAACTAGGTGGTATAAATTTAGCAACAATATAATTAGCATAGTTAGCATACCAAGGAGTATTATGAGAGGCATTTATGACAACTAGTTGTTCATTAGGGAAGCTATCATCAATAGGTAGAGGGTCATCAAGAATATTTTCTAACCTAGACAAGTTATCATCTACAGGGTTCTCAGCTTCTTTCCTATCAGTGATGCGTAATTCAAATTCTTGCAGCAAAAGAACCCATCTAATGAGTCTAGGTTTAGCATCTTTATTTTCCATAAGGTATTTAATAGCAGCATGATCGGTGTGAACAATTACTTTGGAATCAATAATGTAAGATCTGAATTTATCACAAGCAAACCCAACTGCTAATAATTATTTTTCAGTAGTAGCATAATTTCTTTGGGCACTGTCTAGAGTTCTCCTAGCATAATGGATAACATTTAATTTCTTATCAACTCTTTGTCCCAAAACAGCACCAACAGCATAATCACTAGCATCGCACATGATTTCAAAAGGCAAGTTCCAATCAGGTGGTTGAACAATAGGTGCAGAAGTTAAGGCTTTCTTAAATGTTTCAAAGGCTTCTACACAATCATCATAAAAAACAAATGGAACATCTTTTTGCAAAAGATTGGTAAGAGGCCTAGAAATTTTAGAGAAGTCTTTAATAAACCTCCTATAGAAACCAGCATGACCAAGGAAACTACGAATACCTTTAATATCTTTAGGACACGGCATTTTGTCAATTGCATCAACTTTAGCTTTATCCGCCTCAATACCTCGCTCAGAAATTTTGTGCCCCAAGACAATACCTTCATTCACCATAAAGTGGCACTTCTCCCAATTCAAGACAAGATTAGTTTGCTCACATCTCTGCAAAACTCGATCACGGTTGCTTAAGCAATCATGAAATGAAGTTCCGTAAATGGAGAAATCATCCATGAAAACCTCAACAATCTTCTCGCAAAAGTCAGAGAATATAGCAGTCATATATCTTTGAAAGGTAGGAGGTGCATTACATAAAACCAAAAGGCATACGTCTATAAGCATAAGTTCCAAAAGGACAAGTGAAGGTGGTTTTCCCTTGATCAGTTGCGATACAGGTATTTGAGAGAAACCAGAATATCCATCCAAAAAGCAAAAGTGTGTGTGCTTTGACAATCTTTATAACATTTGATCAATGAAAGGCAGAGGGTAATGATCTTTTCTAGTAGCTTTATTTAATTTTCTAAAATCAATTACCATTCTATAGCCAGTCACTATTCTTTGTGGAATGAGTTCATTTTTATCATTGGGAACAACAGTAATACCTCCCTTCTAAGGGACACAATGAACGGGACTTGCCCATCTACTATCAACTATGGGATAGATTATACCTGCTTCCTGAAGCTTTAGTATTTCAGTTCTTACCACTTCTTTCATCTTAGTATTCAATTGTTGTTGATGATCAACGACGGGTTTAGCATCAAGTTCCATATTAATCTTGTGATGACAGAGAGTGGGACTAATGCCCTTAAGATCATCAAGAGTATATCCAATAGCAGCACGGTGCTTCCTCAGAATTTTTAATAACCTTTCTTCCTCATGTTCTGTAAGGTTAGCACTAATAATAACATGATATATCTTTTTCTCATCAAGATAAGCATACTTTAAAGTATCAGGCAATTACTTTAATTCAAACACAGGGTCTCCTTTAGATGGAGGAGGACCTCCTAGAGTTTCAACAGGTAAATTGTGCTTAAGGATAGGTTGTTACTCAAAGTATATTTTATCTATTTCATTTCTTTCATGCAAGTGCATATCACTTTCATGGTCTAGCAAATATTGTTCTAGTGGATCAGTAGGAGGTACGGCAATAGAATCAAGACCAATTATTTCATCCTTACTAGGTAATTCTTTATTATGAGGTTGTCTACGAAACTTAGAGAAATTAAACTCATGAGACGCATCACCAAAATTGACACTGACCATTTCTTTATGGCAATCTATCTTATCATTAACAGGGTTCAAGAAATGTCTACCAAAAATTATAGGACAAAAATCATCTTGTGGGGAACCAAGAACTAGAAAATCAGTAGGGTATTTTATTTTCCCACACAAGACTTCAACGTCTCTAACAATCCCAATTGGTGTGATGGTGTCTCTATTAGCAAGTTTAATAGTAACATCAATGTCTTCTATTTCAGCAGGTGCTATATCATTCATAATTTTTTGGTATAAGGTAAAAGGAATAGCACTCACACTAGCACCCAAATCACATAAACCATGATAGCAATGATCTCCTATTTTAACTGAGACAACAGGCATGCCAACAACAAGCTTGTTCTTATCTTTAGTATCGGGTTTGGCAATTCTAGCAGCTTCATCACAGAAATAAATAACATGCCCATCAATATTATCGACCAAGAGATCTTTAACCATAGCAATACTAGGTTCTACTTTAATTTGTTAAGAGGGTCTAGGTGCTTTAATATTACTTTTGTTAACCACGGTTGACACCTTAGCATGTTCCTTTATCTTAACAGGGAAAGGTGGTTTTTCAATATAAGCAGTAGGCACAACTGGATCAACATTGTAAAGCATAGTTTCATCTTTAACTGTAACTAGCTCCTCAATATTTTCTTTAATAGGGGGATGATATTTAAACCACTTCTCTTAAGGGAGATCAACATGAGTAGAAAATGATTCACAAAAAGAGGCTACTATCTCAGAGTCAAGTTTATATGTAGTGCTAAACTTGTGAAAAGCATCGATATTCATAAAAGATTTAACACAATCAAACTCAAGCTTAATACCTGACTCTTTACCTTCATTGAGTTCCCAAGCTTCAGAGTTGCATTTAATTCTTTCCAAAAGATCCCACCTAAATTCAATAGTCTTCTTCATAAAAGAACCAGCACAAGAAGTATCGAGCTTGGATTGATCATTACGAGAAAGCCGAGCATAAAAACTCTGTATAATAAGTTCTCTTGAAAGCTCATGATTGGTGCATGAATATAACATTGATTTAAGCCTCCCCCAAGCTAGAGCGATACTTTCTCCTTCACAAGGCCAAAAATTATATATATAATTCCGATCACGATGAACTAGATGCATAGGATAATTTTTTTGGTGAAATTCTGATTTCAATCGATTCCAATCCCAAGCTCTAATATCATCACATAGCCTATACCATGTCAATGCTTTTCCCCCCAAAGATAAATGGAAAACCTTCTTCTTAACTTCATCTCGAGGTAAACATGCAAGCTTAAATAATCCACAAACTTCATCCACATAGATTAGGTGCATATCAGGATGTAGTGTTCCATCTCCTTCATAACGATTAGCTAGCAGTTTCTCTATAATACCCGAAGGAATTTCATAACCAATATTTTCAGTAGGTGCAGTAGGTTGAGGGGCAACTCTTTGTGCTTCCTGTCGAGGTGAAGATACCCCGAATAAACCCCTCAAAGGATTGTTTTTCATAGTAGCAAGTAATAGTAAATTTCAGCACGTAATATAATTTTTCCCTTACCAATTTCCACTTACCAAGAGCGCTTCACTCCCCGGCAATGGTGCCAGAAAAGAGTCTTGATGACCCACAAGTATAGGGGATCAATCGTAGTCCTTTCAATAAGTAAGAGTGTCGAACCCAACGAGGAGCAGATGGAAATGACAAGCAGTTTTCAGCAAGGTAATTTCTGCAAGCACTGAAATTGTCGGTAACAAGTAGTTTGGTAGCAAGATAATTTGTAACGAGGAAGTAACGGTAATGGTAACAGAAGTGCAGCAAGGTAGCCTAATCCTTATTATAGCAAAGGACAGGCCGGAACGGTCTCTTATAAGTTATAATAAGCAAAGCATTCTTGAGGGCACACAGGAATTTCATCTAGTCACTTTCATCATGTTGGTTTGATTCTCATTCGCTACTTTGATAATTTGATATGTGGGTGGACCGGTGCTTGGGTGCTGTTATTACTTGAACAAGCCTCCCACTTATGGTTAACCCCCTCGCAAGCATCATCAACTACGAAAGAAGAATTAAGATAACAATCTAACCATAGCATTAAACATATGGATCCAAATCAGCCCCTTACGGAATAACGCATAAACTAGGGTTTAAGCTTCTGTCACTCTAGCAACCCACCATCTAATAACTACTCCACAATGCATTCCCTTAGGCCCAAATATGGTGAAGTGTCATGTAGTCGACGTTCATATAACACCACTAAGGATCTCACAACATACATATCATCAAAATATCGAACGAAAATCAAATGCACATGATTACTTGCAACATGACTTCTCCCGTGGCCTCAAGAACAAGGGCTACTACTCACAAATTATATTCATGCTCAAGATCAGAGGGATATTAAATAGCATAATGGATCAGAACATATAATATTCCACCAAATAAACCATCTAGCAACAACTACAAGATGTAATCAATACTACTAGTCACCCACAGGTACCAATCTAAGGTTTTGATACAAAGATTGAACACAAGAGATGAAATAGGGTTTGAGATGAGATGGTGTTGTTGAACATGTTGATGAAGATTGGCCTCCCAAAGATGAGAGGGTTGTTGGTGATGACGATGGCTTTGATTTCCCCCTCCAGGAGGGAAGTTCCCCCGGCAGAATTACTCCGCCAAAGGGCAAAAGTGCTCCTGCCCAAGTTTCGCCTCGAGACAGAGGCCCTCCATCCCGAAAGTCCTCTCCTTATTTTTTCTAGGTCAAAAGACCTTATGTACCAGAAGATGGGCACCAGAGGTGGGCCAGGGAGCCCACTACCCACCAGGGCGCGCTTGGAGGGGGTGGCGCGCCCTGGTGCCTAGTGGGCACATGGGTGGCCCCCTCTGGTATTTCTTTATTCCAATATGTTTTATATATTCCAAAATAATTCTCCATGAAATTTCATCTCATTTGGAGATGTGCAGAATAGGTATCTCTGACATGGCTTTTTCAGGTCCAGAATTCCAGGTGCCGGTATTCTCCCTCTTTGTGTAAACCTTGCATATTATGAGAGAAAAGGCATTAGAATTACTCCACAAAGTGTTATAATGAATAAAAACACTATAAATAACAGTAGGAAAACATGATGCAAAATGGACGTATCAACTCCCCCAAGCTTAGACCTCGCTTGTCCTCAAGCGAAAGCCGATATCGAAAATCATGTCCACATGTTTAGAGAGAGAGGTGTCGATAAAAACAAAATACGGACATAGTAGCATCATGCTTATTATTATAACATCAATAAACTTTATCATAAAGCTTCTGATGAGCAAGTAATAATTCATCACAACATCAAAGTCTAAAGCATAAACTTTCTTGAAAACTAACAAACTATGTTCTCAGTCAACTTTGCAATTACAATTCATCATATTTTCAGGAAGGCTCTTGTATCAGAGCCTTTTGGCAAGTCCACATACTCAACCATCATTTAGTCTTCTATGATTGCTAACACTCACATCATATATATGAGCAAAAAGTTTCAACTGCACACATAGAAAGATAGGGGCTTATTGTTTTGCCTCCCAACTTATTCACCTCAAGGGTGATGTCAACAATAATAACTCATGATCACTCATATCCAACTGGATATATGTGCCTAGATCTTTCCCCACCACATGGTGCTTGGAAAAGAGAAAATAAAAAGGAATAGAGGAAAACACTTTGACTCTTGCATACAAGTAAATACATAAAAGTAAAAGATAGGCCCTTCGTAGAGGGAAGCATAGGTTGTCATGCACTTTTTGGTTTTGTATGCACAATCTCTTAATGCAAAAGAACGTCAGATTATATTGCCCGTCTTTGTTTGCTCACTAGCCAACCTCGAGCATATCGATCCTCTAACCCTCGCCTCTCATATGGTCCTGTCGGGTTTGCACAAGAAACCTGCTAGTTACTGCTCTCCATCGCGGTGAGGCATATTTCCTCGTAATCCCTCTTCCTATTTTGTTCGGTATGTTCCCAAATTGGCTATAAAATAACAGAGAGCGTATATATGTTCATTATCTACCTTCCTAACTAGTACATATAAGTTGTATTTATTCCAATTAGTTATTGTCGATTTACAGATCATGGGCGCCCGAGTCACACAAAGTTAACAAATTAGCCGTACATTTTCTAAATTATTGCATGAAATTTTTAGACAGCTTGCTACCAAGTTGTTAGCTTTATGCTTATCCTCCTTTCCTGAGTTTCGCATGTGTTCTGTGTAGATGCCGAGTAGCAGCGGCAACACTCATGCTTCAGGCGATGTATCTTCATCTGAGTCCGACAACCCTAGGTCTCCAGCAGATGGTGAGGGATCAAGTAATCTGGAATGGGATAGAGCTGCAGTAATTACCCTTCCGGTCAGGACACGGAGGAATGCTCCAAGGAAGCCCACACAACAGCCTAAAGGTGTATATGAAGTAACCGACATCAATTTAAAGTCTTGGGCTCCTACTAAACCAGATAAAGCACGCATGAGGTTCAGGAGTGTGTGTGGATTTGTTGGCAGGGCAAGGCTCAACATTAATTTGCCGGGGTTTCGAAAGGCTGACACAGAAACACGTCAAAGGATAGTTCAGAGATCATGGACCACTTCAATGTTCCAGAGCAGTGGAGAATGCAGGTGGAACACGCTGCACCGAAGAAGGCTAGGGATCCTTGGAGAAACTGGAAGCACGTGTTGTACAAGAAGTACTTGAGTGAAGGCAAGGATCCAATCCCCGCATAACCTCAAATTACAAAGGCAGACTAGGCAGAATCAAAAGGGTCAGGGCAACTACAGAGTTTACTGAGAAGAGTGCCAAGCAATCGGAACTTTAGAAGAGGAACACACACACCCCCATCGTATGGGTGGGACGGGATACTACGGCATGAAACCGATATGGGACCAGGAGGACAAAGAAGCAGTAGTTGAGGGTGGGAAACCGGCCTTTAGTGAAATCAGGGGCGAACACGCTAGAGACTACTTGCGAGCACGTGCAAGGAGGCGTGATGATGGAACTTATTACTTTGAAAAATCACGTGACGAAGAACTGTATCGTGTGATGTTAAAGGCTTCCAAGATTCCTGGAAGGTTCTACAGGAACTCAGGGCCATGTGACATTCTGTCCGATGCTCTGGAAACAAGAGAGCCCCTTGGCCGTGCAAGGGGTATAGTTGTCAATGTCCCGCACAAGAGGGCTTTCACACTCAGCAAAGAAGAGAGGCTTTGCATGAAAATAAGAGAGGAGTGAAATGAAGCAGATTGAATTGTATGAAAGGTTGAGGAAGGACATGTATCCGACAGTTCAAAAGGAAATTGAGGAGTCAATGATGATGCAGAAGACTCTAACACTAACAAATAGCCAGCAGATGGGAGGGGAGGCGGGCATGGAGGATGTTGGTTATTGCGCAACAACACCGCACAAGAGTAGTTGTTCTTCAGTTGACCCCAGCGACACTGAGACTGCAACTGCTCATGATGATGCTATATCTGATCTATCTGGAATGAAAGATGGACCGAGGGGCGTGCATACACATTATGAAGGTGCGTTAAAATGTGCAACAGCCTAGGTTTGCCCACCCTTCTTGGAAGAGGGCCTCTTGTTGGACAATGTGCCATTGAAGACGGGCTGTGTGAAGTGCTACATGACTGAAGTAAAGCCTGGATTCAATGAATTTACCCTGAAGAATGTCCTAAGGGACTTTGATGAGCAGAGGACCTTGGGAGAAACACTGTTACATCACATACAGTGGCCACAAAAGGAAATAGACTTCATGGATGAGATCCCTGAAGCCCCGCCAAGAGCAACCAATGTCGCCCTTCATCAGGTGATGCTCTTCTTGCCACAGCAGCTCTCGCGTGCTTCCCCCAAGGAACCTAATACTCGTAATATGATGGCTAATGCATCAACCTGTGATCAGCCCGCCCGACTTTGTGCCGTACAGGCCATGTCATTATCTGCCCCAGATCAGCCAGTGGCAAGGCCTACAATTGCTAAAGGCGCACCACCGGTTCAGATGCTGGCCACTGAAGCAGTGGGGAAGACTCAGCTGCACCACATGCTCAGCAAACCAACCTAGTGGAATGGACTGCTAAGCAGTCTGATACTTCGGAGCCGCTTGCTAAGCAGTCTATAGGTCCAGAACTGACTGCTTATCAGTCCGTCAATACGCAGCCGCGTGATCAGCATACCGATGCATCGGCACTGCTTGCTCAGCAAACCAACGCGTTGGCACAGCCTCCTCAGCACACCGACAAGTTGGCACCACCTGCACAGAAACCCGACATAGCTTCAATGCCTGGTCAGCAGTTCGATGCCTCTGCTCCTACAGCCCGGCAGTCCGTCAAGCAGCACCGCCAGCTCAGCAGTTCAGCGTAGCTAAACCGACTGCTAAGCAGTTCGTCATAGCTTTACCGTCTACTCAGCAGTCCGCCTTTTAGCCATCCAGACCTTGGACCAGAAGTGCTTCAAGTACCAAGAACGAAGCGGGCAAAAAGGCTGCACCCATGAGGAAGCGGCCCCCGAGACTGAAGAGGAATGAGAATGATTGCCTCTTACTTAAGGCACTCATCGCCCAAAACCAAATTAACAGCAAGTTGTTCGAATTGGAGAGTAATATTATTTCTGACAACATGGACGATGCATAAATAGAATTGGCGCTTGCTAAAAAAATGTAGACGTACTTGAAGCACGCAATTACGTCCACGGCCAGCCATTTCTTGTTGGCGAATACTTTGATGAGTGCAGTTCCAGTTGCCGCGCGTTACGTAAATATTGCATGGATCTAATGTCAGCAGGTCATCATTTTCTTCTAGTCTACTACAATAGAGATCATTTCCGACACGATCCTGGTTCCATCAGTGTGGATTTCGAGGACTTACATATCTTCTTCAACTTCAACGTGCTCGATGCCACTCTTGTTAGATGCCTGATTTTGTAAGTACTTAACAAACTCTGATCAACTTCTTCATACAAGGTTGTAAATGATAAACAACTAACTACATTTTATTCCTCTCAGGGGATTGACTGCACAGAGAAGAAAAAGGGAGAGTGTGTATTTCATAGATCCTGCAGTACCAAATGGCACAGTATTACATGGTAAGGATGAACGGGAGTGGTCCTTTAACAAGGTCGCCCGTATCTTCCATAGCACGTCCCATGCAAAATCATTTCTCTGGCCATATCATGAACGGTAAGTCAAATAAACAATCACGCATACACTGATTGTCTTTTAGATTTCAACATAATTCATAAGTTCATGGTTTTCTTAATCTGTAGCAATAACTGGATCTTGGTATTCATTGTTCCCAACAAGAACATAGTTTACTACATGGATTCTCTCAGGGAGTCAATAAAGCCTCAGGATCTGACGCATCTTCAGCAATTCATGGATAGGTATTTAATTCTATGATGTTGAAATTAATTTGCATTTATATCTGGTTCAAGAATTGATGTTGTGAAAATTCATCTTCATTTGCAGTGTGTTCGCATTGTGGAAAACTAAACCAGGGAACCTGTTCAAGAGGGAACTACCTCTGCAACACGAGATCATTTCTCCGGTAAGACACCGAAATCCGTTATTTTTGGAAAATATATCCAATAGTTTGGAAATACCTTTTCTTACGCTAGCCAAATGTTCAAGCTTCTAAATAAACCTCTGTCTATTTCTGTCAAAAGAAAAAATACATCTAACACCGGTTAGGTTGTTCCTAACAGGGCAAATACATGACTAATTATGTACAAAAAAATTTAGTGTCCTCAGCAACAAGCAGGGACCAACCTTTGTGGATACTATGTTTGCAGACACATGATCTCCATCTAGAAATCTGCTGCTAGTTGTGAGGATGCTCGCGAATTAGTACCAGTAAGTCTATCTTAATTAATATCTTCTACTCCACTCATATGGCACATATTGATCTTAAAAATACTGCAGCTCATCTTTGAACCAAGGACCCCTGAACCACTCCCCGCTGCTGAATTTCTGATGGTTAGGAGATTTATTAGCAACTTCTTCCCGAATCACTACATCAAGCCCACTGGTGATAATGAAGATTTCAGCATGGCTTCTCCTGAAACAATGAGTAAGAGTTAGCCGCTAAACATATATGCATGGATCCATTGTTTTCCATGTCATGAGGTCTTCATATTTCGTACACTATGATTAATTATGTAATGCATATATAGGTCGAGAAACAATTGGAATGTAGCTACCATTTGTTCAACTGCAATTGTTGCGAATTCTGATGAATGTTCTTCCTGTGGACACTATTTGTTCAATTGTATATTGTGGTGAATTTGCTTTTTGCATGCCGATTCAAATGGGATATTTTTGCTTTAACCTGGCCATTGATGCGCACACGGTTCAACTAAATGAGTGTGTGCGATCCCCAACGAAAAGCATACGTCAATCGTAGCGGAACCGTCGGTAATACACAGTAGATCGCAGACGATTTGTAGCACTTCTACATGTGCGTAGGGGCTCCCGAACCATTTGATACCACATTATCGCACATGAGAGCTTATAGTAAACCGTTCCCAATGTAAAATACAATCCCACTCGTAAATTTGTTAGGAAACGTGTGCGATCCCAAATGGAAAGCACGCGTCACTCATACTGTAACTGTCGGTGATACACAACAAATCACAAACGATCTGCAACACTTGTATGTGTGCGAAGGGGCTCTTGAACCATTTGTGATGGCATATTATTGCACACGGTAGTTGTTAGCCAAACGTGTGCGATGGTGTCATGCATGCCAGACGAGTTCTGCAGAAAACTCGTGTGCGATGGGGCACATATCGCACACAATTCCTATGTTGGCCCGTGTGCCTTAGATACTGTTTCCCAAACGGTTCCGTATGAAACACCGTTTGGTTTCACTGCATCATTAGAAACGTTTTATCACCAATCCCACACGTGTGCCAGAATAAGGTGTGTGTGATATGTTGTTGCATCGCATACGATTACATTTGGCAACGCATCTGCATCATGGCTCACGATCCCCGGCGGTTTTTGGGTCGTTTGGGAAGGACCCCCCTTATCACCCACACTCACTAGGTGATGGTTTAAAATGCTGTCGCGGAAAGGGGTTAAAAACCGTTTGTATACCAGCTCGTTGTACCAGTGTTTATTCTTTGGTCATAGGTCACTTGGGCGCTTCCAACTCATCGAATTTAGCTATTAACATCCCTCTTGACCCGGCATATGCCAGTATGAAACTTGGTTAAACCTGCCTGTTAACTTGATGCTACTCCGAAAAGGTGACCCAGTGTACTCTTGATAAGTCAATCAAAATTGACCCTGCAAGGTTAAAACACCGGCTTAAGTCACGTGAGAGCCGGTTTTCATAAAGCAAGGATAAACCAAGAGGCTAGTAAGCCTGCTTCACAGAAGCAACTCAGACTCGAGCCTCGAAAGCCGGTCTTTATGTCGTGCCTCGAAAGCCGACTTATTCTTCTTATTGCTTGTTATATATTTCTATGTATATTTTTCTGTTATCATGATTCTTTTACAGGAACTACATTATCTTTCTGATCTCCTGGGTTAACCCAGGGTTCTGGGATATCAATATATTACCAGATCATAAACATGAAGGTACACTGGATCGCATTGCGCCAGGTCAAGCATTGTTTATATTGATTTTGGCTATATTCCAAAGGCTTTGGAGCATTTTTATGAAAATTGACTAGTTATGCTATGCCGGCTCACATGTTGATCAGCCCTAGCAAATTGGGTAACGACGTAACATCGGCTCACCTATCCCTGAAGGAAAGAGGCAATATACTACAAGTATATAAATCAAAGCTATTACAAGCCTCGCTTGTGCTCAAAATCATCAAGTGTTTCACGACACATGCCTACATATTTCCTTCCTGCGAGCTGGCTCCTGAGCCCATCGGGTCGACATGCTCCTCCTGGTCTTCCATGCTTGCCACTGCTGGGTCAGCTGGCGCCGGCTCGTCCTGACCGGTCAGGAGGTCCTTGTCGGATTCAGGGCTCCGCAGACCCAAGAAGGCTCGAACTCTAGGGCGTGTGTGAAGAACTCAACCTCTCAAGCCTGCCTACTCGTCGCCCCACAGCCTAGCCTAGCCGGGCTTGCGTAAACAAGGAAGAAGATGAACACAACAGTTTACCCAGGTTCGGGCCACCTTGCGGTGTAAAACCCTACTCCTGCTTTGTGGTGGATTGGCCTCACGAGGAGGTTGAGGATGAACTAGTACAGTGGATGAGCTGCCTCGCGAGGGCTCGGGGGTGAGAATGAGTCGTCCTCTTCTATGGTGGTGGCTAACCTATATTTATAGTGACATTGGTCCTCTTCCCTCGAAACTTAGGCAAGAAGGGATACCACAATGGCCAATTTGAAATGGGACAAGTAGTACATCCTATCCTGACAAAAGGTGGCCTTCCCCTGCAAAGCTTCTGGTCATGACGCAGCGGTGGGCTCGGTGATGACCTCCGCCTTGCCGAGCCCGTGGTCTTGGTCTTGTAGCACCGGAATGGAAACCTTTGGGAGATTCCTCGGGAACCCACGCCTGTCCTTGCCTCCTTAGCACCAAAGAGGAAACTGCCTCCTCTGCGCCCGCTGGCGCCTGCTTGGTCTTGGTCGTCATGGCTCACTTCATCGCAACCTCGTGAGGCTGGGTACCTGCATAGAAATCTCCACTCCTCGAGAGGCCGCCTGGGGAGGCCGCTCCCTCGGGCGGTCTTGGTGTCGTCCTCCTCGCGAGGCCTGGCCCCTCGCGAAGGTCTTGTCTTGTTGGTCTTGGAGATGGGCCGTACCAGGCCGTCATGGGAGCCATGCCATGGGCCGCAGGTAGGCAAGTCTGGGTACCCTGGTTCCCAGAACGCCGACAGTAGCCCCCGGCCCAAGGCGCGCTCGGGCTGGCTTCAAGGCAAAGCCAAGGGGCAAGGGTGAAGCGCCGCGGGCCCCAATTGCCTGCAGGCCAGGCTTGACGCATGGCGGTTGACGGGACGCGGATGCCTCCGCTCCCCCACGCCGCCTTGGCAACTGCCCCGACTTGACAACTGCCTGGTGCATGCAGCAGGACCATCATCACTCGGAACGTGGAAGGCCACCGGGGAGGCCTTCCTCCGCCTATAAAAGGGGGATGGGAGCGGAGCCCCCAGCCCATCTTCATCTTCTTGCTTCTCGCTCCTTCTTCATCTCCGCCATGCCTTCGTCTCGCCGAAGTGTCCATGGCGCCAGTGAGGAGGTTTTCAGCCAAGGAGAAGGGCAATGCCCCACGGGTGGAATCAGAGCTGCTCCCTCCGAAGAAGAGACGCGGTCGTCCCCGCAAGGCCACCGCAGCGCCCACAGATATCCCACCCTGGTGCGAGCGCGCTCCGCCGGGGTTCCCCACCAGCGCTAGCGTTCGCGCCCAAGGTCTTGCTCGCGGGAGCAGCCACGGGAGCCATGGAGGACGGAACCAGGAAGGAGAGCAAGTGACAGCCGCTCGGCCACTTCGCCCGCAGGCCCATGTCGGCGGCACGGCCCGCAAGTTCATGGTGTGGGCGGCGATGCTTCCACGCACATGGATCCGGCTCCCGCAGTCCCTAGCGGGGGAGATAACGCCGAGGGGGCCCGTTGAGCTGTGGCTTCAGCACGACGGCTGCTGCATCCAGGCTTCGCAGGCGGAGGTCGAGGCCACCTCCTCTGGCGACGTCTTCATGACTCGGGGATGGGGGCGATTGCCTGTACCTGCAACTCGGAGGGGAGGCACGCCCTCCACTTTGAGTACGACGGGGCGTCGACGCTCTTCTTCAAGGTCTTCAAAGAGGACGGCGAACATCTAGAGTGCTGCCCAAGGGGAGGCGGCCATGACAGCGATCCCCCTGCTGGCCGGCGTGGTAGCGAGGCCCCTGGCGGTGAAGTTGCCCTTGTCCTTGTCTGCGATACCTCCAGCAGCAGTGGCGCTTCCTCCGGACCAAGCTCAAGCGACGATGACTACTACGAGCCGCCGCGTCGCCGCTCCCGGGCCTAGGAGGGGAATGGCGTCGACAAGGCATCATGACATCGTGGGCGACGCTGCCTGAGCCGCGGTCCTCGGGAGACCTTTTCTTTTGTTTTATTCCTGCATGAAAAATCATTAAGGGCCCCGCGGGGGTGTGTAAGAACCATGATGCTTGCACCTTAATGTTAGCATTCCCAACTTATGTCCTGATCGCGTCTCCCGCTTGGGCACGGGTCCCCTTTTACTCTCGCAGTAGCTTAGTGCTCTACGCCGACATGACCCAGTCCCCAGGCAAGCTTCGGCCGTCGCTGGTATGCTAGGTCGCGATGTCGTGGTCAAGGCCAGGAGGTGAGCGGCCCGAGGTCCAGTAAGAGCCCTCGAGGAGCGATGCTCGGGATGTCCCCTTTAGCGCGCAAGTAGCTCCCGAAGGACTAAGAGGGAGGTTTCCTTGCCCGAGTGAGGTCGCAGGAAACAAGATGCCAACAATGAGGTTCACGCTGGTGCGTGTGAGGCGACTTAGCTTAGCGAGCTTGTAGGCTGCGGTGGTTTTCTCGTTGCGAGGGCGAACTTTCTCGGCCCTTTGATTTTGAGCACGCTCCTTGTCCTGAAATAAATTAAGGTGAACCCCGCGAAGGGCGTGAGAGAACACTGATGTCCATTATATTTCGAGAGGAGAGTGCCACCGGCGTCGGGTCACACCCCTCCCTTGGTACCCCTCCGTAAGGTTTTGCGACCCCAATTCTCTCACTCATCATGGTGCTCTACATTCTCAGGACCCGGCCCTTGAGCAGGGCTCAGCCGCCACTGGTATGCCAGGTCGCGATGCCATGGTCAAGGCCAGGGGGTGAGGGCTCGAGAGCCAGTAGGAGCCCCTGAGGCGCGGTGCTCAAAGGCCCCCCTATTAATGTGCAAGCGACTTGTGCGAGAAAGGAGTGGCTTGCCCTGCGGGGGTGCCTAGAAGGGGTTGTGCCCAATGGTACGCGGTGCAGCATCCTTCTGAAGTGGTGAGGTGTTGGCGAAGCTGCTCAAGGTCCTGTCTCCGGAGGCTCATGCGCATTAGTTAGTCACGAAATACAAAGGGTAGCCGCGCTTGCTGTTATCCCATGATCTTTCTGCGAGAAGATGAAGGCACTAAGGACCTGGTGAGGGACGTGCGCGGGGCCGGCCACAAGCCAGAGCTCAGTCTCTTAGGTTTATTAGCGCTGCAGGGACGGACCCAAGCATAGGAGCCATGCTGGTAGCCCCCCTCACGGGACGAGCAAGAGGTGGGTTAGCAACGTGCGGGGACCGCAAGGGTAACTCCAGAGATGATAGATCGTCAGGCGCAATTTTAACACCCATGGTAACTCAAGCAGGCATAACTGGTCCAGAATACATGAATCGAAATGACGCAGCTGCGAGGACGGGCCCTAGCAGCCTGAGGATGATGTAGCCCCTGAGGGGCGCCCTCAATCTGAACAAACCAAAAAGTCACCTGGCACCATCGTTGTAGGAGAGTCGAGGTAGCTAAAGACACTTGCTGCAGAAATTCCTCCTCACGAGCCGGGCAGCTCCAGAGGCCTGCCGGGCTCGCGAGGGTCCGGCACTTCCTCCGATAGGAATGCCTGGCGCCTGGCCTCGTGAGCCTCCATGGCACCCTGTGCGAAGCGCTGGTACGAGGCGGCCACGTTCAGCAGACCAAACGACATGCGGACGTAGCTGCAGGGGTAGCCCCCACTTCAGCAGACGCCAAACAGCCAGAAGGGGTCCTGCGAAGCAGCCCTGTTGAGGCCCGAGATGTTGAAGCTGACGCGCAGCTCGCTGCCCTCGTCAGGGCCGCAGCTGCACTGGGAGGCCGTGTGGGGTGACGCTCGCCGCGCATGGCCCTTGCCTCCTGAAGCTCCTCGATCGCCTTGACGATGAACTCTCGCACACCTGGCACCTCGTGCCGTGCGCCTTGCTCGCGGGGGTGCGCCTCGAAGCACGCCTCCAAGTGGTGCCCGAGCACCTCCCTCGTCGCCCTGGTCAGGTCAGAGGCTCCCCAGACAGGAGCCCCCAAACCCGTCCTCAGGGAGGCGCCAGGCGCGCCTTCCTATGCGGGAGGAAGAGGCGCCCCAGCAGCGGGTGCGGGGCCTGAAGTACCATCGGCAGGTGCGCTGGCCCCCTGACGACTCTTGAGGAGGAGTGAAAGAACAAGTGCTCCATGGGTGATTTTGGTAATTAATGTCAACATATATCTTGTTGGACTAATGCTTTTATCTAGTATATTTCAGGTAAGTTCAACAATGGCGTGGCAAGGACAAGAGGATGTGGAACCCCTTCAAAATGCTAAGGACACATGTTGGCAAAAGCTCAAGACTCTTCATTTATACTTTAGTGATACAAGATCACATTGAGTCCATAGGAAATCCAATACTATTAAAAGGGGATGAGGTGTTGCTTAATGGTCTACTTGCTCAAAATGCTTAGTGATATTGCTCCATAGCCCTCAACCACTTTCTCATTTCCAAATATGTCCAAAACCCAAAGTCAAACTCAGCCCCACCGAAATGATCCATCCGACGCCATCGAGTTCAATTGCCATAGCCACTGCCATAAACCCTAACACTTCGGTCACACCGATACGGATCTCGGTCTCACCGAGATGGCCTTGCAAACTCTCTATTTCCCTTTGTAATATTTCGGTCTCACCGAAATGAGCGATCGGTCACACCGAGTTTGCTTGACCAACTCTCTGTTTGCTCTTTGCTGAAATCGGTCTTACCGAGTTCAAGCAATCAGCTTCACCGAGATGAGGTTTTGCCCTAGCACATCAGTCCCACCGAGTTGTTCTAGTCAGTCCCACTGAGATTCCTAACGTTCACATTTTGAACTGAATCGGTCTCACCGAGTTCTTCTATTCGGTCTGACCGAGTTGGGTCAAATGTGTGTAACGGTTGGATTTTGTGTGGATGCTATATATACCCCTCCACCCCCTTCTCCATATATGAGAGAGCCATCAGAACGTGCCTACACTTCCAGCTTACATTTTCTGAGAGAGAACCACCTACTCATGTGTTGAGACCAAGATATTCCAATCCTACCACAAGATTCTTGATCTCTAGCCTTCCCCAAGTTGCTTTCCACTCAAATCATCTTTCCACCATAGCCAAATCTGTGAGAGCGAGTTGAGTGTTGGGGAGACTATCATTTGAAGCACAAGAGCAAGGAGTTCATCATCAACACACCATTTATTACCTTTTGGAGAGTGGTGTTTCCTAGCTTGGTTAGGTGTCGCTTGGGAGCCTCCGACAAGATTGTGGAGTTGAACCAAGAAGTTTGTACGGGCAAGGAGATCGCCTACTTCATGAAGATCTACCCGAGTGAGGCAAGTTCTTCGTGGGCGATGGCCATGGTGGGATAGACAAGGTTGCTTCTTTGTGGACCCTTCGTGGGTGGAGCCCTCCGTGGACTCGCGCAACCGTTACCCTTCGTTGGTTGAAGTCTCCATCAACGTGGATGTACGATAGCACCACCTATCGAAACCACGCCAAAAATCTCCGTGTCTTCATTGCGTTTGCACACTCCAATCCCATCCCTTTACTTTCTTGCAATTAGCATGTTGTACTCTTTCCGCTGCTCATACTCTTGCCATGCTTGCTTGAAATGTATTGTGAATGCTTAAACTTGTACTAAAACTCCACCTCAACTTCAAGGACTTAAAAATTGTCACTTTTACTTGTTGAGGGTCTAATCACCCCCCTCTAGAACCCTCTTCTCGATCCTTTCAATTGGTATCAGAGCATTGGTCTCCATTGCTTTGGTTTAATCACCATTGGAGGAAGATGGATGAGTCTACGATTGGGAGTATTTGATGTAGAGTGCCTATGCTTGACGGAGAGTTCTATAATGCTTGGAAGAATGATATGCTTAAGATTTTCAATGAATATAATTTGAACAAGTATATTACTAGCCCTTACATGCCCCCCATTGATCCCTTGCATCCTACCCCTGATGAGTATCTTGACATGACCCGCAATCTTAGAACTATTGATCTTATCTTGAGAGGATTGCCTAGAAATTTGCTTGTATGCTTGCCTACTTTTGAATGTGCTTACACTATATGGAAATATCTTGAGGAGCATTTTCCGAACTATTCCTTGAAAAATCTAGATGATATTCTTCAAAAGTCCATAGCTTTTCATAAAATGAATCCTAGTGATCCTAAATTTGATGATTGTCTATTTGAGCTTCGTGACCTTATGCGTGCCAAAGGAGATGTTGGAGTCATTAGTAGCATCATTTCACAAGTCATTAGAATTCATTAACATGCACATTGTCATGGTCATACATCTAATGAATCACTCTCTCTAGGTGATGATCATTCACATGATGACGTTGAGCATGGATATTATGATGAGGATGATGATAGTGACTTTGATCTTGATGAGTCAATGAGACACTTTTGGCTAACCTTCGTGGTTACATGGTCGGAGGAAAGGAATGGGTTCTTGCTAGTGGTTGTACGGATCACATGACCGGAGACAAGGACATGTTTCGTGAGCTTACTGAAAACGATGGTCCCCGAAAGTATGTCACCTTTGGTGATAACTCAAAGGGTAAGGTAGTTGGCCTTGGTAAGGTGGCCATCTCCCATGATAGCTCTATCCAAAATGTTATGCTCATTGAATCTCTTGGCTATAATTTACTTTCCATATCTAGACTAGCCGATTTCGGTTTTAATGTTCTATTCACTGAAGTAGATTGCCAAGTGTTTCGAAGAGATAATCATAATATGGTCTTTACCGGTATTCATAGAAGTGATCTATATATTGCTGATTTCACTAAGAGAGCTCAACCCCGAACGTGCTTAATTGCTAAATCTTCTAAAGGTTGGATGTGGCATAGAAGGTTAGGTCACGTGAGCATGCGAAATCTTGATAAGCTTATTAAAGGTGATCATATCCTTGGTGTTAAAGATGTTATATTTGATAAGGATAGACTTTGCAGTGCTTGTCAAGCAGGAAAACAAGTTGGAGGAAGTCGTCCCGTGAAGAACATCATGACCACGAGAAGACCGCTTGAGCTACTTCATATGGATCTTTTTGGTCCCAACGCCTACAAGAGTTTCGGTGGTAACTCGTTCGGTTTGGTCATTGTTGACGACTTTTCAAGATTTACGTGGGTGTTCTTTCTTGATGATAAATCGCAGGTCCAAAAGATCTTCAAGAACTTCGCTAGGAAGGCCCAAAACCAATTTGAAGTGAAGATCAAGAAGGTTCGAAGCGACAACGGAATGGAGTTAAAGAACGCAAATGTGGATACCTTTCTTGACGAAGAAGGGATTTCACATGAGTTCTCAGCTACGTACACACCTCAACAAAATGGAGTTGTTGAGAGGAAGAACCGGACACTTATTGAGATGGTGAGAATGATGCTTGATGAATACAAGACACCAAGACACTTTTGGGCGGAAGCGGTTGAGACAGCTTGTCATGCTACGAATAGACTATATCTTCACAAGCTTCTCGGCAAGACAGCATACGAGCTTCTCACCGGTAACAAACCCCAAGTTGGATATTTTCGAGTGTTTGGCTCAAAATGTTACATTCTTGATAATCATCATCGCTCGAAATTTTCCCCTAAATCTCATGAAGGTTTCCTACTCGGTTATGGCTCAAACTCTCACACTTACCGTGTCTACAACAATTTCACCCGAAAGGTTGAAGAGACGATACATGTGAAGTCTGATGAATCTAATGGCTCGCAAGTAGAGCAATTGCCAATTGATGTAGGAGACAAAGAACCTTCGGAAGCAATTCAAGATTTGTCCATTGGGAAGATTCGCCCAACGGAGGTGAAGGAGAGTACCTCGTCCATTCAAGTGGAAGCCTCAACTTCACACCAAGGTGAACCACAAGTTGACTTGGAGGCATCCACAGGTGGAACACGTCAATGCGAAGGAAACGAGGAAGTACAACAAGATGAACCTCATCGACCTCCTTCTCCACCTCCACAAGAGAACAACAATGAAGAAGGACAAGGAGAAGAAGAAGACAATGAAGAGGATGTTCCACCCCGACCCAAACAAAAGCTCTCACGAGTTAGAGCAAGAGTCACAAGAGATCATCCCATCGAACAAATCTTTGATGTTATTCAAACCGGGAGAATTACTCGCTCTAAAACTCATTTGGCTAACTTTTGTGAGCATTACTCATTCATTTCTAGTATTGAACCTATGAAGGTTGAAGAAGCTCTAGAGGATCCGGATTGGGTGAACGCTATGCATGAAGAGCTACACAATTTTGAGAGGAATCAAGTGTGGACATTGGTCGAAAAGCCAGACGACAACCACAATGTCATTGGAACCAAGTGGGTTTTTCGGAATAAACAGATGAGGATGGACAAGTTGTACGCAACAAGGCCCGTCTCGTCGCTCAAGGCTACACTCAAGTCAAAGGTATGGACTATGGTGAGACTTATGCCCCCGTTGCTAGACTCGAGTCCATAAGCATTTTACTTGCTTATGCCAATCACCATGATATCACTTTATACCAAATGGACATTAAAAGTGCTTTTCTAAATGGTGAAATTGAGGAGGAAGTTTATGTTAAACAACCTCCCGGCTTTGTTAATCCTAAGAAACGAAATCATGTCTACAAACTTCACAAAGCTCTTTATGGTCTTAAACAAGCTCCTAGAGCATGGTATAAATGCTTGACCAAGTTTCTTATTGAAAAGGCTTTGAAATTGGGAAAATTGATTCTGCACTTTTTACTAAAAGAGTTAATGGTGAATTATTTGTGTGCCAAATTTATGTGGATGATATCATATTTGGTTCAACTAACCCTCATTTTAGTGAAAAGTTTGGAAGGCTAATGTCGGAGAAGTTTGAGATGTCTATGATGAGTGAACTCAAATTCTTTCTTGGTTTACAAATCAAGCAAACTAAGGAAGGTACCTTTGTTTCTCAAAATAAGTATACCAAGGACCTTTTCAAGAAGTTCAACATGCAAGAAAGCAAAGGTATGAAAACACCCATGCCTACTAGTGGACATCTTGACTTGACTAAGGATGGCAAACCGGTTGACCAAAAGGTTTACTGCTCTATGATTGGTTCATTGTTATATCTATGTGCCTCCCGTCCCGATATTATGCTAAGTGTGTGCATGTGTGCACGATATCAAGCGGCTCCTAAAGAATGTCATCTTAAGGCCGTGAAAAGGATAGTGAGATATTTAATTCATACACCAAACTTTGGCATTTGGTATCCTAAGAGGTCATCTTTTGATCTTGTCGGCTACTACGATTCGGACTATACCGGTGACAAGGTTGATAGAAAGTCCACTTCGGGTACTTGTCAAATTCTTGGTAGATCGTCCTCCAAGAAACAAAACTCGGTATCCTTATCCACCACCGAAGCAGAATACATTGCCGCCGGATCATATTGTGCTCAATTACTTTGGATGACCCAAACCCTTAAGGATTATGGGATACATGTGAAACATGTTCCATTGCTTTGTGATAATGAAAGTGCTGATTGCTCACAATCCCGTGCAACATTCTCGAACTAAGCATATTGAAGTTCGTCATCTTTTCATTCGAGATCATGTTGCTAAAGGTGACATCAATCTTAAGCATGTTCGTACCGATAAGCAATTGGCGGATATATTCACCAAACCGCTTGATGAGAAAGTATTTTGCTGTTTGAGAGGTGAATTGAATATCATTGATGCCACAAACTTGGAGTATAAACTCCATTTGGATACATGCAAGGCATGAGCCTTTTATGACTAATCCTTGATATTTCTCTTATGATGATGTGATCATATGTCTTGGATCTATACTTGTATCCTTGCATGTTATGTAACCCTTGTAGGTACTTGTATGAATCCAAATCTATGAGATTGCAAGTCACTCACATTTTGAGCAATCTTTACATCACCAAGTCCCTACTATGTGGATGTTGAATTCAAGGAAGCATGAACTCAATCAACATATCCTTTGACAATTTCTATATATCAAATTTCAATTGATATCAAGTTTCATGATTGTAATTTTGGATACACAAGTGCTTTTCATCTAGTTCTCTTTTCTGTGTTTCTATTGTTAATTCATTGCAAATATTTTAGTTAATTCCTTGCAAACCCTTGTGAGATTTCCTTTGCCAAGTGAGCTGAGTTGACAAAAATTTTCCTCTACATTGAACTCGGACTCACCGATCCAAGCCTATCGGCTAGACCGAACTACAAGGATATCTTGTAGACAGTTCATCGGTACAAACGACATGGACTAACCCTGTCTGACCGATATGCATCATCCATGACACAGCCAATTCGGTGTTACCAATGGAAATAGATCGGCGTTACCGATTTCACTAATGAGAAAACTTTTTGACATTGCATTCTACATATTTAATTTCTTCTCCAGATCCACTCAATGATTCTTATCCTCTACCCACATCTTAAACTACATGTTGCTTTGTAGTGTGTCTCGAGGACCACACCTACTTGACTCATACTCCAGAAGTGCCCTTCTTGGAAATTGATGTCAAAGGGGGAGAGAGAGAGCACATCAAAGCTTATCATATGAGCACATCTAAGCTCTTCCAGATGCTAGTAAAACAAAGAGGAGAGAAGTCACATGTCTTTTAGAGGGGAAAGACATGTCAATATGTTTAATCTTAGTTATTTTTATTGCATATCATTGTTGCTCCGACTGTGGTTAATATTACCCTTTCTTGCTCTGATTTTCTCTTACCCTACTTTCTCCCATTATCCAATATCAGATTCAGGGGGAGAAAACGTCCATATCTAAGGGAAGAAAATCTTTGGAATTCATTGCATATCTTTAAAAATCTTTGGGGACATGTCAATATCTAAATGGAGTACCTAGTACTCACCCATTACATGTCATCCCAGTCTTGGTACTCTTGTGGTTTCCTGAAATTGCTTTACCTAGAGTGTTCTTGTGTTATCTAACCCTGTTTTCTCAAGTCCACTCCTTCTAAAGCCAGCCCAAGACCACAAGGTAAGTATATGCATCACACTCATGTGCATGATGATCTCTTGCTGATGTACATATTGTTTGCAAGAAGGATTCATGAACATGGAGGTACACTTTCTATACACATCATTTGCTCTGATGCATACAGCCAAGATGCATGTAACTCATTGCTTGCTCTGTCATGATTATGCATTCACATGTTCTCATATTACAACTTCACATGATTGCATACATGTAGGGGGAGCCTATGCATGTTACATGTCTCTCCAAAGCTTTACTTATTACCATGTATATCTTTAATCTAAAGCTTTGATGTATGTTGTCATCAATTACCAAAAAGGGGGAGATTGAAAGCACAAGTGCTTCCTGGGTGATTTTGGTAATTAATGTCAACATATCTCTTGTTGATATAATGCTTTTATCTAGTATATTTCAGATAAGTTCAACAATGGCGTGGCAAGGACAAGAGGATGTGGAACCCCTTCAAAATGGTAAGGACACATGTTGGCAAAATCTCAAGACTCTTCATTTATATTTTAGTGATCCAAGATCACATTGAGTCCATAGGAAAGCCAATACTATTAAAAGGGGATGAGGTGTTGCTTAATGGTCGACTTGCTCAAAATGCTTAATGATATTTCCCCATAGCCCTCAACCACTTTCTCATTTCCAAATATGTCCAAAACCCAAAGTCAAACTCGGCCCCACCGAAATGATCCGTCCGGCGCCACCAAGTTCAGTTGACATAGCCACTGCCAGAAACCCTAACACTTCGGTCACACCGATAAGGATCTCGGTCTCACCGAGATGGCCTTGCAAACTCTCTGTTTCCCTTCGTAACATTTCGGTCTCACCGAAATGAGCGATTGGTCACACCGAGTTTGCTTGACCAACTCTCTGTTTGCTCTTTGCTGAAATCGGTCTTACTGAGTTCAAGCAATCGGCTTCACCGAGATGAGGTTTGCCCTAGCCCTAGCCCATCGGTCCCACCGAGTTGTTCCAGTCGGTCCCACCGAGATTCCTAACGTTCACATTTTGAACTGAATCGGTCTCACCGAGTTCTTCTATTCGGTCTGACTGAGTTGGGTCAAATATGTGTAATGGTTGGATTTTTTGTGGAGGCTATATATACCCCTCCACCCCTTCTCCATATATGAGAGAGCCATCAGAACGTGCCTATACTTCCAGCTTGCATTTTCTGTGAGAAAACCACCTACTCATGTGTTGAGACCAAGATATTCCAATCCTACCACAAGATTCTTGATCTCTAGCCTTCCCCAAGTTGCTTTCCACTCAAATCATCTTTCCACCATAGCCAAATCTGTGAGAGCGAGTTGAGTGTTGGGGAGACTATCATTTGAAGCACAAGAGCAAGGAGTTCATCATCAACACACCATTTATTACCTTTTGGAGAGTGGTGTTTCCTAGCTTGGTTAGGTGTCGCTTGGGAGCCTCCGACAAGATTGTGGAGTTGAACCAAGAAGTTTGTACGGGCAAGGAGATCGCCTACTTCATGAAGATCTACCCGAGTGAGGCAAGTTCTTCGTGGGCGATGGCCGTGGTGGGATAGACAAGGTTGCTTCTTCATGGACCCTTCGTGGACTCACGCAATCGTTACCCTTCGTGGGTTGAAGTCTCCATCAACGTGGATGTATGATAGCACCACCTATCGGAACCACGCCAAAAATCTCCGTGTCTTCATTGTGTTTGCACACTCCAATCCCATCCCTTTACTTTCTTGCAATTAGCATGCTTTACGCTTTCCGCTGCTCATACTCTGGCCATGCTTGCTTGAAATGTATTGTGAATGCTTAAACTTGTGCTAAAACTCCACCTCAACTTGAAGGACTTAAAAATTGTCACTTTTACTTGTTGAGGGTCTAATCACCCCCTCTAGACCCCTCTTCTCGATCCTTTCAAGGATCTGCTTCTTCTTCTTGGGTGTAGTCTCAAAAGGCAGGACGGCGCCCTCATCATCTGGGTTGTAAGCCGCTGCGGCTTGGTAGGTGCTCGAGGGAGCACACCGCATCCTTTTCATCGCAGACGACTATGATGATGCTGCCATTCCCTGGCATCTTGAGGACATTGTAGCCGTGGTGAGGCGCCGCCATGAACTTGGCAAGGGCCGGATACCCAAGGATGGTGTTGTACGGGAGGCCGATGTGGGCGACGTCAAAGTCGATGAGCTCGTTGTGGTAGTTGTTGTGGTTGCCGAAGGTGACCGGGAGGCATATCTGCCCCAGGGGGATGGTGGAGCCGTCGGTCACCCCTGAGAAAGGCTTGGTTGGAAGAAGCTGATCATAGGGCACTTGGAGCGTCTCGAACGTCTCGACAGAGAGAACATTGAGCCCCGCGCCACCGTCGATGAGGTTCTTGGTGACGAGGACGTTGCTGATGGTGGGCGTGCAGAGCATGGGAAGCGCGCCTCTGGTGGCCGAGCACTTGAGGTGATCCTTGGAGTCGAAAGTGATGGCATACTGCGACCACTTGAGGGGACGCGCGGCCTCGAGCCTCGGGAGGGCTGCGTTCACTTCACGAGCAAACTGCTTGAAGATGCGTTGTGAGGCTAGGGCCTACGCACTGATACGTCTCCAACGTATCTATAATTTTTGCTTGTTCCATGCTGTTATATTATCATTTTTGGATGTTTTACAATCATTTTATATCAACTTTATATCATTTTTTGGGACTAACCTATTGACATAGTGCCCAGTGCCAGTTGCTTTTTTCTGCTTGTTTTTTACTTCGCAGGAAATCAATACCAAACGGAGTCCAAACGCAGCGAAACTTTTTGGAGATTTTTTTTGGACCAGAAGACATCCAATGGACCAAAGAAGTACCGAAGAGGGGGCCCGAGGTGAGCACAAGATACCAGGGCGCGCCTGCACCCCCAGGCGCGCCCTGGTGGGTTGTGCCCATCTCAGAGACCTCCCGCACTGCCTCTTTGCTCTATAAATACCCCAATATTCCAGAAACCCTAGGGGAGTCGACGAAAATCAATTCCAGCCGCCGCAAGTTCCAGAACCACCAGATCCAATCTAAACACCATCACGGAGGGGTTCATCATCCTCATTGGCGCCTCTCCGATGATGTGTGAGTAGTTCATTGTAGACCTTCGGGTCCGTAGTTAGTAGCTAGATGGCTTTCTCTCTCTCGTTTAATTCTCAATACAATGGTCTCTTGGAGATCCATATGATGTAACTCTTTTTGCGGTGTGTTTATTGGGATCTGATGAACTTTGAGTTTATGATCAGATCTATCTTTTTATCCATGAAAGTTATTTGAGTTTTCTTTGATCTCTTATATGCATGATTGCTTATAGCCTCGTATTTCTTCTCCGATATTTGGGTTTTGTTCGGCCAACTTGGTCTATTTATCTTGCAATGGGAAGAGGTGCTTTGTGATGGGTTCGATCTTACGGTGGTTGATCCCAGTAACAGAAAGGGAAATGACATGTATGTATCGTTGCCATTAAGGATAACAAGATGGGGTCTATTTCTACATAAATAGATCTTGTCTACATCATGTCATCGTTCTTATTGCATTACTCCGTTTCTCCATGAACTTAATACACTAGATGCATGCTGGATAGCGGTCGATGTGTGGAGTAATAGTAGTAGATGCAGGCAGGAGTCCGTCTACTAATCTTGGACGTGATGCCTATATAATGATCATTGCCTGGATATCGTCATGAGTATTTGAAGTTCTATCAATTGCCCAACAGTAATTTGTTTCCACCATTTGCTATTTTTCTCGAGAGAAGCCACTAGTGAAAACTACGGCCCCCGGGTCTCTTCTTTAATATATTTGCCTTCCAGATCTATTTTGCTATTCGCTCTTTTATTTATTTGCAACTTTTATTTTCAGATCTATTAATCCAAAAACCCAAAAATACCTCGCTGAATTTTATTTGCATCTTTCAATCTACTACAATTTTATCTATCTCGTTACCCGAAAGGGATTGACAACCCCTTTTACACGTCGGGTTGCAAGTATTTGTTCTTTGTGTGCAGGAGCTGTTTAGGTGGTGTTGCGTGGTTCTCCTACTGGTTCGATAACCTTGGTCTCATCACTGAGGGAAATACCTACCGTCGCTGTGCTGCATCATCCCTCCCTCTCTGGGGAAAAACCGACGTAGTTCTAGCAGACATCAAGAGGAGTTTCTGGCGCCGTTGCCGGGGAGACATCATCAACATCAACCAGGATCCTAATCACAAATCTCATCTCCTTGCAATTTACATTATTTGCCATTTGCCTCTCATTTTCCTCTCCCCCACTTCACAAAAATTTGCCGTTTTATTCGCCCTCTTTTTCGTTTGCCTTTTTCTCGTCAGATCTCATGTTTGCTTGTGTTGCCATGTGCCTTCTATTTGCTTGCATCTTCGCTTGCTGAAAATCTATTGTTATGGATCCTCATCCACTTGCTAATCTTTTCAAAAGATCCAATTATGATGAACCAATTGCTAGTGAATTGAGTTCACTAGATTATCTTTATGAAGTTTTGCTTGAGATTTATGGATCTAAAAGATGTGATGAAGTGTTAAACGAAGGAATTCATAAAGTGGTTCATGATAGCTCCTTGAATGAAAAGCATGATTGCAATGATGTTATTATAAAATCTATTAATATCAATTGTGCTAATAATATGCAAAACCCCAAGCTTGGGGATGCTAATTTTGATATGTCCACTACTTATTGCAATGATCATGATTGGGGTGATTCTTCTTATGATCTTGAAAATTTATTTAAGCCTCATGATGAATCTGTTATTGATAATAATGTTTGCAATAATATTGAAAGTGGGTTTGGAAGAGTGTCAACTTTAGGTAAAAATAATCCCACATATTTGGAGAGTGTTCAATCTTATGAAATTTTTGATAAAAGTGGGCTTGGAGAGGTCATGACTTTATTTTATGATAATCCCACTATTTTGGAAGAGTGTCAACCTTGCATGCATGTGGATCATATAGAGAATATGTTATGTGATAGCTATATTGTTGACTTTGAATATGATCCCACATGTAATTATTATGAGAGAGGGAAATATGGTTGTAGAAATTTTCATGTTACTAAATTACCTCTCTTCATGTTGAGATTGCTATTGTTTTCTTCCATGCATATGCTAGATCTTGCTTGTCTTGCTAATTTGTTTTCCTATAAAATTCCTATGCATTGGAAATATGTTAGACTTAAATTTGTTTGTCACATATTTTATGATGCTCTCTTTGTGTTTTCATTATTATCTTTCATGTGAGCATCAATAAAATCTTATGCCTAGCTAGGGGCATAAAACGATAGCGCTTGTTGGGAGGCAACCCAATGAATAAAATTTATTTTTACCTTTTTCTTTCTGTTTGCACAATTATGCTACTGTCATGATTGTGTTTTTTGTGTTTTAATTAGTGTTTGTGCCAAGAAAAGCTTTTGGGATGATTTGGGTGATAGTTGATTTGATCTTGTTGGAAAACAGAAACTTTTGCGTCCAGTAAAACAATTTTGAAAATTTGCATCAGTGAAGAAAAATTCTGAATTTTTTACACAAGATTGATATATAAATTTCCTATGTTGTCCTAATTTTTCAGAATTTTTGGAGTTACATAAGTATGAGAACAATTCGTATCTTTGCAGACTGTTCTGTTTTTGACAGATTCTGTTTCTTTGCGTTGTGTGCTTGTTTTGATGATTCTATGGTTTCCTTTGAAGAGTTTTTGCCATAGAAAAGTTAGAATACAGTAGATATAATGCAAGAACAAAATTTGAATGGGTTTTATACAGTACTTAAAGTAAAGATTGGTTTTCTTATACTAACGGATCTCACAAAGGTTTTGTTGAGTTTTGTGTGATTGAAGTTTTCAAGTTTTGGGTGAGATCACGATGGATGAAGGAATAAGGAGTAGCAAAAAGCTAAGCCTGGGGATGCCCGAGGCACCCCAAGATATTATTCAAGAAGTATCAAGCAACTAAGCTTGGGGATGCCCCCGAGTGGCATCCCCTCTTTCTTCTAACAACCATCGGTATTTTACTTGGAGCTATATTTTTATTCGCCACATATTATGAGTTTTGCTTGGAGCGTCTTGTATGATTTGAGTCTTTTCTTTTTTTGCTTTTTATTTTAAGTCTTGAATCCTTGCTGGACACACCTTTTTGAGAGAGCCAAAAATTATGCTATGCTTGCTCCTATGCTTCACTTAAATTTTTAGAGCTATGGAATTGCTCTAGTGCTTCACTTATATATTTTTAAGCACGGTGTGCTTTGTTATTTTTGAAGAAATGCTCTCATGCTTCACTTAGATTTATTTGGGAGTTAGTAAAATTTTGAAGAAATTCTCTCTTGCTTCACCTAGATTAATTTGAGAGAAAGAAATATTATGCTCATGTTCTTCACTTATATTTGTTTGAGCTTATTAAAAGCAACATATAAAACTAGTCCCAAAGTGATAGATATCCAAGAAGGATATAATAAAAACTTTCATGAAGATCATTGGACAAAATAAACTTGGTTCTTAGTAATAGTTTTGAGATATGACGATATAATATGTGAGCCATGTTAATGAGTAATTATGCTTTAGTAAGAATATTGGTGTTAATGTTTGTGATTCCCTATGCAAGTACGAAAGTCAATAGTTATGCAATGAAATTATATCTTACTTATGGTGCATTATTCGGTGTTACTTACGCTTAATGCTTGCTTACGAGATTATTCGTTTCTTGGTTGGGCGCTTCTCAATCTTTTTGCTAGCCTTCATTTGCACTAAGTATGATCACTACTTGTGCATCCAAAACCCTTTAAACCAGTTTTGCCATATGAGTCCACTATACCTACCTATATGCGGTATTTCTGTGCCGTTCTAAGTAAATTTTTATGTGCCATCTCTAATTTTCAAAATAAATTTCTCTTTTGTGTGCTCGTACCACTCGCGAGGCGGTGAGGGGTGGCCGATATTTTCCATGCTAGATGTGTTATTCTCACGATGAGTGTTTATCCACTTGTCATTGCACGAGAGTACGGCAAAGGTATTAGGGATGCCCAGTCCCGAAATGAAAAATGAATTTACTTTATGTTGTCAAATAATAAATTTCTTGGAAAGTGTTGGTATGGAAGGCACCCGTGGATACGGCTAGCCATGGAAAGTGAAAGAAATGGTGGAAAAAGGAATAAACTTTATTTTCTGTTTGGGAACCGCCTATGATATATCTAGCATGGAAAGTGTTGGGAGCTCTAAGTCGTTTTCGTTGGTGGGAAAAGTATGCCTCTCAAAAAAAAATTATCTCTCAATTTAAGTTTGAGCTCTGGCACCTCTACAAATCCCTACTTCCCTCCGTGAAGGGCCTTTCTTTTACTTTATGCAATTTTTTTTACTTGAGTCTCAATCTTCTCTTATAAAGCACCAACTAAGGGGCACTATGATCGTACTTGAGCATTGGGTGTAGCTAATATTCGAGTGTGTTTCATGAATGGATCAATGATTGAGCATAATGGGCTAGGGATAACTTGCTTTAGTGTTGATATTTTGAAAGACATGGTTGCTTGTTGATATGCTTGAGTATTAAAATCCTCATGTCAAAACTAGACTATTGCTTTGAACCATATAAAAGTCCAAATGTCCATGCTACAAAGAAAAGAATATGTGATGAACATGTTAGGCAGCATTCCACATCAAAAATTCTGTTTTTATCATTTACCTACTCGAGGACAAGCTGGAATTAAGCTTGGGGATGCTGATACGTCTCCAACGTAACTATAATTTCTGATTGTTCCATGCTGTTATATTATCATTTTTGGATGTTTTACAATCATTTTATATCAACTTTATATCATTTTTTGGGACTAACCTATTGACATAGTGCCCATTGCCAGTTGCTGTTTTCTGCTTGTTTCTTACTTCGCAGGTAATCAATACCAAATAGAGTCCAAACACAGCGAAACTTTTTGGAGAATTTTTTTGGACCAGAAGACATCCAGTGGGCCAAAGAAGTACCGAAGAGGGGGCCCGAGGTGAGCACAAGACACCAGGGCGCGCCTGTGCGCCCTGGTGGGCTGTGCCCATCTCGGAGACCTCCCGCACCGCCTCTTTGCTCTATAAATACCCCAATATTCCAGAAACCCTAGGGGAGTCAACGAAAATCAATTCCAGCCGCCGCAAGTTCCAGAACCACCAGATCCAATCTAAACACCATCACGGAGGGGTTCATCATCCTCATTGGTGCCTCTCCGATGATGCGTGAGCAGTTCATTGTAGACCTTCGGGTCCGTAGTTAGTAGCTAGATGGCTTTCTCTCTCTCGTTTGATTCTCAATACAATGGTCTCTTGCAGATCCATATGATGTAACTCTTTTTGCGGTGTGTTTGTTGGGATCCGATGGACTTTGAGTTTATGATCAGATCTATCTTTTTATCCATGAAAATTATTTGAGTTTTCTTTGATCTCTTATATGCATGATTGCTTATAGCCTCGTATTTCTTCTCCGATATTTGGGTTTTGTTTGGTCAACTTGATCTATTTATCTTGCAATGGGAAGAGGTGCTTTTGTGATGGGTACGATCTTACGGTGCTTGATCCCAGTGACAGAAAGGGAAACGACACGTATGTATCGTTGCCATTAAGGATAACAAGATGGGGTCTATTTCTACATAAATAGATCTTGTCTACATCATGTCATCGTTCTTATTGCATTACTTCGTTTCTCCATGAACTTAATACACTAGATGCATGCTGGATAGCGGTCGATGTGTGGAGTAATAGTAGTAGATGCAGGCAGGAGTCCATCTACTAATCTTGGACGTGATGCCTATATAATGATCATTGCCTGGATATCGTCATGAGTATTTGAAGTTCTATCAATTGCCCAACAGTAATTTGTTTCCATCGTTTGCTATTTTTCTCGAGAGAAGCCACTAGTGAAAACTACGGCCCCCGAGTCTCTTCTTTAATATATTTGCCTTCAAGATCTATTTTGCTATTCACTCTTTTATTTATTTGCAACTTTTATTTTCAGATCTATTAATCCAAAAACCCAAAAATACCTCGCTGAATTTTATTTGCATCTTTCAATCTACTACAATTTTATCTATCTCGTTACCCGAAAGGGATTGACAACCCCTTTTACACATCGGGTTGCAAGTATTTGTTCTTTGTGTGCAGGAGCTGTTTAGGTGGTGTTGCGTGGTTCTCCTACTGGTTCGATAACCTTGGTCTCATCACTGAGGGGAATACCTACCGTCGTTGTGCTGCATCATCCCTCCCTCTCTGGGGAAAAACCGACGTAGTTCCAGCAGACATCACGCACCACCCACGATGCAGGCGATAGCACGAGGTTCTTGAAAGCCCCCAGCCCCATCGTCCTGCCAGTTGTCGTCGTTCCTCCTTGGTGGCGGTGGAGGCGGAGGGAGGCCAGCATTGCCCTGAGGACGGGCCTCACGAGGCTGATCACACCAGAACCCGTCGTGAGGCTCGTCGCGCCAGCGGTCCTCACGAGGCTGATCGCGCCAGTCCTGACGGGGGTCGCGGTTGTCCCAGCGACTTCCGCCACGGCCTCCTCCGCGGCCATAGCCCCGGTCATCACGCTCGGGGCAGCGACCAAGGCGCCCATCGCGAAGAGCCCTGAGCTCTTGGCAGTCGTTGGTGTTGTGGCTGTGTACATTGTGGAAGATGCAGAACGGGCAGTTGCCCCTGGGGGGTTCATCGTGGTCACGACCGCGCTTCATCTCAGGTTCAGCCGCAAGTACGGCGGGACCCTTGCGCTTCTCCTCCTTAGACTTGGCCTTCTTGTCCTCGGGATTTGCTTCAGGAAGCTCCAGGAGGGAGAGGCGGCCCTCCTTGGCCCTGATAACCCACAAGTATAGGGGATCGTTTGTAGCCTTCTTCGATAAATACGAGTGTCGAACCCAACGAGGAGCTAAAGGTAGAACAAATATTCCCTCAAGTTCTATCAACCACCGATACAACTCTACGCACACTTGACGTTTGCTTTACCTAGAACAAGTATGAAACTATTTTGCAAGAATAAAACTACGAGTACTTTGCGAGAATAAAACTACAAATAAATTGCAAGGTAATAAAAGTGGATAGCTTTTGTCAACAAGAAAGTCATTTGTCCCTAGGCAATCGATAACAAGTACCGGTAATCATTCTTGCAATTTTACATGAGGGAGAGGCATGAGCTAACATACTTTCTCTACTTGGATCATATGCACTTATGATTGGAACTCTAGCAAGCATCCGCAACTACTAAAGATCATTAAGGTCATGAAACCCAACCATAGCATTAAGTATCAAGTCCTCTTTATCCCATACGCAACAACCCACTTACTCGGGTTTAAGCTTCTGTCACTCTCGCAACCCACCATAAGCGAATCATGAACATATTGCAACACCCTACAGCGGGGGCCCCTCACGTTTGCGCGAGACGGAGGGCACCGTAGGACAGCACCATAAATAAAATATACAATCATACCAACCAAGATCACGATTAACCCATAGGACAAAACGGATCTACTCAAACATCATAGGATAACCATAGATCATTGGGAAATAATATATGGAGTTGAGCACCATGTTTAAGTAGAGAATACAGCGGGGAGAAGAGGTGTTACACCGCTGCATAGTGGGGGAGAGAGTTGGTGTAGACGGTAGCAAGATTGTTGATGTAGATCGCCATCACGATCCTTGCCCCGGCGGTACTCCGGCGCCACCGGGAGAGAGGGGGAGAGAGCCCCCCTCCTTCTTCTTCTTCCTTGGCCTCCCCCCTAAATGGGAGGAGAGTTCCCCCTCTGTTCCATGGCCTCCATGGCGGCGGAGGGGTGGGAGCCCCTCCGAGATTGGATGTCCCTCTCTGTTCTCTTCTGTTTCGCGTTCCCCAGATCTGGCCGAAAACCGTTTCTTATATTCCCGGAGATCCGTAACTCCGATTGCGCTGAAATTTTAACACGATTTTTTCCGGATATAAGCTTCCTTGCGCCCGAAATAGAGCTCCAACCGACGTATGAGGTGAGCATAAGACATCTGGGCACGCCTGGGCCCCCAGGCACGCCCTGGTGGGTTGTGGTCACTGTGGGCCCCCTCTTCTGATGATTCCAACTCCCACAAATCACAAATATTCCAAAATAATTCTCCGTAAAATTTTATTGCATTTGGACTTCGTTTGATATGGATTTTCTGCGAAACAAAAAACATGCAACAAACAGGAACTGGCACTGGGCACTGGATCAATAGGTTAGTCCAATAAATTATATAAAAAGTTGCCAAAAATATGTGAAAGTTCACTGCTAGGGAAAAGCTTATAGGCAGACGCTTACTAGTAGCGTGGGTTTATACCCCTCGCTACTGCTACTTACTAGTAGCGCGGGTTTATAACCCGCGCTACTACTAAGTTGATAGTAGTAGCATGGGTTTATAACCCTCGCTACTACTAAGTGGTCTCTGTCGTGCCCCCCGGGACATGCCATAGTAGTAGCGAGGGGTATAAACCCATGCTACTACTAGTTGATAGTAGTAGCGCGGGTTTATAACCCTCGCTACTACTAAGTGGTCTCTACCGTGCCCACCCGGGACATGCCATAGTAGTGGCGAGGGGTATAAACCCATGCTACTACTATCGACCCACCAAGACATGTGTACACATAGCGTGTGGAGGCCCAAATCCAAACCCACACTCTTCTAATTCCCCTTCTCCTCCCACCCACGATTCCCTTCCTCACCCACCGCCACTGCCGGCCTCGCACCTCGGCGCCACTCGCAAATCCGGCGACCTCCTCTCGCATTGCAGACCCCTTCCCTCCCCCTCCATCCTCCTTCTTCTCCGCTATTGGAAGGAGAGGGAAACCAGCAGAGCGTCGTCCATGGCGGCGGCCAGATCCGCCATGGATGCAGCCACTTGCACCTCCTCGCCGGGTCAAGGGTCCCACGACAAGCAGCAGCAGGTCACCGGGCTTTATCTAGGGTTTCGGGCATCGGCTCCAACTCCGGCGACCACCAGTGAGTTCCTTCTCCTACTGCTCTCTATCTCTCTCTTCCTCTTTCTAATAATTTTCTCTTCTTTTGTAGCAGCAGTAGACGAGAGGTGCAGGCACAAGTTGGGTGGGGAAGCACCATCGCCATGGACAACTTCATCCCCTCCAGGACCAGTACCAGCCATGGATGGAGAGGATGATGACGCCCAGCAGAAGCAGCCGCCATGGATGGAATTATTTTTTTAATTCTCAATTAGTTAGTAGTAGCGCGGGGCCCAGACCCGCGCTACAACAAAGTAGTAGTAGCGCGGGTGGCAATCGCGCTACTACTAATAGAAGTAGCAGTAGCGTGGGTACCACCCGCGCTACTGCTAAAAGTTAGCTGTAGCGCCTTAGCAGTAGCGCAGGCCCCCGCGCTACTGCTAGGCAATTACCCTGCGCTACTACTAGGGGTTTCCCTAGTAGTGGGTGTATAATATTGGCTTGAAACAATAAAAAATTATAGATACGACGGAGACGTATCAGCATCCCCAAGCTTAATTCCTGCTCGTCCTCGAGTAGGTAAATGATAAAAAAAGATAATTTTTAATGTGGAATGCAACCTAGCATAAACTTGATCATATATCTAATCATGGCATGAATATAAGACATAAGTGATTCAAAGCAATAGTCTATAATTTGACATAAAGAGATCAATACTCAGGCATCCCAACAAACAATCATGTCTTGCAAAATATCAACGCTAAAGAAAGCTATCCCTACAAAATCATATAGTCTTTTCATGCTCTGTCTTCTTAACACAAAGTATTTATCATGCACAACCCCGATGACAAGCCGAGCAATTGGTTCATACTTTTTAACGCGCTTCAGCCTTTTCAACCCTCATGCAATACATGAGCGCAAGCCATGGATATAGCACTATGGGTGGAATAGAGTATAATGATAGGGGTAAATATAGAGAAGACAAAAAAGTAAGAAAGTCTCACATCGATGCGGCTAACCAACGGGCTACGGAGATGCCCATCAATTGATATCAACGTGAGGAGTAGGGATTGCCATGCAACGAATGCACTAAGAGCTATAAGTATATGAAAGCTCAATATGAAAACTAAGTGGGTGTGCATCTAATCCTATAATAAAATTCCCACTAGTATATGAAAGTGACAACATAGGAGACTCTCCATATGAAAAACATGCTGCTACTTTGAAGCACAAGTGTGGAACTAGCATGCCCCTTCTCTCTTTTTCTGTTTCTTTTTCTTCTTCTTTTTTCCTTTTTTCCTTTCCTTTTTCTTTTTTTTCTCTCAATGTCCGAAGTCTCGTCCCGACTTGTGGTGGAATCATAGTCTCCATCATCCTTTCCTCACTGGGGCAATGCTCTAATAATGAAAATTGATGATCATCACACTTCTATTTACTTATAACTCAAAAGAAGTAAAAATTACAACTCGATACCTATAACAAAGTATGACTCTATATGAATGCCTCTGGCAGTGTACCAGGATGTGCAATGATCTAGCGTAACATGTATAAAAAAATGATGAACGGTGGCTGAGCCACAAACACTATGTCAGCTATATGACCATGCAAAGCAATATGACAATGAATGCTCAAGTCATCAAAACGGAAGCGGTGGAAGTTGCATGGCAATATATCTCGGAATGGCTATGGAAAGGCCATAATAGGTAGGTATGGTGGCTGTTTTGAGGAAGATATAATAAGGCTTATGTGTGATAGAGCGTATCATATCACGGGATTTGGATGCACCTGCGAAGTTTGCACCACATCTCGAGGTGAGAAGGGCAATGCACGGTACCGTAGAGGCTAGCAAATTGCGAAAAGATAAGAGTGCGTATAATCCATGGACTCACATTAGTCATAAAGAACTCATATACTTATTCCAAAAGTTTATTAGCCCTCGAAGCAAAGTACTACTATGCATGCCCCTAGGGGGATAGATTGGTAGGAAAAGATCATCGCTCGTCCCCGACCGCCACTCATAAGGAAGACAATCAATAATAAATCATGCTCCAACTTCATAGCATAACGAGAGACTATATGTGCATGCTTCGGGAATCACAAACCTTCACACCAATATTCTTACTAACCACAACCGTTTACTAGTACCTCCCACATATTCCATCTCTATATCGCAAAACTATTGCAAGGAATCAAACATATCATATTCAGTGATCCATAAGTTTTATGTAGGATTTTATGACTAACCATGCAAATGACCAATTCCCGTTGACTCTCTAAATAGATATAAGTGAAGCATGAGAGTTTAATTCTTTCTTCAAAATATCATGCTCTAATAAATATAAGTGAAGCAAAAGGGCATTCTACAAATAACGGTTTTCTATGTGAAGAGAAACAAGCAATCCAAACTTCAAATGATATAAGTGAAGCACATGAAGCATTCTATAAAGCCATACTCAAAAAATATAAGTGAAGTGCAATGAGCATTCTATAAATCCACCATGGACTATCTCATACCAGCATGGTGCATAAAATAAAAATGAAAAATAAACACAAAAGACGCTCCAAGATTTGCACATATCACATGAACGAAACGAAGACAAAAACATACCGATACTTGTTGATGAAAGATGGGATGCCTTCCGGGGCATCCCCAAGCTTAGACGCTTGAGTATCCTTGGATATTTACTTGGGGTGCCTTGGGCATCCCCAAGCTTGAGCTCTTGCCTCTCCTCCTTCTCCTCATATCGAGACCTCCTCGATCTTTGATCACTTCATCTACACAAAACTCAACAGAAGACTGGTGAGATCCGTTAGTATAATAATGCAAATCACTACTCTAAGTACTATTGCAAACCAATTAATATTTTGTTTTTTCATTGTATCTACTGTAATATAACTTTTCCATGGCTTATACCACCGATAAAAATCGATAGTTTCATCAAAACAAGCAAACCAATGCATCAAAAACAGAATCTGTCTTAAACAGGACAGTCTGTAGCAATCTGAACACCTACCATACTTATGTTACTCCAAAAATTCTGAAAAATTAGGAAAAAAATAAAAAATTCGTATAGCAAGACTGTGAAAAAAGTTTCAGAAACTTTCGACGTTCCAGTAAAAAATGTAAAATCACGCACTACAGCCAAAGTTTCTGTTTTTGCACCGCACATACCAACAAGCAATCTAATCATCCTAAAGGTAAATCTTGGCACAATAATTTTACAATACAATGGATTTGTACAAGGGGATAATTATTTTTGTTGAAAAGTTTCTGTAATTAAGATTCACAAAGTTTCCATCGGCATGAACAAAGTTCAAGGCTAGCTCCCACTTTCACAATGCTCGTCCCTCTCACTTTCACTTTTCTTTTTGTGAAGTTTTAAGCTCCCCTCTATATTATTTTTTTGTTTTTAAACTTTATAAAAGCACTCAACAGAAATAAATGACTCTCTAAAACTTCCGGGTTGTCTCCCTGGCAGCACTTTCTTTAAAGCCATTAAGCTAGGCATAAAGTGCTCAAGTAATGGATCCACATGGATCCCAAGGTATATCAAAGCCAATTTTAATTAACAATAATTTGGCATTTAGTAGTGAGCACAAAGCAACATATATCATGCAATGACAAAGTCTAACTCTCTTCCTATGCATCAGCATGTCATACAAGAACAATTCATGCACATCAAGTAAAGGCCAATACATAGCATAAGCAGTTTCTTGCAATTTTATCGTGTTGGAAACATAGAGAGGTGGAGATATAGTTCCTCTCTCATAATAATTGCAAGTAGGAGCAGCAAGAACATGCATATTATATTCATCAAAATCATCATGTGTAGTAGCAAAACGCAACCCATCAATATAATCCTTCATAAGAGCAAACTTCTCCGATATAGTGTAGTTGGGAGAATTCAAAAAGATAATAGGACTATCATGTGTGGGTGCAATAGCAACAATTTCATTCTTAATATAAGGAACTATAGCAAGTTCATCTCCATAAGTATAATTCAAATTGGCATCAAGGCCACAGGCATAGCAATCATTAAGTTCATCAAAAAGGGATATTTCAAAAGAATCAACGGGATCATAGCAATTATCATGGCATTCATCCTTCGGTAAGCATGAAGGGAAATTAAATAATGTATGAGTTGAAGAGTTACTCTCATTAGAAGGTGGGCACGGGTAGCTAATCCGCTCTTCCTCCTTTTGTTCTTCGCTCTCCTCATCATCTTTTTCATCCAATGAGCTCACAGTTTCATCAATTTCTTCTTCCATAGACTCCTGCAAAATATTAGTCTCTTCTTGGACAGCGGAGACTTTCTCAATAAATATATCAATATAGGAATTGTATTTATAATTTTCATAGCAATATTTAAGGATGGCAAAAAATTTGGGTCTATAAACTGAATCATCAAAATCTTCATACTTTTCAAACAAAGATTCAATTTCATAAGCACCCTTAAAAGCAACAAATTCTTCTATTCGTTCCACATCATAGTAATCATATCTACCATTAGCATAAGAAGCTAAGGTTTCATTGTCATTAAATTTGCATGAAAAGGGAAGGTGTGGAGCATTCATCTAATAGCAACAAGTATAATCATATCTAGAGCATAGATTCCAAGCATACCATTTGAACATATGAATTTGATCCCATAAGAGTTTCCCTTTTTGTGTCAAGTGATAATCCCTAAAGTATTCATGTTGATCCAACGTGTCTCCCATTTATCAGGTTGAACGGGGTTTTCTTAGGATTATCAAAGTGGTGCATAATATCTTTCACATAACAAGCATCGAGGGTTTTAGGAGGTTCCCCATCTCCATGAGTAGCAAGTACAACTAATTTTTTTGGTGTTTCGTGTTCCATATCCAAAACTAAAGATAGAGAAAAACTTAGAACAGGAAATAAAAACTACTTAGTGATGTTTGCTTGAACTACGTCGGTATTTCCCCAAAGAGGAAGGGATGATGCAGCACAGCAACGGTAGGTATTTCCCTCAGTGATGAGACCAAGGTTATCAAACCAGTAGGAGAACCACGCAACACCACGTAAACAACTCCTGCACACAAAGAACAAATACTTGCAACCCGACGTAAGAGAGGGGTTGTCAATCCCTCACGGGTAAAAGGATAGGTAAAATTGTAGTAGATTGGATAAATAGATCTCGCGGGAATGCGAGATAAAATAAATAAAAAAAAATTGCAACAAGGTATTTTTGTGTTTTTGGATTAATAGATCTAAAAATAAAAGTTGCAAATAAATAAAAAAGCAAATAACAAAATAGATCTGAAAGTATATGATGAGAAAATAGACCCGGGGGCCGTAGATTTCACTAGTGGCTTCTCTCAAGAAAAATAGCATACAGTGGGTAAACAAATTACTGTTGGGCAATTGATAGAACTTCAAATAATCATGAAGATATCCAGGCAATGATCATTATATAGGCATCACGTCCAAGATTAGTAGACCGACTCCTGCCTGCATCTACTACTATTACTCCACACATCGACTGCTATCCAGCATGCATCTAGTGTATTAAGTTCATGGAGAAATGGAGTAATGCAATAAGAACGATGACATGATGTAGACAAGATCTATTTATGTAGAAATAGACCCCATCTTGTTATCCTTAATGGCAACGATACATACATGTCGGTTCCCCTTCTGTCACTGGGATCAAGCACCGTAAGATCGAACCCATCACAAAGCGCCTCTTCCCATGGCAAGAAAAATTGATCTAGTCGGCCTAACTAAACCAAAAATTCGAAGAAGAAATACGAGGATATAAGTAATCATGCATATAGCAGATCAAAAGACTCAATTAACTTTCATGGATAAAAACATAGATCTGATCATAAACTCAAAGTTCATCGGATCCCAACAAACACACCGCAAAAAGAGTTACATCAAATAGATCTCCAAGAGACCGTTGTATTGAGAATCAAAAGAGAGAGAGAAAGCCATCTAGCTACTAACTACGAACCCGTAGGTCTACAATGGACTACTCACGCATCATCGAAGAGGCACCAATGAGGATGATGAACCCCTCCGTGATGGTGTCTAGATTAGATCTGTGGTTTCTGGAACTTGCGGCTGCTGGAATTGATTTTCGTCGACCCCCCTAGGGTTTCTGGAATATTGGGGTATTTATAGAGCAAAGAGGCAGTGCGGGAGGCCACCGAGGTGGCCACAACCCATCAGGGCATGCCTGGGCCTCCAGGCGCGCCCTGGTGTCTTGTGCTCACCTCGGGCCCCCTCTTCGGTACTTGTTTCGCCCACTGGATGTCTTCTGGTCCAAAAAAAATCTCCAAAAAGTTTTGCTGCGTTTGGACTCCGTTTGGTATTGATTTCCTGTGAAGTAAAAACAAGCAGAAAACAGCAATTGGCACTGGGCACTATGTCAATAGGTTAGTCCCAAAAAATGATATAAAGTTGCTATAAAATGATTGTAAAACATCCAAGAATGATAATATAACAGCATGGAACAATCAAAAATTATAGATACGTTGGAGACGTATCACTTAGTGATAGAGCAAACAAGCACACACGAGAATATTCACCCCACGCTATTGCTCCCCGGCAACGGCGCCAGAAAAAGGTCTTGATAACCCACAAGTATAGGGGATCGTTTGTAGCCTTCTTCGATAAATAAGTGTCGAACCCAACGAGGAGCTAAAGGTAGAACAAATATTCCCTCAAGTTCTATCGACCACCGATACAACTCTACGCACACTTGACGTTTGCTTTACCTAGAACAAGTATGAAACTATTTTGCAAGAATAAAACTACGAGTACTTTGCGAGAATAAAACTACAAATAAATTGCAAGGTAATAAAAGTGGATAGCTTTTGTCAACAAGAAAGTCATTTGTCCCTGGTCGCATGGGTGGAGCTCGGTCTTGACGCCCGAGCGCCGCGACTTTCGGCGGTGCGTGGTCCTGGTGCTGGCGCAATGGGTCGCGCTGGGGCGCGTCAGGCCTGGGCTCAGGGTTGGCACCACGCAGAGGAGGAGGAGGAGGAGGTGCGCCGTGGGCCATGTCACCTGCCTGAGATGGCGGGATAAGGAGCGAGCGGACGATGCGGGGGCCTCGTCGGTGGCACTGACGAGCTCGGCAATGTGGCCAAGCCAGTTGTCGTAGAGGTCGTAGGCACGTAGGAGCTCACGCGCCATGAGCAGTGCAGCCTGCGCGTTTGCCGGCCCAGGGCGAGCATGGGAAGATGATGTCGTGGCTGGAGTGGGCGATGCAGTTGCGGTGTGGCCATCATGCCGAACGGAAGGTGGCAGCGACGAATCCTGCTGCTCACGAGCAGCGGGGTTAGTGGCAGCGTTAGCCACCAGGGTGGCAGAGCGGCGAGGAGCGCCGTTGCCCACGGGTGCTGTTTGGGCGACACGAGCGGCCCGAAGCTTGGCACGGACACAGCGAGCGTCGGCCATGGGAGCGACGGAATAGAGGCGAAGCGAACGGTGGAAAAAGGACCTGGACACACCCCTACCTGGCATGCCAAATGTCAAATTCAGGGCTCCGAAGAACCAAGAAGGTTCGAACTCTGGGGCATGTGCGAAGAACTCAACCTCTCAAGCCTGCCTACTCGTCGCCCCACAGCCTAGCCTAGCCGGGCTTGCGTGAACAAGGAAGAAGATGAACACAACAGTTTACCCAGGTTCGGGCCACCTTGTGGTGTAAAACCCTACTCCTGCTTTGTGGTGGATTGGCCTCACGAGGAGGTTGAGGATGAACTAGTACAGTGGATGAGCTGCCTCGCGAGGGCTTGGGGGTGAGAATGAGTCGTCCTCTTCTATGGTGGTGGCTAACCTATATTATAGTGGCCTTGGTCCTCTTCCCTCAAAACTTAGGTGGGAAGGGATACCACAACAGCCAATTTGAAAGGGGACAAGTAGTACATCCTATCCTGACAAAAGGTGGTCTTCCCCAGCAAAGCTTCTTGTCGTGACGCAGCGATGGGCTCGGTGATGACCTCCGCCTTGCCGAGCCTGTGGTCTTGGTCTTGCAGCACCGGAATGGAAACCTTTGGGAGATTCCTTGGGAACCCACACCTGTCCTTGCCTCCTTAGCACCAAAGAGGAAACTGCCTCCTCTACGCCCGCTGGCGCCCGCCTGGTCTTGGTCGTCATGGCTCATGTCATCGCAGCCTCGTGAGGCTGGGTACCTGCATAGAAATCTCCGCTCCTCGGGAGGCTGCCTGGGGAGGCTGCTCCCTCGGGAGGTCTTGGTGTCGTCCTCCTCGCGAGGGTCTTGTCTTGGTGGTCTTGGAGATGGGTCGTACCAGGCCGTCGTGGGAGCCATGCCATGGGCCGCAGGCATGCAAGCTGGGTACCCTAGTTCCCAGAACGTCGACAGTCCTTTGCCATCCCTCAATAGTTGACAAAGCTTGGAAAGTTGAGTCCTCATGAATGATAGAGGACGGGTCGACATCAGGAGAAAAAGTTTGCTCACGGTGATGAGGAGTCAGAATGAACCGCTTGACTTCTGGCGGGTTGATGTGCTTTTTGTCCTCCGAATAGCCGGCTTGATACTTTGTCAAGTCTAGCTCCTCTATGATTTGAGTCACCAGCACTCGGGTTTCCTTACACACTGCAAATAGTCTTCATTTGAAAAAAGGAGTATTGTCTGCCTTTAATTCTGGAAATACTTCAGCCAGTTGAGCCGGCTCCATCTTGGGGAGATATGCTTTCGCTCGTGCAAGAGAGTAAACGGCCGCTTGACGAGCGGTGGACTTTCATAACTATTGAATCCATTGCGGGACAGTGGACAGCTCCTTGAGCATATCTTTGATGAAAGCATGGGGTGACTTGACTTTTTTTGCTGCCATTATAGCATAAGCCCCCCTGTACATAACTGCTCCAGTTATGTATAAATTACCTTCAGCTTCACCAATGGTTGTTGAACAGCCTTATCATTCCTTTTACCTGCACACACAAGTAGGACATTAGTAAGCCGATAGATATTCAACCCAGATTTTGACTGTTGGTGACTCTTTAGTAAAGTAACATTGACACTTACCGAAGATGGCCACCGTCATGTTGGTTATTTGGCACTTCAGAGCATTCAGTTCTTTTGTCACCAACTCAAGCTTGCCTTCAACTTTTTCAGCATGTTGTACAAGCACTGTTTTTCTCTTCAAAGGCGGTTTTGGTCTTGTGCAACATGATTTCTGCAGAGAGCATGGATTTCTGCAAATTTGCAAATGAAGATTCTGCTTTCTCCCGCAGTTTCTTCTCTCGCTTCTATTGTTTTTGTAGGCAGACTGCTTGTGATTCAGTGACAATTAACATCTCTTGTATCAACAGATCAAGGAGTTCAGTTTGATTTCCTTCAAGTCATGATCCGGCAATGATGCACGACTTGGCACTTGGAGGCTTCAACTGTCAGTGTTATTTTCAACAAGTTTTTCTGAAGGCAAGTCCCATGATGATGCAAGCATTTAGCATGACACTTGGGGGCTAATGCAAGTCACTTTTTCAACAACAAAACATATGAAAGACCCAGCTATCTCAAGGAGATGAGAAGGCCCTTGGGGGCTACCAATTGCTTTTCTCAATATTTTGACTAAAGATATCTGATACTACCAGCTCATTATTCTCATAATGACCTGGCCATTGGGGGCTACAGACCGCTCTCAATTTTTCAACCCTGTTTTTCTAAGTCCCAGCCCAGTGTCATTCGCTGAGCCGGTTCTTGGGGGCTAGGGCTGCAAGCTCTAAGAAATACTCGAGGATAATCAAGTTTAAATTTCACAGCAAAGTCTCAAGCATATTCATATTTTCCTACGCTTAAGACTTGGGAGCGGGGTAAGTATATATGAAAAAGGAAACGAAGGAATGTTTCATACCTCGTATTTCTGCTTCAGCACCTTTCCCGTGCTCATTTCAGCTTCCGGCTCTCAGATAGCCGGGTCAGATACTCTTGGTGAAGAGTCTCCACATCAAGTTCTTAAAAATGAGGAAGTTCTAGCTTGACCTTCCCTTTCTCTGACATGGACGACTCATCTTTGACTATAAATTTGGCCAAAGTATTTGAGGCCTCCGGAGCACCATGTTGTTCTCCCGTAATCACCATCTCTATGTCATCCAGTGTTTGTGATAGAGTAATATTTTCTACTTCCAGCATGGGATTAGAAGCGTTAATAGGACTTGGTGGTTTGTCAGTTTGTGCCGGCTCGGCCTCATTGACTAGCTCATCAACTGGTGCATCAGCAGTGGCTGGCTTTTCAGCACTGACCAGCTCATCAACATTAACCTGCTCATTTACCTGCACTGGCTCATCCTCATGATCTGGGTCGTCATCACCTGCGGGTTTGGTCGAGGCCTCTGGATTGGATGCTGGTGGATCCTGAGTATTAGAACCGGTCGCGGTAGATGTTGACCCACCGGTTTTGCTCTTGGTGAAAGCATTAGCTTTGAAAATCATACAAGTCAATTCAGTCAAGAGAAACAAGTACTATGAGGTAATGAAATTTATTTCAAGACACTTACCCACGCTTAATTATGAGAGCCAGCAACTGGGAAGAAGTTGATTCTCTAGAGGAAGGGGATGTTATTTGGGTCAGAAGGATGAAGTGGTTGTTTCAAAAGGCCGACTCGAGGATGAGAAGGAGTTGGGCTATGAGGCACCTCTATCCTTGCCCTTCGTGCAACCGGCTCATTAGATAAGCCGGTGGACAATTCTCCAGAGCTACTTCGACTTTTGCGCTTTGAAGTACTAGCATGCTGAGTTTTCTTCAAAAGAAATTGTGGATCTAAGTGAGCATCTGGATGTGAAAATGGTACCTTTCTGACAGCTCGTCTAGTTTTCTTTGGGATGAATGGTTCCAAGTCAGGAATTGAAATTACCTCAACTTCTCCGGCTTGACTGGTCTCTGTGTTATCCTGAGAAGAGGGGGTGTCAGCAAGTTCAATAAAGAGATGGCCAAGTGAGTCGAGATCTACCTCAGACTCTTCGTCGTTCTCCGGCTCTTCAAAATTCGTCGGCTCGTCCTCACGATTGACTGGAGCAGGAGTAGGTTTGCGAGGCCTTGTCTTCCACCAGTCGGAGTTTGCCTACGCAAAAAATGATCCGAAATTCTAAGTACAAGGAAAAATGAAAGAAGACAAGTTTATAGATAGTATGAATATAGAGTTATGCAAATAACTTACTAGAGGCACCGGGTTAGATAAGTAGAAGGGGGTAGCCTGGTCTGACTGCACTTGTCTCTGGGCCCACCTAGCAGTCTCTTGGTGGCCTTGCTGATCTCATCATTAGCCAAGTCGACTGAGCTGAAGCGCTAGGCATCTTCCGACTCCCCAGTATAATCACACATTAAAGCACCTCTAAGGCTAAGGGGTTGTATCCTCTAGCTTATCCAACACTGGGTCAGATCAACCCCGGTGAGGCCATGAGCGGTTAGAGAACCCAACTCGAAGAAATAAGGCTTCAATTTCTTTCTCTCTTCATCAGATGCCCATCCTGGGAAGGCGATAGTAGCATTGAGCTGGTCCATTCTATAACCCGACAGAGGATTCGGTTGAGCCGGAGCAGTATTTTGCCAATAAAACCAAGTCATGTGCCATCCTTTGGGGTGACTCGCCAACTTGCCATCAGGAAAGACTCCATTTTTCTGCTTTTGAATGGAGACTCCACCAAGTTCTATGCTTGGTCCATCCTTAAACTCAGTCTGATGGTTGATATAAAAGAACTCTTGAAAGAGGCTGACAGTTGGCTCCGTTTGGAGGTATACTTCACAAAAACTTGGATTTGGCACAAATTCATGATCGAATTGGGGCAAGATCCTGAGGTCTGAGATTGAAAAATTTGAGCACATCTCGGAAGAATTTTGACCTGAGTGGCCGGCAGACCCTGTGTAAGTTGTCTGCAAACACAATAACTTCGCCTTGTTGGGGTTGAAGGTGAGTTTGTTCTTCAGGCACGCGCCACTGAATCTCCTCTTGAGCCGGCAGTAGAACCTGAGTTACTAGGTCATCCAACGCAAGGTCAGACATGTTGGATTTGCTCCAGTTGACAGCCTTGTTGGTCTTGGGAGCCATGAGGATGAACAATAAAACTCAACTGCAGTGTGAAAGTTACGGTTACAAGCCGGCCTATTACGTTCATATAAAGGTGAGCCGGCAAATTCATGAAGACAAACCGGGTTGTAAAACAAATAAGCCGGCCACAATTATTCGGGTTGTAATTATCTTGGCTAAATGGGCAGATGTGAAGACATTCATGAGCTGGGAAAATAAGCCGGCACTAGTCGCATAGTGGCTTTATGAAAATTCTACCAAGTGTTGGGTATGTTTCAGGTTGACCTTATTGTAAACAGAAATCCTACAGAGTGATTATGCCCGCAGATCTGAACAATGCTCCCAAAAGGAAAATAAAAGACCTAAACATAGTGAAGATATCGTGACAAGTGCGGCAAATGGGGGTCTGCTAGAGCTATTAAAAGGACCATAATTAGGATTAACAGCGTCGCCGCAATGACTAGAATGTCTACGCATATCGTTGAGAGAGGTCTAAATCTACAAAGGATGAACAGGGAAGAACTCCGATGAACTACCTATGAACTGTGGTAAAAGAGAGGATGTACATATAGATCTATGAGGGAAGATTTGAAGGCTTCAAAGTTCTGTAGGCGTGATCAGTGCAATGTTGATGAAGATCCGGTGACGGCGGCGTTCATCCTCGCGGTCGTCATCAGAGGCGGCGAGCTCGTTCGGGCGCAGCACCGAAGGAGGCTGGAGGAAGAAGACGCATGCGATAGGGGGAGGTAAAAATGAACTCCGGGGCCCTCGTGTATATTTATAAGGAGGCTAGAATGTGAAACGGCAAGTGCGAAATCCTAGGCGGCACAGTAAATTTTCAGAAGAAAGGTGCCTCGAGTTTCACACCTATCAGATCCACTCAAATATTCTTTGTGACATCATGCGCAAAATCCAGGAATACAGAAAGGTGACGTCCCAGAATGAAAGGTAGCAAAAAGTGTTAAGTCCGGAGATATCATAAGCCGGCAAATGGGATGACCTGGCCAGGAGGAGAGCCGAAGGAATGAGGAGAATTTCCGGCTCACCAACGATGGCCCAAGATTAATTTTGAGCCATTCCCTATTCTTCTTTATTCTGCTTTTTCAGGGCGAAGTTTAGCATGGATAAATCCAAGCAAAACTGGGGGCTAATGTTGGGGATATACCCCATGGTATGACCCGTCCCAGGTATGACCCGAGTACTATTTGGCGGCTCACAGGAGACCCGACAATGGGGCCGTGACGAACAACAAGGACCAAGGCCCGAAGGGCGGCTTGGGAGGAGGCCGGCTGAAGGTATGGCGTCTGGTGGACTGGCTCAAGGAGGAAGTCATAAGGAATATCTCCCTTACTTGGGGACCAGGACAAGTAAGAAATAGACTAGGATGGGGGTTGTACTGCAACTCGGAGTCTGTTGTAAACCGGGGTCTCGCCTATTATATAAAGGAGATCCCCTAGGTCAGAAAGACTAAGTTATGATCAATTGAGAGCTAGGTTAGCGAATCCGCATCCTTGTAATCGAGATTCCCAGCAATATCAATCAACCACGAAGTAGGTCTTTACCTCCACAACGAGGGGTCGAACCTGGCTAAACTTGTGTCCTTCGCTTCCCGATCAACCCCTCTCAAGTGACCACCTAGTTGTGATGGCCTCCAGACTTAGTCCTTTCACGAGGACATCTGCCATGACAAAACCATGACAACGGGGGCTCGATCGGCTTCAGTAAGCAGCGAGAAGGATCGATTGGGTTCAGTTAGCAGCGAAGGAATTGCTCGGGTTTAGTTAGCAGTGAAGGGATCGATCGATCAGCTTCGGTACTATGTGGGATTGATCGCTCATGTTTAGTACGTAGTGTGAGGGATCGATCGATCACTCGGGTTCAGTAAGTGAATGCCTCACTTAGGTTCAGTTACCAAACGCCTCACACACACACGTGTACAAGAGAAACATGCAAACCACACTACATCGCTCAGCCGCAACCACCCACTGTAACCGGGAACTCCCAGAAATTTTCCTTGCCCTCACTTCTACCATGATTTCTTACGTCATGGACAGTGATGTCTACTACGCAACCTTCTTCTTGTAGACTCGTGTTGGGCCTCCAAGCGTAGAGTTTTGTAGGACAGTAGCAATTTTCCCTCAAGTGGATGACCTAAGGTTTATGAATCCGTGGGAGGCGTAGGATGAAGATAGTCTCTCTCAAACAACCCTGCAACCAAATAACAAAGAGTCTCTTGTGTCCTCAACACACCCAATACAACGGTAAATTGTATAGGTGCATTAGTTTGACGAAGATATGGTGATACAAGTGTAATATGGATAGTAGATATAGGTTTTTGTAATCTAAAATATAAAAACAGCAAGGTAGCAAGTAGTAAAACTGAGCAAACACGGTATTGCAATGATTGAAAACACATATGTTCCTCTCTCACAGTAATTCTTAGTAGCATCATGAAGGAACTCAACAATATAACTATCACATAAAGTATTCTTTTCATAATTCATAAGCATAGAAATTTTACTACTCTCCACATGAGCAATTTTCTTCTCATTCATAATAATGGGAGTATCATAAGAAACTTGAATACTATAAATTGTTTCCATATTAAAAGAGTAATGTTCAGAAAAAAGGATATTCATAATTATGAAAAGTTTTATAAATATAATCATCACTACTTTTTATAACATATGTTTCATCACAATAATCATCATAAGTAGCAACTTTGTTCTCATCATAGTCAATTGAAACCTCTTTCAAGATAGTGGAATCATTACTAAATAAAGTCATGACCTCTCCAAATCCACTTTTATCATTATATTAAGATTCAACACCCTCCAAAATAGTGGGATAATTATTATCTAAAGTTGACACTCTTCCAAACACACTTTCATAAATATTGCAATCGTCATATATAGGAGGCATGCTATCATAATAAATTTGCACATCAAAACTTGGGGGACTAAAATATCATCTTATTCAAGCATAGCATCCCCAAGCTTGGGACAAACATTAATTGCAGCAAATAAATTCTCAAACATGTCATTCTCATCAAACATAGCATCCCCAAGCTTTTGGCTTTGCATATCATAAGCATAATCATTATCATCATTAATAGTATGAATAGCACCAATAGTATAGCAATTATTATCATCACAATTTTCCAAGTTGGTGCCAAAAAGATTTTCAAGATTATAAGAAGTATCATTATTTTCCCAATCATAATCATCACAATGAGTAATAGGCATAACAAAATCATCCTCAATAGTTTCTTCGGACATTGTACCATAAGACAAAGAATCAATATCATCATCAAGTATATCATCTTCCACATTTATTTTTGATTCATTCTCATGAGGCATAACAATAATAGGAGCAACAGCATTTGGGAGGGATACCTTTTTACCTTTGCTTCTCTGTCTTTTCTTTTTCTTCTCCACATCATGTGTGGGTTTAATCAACTTTTTGGAGCTCCTTATTGATGAGATTGGTTGCATAGGAAGCTCATTCTCGTAACCTGTTTCATCATGAGAGACAATAGGAGGGAAAGTGGAGAGCTTTACCCTTTCATTAGTATTTCTTTTATATTCTATTGCTTTTCCCATCTTTCTATAGTTGGTAATATAAGCATTTTCATTGCAATTTACCATACAAAACATGTAGATTTCCTTCAAATTAGTTTCAACATGGTCTGTGAATATGAATGCTTCAAACTAACTATTTTTATGTGACAATTGTTCACACCCCAAAAATAAACAAAGTTCATTATAAAGTTCAAGGGTGATCAAGTTATTGCAATATTTGGCCACGATTCGATCATGAAAAAGTATGCATTGGAAATTAAGATGACTAACTCTATTGCAAATTTCACAAGTAATGGGATGAAGAGAGCATAATTTTGTAGCAAATTCATCTATCACCTTAAGCCACCAATTGGTTTTATCATGTTTATGCTTCTTACAAAATCTATCATCCCTGTAAGGCATGTCTTCACAAACTCTATGCACTCCACAAAAGTTGACATGCTTATAAGAAACATCTTTATCATGACTAGTGCAATCATCATTAGTATCGTGAATATTCATAGCAAGCACACTAACAACATTGCAATCATGTTTATCATTCAAATATTTAGTGCCAAACATTTTATTAACTTCTTCTTCTAACACTTGAGTACAATTTTCCTTTCCATCATTTTCACGAAAGACATTAAAAAGATGAAGCATATGAGGCAACCTCAATTCCATTTTTTGTAGTTTTCTTTTATAGACTAAACTAGTGATAAACAAGAAACAAAAAGATTCAATTGCAAGATCTAAAGATATACCTTCAAGCACTCACCTCCCCAGCAACGGCGCCAGAAAAGAGCTTGATCTCTACTATGCAACCTTCTTCTTCTAGACTCGTGTTGGGCCTCCAAGCACAGGGTTTTGTAGGACAGTAGCAATTTGCCCTCAAGTGGATGACCTAAGGTTTATCAATCCATGGGAGGCATAGGATGAAGATAGTCTCTCTCAAACAACCCTGCAACCAAATAACAAAGAGTCTTTTGTGTCCCCAACACACCCAATACAATGGTAAATTGTATAGGTGCACTAGTTTGGCAAAGAGATGGTGATACAAGTGTAATTTGGATAGTCGATATAGGTTTTTGTAATCTAAAATATAAAAACAGCAAGGTAGCAAGTAGTAAAAGTGAGAAAAAATGGTATTGCAATGCTTGAAAACAAGGCCTAGGGTTCATACTTTCACTAGTGCAAATTCTCTCAACAATGATAACATAATTAAATCATATGGCAATCCCTTAACGTGCAACAAAGAATCACTCCAAAGTTTCTATCGAAGAACGTAGGATGAAAAGTGCATCAACCCCTATGCATAGAATACACCAATGTCACCTCGGGAATCCGCGAGTTGAGTGTCAAAACATACATCAAGTGAATCAATAGAACATCCCATTGTCACCACAGATATCCCATCGCAAGACATGCATCAAGTGTTCTCAAATCCAATACTCAATCCAACAAAATGAAACCTCAAAGAGCAAGACTCAATTCATCACAAGAAGGTAGAGAGGGAGAAACACCATATGATCCAACTATAGCAATAAAGCTCGCGGTACATCAAGATCGTGCCAAATTAAGAACACGAGAGAGAGAGAGAGAGAGAGGTAAAACACATAGCTACTGGTACATACCCTTAGCCCCGAGGGTGAACTACTCCCTCCTCATCATGGTGGCTACCGGGATGATGAAGATGACCTCCGGTGATGATTTACCCCTCTAGTAGGGTGCCGGAACGGGGTCCCGATTGGTTTTTCGTGGCTACAAAGGCTTGCGGCGGTGGAACTTCTCATCTAGGGTTCTTTTCGGGGTTTTTGGTATTTATAGGAATTTTTGGCGTCGGTCTCATGTCAAGGGGGTGCCTGAGGGGCCCACAAGCCAGGGGGCGCACCCTAGGGAGGTGGGCTCACCCCTAGGCTTGTGGCCTCCTCGGTCACTACCTGGCCCAGCTCCGGTGCTTTGGGGATCTCTTTTGGTACATAAAAAATCTCCGTAAATTTTCAGCCCATTCCAAGAACTTTTATTTCTGCACAAAAAACGACGCCACCATAGTTCTGCTGAAAACAACGTCAGTCTGGGTTAGTTCTAATCAAATCATACCAAAACCATATAAAATTGTTGTAAACATGGCATGAATACTTCATAAATTATAGATACGTCGGAGACGTATCAGGATCCCCAAGCTTAATTCCTGCTCGTCCTCGAGTAGGTAAATGATTAAAGAAATAATTTATGAAGTGTGAATGCTAGCATAGTGCATAAGTTTGATCAATGATAGTTCCAAACACTTTTTCTAGCATCAATATATATATATATATATATCATTTTTTTACTAACGCATCAATATATATCATAAACAGTAGCTCATCTCATAAAACTTCTCATGATCAAGTAACAAGCTATTCACATGTTAAAGCATAAAGCATAAACTTTCTTGAAACTAACAAACTATGTACTCACTCATCAAACAATTGCAATTCATCTTATTTTCAGGAAGGGTCTATGTAAGAGCTTTGATTTAGCAAATTCCACATACTCAACTATCATATAGTCTTCCATGATTGCTGACACTCAAAGCATATTTTTAGAACAAATAGCATCCATCGAACACAGAGATAGATAGGGGCTTAATGTTTAGCCTCCCAACTTATTTATCATATAGATAATTGTCAACAATAATAATTCATGATCAAATATATTTGAATGGCCGTATATGCTTGGATCTTTCCCCACTACATGGTACTTGCCAACTAGAGAATAATTGGGGTTGAAATGAGAAGGAATACAACTGACTCTTGCATAAAAGTAAAAGATAGGCCCTTCGCAGAGGGAAGCAGGGATTTGCAGAGGTGCCAGAGCTCGAAGTTTTAAAACAGAGATGAATATAATTTTGAGAGGTATGCTTTCATTGTCAATGTAACGACCGAGAGTTCCCAATATCTTCCATGCTAGACACATTATAGGTGGTTCCCAAATAGAATGGTAAAGTTTTTACTCCCCCTCCACCAACAAACACAAGCCATGGCGAGCCGAATCCTCGGGTGCCCTCCATACCAACAACATTCCGGGGGAGTTTTGTTTTATTATTATATTTTGATTTTTATCATAGGACTGGGCATCCCAATTACCAACCACTTTCTCAAGAATGACAAGCGAATAAACAGTCATCATGAGAATAACCCACCTAGCATGGAAGATACTGACCGCCCCTGTCGCTTCATGAGCTATTTGGGCATACAAAACAGATTATTATTTGAAGATTTAGAGTTTGGCACATGCAAATTTACTTGGAACGGCAGGTAAATACCGCATATAGGTAGGTATGGTGGACTCATATGGAATAACTTTGGGTTTAAGGAAGTGGATGCACAAGCAGTACTCCCGCTTAGTATAGGTGAAGGCTGGCAAAAGATCCTAAGCAAGCACCACATGTTGGAGGATCCATAAAAATATAACTTCTATACAAATATACCCAAACATAACTCATTACGTTGTCTTCCTTGTCCAACTTCAACTAATTTGATCAAGTTTAAAAATAATTAATGGGGCTCACAATCATAGAAGATGTCCAAGATAGTATGTTTATATGTGAAATCCCTCTTCCTTCAATATTCTTTCATGAATTGTTCAAGTGAACGATGTTGTGTTTGCTAACTTTCAATAAATTTTACCACCTATAATTCTTATATGTGAAGTTATTACTCCCCGTGGGATAAGCATATGAAACATATATAATTTCAGATTTATGATATTCAATTCATTCAACCATTTACTCATAGGATATAAGTGAAGCGCGAGAGTAAATGACAAACTACTCCAAAAAGATATAAGTGAAGATCAATGAGTAGTCAAATAATTAAGTAGCTATGTGAAGACTCTCTCTCATCTAAGAATTTCAGATCTTAAGTATTTTATTCAAATAGCAAGAAATCCTAACAAAAGAAAATGACGCTCTAAGCAAAACACATATCATGTGGTGAATAAAAATATAGCCTCAAGTAATTTTACTGATGGATTGAAGACAAAAGAGGGGATGCCATCCGGGCATCCCCAAGCTTAGATGCTTGGTTGTCCTTGAATATTACCTTGGGGTGCCTTGGGCATCCCCAAGCTTAGGCTCTTGCCACTCCTTATTCCGTAGTCCATCAAAACTTCACCCAAAACTTGAAAACTTCACAACACAAAACTCAACAAAAAACTCATGAGATCTGTTAGTATGATAAAACAAATATCCACTTTTAGGTACTGTTGTGAACTCATTCCAATTTCATATTGGTGTTATATCAATTGTATTCTAACTTCTCCATGGTTCATACCTACCGATACTACCCATAGATACATCAAAATAAGCCAACAACACAATGAAAACAGAAGCTGTCAAAAACAGAATAGTCTGTAGTAATCTGAACTTTAGCCAAACTTCTGTAACTCCAAAAATTCTGAAAAAAACTACAAAAAAAGACACATCCGTGACATTTTGGCCAGAACAATTTTTTTCTATTATGCTTATGACACTTCTATGATGATAATTGTGACAAAACCACGTATCATAATAGATGTGGTGGGCTCCTACTTCTATGACAAAAAATCATGACAGAAAATGGGCTTTTCGTCCTGGGCGGGCCGGGGACGCACCTGCGTGACATTCTTTGGGCCGTCCATGACGGAAAAAATCATGGTAGAAGCGAGGGCGAAGAAAATTTTAGGGAGTTCCCGGTTATGGTGGGTGGTCGGGGCCGAGCGATGCACAGAGGTTTGCGTGTTTCTCTTGTACACATACGCGCATGTGTGCGAGGTGTTCGACTCCAACTGAACCCGACCGAGGCGTTCGCTTACTGAACCCGAGCGATTGCACTAGCTACATTATTGAATCCGAGCGCTCGATCCCTTGGCTGTTAACTGAACTCGAGCGATTCCTTCGCTACTACTACTAACTGAAGCCGATCGAACCTGCCTCTTGATGAACAGTGACCGTTGTTGGGAGTTGGATGAACAGTTCCCGGTGGGGGTTGGATGAACAGGACCCCGTGGTAGTAGAGATCGTTGCTGCTAGATGAACAGGATCACGAGGAGGCCGCCACACACCCGAGCCGGTTGGGGGTGGATGAACAGGACCCCGTGGAGGGCTGGTTGAATAGTAGCCGGTGGAGGCTGGATGAACAGTAGCTAGTGGAGGTAGGAGGAAGGTTGCGGTGGATGAATAGTATCAAGTGGAGGCTGGAGGAAGTCGACGGTGGATGAACAGTAGCCCATGGAGATGGGGGAAGTCGACGGTGGATAAACAGTAGCCTGTGGAGGCTGGAGCGAGGCAGTAGACGGTGGATGGACAGTAGTCCGTGGAGTCCCGTTTTGCGGTACACCACACCACTCCCAATCAACAGGACCCTGTTTCGACCGTAGGAGCTCGAACACAAGTCCATTTCCTCCGTTTTGCGGTACGCCAGACCCCTCCCGATGAACAGGATCCCATTTCGATCGTAGCCGGTCGAACAGAAGGCCGTTTCCTCTGTACTGCAGTATGCCAGACCCTTCCCGATGAACAGGACCCCGTTTCGACCATACGCGGTCGAACAGAAGGCCATTTTCATCCGTTTTATGGTACGCCAGACCCCGTTCCGGCTGTTCCGTCCAAGCCGGTTGGCTCCCGATGAACAAGCTGCATTCCGACCCAGTGGCTTCGCTCCTTATGAACAGGACGTGTTCCGAACCAGTCACTTGGCTCTCGATGAACATGATGATGTTTCCTCCGTTCCGACCCAGCCGGTTAGCTGCCGATGAACAGAACGATGTCGCTGCCGTCTGTTGCCTCTCCTTGTACACGAGCCCTGGCCGTCCGTATGCATGAGTACGCGTTTCGAGACCCTACCCGTATGTACGTATGTGGCCGTATTTTTTGGCATGTGGTTGTATGTATGTGTACATGGTTTAGACGGGACAGCCTGAACTGCTACGTCGGGGGCTCTACTATGACATGTGCCGCTACTTACTCGGCCACGGTTCTTCGTTGCAGAGAGACCGATCGACCAGTATGTACGTACACGTTCACGACAAGACAGACAACGCTATGTACGCTTTGACCGGGTGGGTCCCACCTGTCAGGGAGGATAAGGACGCACTTCCTTGCGTGCGAAGATATAGCTGCTGGGTCCCAGCTGTCAGGGGAAGGAATCATTTTTTCCATGTAATAAGGAGGCACTTCCTTGCGTGAGAAGATGTAGCTGCTGGGTCCCAGCTATCAGGGGGAGGAATCATTTTTTTCGCGTAATAAGGAGGCACTTCATTGCATGCGAAGATGTAGCTGGTGGGTCCCAGCTGTCAGGGGAGGAAACATTTTTTCAGCTTAATAAGGAGGAACTTTCCTTGCATGCGACCATGGACCTCGTGGGTCCCAGCTGTCAGGATCTCCACGTACAGTCCTCTTCCGATGACTTTCGTTTGTTGACCACGCCGCGCCGAGCGTAGCAAGGCGGTGGACGAAGGCGAGGCCCCGGACGGGAATGACCAGGAGATGGGAAGACGCGGCAGTGGATTCACAGACGGAGAGGAGTACGAGGGTTATAACTGGTTCTGGTGCGGCGTGGGGCTACAGTCGGTGGGGAATAACAGGAGGTGTGGAGGGTTGGAGGGATAGCCTGGCTGGTGGTAGGGTAGCGCTTCGCAGTGATGCGTGCTAAGCAGAGCCGCTAGCTGTCGGAGGCCGGAGCAGGCGGTCCCGACGACGCTGGAGGAAGAAGACGAGAGATTGAAGGTGCATGTCACTCGTTGGATATAAATCCAATGGATGTGGATGTCAGAATCATTTGTTGACTAAGTTGACAACGCCTTGCGTAGGCTTCGACCTATTGGCCCACATGTCAGCCTGCAAAAATGTGGCATATATTTAACCCATGTTGTCTAGAATTTACAGTCCATTTTCTGGGCTGGGTGAACAAATAATTTAGCGTCAATGCGGCCCATTTAATTTATTTTAAGAAACCACAGCCCATTTCCACTTTCTTGAAATACACGAATTAGCTGGTCTTGTTTTATATTTAATTTTAGGTTAGAAGGAGCAATTAATATCAAAAAATAAACCGAAGCTACACATTTTATTATATATAAAATTAACAAATTAGCGAGTTATTGCTCAAAAGAAAAATGAGCGCGTTATTATTACATTGGTCCTTAAAATCTTCGCAAGCTTTTGAACGCAATCACCAGGATTTTCCTTGCCTGAGAGTCAAAAACAACCAGGATTTTCCTTGCCAACTTCTGTTAAACATTTATTTTTATAAGTTAATAAGACATGGGATGTTTTTATATTGTATATATTAGTTTCTATTAAATATACGATAATAGTAATAATATAAATATATATATATAATGTGGTTAGAAGGGAAACATAAATTGGACACTTCATTATTATTCTTATATATAGATAAATAGAACAGAGATCTACCTTTTATTAAAAAAAAATACATTGGGCTGCTGATGTTTAAGAAAAAGTAAAACCTACGCTGAGAGGCCCATAGGCCGGTACGTACATGATGGACCTCAAAAAAATAAGTTGAAACCAATGTGTCGGTATATCATGGGCTACGCATGTTAAAAAAACCTAGGCCTAGCTGATACTTGTTCGCCCTCTGAAAAAATGATACCAGCTAGATCCCCGATACCCCTAAAAAAATGCTCCCCGATGACAGTCATCGTTAGAAATTTATTTCGTTTATTGACTAGGTTGACAAACCCGTGGGCCCCAATGTCAGTATACAATTAGGAGGAAGCTTTTTTCCAATGAGGCACTTGCTTGCGTACGGCCTTGGACCTGGTGGGTCCCCACTGTCAGCCTCTCGGTGTATAGTCCTCTCTAGATTCCTCTCGTTTGTTAAGCATGTTGACAACAGCATACGGCGGTGCCGCGGCGAGTGCACACGGACGGGAAAGAACCAGAGCCAGGGAAGACGCCTTCATTCTTTTGAACATACCGCAGTAGCCCGGTGGCTGCAGCCCTCTCACCCAAAAGTTGTACTTCCAACATTCTGTTATCCATGTTTGAAAAGTGCGTGTTGATTTAAATGCTCTGCCTTTGAAACATGCAGTTTCTTATTTGAAAATTACATGGACAAGCAGCCATCGCTGGTGTTGGATTCAATGTCGCGCTTCTTCAATCCCCCGGCAGCACGAGGGGGAAATAAACTTCCATCCCATGCTGGCGGTTGGGGAATGGAGCGAACTGGATTAAAGAGGGGGCCGGCGGCGCGATTGAAGAAGCACATCAGACGCAATTTTTTTTTAGTGGATGGCTCTCGATGGCGTTTTTTACTTGCCTCTGCACTATACAACTTGTATTTTTAGCCTCCCATCCTGTGGTGGACCACCAGCCCATTTGCTGGGCGGGCCAACCTACAGAAAGCAGCACTTGATTTTTCAGCAAGGCCCAAAAACAACACAGTACTATGTTTGTTTTGAGGCCGAAAACATTACGGCAGGGGTTGAGTGGGGGAGGGGGAAAGACAGAGCAAAAAGATAAAAAAGAGCTGATGCAATTCATGATGTTGACACTCAGGGAAGACAGAGCAAAAAGATAAAAAAGAGCTAATGCAAAAACATGTCGTTGCTACCCTAACAAGCAGGTGCAATTCTTCTCAGGAAGAAGGTGTGTCATTGACACTATCACGTCACAATCCCACAGTAGACATTCTAACAAGTTCACACACAAGTACAACAGAAAAGGTAAACATTCGTATCAAACTCAGGTTCACAGGACACGTTCATATTCATGGCCAACATTCACAATCAACAACTCAAAAGATTCATATATACACAAGTTTAGCATGTCTATGCATCCAAATGATTGATAGATCACAAGACAATATTCATAGCTAACATTCACAAAAAGATTCAGGTATACACATGTTCAGCATGTTTATGCATCCAAATGATTGAGAGATCACAGCCAATATCATCCATGGACAAACTTTAATTACCTAGGATACAGACTGGTAAATGGTGTTCACTTGGTGGTACTTCTTGCTAAAATTAATGCGGGTACAAGCAAACTTTCGAGTACATAAGAGGCAGCACAAACAATCTAAACTTTGCTTGTAGGTTTATCCTCGAGATAGTGGCCGTGATGCTAAGGGAGGTTTGTGCAACTTGGCCACTACTTTCATCCAACTAGTTTACTGGCTCATCTTGGTCCTGTAGCTCGCCAAAATTCTACATTGCAGACAAGAAAGGAGGCGGTCGATAAAATGAACCACCCAAATTTTTTGTGCAGTTCAACTAAAATGGAGCATCCCTGGCGTGTAGACTGATTAAGTGCCAGATGAATATACGCGTCAACCAACTTGTCTGGAATCTTTAGACTCCATGTTATACAATTCGCTACCAGCATACGTGGCGATAACCAAAAGGCACAAGTTGGAACCAAAGACTGGACTGCATTTTTCTGGGCTATGCACCAAGTAATATTGTTGCCATTCACTCTGGCACTTCTTCTTGTCAACATTGATGCTTGTCTGAGTGAACTTTGGAGTACATAGCAGCAGCATAAGTATTTGTCCATCTGATCTTTTTGTGCAGTTCTACTGAAATCGCCCAATGTAATGATTTGCCTGCGAGTTCAGGCTCCAAGTTACTCCTTTATGAAATCGGCCAACAGTAGCACAATACCAAATTACCAATACATATGACAAGCACAATAATCAGGATAAAGACCGGTACCAACCTGTGTGAGGAAGAATATCAATTAGTATTTCCTTTGATTGGAAGCCGAGGTAAGCGACTGACAGGAAAGGAAGGATGCAGTCGAGGCAATGAAGCACCCAAAGTTTTTGTGCAGTTCCACCAAAATCGAGCATCCTTGTCGGCACATATATTGAGAGAGTGAGATTACTATAAAAGTGGGACTAGTTGGTGAAACATGCACTAACAAATAGAAGCACTCTCATTATCTTAATGGGTAACGTTAGCAACATAGTAATCTTGCTTAAAGAGAGGTATTAGTTTATTTAATCAGTGCCAATTAGCTCAACACTCAAAGCATTGCCATGTATCATAGGTTGCAAAAATTTAAGGTGCAAAGATAAAGGAGTTTCTCATGACAGTAGCAACACAGTAGCACGATACAAATAGAGATGACAACAAAGTAATATGGATGAAGGCCTTAGGCCGGTACCAACCTGAGCAAGAAGCTTCTTCAAGTAGTCCCAGAAGAGATGATATATCACTCACTAGAATCATTCAATAGTATATATTTTTGTGCACTTCAAATGTATGGTTGACATCACTCTTTTTTACCAGTGGTGAGATTATATCGAAAGATTATCAAGAACTTCCAACAGAGTTAAAGTACTGGCTGGGATACAGTTCATCGTATTCTCTTGTGCAGTTCCACTAAAATGTATGATTGGCACAACATGATCCCTGTTTGCACAAGTAGGAGCAAGGTGAAACCTTCATTAGCTTAGTGAGAAAGGATAGAAAGACATTAGCATATTACTTTAACAGTAGCATCAAATTCATGATGACAATACAGTAGCAAAACATTGCCTCATTGAACCAGTGGCAATAAATTGACATGCAAAACAATAGCATTATTATCTCATGACACTACCAAGATCCCCTCCCTGCTCCACCACATGGTCCACCTCCACAGACACACATACACACATACATGATTCAGCATAGGGTGCTACTAAAGGTTTGTTTAACTCTGATAGGAAAATTAGGCAGCGATTAATTAGTGCTACTTAAGTACTCCTAATTGATTAAGTGACCTTGCAGGAGAGACAGCAGAAGTGGAAGGGCTCCTGGAGGATCGTCTCACATGTAAGGGAGACGTTGCCGGAGCCCTTCAATGGCCTCGACTGATGCCTCAGCTTCAGGAAGATCACCTTGGCACTGTTGATCGTGTAGAGCTGGGTCACACATGCATCCAGAATCCAGTTAATTAGTATGATGTGTCGTCAAGCCAAGTACTACTCTGCTACGTACTACAAGTGCATTTCTTCAAGTAAATCAATACTAGTAGCAACACAACAACACAATACCACTAGCAAGATGTCAGGATAACATAGGACGGTACCATCGTGTGATCTTCTTCATTTCCTTCTTCTTCTTATTCTTCATCTTCCTCTTCTTGCTCTGTTTCTCTTTCTCCTCACCAATTGGTGAAACCAATTACATGATTGGCCTCCTATTTCAGATTTGGTTTTGTCAGTGAGGGAGTACAAGTGTACTAGTAAATAATAGCATTATTTTCTCATGGCAATTGCAAAATAGAGGTGAACACATGCATTAAATATCATTCTTACCTAAAGGAAGGTTATGGTGCCAATATGGAGGATGAAGATTGGAACACAGATCTCCCTTTGTGCAGTTCCACCGAAATGAACCAACAGTTCTGGTGTGACATTCCAGTCAAACTGCACAAAAATCACTTCTTTTAAGAAGTGTTTTGTGCAGTGCACCAAAAGGTCGCAATAACAATGATATGAAATGGATATCCCTGTTTGCACAAAAAGCTACAGAGAAAACAGTCAGAGTCTCAAACAATTACTGGCAAAAACAATTGGTTAAACTTGTCATGAATTATAACAGTGGCATGTCTTCATTTTACTAGGGGCATTAGATTAAAAATAGCTAAATATTTGCTATACGGGCATGGGACAGTGGGTGCACCAGCATTCCAACACCATGTACCTAAACTGGGGAATAAAGTGGTGATTTAGAGTTTGTTGCCCCGAGAAGCAAATATCCAAGCAACATATCTGGGTTGGTCCCATTTTTGTTCACTTTAGCCACCTATTCGTATGTGTGGATAGCAAATCTAGTCCTGGTCATACCACTGTGTACAACGTTTCCCCTATATTTCCCTTTTCGACCAAGAGACCAGTTGGATGGCCAGTCTGTACTACTTTCACCCCCTTTCTTTTATGTTTGTACCAAGTCCAATGTACATACTAACTTTTCCCCCTTTATTTCCTATTTGAACCAAGTACAAGATTCGACTCCATGAAGTAGCTTTACCTCTAACAATAGAAAAAAATTAGGTGGCGTTGGACCATCCGATTGAGCCTAGCTACGAGGGGGGCTGAGAGGTAGAAAATGATGCACATGCAGCGACGTAGCGAGCTGAGGAAGTAGAGCTAGGCCGGTTTCGAAGGAAGATATACTTGAAGGTCGCCGGGATGTGGATAGGTGGGCAGCAGGAGGCCAGATCTGCCCACACTAGGGCAGCGATGAAGGGATCGAAGGACCTCCCGCACCAGCGCTAGACCAGAGATAACGGTGCAGCCGGCAGTCGGTCTCCTCCCTTGGCGTCGATGACAGCCTAAACGCTGCCCCTCCTCCCCTTCACCGACGGAGGGGATACGTTCGGATCTGTAACCAGTGGTGAGGATAGAAAGACAGTGTTACCACCGCTATCTTGTTTAGATCTGGAGAGGATGAGAGTGTGTGAATAGAGCAACCCTAGCAAGCAAGCATGGAGGCTCCTACCTATATATATACGTATAGTGGGGTAGTTTTCTTTTTTCACTCCATCAAAATCGTTTAAAATTGTGTACGTGCCAGGTCGCCGTTTTTTTGACTTGTTGATTGCTTTTTGAGATAGCTACCCGCTTATTCCAAGCGGTGTGCAGGGGTGGATTAACAAGCTGCTCGGCTCGTTAAGCTCATGCTCTTTAAGGCTCGGCTCGTTAAGCTCGGAAAGATTAACGACCAAAAAACCATGCTTGGCTCGATTCGTTTGAAGCTCGTTAAGCTCGTGAGCGCTCGTTAACAATTTTGTCACGTAAGATGAAACATGTGTTGTGTTGTTACTAATGAACTTAGCGTGAAACTTGTTAGCTCGTTCGTTAAGCTCGCTAAGAAACTGATGATTGGCTTTGTTCATTAAGAAGCGACCCATGAGCATAACAAGCCGAATTATCGAGGGCTCATTAAGCTCGTGAGCTATGAGCTTTTGGTCCAGCCCTAATGGTGTCCCAGGTCGCACTTTGTATCATTCACATCTGGTAATAGACCCTCCATTAAGTGGACAACCACTGGCTCGTAAAATTTGCGAACAAGCCCACGGCTCTATATTGGTGCCATGCCACTTGTAGTCTTCACACAAAAATAAGGCAAGCTGTAGAGGAACTGCTAAGCTGACTATAGTAATCAATATTTACATGCATGGGGAAGGAGGGGAGCGCACCTGATTGGAGGGAGAAGGCAGCGTTTGCTTTTAAGGACTGCATGCGGCTCTTTTTCTCTCGTGCTGCGCGCTATAGCCCGGCGATAAGTGAAGCGCCGGCTTCACTCTCTCTCCACCCTTCTCTCTCTTCTAGATGGGATATTGATGATGTGGAATGGCTTATAGCCAGCTGACTAGGTTCTATTATACTAGCTCTTACATTGTTTCACGGACCTGCGGGACATCAAGCATCCGGGCCTGCGTGTCATCCACCAAATCACAACGAAGTGCTGCAGTCGAAACTCACCAGTCACCCCGGTGTGGCTGTCATGACCCGTCATATCACAAAACCCACACCTTTACTAGCAGTGTTAAAGTGGCCTCAAAGTTGGACGGGACAAAGCAACCATCATTTCACCGGAACGCTCGTTGAAGCCCTTTCTCCCCTATATTGAAGAAAACCTCACTCTAGGCTACTCACTTCTGCCATTTTTCTTCTGTACCGGCGACGGAAAGGTGGGCGAATCAATGATGCTACTCTATTTTCATTCCAAGAATCTTCTTTTTGTGAAGCACCGACCGATTCTCACTGCCTATTCTTTTCCCGTTTTCATTGCGATTGTGGTTTCCTTTCGATTGCTTTTTGTTTGTCAGTTTATCGATGGATCCTGGAGTACTAGGCAAAGGGTTGCCGGCAGACAACCCACTCGAGACAGAGATCTCCAGGAAGCGAGCACCGGCCAACGAGTTGGCGATGTTTGCGGGCCAACCCATGGAGACGAAGAACTCCAAGAAAAAAGCACTGGCCAAAGAGTTGACGACATTGGCAGACGAACTCCTGAACAAAGAAAGCTGGAAGAACAGCAAGGGCCCCACCGTGCCTACCCCAGAAACTCTAATGGCCACCTATGAGAGGCTCAAGGCCGGGTTTGAGGAGATAGTCACCGTTGAGAAGCAGTATTTCCCTGGCAAGGCGATGGCCCCCTTCGAGGAGATGGCCCTGATAACCCACAAGTATAGGGGATCGTTTGTAGCCTTTTTCGATAAATAAGAGTGTCGAACCCAACGAGGAGCTAAAGGTAGAACAAATATTCCCTAAAGTTCTATCGACCACCGATACAACTCTACGCACACTTTACATTTGCTTTACCTAGAACAAGTATAAAACTATTTGGTAGGTGAAAGAATAAGTTTGCAAGAATAAAACTAGAAGTACTTTGCAAGAATAAAACTATGAGTGAATGCAAGACAATAAAAGTAGATAGCTTTTGTCAACAAGAAAGTCATTTGTCCCTAGGTGATCGATAACTAAACCGGTGATCATTGTTGCATTTTATATGAGGGAGAGGCATGAGCTAACATACTTTCTCTACTTGGATCATATGCACTTATGATTGGAACTCTAGCAAGCATCCGCAACTACTAAAGATCATTAAAGGTTGTAAAACCCAACCATAGCATTAAGTATCAAGTCCTCTTTATCCCATACGCAATGACCCCCAAACTCGGGTCTGTGCTTCTGCCACTCACGCCACCCACCATAAGTGAACCATTAACTAATTGCAACACCCTACAGCGGGGATCCCTTCGTTTGCGCGACACGGAGGGCACCGTAGGACAACACCAAAATAAAATATACAACTCAAACCAATCATGATCATCTATCAACCCATAGGACAAAATAGATCTACTCAAACATCATAGGATGGCAACATAGTATTGGATAATAATATGAAGCATAAAGCACCATGTTCAAGTAGAGGGTACAGCGGGTTGTGGGAGAGTGGACCGCTGAATATAGATGGGGGAAGGTGATGGAGTTGTTGGTGAAGATGACGGAGTTGTTGGAGTAGATCACCGTCAAACGATGATTGCCCCGGTGGCGTTCTGGCGCCACCGGGAGAGAGGGGGAGAGAGCCCCCTCCTTCTTCTTCTTCCTTGGCCTCCCCCTAGATGGGACGAGAGTCCCCCCCTCTGGTCCATGGCCTCTATGGCGGCAGAGGGGCAGGAGCCCCTCCTCGATTGGATATATCTCTCAGTTTTCTTCTGTTTCGCATTCTTGTTTTCTGGCTGAAAACCGTTTCTTATATTCCCGGAGATCCATAACTTCGATTGCGTTGAGATTTTAACACGATTTTTTCCGGATATAAGATTCCTTGCGCCTGAAGTAGAGCTCCAACCGACTTATGAGGAAGGCACAACCCACCACCACGCGCCTAGGCTGCCTGGCGCGCCCAGGTGTCTTGTGGTGGCTGTGGGCCCCCGTTTGTGTTGATTCCACCTCCCAAAAATCACAAATATTCCAAAATATTTCTCCGTAAATTTTTATCGCGTTTGGACTTCATTTGATATGGATATTCTGCAAAACAAAAAACATACAACAAATAGGAACTGGCACTGGGCACTGGATCAATAGGTTAGTCCAATAAATCATATAAAATGTTGCCAAAAGTATGTGAAAGTTGTATAATATTGGCATGAAACAATCAAAATTTATAGATACGACGGAGACGTATCAGCATCCCCAAGCTTAATTCATGTCCGTCCTCGAGTAGGTAAATGATAAAAAAGATAATTTTTGATGTGGAATGCTACCTAGCATAATCTTGATCATATATCTAATCATGGCATGAATATTAAGACATAAGTGATTCAAAGCAATAGTCTATAATTTGACATAAAGACATTAATACTCAGGCATCCCAACAAACAATCGTGTCTTTCAAAATATCAATGCTAAAGAAAGCTATCCCTACAAAATCATATAGTCTTGTCATGCTCTTTCTTCTTAACACAAAGTATTTATCATGCACAACCCCCATGACAAGCCAAGCAATTGGTTCATACTTTTTAATGCGCTTCAGCTTTTTCAACCCCCACGCAATACATGAGCGCGAGCCATGGATATAGCACTATGGGTGGAATAGAGTATGATGATAGGGGTAAATATAGACAAGACAAAAAGTAAGAAAGTCTCACATCGACGCGGCTAACTAACGAGCTATGGAGATGCCCATCAATCGATATCAATGTGAGGAGTAGGGATTGCCATGCAACAAATGCACTAAGAGCTATAAGTGTATGAAAGCTCCACATGAAAACTAAGTGGGTGTGCAATCTAACTCTATAATGAAAAATTCCCACTAGTATATGAAAGTGACAACATAGGAGACTCTCTATATGAAAAATATGGTGCTACTTTGAAGCACAAGTGTGGAACTAGCATGCCCCTTCTCTCTTTTTCTTTTTCTTTTTCTTTTTTTCTTTTTTTCTTTTTTTTCCTTTTCTTTTTCTTTTTTTTCTCTCAATGTCCGGAGTCTCATCTCGGCTTGTGGGGGAATCATAGTCTCCATCATCCTTTCCTCACTGAGGCAATGCTCTAATAATGAATAATGATGGTCATCACACTTCTATTTACTTACAACTCAAAAGAAATAAAAATTACAAGTCGATACCTAGAACAAAGTATGACTCTATATGAATGCCTCTGGTAGTGTACCAGGATGTGCAATGATCTAGTGTAACATGCATAAAAAATGATGAACAGTGGCTGAGCCACAAATACTATGTCAGCTATATGATCATGCAATGCAATATGACAATGATTGCTCAAGTCATCAAACGGAAGCGGTAGAAGTTGCATGGCAATATATCTCGGAACGGCTATGGAAAGGCCATAATAGGTAGGTATGGTGGCTGTTTTGAGGAAGATATAATAAGGCTTATGTGTGATAGAGCGTATCATATCACGGGGTTTGGATGCACCGGCGAAGTTTGCACCGACTCTCGAGGTGAGAAAGGGCAATGCACGGTATCGAAGAGGCTAGCAAATTGTGGGAAGTTAAGAGTGCGTATAATCCATGGACTCACATTAGTCATAAAGAACTCATATACTTATTGCAAAAGTTTATTAGCCCTCGAAGCAAAGTACTACTACGCATGCCCCTAGGAGGATAGATTGGTAGGAAAAGACCAACGCTCGTCCTCGACCACCACTCATAAGGAAGACAATCAATAATAAATCATGCTCCAACTTCATAGCATAAAGGGAGACTATACATGCATGCTTCAGGAATCACAAACCTTAATACCAATATTCTTACTAACCACAACCGTTTACTAGTACTTCCCACATATTATCATCTCTATATCGCAAAACTATTGCAAGGAATCAAACATATCATATTCAGTAATCCACAAGTTTTATGTAGGATTTTATGACTAACCATGGAAATGACCAATTCCTGTTGACTCTCTAAATAGATATAAGTGAAGCAAGAGAGCATTCTACAAATAATGGTTTTCCATGTGAAGAGAAACAGGCAATCCAAACTTCAAATGATATAAGTAAAGCACATGAAGCATTCTAGAAAGCCATACTCAAAAGATATAAGTGAAGTGCAATGAGCATTCTATAAATCAACCATGGACTATCTCATACCAGCATGGTGCATAAAAGAAAAATGAAAACTAAACACAAAAGATGCTCCAAGATTTACACATATCACATGAACGAAATGAAAACGAAAACATACCGATACTTGTTGAAGAAAGATGGGATGCCTTCCGGGGCATCCCCAAGCTTAGACGCTTGAGTCTCCTTGGATATTTACTTGGGGTGCCTTGGGCATCCCCAAGCTTGAGCTCTTGCCTCTCCTCCTTCTCCTCATATCGAGACCTCCTCGATATTTGAACACTTCATCCACACAAAACTTAACAGAAAATTGGTGAGATCCGTTAGTATAATAATGTAAATCGCTACTTTAAGTACTTTTTCAAACCCATTCATATTTTGATTTTGCATTGTAGCTACTGTATTATAACTTCTCCATGGCTTATACCACCGATACAAATTGGTAGTTTCATCAAAACAAGCAAAACAATGCATCAAAAACAGAATATGTCTTAAACAGGATAGTCTGTAGTAATCTGAACATTCACCATACTTCTGTAACTCCAAAAAATCTGAAAAATTAGGAAAAAATAAAAAATTTGTATATCAATACTGTGCAAAAGTTTTAGAAACTTTTGGCATTCCAGTAAAAAACTTAAAATCACGCACTACAGCCAAAGTTTCTGTTTTTGCACCGCACATAGCAACAAGCAATCTAATCATCCTAAAGGCAAATCTTGGCACATTATTTTTATAATACAATGGATTTGTACAAGGGGATAATTATTTTTTTGCAAAGTTTCTGTAATCAAGATTCACAAAGTTTTCATGGGCATGAACGAAGTTCAAGGCTAGCTCCCACTTCCACGGTCCTCGTCTTTCTCACTTTCACTTTTCTTTTTGAAAAAAATTTAGGTTCCCCTCTATATTTTTTGTTTTTAAACTTTATAAAAGCACTCAACAGAATAAAATGACTCTCTAAAACTTCCGGGTTGTCTCCCTGGCAGCGCTTTCTTTAAAGCCATTAAGCTAGGCATAAAGTGCTCAAGTGATGGATCCACCCGGATCCCAAGGTATATCAAAGCCAATTTTAATTAGCAATGATTTGGCATTTAGTAGTGAGCACAAAGCAACATAAATCATGTAATGACAAAGTCTAACTCTGTTCCTATGCATCGGCATGTCATACAAGAACAATTCATGCACATCAAGTAAAGGCCAATACATAGCATAAGCAGTTTCTTGCAATTTTATCGTGTTGGAAACATAGAGAGGTGGAGATGTAGTTCCTCTCTCATAATAATTGCAAGTAGGAGCAGCAATTACATGCATATTATATTCATCAAAATCATCATGTGTAACAGCAAAAGGCAACCCATCAATGTAATCCTTAATAAGTGCAAACTTCTCTGATATAGTGTAGTTTGGATAATTCAAAAAGATAATAGGACTATCATGTGTGGGTGCAATTAGGGCTGGACCAAAAGCTCGTAGCTTGCGAGCTTAATGAGCGCTCGATAGTTCGACTCGTTAAGCTTGGAGCTCGCTTCTTAATGAACAGAGCCAATCATTGATTTCAGCTCGTTAAGCTTAACGAGCTTAACGAACGAGCTAACGAGTTTCACGAGTAGCTCGTTAGTAACAACATAACACATATTTTCATCTTACGTGACAAACTTTTTGTAGCACCTCAGCCCATCAATTCAATCTAATCAACATATGAGGCAACAAACTAGTGCATTTCTTTTTGTAGTCACCATATTTCATCTTGAAAACCACACCTACACATTCATCCTGTATATCATAACACATTATAATCTGTTAACGAGCGCTCGCGAGCGCTCACGAGCTTAACGAGCTTCAAACGAGCCGAGCCGAGCAGGGTTTTCTGCTCGTTAATCTTAACGAGCTTAACGAGTCGAGCCTTAACGAGCACGAGCTTAACGAGTACGAGCTTAACGAGCCGAGCTGCTCGTTAGTCCACCCCTAGGTGCAATAGCAACAATTTCATTCTCAACATAAGGAACTATAGCAAGTTCATCTCCATAAGCATAATTCAAATTGGCATCTTGGCCACAAGCATAGAAAGCATCAAGTTCATCAATAAGGGATATTTCAAATGAATCAACGGGATCATGACAATTATCATAGCATTCATCCTTTGGTAAGAACAAAGGGACATTAAACAGTGTATGAGTTGAAGAGCTACTCTCATTAGAAGGTGGGCACGGGTAGCTAATCCGTTCTTCCTCCATTTGTTCTTTGCTCTCCTCATCATTTTTTCATCCAATGAGCTCACAGTTTCATCAATTTCTTCTTCCATAGACTCCTGCAAAATATTAGTCTCTTCTTGGACAGCAAAGAAGTCCTCAATATATGGTTTAATATAAGCATTAGAAGAATAATTTTCATAGCAATATTTAACTATGGCAAATTTTTCAGATTTGTAAAGAGTAGCATCATACTTTTCAATCAAAGAAGCAATTTCATAAGCACCCTTAAAAGCAACGAATTCTTCAATTTGTTCAATATCATAGTTATTATAAACACCCTTGGCATAAGAAGATAAAATTCCATTATCCTTGAAATCACATTGGAAGGGAAGCTGTTTTTAGGATCTTCAGGACAACAAGTAAAATCATGCATTTCACATAAATTCAAAGCATAGCAATACAAACTATTAATATGATGCCATAAAAGTTTCCCTTTTTGAGATAAGCGGTATCACACAAAATAAGCATGCTCATTTAATGATTTTCCCTCAACTAAGCTAGTTGGGGTTTCAGCACGAGCACATAGGGATCAAAGATGATCCAAGTAAAAAAGCTTCAGCAGTATGATAGATTTTGGGTGGTTCTTCAACCATTGGTTTAGCATGTACAACTAATTTTTTTTGGTATTTTGCGTTTCCTACCCATAACTAGAGATAGAAAATGAGAGAAAAAAATAAAAACTACTTAGTGATAGAGCAAACAAGCACACACGAGAATCTTCACCCCACGCTATTGCTCCCCGGCAACGGCGCCAGAAAAAGGTCTTGATAACCCACAAGTATAGGGGATCGTTTGTAGCCTTTTTTTGATAAATAAGAGTGTCAAATCCAAGGAGGAGCTAAAGGTAGAACAAATATTCCCTCAAGTTCTATCGACCACCGATACAACTCTACGCACACTTTACGTTTGCTTTACCTAGAACAAGTATAAAACTATTTGGTAGGTGAAAGGATAAGTTTGCAAGAATAAAACTAGAAGTACTTTGCAAGAATAAAACTACGAGTAAAATGCAAGACAATAAAAGTAGATAGCTTTTGTCAAGAAGAAAGTCATTTGTCCCTAGGTGATCGATAACTAAACCCGTGATCATTGTTGCAATTTTATATGAGGGAGAGGCATGAGCTAACATACTTTCTCTACTTGGATCATATGCACTTATGATTGGAACTCTATCAAGCATCCGCAACTACTAAAGATCATTAAGGTCGTAAAACCCAACCATAGCATTAAGTATCAAGCCATGTTTATCGCATACACAATGACCCACAAACTCGGGTCTGTGCTTCTGTCACTCACGCCACCCACAATAAGTGAACCATTAACGTATTGCAACACCCTACAGCAGGGATCCCTCCATTTGCGTGACACGGAGGGCACAATAGGACAGCACCAAAATAAAATATACAACTCAAACCAATCATGATCATCTATCAACCCATAGGACAAAATAGATCTACTCAAACATCATAGGATGGCAACATAGTATTGGATAATAATATGAATCATAAAGCACCATGTTCAAGTAGAGGGTACAGCGGGTTGCGGGAGAGTGGACCGCTGAATATAGATGGGGGAAGGTGATGGAGTTGTTGGTGAAGATGACGGAGTTGTTGGAGTAGATCGCCGTCACATGATGATTGCCCCGGCGGTGTTCCGGCGCCACCGGGAGAGAGGGGAGAGATCCCCCTACTTGTTCTTCTTCCTTGGCCTCCCCCTAGATGGGTGGAGACTTCCCCCTCTGGTCCATGGCCTGCATGGCAACGGAGGGGCAGGAGCCCCTCCTAATTGGATCTATCTCTCTGTTTTCTTCTGTTTCACATTTCTGTTTTCTGGCTGAAAACCGTTTCTTATAATCCCGGAGATCCATAACTCCGATTGCACTGAGATTTTAACACGATTTTATTTGGGATATAAGCTTCCTTGCACCCGAAGTAGAGCTCCAACCGACTTACGAGGAGGGCACAACCCACCACCACGCGCCTGGGCTGCCTGTTGTGCCCAGGTGTCTTGTGGTGGCTGTGGGCCCCCATTTGCGTTGATTCCACCTCACAAAAATCACAAATATTCTAAAATAATTCTTCGTAAGTTTTTATCACATTTGGACTTCATTTGATATGGATATTCTGTGAAACAAAAAACATGCAACAAACAGGAACTGGCACTGGGCACTGGATTAATAGGTTAGTCCAATAAATCATATAAAATGTTGCCAAAAATATGTGAAAGTTGTATAATATTGGCATGAAACAATCAAAAATTATAGATACGATGAAGACGTATCAGGCCCTCGGAAGGATGGGATCCCCCGGTGAGCTTCACAAGGTAAAAAAATGGCTTACCATAGTTGTGGTTTTTGATTATTTGCAATGTGATTGCTAATATGTTAGGGTTGTGCAGGTGCCGGTGGATGTCCTTGATGATTCCGATGTCGCGGTCCGTCCTGTGGACATCGCCCTAGAGATCGATTCCCATGCCGCTCTCCGTCCTGTGGACATTGCCCTAGAGATCGATTCCCATGCCGTTGTCCGTCCTGTGAACATCGCCCCAGAGATCGATTCCCATGCCGCTCTCCATCCTGTGGACATCGCCCTAGAGATCGATTCCCATATGCCGCTCTCCATCCTATGGACATCGTCCCAGAGATCGATTCCCATGCCACTCTCCGTCCTATGGACATTGCCCCCGAGATCGATGACAAGAAGTAGTTGGTCGCGCTAATCTTTCAACGTAGTTTGCATTGTGTTTAATTGCCAGAACAATGCGTGTTATCAAACAATCTTAGGGCTAGTGCACTGTCTTGAGTTGGCAGTACTTGCTACTTTTGTTTGATAGTGAATCATGCAAACCCTCTCCGAGTTATGGAAACAGATGTATCCTCACCAGCTTTTGATGTAATATATGGCATGAGTGGTTAGACGTAAGTTTGAACTGTTTATCATATAAGCAGGACTTGTTTGATGAAAAAATGGTTTGATGATTCTTAGTGTCAAACCTCGATTGATTCCGCGCTGTGTTAGTAGGCTAGGTACTCTACGAGCTATAGTACTTGCAAACACTCACCAAAGAGAAACGTTGGGGCTGATGAGCTCGTGGTACGCTTATAGGTCTGGTCATTGATCGGCCAATAGCCCAAGCTCCTAAAATTTGATCAGACAATAGTCCACAATTATACATTAATTCACATGAAACTCAAAGAGTGGTGCACGCATACATTCACATTAATAGCCAGCATTCGGAACAAAATTGGCATGTATTTGTAGAACATGCGTGAATGTGTAATTTTTTTCCTGGACGCGTGAATGTGTAGTGACGTCATACTTTCGGAGTGGCTACAGAGAGTGTGTATGTGTGCTAGAAAGGGGTTGTGGGATGGAGAGAGATCTACAGAGAGAGAAAGGCCCTCCATTTCTTTCTAGTCGTGTACAAAATCATAGCAGTACAAAGACGTACAAATCCTAGATTTAGGCGGGCTAGTTTGGCCTAGTGGGTTTGAGTGATATGACGTGCTACAGTGGCATCCAGTCTTCGCGTGTGGTAGCAGTATTGCTGGTATAGTAAGTTTTCTTGAAGAAGCGGATTCAACGAAGTCATGATGGTTCCTTCGTCCGAGCAACTTACAGTGGGAAAGGTTGGGCTTGCGATTTGATGGCTCATTAGTCATTTATTACTGAGGCGCTACGACCAGGGTGAGTGTCCCATGCAGTACTGTGTGATGCACTATAATTTTGGTGCATGGCAAGTGGACCAGGATGGTCGACGTCCCACATGTCGGCGAATGAAAGTATTCTTTCCGATATCATGGACGAGCAAGGAAACTGGGTGGTATAATGTCAGTGCTCTTTTATACTATTTATTTTTTATGAAAGCTATTGTCTCCACTATTGAGGAGGAGTGTGAAACACAGCAGCCCAGTGAACTTGGCCTCCATGTGCACAACTCCCTCCGTACATGAAAGACTGTACATACAGAGATTTACACATTGACCAAGAGGAACCGGAACACCATGGCATAATTAACGCCCAAAAGTAGCAGACTTATGTGTGCATGTGACCATTGAGAGAAGAGGATTAAATGAAGGTTGTTGCATACTGTAACTAAGGATAGACATGCAGCCTATAGCTAGAGCACAAGTTGGTGCATTAGTCAATCAATACCGATTAGATTAACTAGACGTCAACCCGTGCACTTGCACGGGCCTGCAATTTAAAGACCACAAAATTAGTATTTGAACAATAGTTCTTGTTGTTTTAGGTAATGTTTGTAAAAATGCTGTAATATAATTTTGGAATATTGGTACTAAATAATTAGTATTGGTCCACGGAAGGATATTAAAGAATAATGCATTTAAAAAATTGTCTCATGGTTATACATTCTCGTGTATTTTTTCATTTATTAGACCCATATTAACACTGACTTGAATATTGTTATTCCAATGGTTCCTACGTAACTCGACATCTCCTCACTACTATGTATAGTGTTGTATTTCTCTTTTTATGATGTATTTATTTTGACTTTTTAATGGACATGTACAGATGCATGCATACTTAGAGCATGTCTCAGTCATGTCTACCTTTGACATAGCTAAGTTTAGGACACATGATCCGTGTCTCAAATTGCTGCGAAGGCTAGCACAACTACAAAAGCCAGGACATAATTGTAGATAAAAGCAAAATATAGAATATGAGGTAGATGTAATTATATGAACATTAAAGTGCAGAAAATCGCAACAGCATATGTGTAAATCAAATACATACCTCAGGGTTGGTGCCCTTCATTAAATTAAATCTATGTGATTTATTTTATTTCTACCATTTATATGTATATGAAATCTAAGAAATCGGTAATTCCGTATATATGCATGATTTGACCATTAGATAATCTAGATAGATGTGTGTCTTGTATATGTTTTCCAATGCAATACTTTTTTTTGTGAACTTGAGTTTGAATGTATTTCATACAGTAACAATGATATATTGAAAAGGGATCCTATCATTAGTAATATATCATTGCTAGAAAACCATAGGCCACACATCAGACCAAAAACTGTTACATGCAATTTATACGATATATAAGTACATACATGCATATATGTCAGGCATCAATGGGTCGCACATGGTGCAAAAAGAAAATACTCCACACAATTGTGTTATGTGATTGAGATGACACACGTAACATGTCATGCAAATAAACTGAACATGTAAACGACCATTAGTCCAGCACCAATTTGCGTTTCTGTTTGTTCCTGCTGCGAAACATCTTCCAGTAGAAACCCGCTAGTTCAGAAATTATTGTTTTAGAAATCCACACACCATGCCGACAATGATCATTGATGTATCTTGATGAGAGACATGGAACACCATGTAATGTCCAACATGTAAAAAAGCTGGGACCATGGGACGTCGTCATCAGGTCGGTGCCTGAGACATTTTGACTTGTTCTTTATTTTGTGAGGTGAGTCTTCGGCCTAAACCAATTATTCGACAACTGAAGCATCTACAATGGAATATGTAATCATAAGCTTTTAGGACTCAACCAAACTAAATCTACGATACTTGCTTGATCCCAACCACAGAATTTAGATCTTTAGGTTATTATTTTTTTATAGGATAATATGGGTGTTTGTATGGTGCCTTCAATTAGTAAATAGAAAAAGGATTTTATTATCTGAAGATTTTGCATTTAAAATCTACTATGACCCTTAAAATGACCACAAGCATCTTTCAATGGCAAAAAGAAATAGTAAATTATGTTAGTCATATGAGACGTGATAATACTAATATAATCTTTTATAATATATAAACCCTAAATATGGCCATAAAACTAAATTTGAGTTGCAGAATTTCTTACCACATCATTAGGTCAGTAAATAATTAACTTTACCTGCCTTCACTTCCAACAATGTATAATCAAATTCTGACACTGAAGGAATAAAATAACAATATATACATAATGTTTGTCTTCCAACTTATGTATTGACGTGTCGATGAGTTGACATATAAATCTGGAAGCTGCATCGTACAAAAATTTATTTATTTATTCTATAGTTTTCATTTCTTATTTATTGGAAGGACATACACAATTTGCCATGTATATGTTCAGATGGTCAAGTGCCCAACTACAAAATATATCACCTAAATGATACTCAATGTCAAAAAAGCTCTTATATTATTGAACAGACAGAGTAGTTCGGAACTCTTATTCAGTTTGTGCCTTTAAATGCTTTAGTCAAGCAATAAACCACACAATTATCTTGGAAAGAAACTAACAAAGAGAAAGATTTAATGGAAAATGTTACGATCTTTAAGAAAATACCAGTCCAATGCAATCATCAGTACATAGATACATAGCCATCAGGCATGCATGTAATACACAACGTGTTTCACTAATAAAGAAAAGAGTACATCTATTGGGGACAAAAATACATGATGTGAGTACCAATCACATCTGCAAAGATGCCGTCGCTGGACAAAACGATGCTGATATTGCTATTGTTTTGAGGAGTTGTCTCATGTTTCCGGTGGCTAGATGTGCTCGCCGTTGTCTTGTATGTCCCAGAAAATAGGACTTAGCTCCTCCATCTGCCGATCTGCGCAGTGGTGCCATTTCAAATATCCGCGGGGAAAAGCTGGAGAAGACCATTAGATGGAACGACATTAGTAAAGAGAGAATGAGAAGGTCGAGAGTTTTGGACAGAGAGAAAGAGATGAATATCAAACGCATGTGCACATAGCTAAGCTGACTTCCCAAGCAAGTAGATCAATTCCAGTTAGATGCGCTAGTAGCTAGGTACGCACGTACATGTATATACATGTAACCATGATTGATTTCTTCGTCCGCTAAACACAGCCACACGAGAGATATGATTGATCAAAAATTCGCACCAGATCGTCATCGTACTGGATAGCAGCATCTGCCAGTGAACAACCCGTGATGTTCGTCCCGCCAGATGCATACGTAGAAAGCTAGCTCAATCTTTGGCAAAAAAATAAAAAGAAGGCTGACTCAATCGCCTTAATTATACACGTACAAAACGTCCTAATCAAGCATGCACTTGATTAATCTTACCGGCCAGAAACACAACGCAGGGTAAGCATGCATGATATATTTATGTGGATGTGCTACCCATGGCACCAACGCACGGCTCATGCGTGCCCAGATCAATTTTTTACAGAAGTCAGTGGCGGCGGCGTGACTGGTTATGTCGAGGAAGAGAGAGGGTTCAGGAGGAGATCTATATTATGAAAACGTTGCAAACCCTATTTAAAGATTATGATGAAAGGAATCTTCTATCGATTCATTTATTTTTCCTTGCAAACTCTACGGGAAGATTATGGTGCAAGGAGTCTTCTCGGTTCACTTTTTTCTTCCTAAATACTGTTTTAGACGTGAAGATAAATTGAGAGATCTACACCGTAATAATTCGGTCCCACCAGATGAACGGCTCCTAATTTCTAATTAACGTGGGATTTATTAGGGAGTCCATAATTAGTATAGGTATAGATTTATGTGGATGTGCTACCCATGGCACCAACGCACGGCTCATGCGTGCCCAGATCAATTTTTTACAGAAGTCAGTGGCGGCGGCGTGACTGGTTATGTCGAGGAAGAGAGAGGGTTCAGGAGGAGATCCATATTATGAAAACGTTGCAAACCCTATTTAAAGATTATGATGAAAGGAATCTTCTATCGATTCATTTTTTTCCTTGCAAACTCTACGGGAAGATTATGGTGCAAGGAGTCTTCTCAGTTCACTTTTTTTTCCTAAATACTGTTTTAGACGTGAAGATAAATTGAGAGATCTACACCGTAATAATTCGGTCCCACCAGATGAACGGCTCCTAATTTCTAATTAACGTGGGATTTATTAGGGAGTCCATAATTAGTATAGGTATAGATAGAAGGCTAAGTGCATTGGAAGTGTAGATGTACACTCTTTGTTGGGAAATTTTCTAATTCTAGATGTACAGTTTTTCACGGACCGAGGGAGTACATGTGCATGCACTCACATACACAGCTAGGGTGGTTCGCGCGCAAGGGTTGGACTCATGTCGCGCCTGCGTAAAGTTTTGTTTAACTGATTTCTTTGCTCTGCCAACTGACAGGTGGGATCCAGAAACCAGGTGTCAATTTAACCAGTCAACAAAGTGCCACGTCGACTATGTGGCTGGTCAGCAAGGTGCAATACGATGTTCTACGGTGAGCTAGTGACCGTATAATCACCGCAAAACTATATAGTGACCGTAATGAGCTTGTTGTTACATATGTTAACCGCTAGTGTATTTTTCTTGTTTCAAATTAAGCCATATTAACCGGAAAGGACGTAGTATGGACTACTAGTTTGATGTGTCCCGTCAACTCGCAGAATGAGGAGAAGCTTGCTTACTACGCCCTCTCCCTCGCCCACGCGCGGTGGCTCACGGGACGAGGAGAAGCTTGCTTATTATGTACGCCTACGCCCTCTCCCTCGCCCACGCGCGTGGTGGCTCGCAGGACGAGGAGAGGGTTTTGACTACAGCGCCCTCTCCCTCTCCCTCGCCCTCGCGGTGGATGTGCAGTACTTCATTCGGTGTCAGATTGCCAGAAGCATATTGTACTGTAGTATCATCATTGTTAGACCTTCCGAATAGGCGAAGAGCCAAGTGCAAGGTTCATAGGAGTACGAACTATTGAACCTCCCGGCGGGCGATCAGATTTCGGCTATCGTCGGTTTATTCAATTGCAGTCCCACATGTCAGTGAAAATGCAAGACAACACGTGTCCCCTTTGGTGAGCGGCGTGCTAGACCGACTGTCAGGGGTGCGACGCGAACGCGACAGGCGTGCTTTAAGTGTGTCGCCTTTTTCTTTTCAACTTGCAAAGTGTACCATTTTCTACTCTTCTCTTTCGCTTGTTCGTGCGATCGATCGATACAAATCCAGAACAAAATGACGAGGGCGGGGCCTTCTTGCACGTTAGGCGGGTTAGTTGGCCCAGTGGGTTTGAGTGATATGATGTGCTACAGTGACGTCCAGTCTTCGCGTGTGGTAGAAGTATTGCTGGTACAGTAAGTTTTCTTGAAGAAGCGGATGCAATGAAGTCATGATGGTTCCTTAGTCCGATGACTTGAAGATTTTGTTAACTTGAATTGATGACTTGAAGATTTTTGTTTCTTGACTTGATGACTTGAAGATTTTGGCACTTTTCCGGGTTCATTTAGCATATTTAGGCCATTATGTGCATTTTGTAGAAATTTACTACCATCATCCTTATTTATTGGCCCCCTTAGTATTTTGTGCCAAACTTTGACCATAGATTGAACTAAGAAAATAATAATGCGTGTCACCAAAAATTATATCGTTGGATTCGTATTTAAACATAGTTTCTAGTGATATTATTTGTAGTTACATGCATCAACATTTTGTTAGATAAATCTAAAGTCAAAATTTAGCACAAAATGTGAAGGGACCAATAAACCAGGACGGAGGTAGTAGCGTAGAAACATCAAATCCCAGCTACAGCTACACGGGTGTGATGATAGGGACGTGGAATGTCGTTCGATCATGGTGCATGCGCGCGATCCGCATGGCTGGGGTGGCGGCCAATCAAAAAGCAAACCACAATAGGGTCAGCGCACACAGTTTCCAGTGGCTATGGAAATTAACCGTGTGCGGTAATAAATGTCCAGGATTGAAGGGGAATCCAAATTTCCTTCGTCGTCTGTCCTTGAGCTCTTGACAAACCAATGCACTATACGGTTGTCCGGCCACTCCGCCCGAGAGCTCTCTCCAAGCGTCGTTCAGGCCACCGCGCCGCACACTAACCGGTAAGGAAGCGATGGCATCCCGCCGCGCCAAGTTCCTCGCCGCCCACGACCGCACACAAAATGGTAAGGAAGCGATGGCATCCCACCGTGCTGAGTTCATCGCCGCTCGCGACCTCACACCTACGTGGGCGAACTTTGAAGCTGTCAAGGCCGAATGGGCGGTAGAGCAAGAGGCGGCCAAAGCCGCACAGAGGGAGCGGAAAAGGCAGAAAGCACTCAAGAAAAGAGAGTCCCGCCGCCGCAAGAAAGAAGAGGACGCACACATTGCGGAGGAGAGCTCAGCGGAGATCCAAGCACGGTGGGGTGTCACCGGCAAGGCCGGGAAGGAGAACAACGGTGTCTGGCCAGCATGCCCTGATGCCTCCACCTGCTAGGATCACGGCGGTACCTACCGCGACGCTGAGGAGAGATGGGCAGATATCCAACCACGGTGGGGTGTTGCCAACAAAAACAACAAAGAGTACTAGTAGTTAGTGTGTTTGTCTGTGTCGCCCGTATGTTTGTTTAATTAATTATGAGCATCTACTAGTTACTAGTGTATTTGACCAGGATGGTCGACGTCCCACATATCGACGAACGAATGTATTCTTTCCGATGATATCGAGGAGGAGCAAGGAAACCGCGTGGTATAGTAGTATCACTGCTAATTTATATTTATTTTTTCTTTTTGATGAAAGCTAGCATTTCAACTCTTACGACGGAGGAGTGCGAAACACGACACATGCTGGATGTCCCACACGTCAGCGAAAGGAGTGGGACATGAACAGCGTGGTAGAGCATCTCCACTTCTTCCACTTCTAGGTCGAAGACCACACGTAGTATATAATGATACAAAGTGCGACCCAGAGAGACAGACGCGTCTAGTTGGAAGGTCTCGGACCATACATGTAAACAAATATCCAACCTAATATGTGACTGCAGTTAATATAGTAGAGTACTTAGGCACGTAGGAGTACATCATAATATCACCGTGGATTGCACGTACAACATTTAGTGGTAGTAAGACAAATGCCTATATGCCACGCAGGTTCATACTATTTGTGCCTGGCTACTTCACTTACTGCGCTACATTACTCAGGTTCGTACATCCATGGGTACATGTCCGTCTCGTAGTTCCAGTCCCATGTGTCCTTCATAGATGGCACGATCCATAACGGTGGGCAACGGGAGTCCATATGATCGCAACTTCTTAGTGTGGCTCCCCACGATGGAGACTCATACAAACTGAAATGGCATAGATCAGGGATAGTGTGACAGCCTGGTTTTTGCCCTCTTTCTTTTTCTGGATTTTCTTGCCATTTGAATTTGAATTTGGGTTTTTGAATCAACTCACTTGGCCTTAATCACTTGGGCATGTCCTTGATTTTCGCCCAAGTGACCCATGTCTCTCTAAAACCATCATTTCCTCTCTGATATATCCCAAAATGGCCCAAGGAATATTTTTCATAAATGAAAAATATTCATTTCCTTCCCTGAAAATCACCTCAGCAACATATGCTCCAAAGCAACCCTCATTTTTCTTGCCCACAAAAATCTGAGAAAATTCCCAAATATTCTTTGAACCTTGGCACACCTCCCTGTGCAAAAATATTTCATAATTATTTGGAATATTTTTGCTACAGAAAATCTTTTCTGTTCTGGCCTCAAAATGCAGTTTCTACAGCAAGTATATTATTCCTTGATCCAATGAAGCTGATTTTTCTTGAGCTTCATTACCCTCCTAAGAAAACCTTAACCCCAAGGGATCAGCCCTAAACTCCTTCTAGAACCTCTCCAAAAACAGTGCCCAAACTTCTGTCCAGAAACTTGCTGATGATCTCTTGTTCAATCCGGTCGGCCTGGCAGTGTGCCATCTCGTCTCCTAGACTAAACACTGCACGGACAACACGATGGACATGGTTTGGCATTGCTTGGGCGTCAGTTTGGCCTAGCTAGCGTGGTGACCGCGTGTGGACATGGGCTCTGGCACGCGTTCGACGCGCTCTGTGCTGCGCCCTAGCCCCTGTTCAGCGCGTGCCCGTCTCAGCGCTCACCGCCGACTGCCGCACCGCGCCACCAGCCTCGATTCATCGCGCTTGACCTCTCCCTGGCACTCGCCGACGCCGGAGCCGCCGCAGCGAGCACAGGCACGACGTAGCCAAAGCCATAGTGCACCCGTGCCACTGTCTTCGTCCGCGCCTGCATTCCTGTGCTCGTTCGCGAGCTCCATAGTTGCCGCGTGATCGCTGAGCCCTCTCCACCCCTCCCTGGCACTCCTCATCGCCGTGCGCAGCTTTCCAAAGAGCTCCGGCGGAGCCGAGAACCCCCAACCCCCTTCACCTATAAATACCGAACCCCTGGCCTCTCCGAGCTCATCCATCCACTCCGCCATCCACCACAAGCAGTAGTAGAGCTGCAGCCCGGCCGGGCAGGCCTCGGGCCGCCGTCCTCAAGCTCGAGCTCACAGGCGATCCCCTCTGCTTGCCCCCACCTGTCCACCACTCCTCGAGCTCCAGCTTCTCTTCAGGCGACTCCCTGTTGGTCCGTTGGTGCCAGCTGACCTCGTTGGAGCCCCTGGAATCGCCCCCTCCCGCCGTCTTCTTCAACTTCGGCGAGACCCGACCGCAACCGGCACTGGAGAGGAAGATTTCGAGCTGTTCCGGCACCTCTCGACGTGCCACGGATACAGGCAGGTGCGTCGTGACCCCCTCTAGCCATCCCTCCCTCTCAAATCGCCCGACGAGCCCTCCTCGCCGGCGTGAGCTCCGGCGGAGCACCGCCACCCCTCTGTTTCTCTCTCCCTCTCTCCACACCCTACAGGCGGGGCCCACTGTCAGCCTCTCCACTCGCGCCCGAAGCGGTACGAGTGGAGGCGTATTCTCAGAATACGTGTTCGACGTCAACCCCCCCGGTTTCTTTTATTTGAATTTAATTCAAATATTTTGACCAAAAACTTTGACCAGCCACAACTTTTAAACCATAAGTCCAAATGAATTGATTCTTTTTGCATTGTGTTTGTGTTGAAATTCTCTAGCAGCACACCAAAGATGAGATTTTTCTCTGCTGCCTGGAATTTCTGGTGAATTTCAGAAGTGTTCTTGATGTTTTTTTATTGTTTTAATTGTTTTCAGAGGGAGAAGCTTGTCTTGAAGAGAACCAGGAGGAGTGTGACCCTCCTCTGAACTAAGGCAAGCCACACCAACAGTTGCATGGTGTCATTTCAATATTTATGATTTTTCCAACTTAAATATGAGTTATTTCATGCATTTAATTATTTAATGAATATGGTTTATGTTAGTTACTTTGTCATGTTAGGAATGCTTAGTTTACAGTAGAGTTTGAATGCATGGACTAATATGAGTTAGTATAGTTTGTTTTGAAAGTATGGTTGTGATATGGGTATGATCGGTATTATTTCCATATGTGAGCTATTGATTTTTTTTATATATGTTAAAGGCATAACTAAAATGATGACATTTAAAACCAGTAAGTTGAAACCAGTGAGTTTAAGTGATGAGTAGTGCAAGTAGAATGATTCTATGATGTTGATCCGTTTACTTTTAGTGATATGTGAATATGATGCATGTCGGATAGCTGCATGTTCATGGCATATTGTGACTCGAGTTTTTTTTTCAAAGTTAAACTTGATGTTAATCCAACTTGAACATAATTTTGATCGAGTCATGGTGCCACTGAATCGAGTTTTCCCAATGCAACCACATTTGCCTTTATGGGAAGGTCGTTGTTCGGCCCGTTGTCATGCTTCTGGTCGGTACCTCCAACGAGGGAAGGTTATGGGCGTGCGGTACCCTGGCCCGGTAAGCAGACATAACCTTGTGCGCCCGTTGTTGTTATGGTACCTTGTCCCCGTTTGGGACTGTTATTTTGTCACGACGGTGGCCGTTGATGTCTTTGGTAGACATGGGGCCACCCATGACTTAGCTCAGTGGGGAGTTAGTCGGAGTGGCCGGGAGAGTGTCATGGCAATGGGAGGGTTCTGTCGGAATGCCATTGGTCCACCCGTATGGGAGTGCGAGGCCATGGATTTCGTGATGTGGGTACAGTGTACTTACCTCTGCAAAGTGTTTACTAATCTATCGATAGCCACGTCCTCGGTTACGGACATAGCTCGTGAGTAAGTCACACCATGGATCAACATGATTAAGTAATCTTGCACACTAAATGATTATGCTTGGCACTGGTTAAGTGATGAGATTTGTGAGACCATGAAGATGGTCGTTATCGTGGGAACCAAAGTATTGGTTCGTATGTGATCCGAGAGTGATCACCGTATGATGATGATGGTTACAACATAACCCGTTCGGTAAGAGAGTCCGAGGGACTCGGAGCACAAGTTGATTCACTGCATTCTTAGCATGTTGTCGCATTGCATTTAACCTGCTTAATTGTCATGATATTGTTTGCCATTATGCTTATGCTTGTTGTGAGCTTGCAAGTACATTCAATGTACTGACCTGGCGTGTCATGCCAGATTTCAGGAAAGTCTTACCGGATCGGAATGCTTCCCGTGTTTAGATCGTGTCCACATCTGTGTCCCTGTGCTATGGAGTTCCGCTTCGTCGTCATTCCGCTGCCGCGTAGTTGTCGTGATCGAGGCCCCCTTCATGTTCATTAAATAATGTACATATTGTTCAGCCGCACCGGGTGTGCCGCTTGGCCTCACTACTTGATGTAATATCGCACCTATGTTTCCGCTAGCATCAATAAAGCGGATGTTTTCTGTACCAAGTTGTTGTGTGTTGCCAGAAGACTTGATCTCTGGGCTGGCAATGCAAGGTAAACTAGTTGCTCTGAGCCGGGATGCCACAGATAGGGGCGTTCAAGATATGAATCCGTCGGTGCGCAATGAAAACGCACCCGTCCTTCATGAACGGTAGGCCATCGGCATCGTGCACAGAAGGTGGCATTGTTTTCACTATGGGGTAGATGTCCCCAATGAAGACCGAGTACTCTCCAAGTGTGTTCATCCGCACCCAGGTAGCATCACGGGGGTCGAACACGCCGCCGTCCATCTGGTACACCTGGCATCTCAAACCTGGATACATGGTGACGTGCATGGTTATGGTCCATGCAATATAATAAGGTGACATAAGCAGAGGATACAGATTAAAATAAAATACTTTACATTGCTTATTTCTATGAGAGGGAAGGGAAGCAATGTATAGACTAGGTGCGGCATGGGCGATGACAAACATTTTGAGAGTGTTACCTAGGCCATGTATATTAATTAAAGTAGGAGTAGTTTTGTTTGATGGGATTATGGCTACCTAGCTAGTACTACACGGAATTGAAATTGTTAAGTCCTATATAGTTTATTACAACTGGCATTATAAAGTTGCGTAGATGACTATCCCAATCAAAAAAAGAGGAAAGAACTACTCCTGCTCCTGGAGTATAAAGAGACATGTACTGAAATGTTATAAGATGACATGGCAATAAGATATACGATAGCTCCTGACTCTACTACTCTTAGATCGGAGAGAATGGATTACCTGGGTACATGATCAGGGTCCGATCATGATAGATCGTGGCACCTTGTTGCCCTTCAATGGTACCATGCGTAACGACTGCTAAGATAGTACGTCCCAACTGGGTGTCGTCAGCTACAAGGTTCCAAGTTAGACCAAATGCCCCATGCACATCCATGATTGGCGATCTGATTTTGATCGGGGGATAACTTTGCCCTGCATAGTCGTGCAAACAAGGCGGAATTCATAGAAACCGGATGAAAATCATTACATTTCGAAAACTTTTCATATAAATCAGACGAAATACAATACAATTTTCATACAAACCAGAGTAAAACCTACTCTAAACATATCCTAAATGATCGTCGGCGTCCGTCCCCCATGTCCGGCCATGAGCCCCGAGAATTGAAGCTCCGGCTATTGCCTTCGCCTTTTCCTGTTCTGACTCGGTGCTCTCCAGCTCCGCCTCCGTAGCCTTCTCCTCCGGAGCTCCAGGAAGTGAAGATTTCCACCTCCATGTCGCCGCCAATCAGATGATCGGCCCTAGATGTTGTGCCCAACGAGCTTAGATTTGATGGGAGGGGAGAAGCGGTGGCCTTCTTGGGACCCGAGCGGCGGTGACCTGCCATGCACTACTCTTCCTCACTGCCGGCGGCGCTCGGGTAGATGTGCCCGTTTCGTAATCATGGAGGCGGAGCGCGGACAGGGTGGAGCCGGCAATGCCCTTCTTCTGCTCCGGCGACAGTGCGTCCCAGAGAGCTTTGGAGCGCGAGGAGGCCATGGCGGGAGTGGTGCCGAGAGGAGAAAGGGGCCGCAGGACAATGACTGCGGCCCAATGACTGCGGCCATGGCCGGGGCTGAAGTTTATATAGCCGACGAATGGCGATGAGCAGCGGCAGGTGGATGGACAGGTGACGCCGGAGTAGGTTCCTCGACAACTGCATGTCATTAATGTGGGCGGCGCACGGATTAACTGCGGCTGTGGTGTCATTTCAACACGGAGCGGTCGGGTGCATCGAGAAGCGGCACTCTCTCGGCCGTCGTGCTGCTTCAAAGCCGGCGCCGGTGAGAGGTCGCCTCCGCTCTGGCCGAGCATTAATGCGGCACTGACGCTCTGGGGCGGCGCTGACCGTTTCAGGCGGGAAGCACGTGCCGGCAAGGGAGGGGGTTTGGGTGGGCCAGGGCGGTCGGACGCGGGCGTGGTGGTGGTATTGATTTTGTACCGTTTCAGCCGTAGTACTGGTAATTTGCAAAAAAATTGTGGTAAAAAATGTTAATTACAATGCGTGCATGCGTGACCAATAAAAAACTACTGCATGCATGCAACGATTTAATGCACATTGTAATCTCAACATGTGATGGGGGATCTAAATTTGAATTTGAAACTTATAAAACAGAAAAACAAAACAAATAAACTGGAAGAGAGGGAGTAAACCATAGGATGTGTCCCATACAAAACAAGTCCCCTGGTTTTTCACCGCGAAGATGCGGTTAAAAAGGAGCACAACGTCTTTGTACTCGTACGGCAACAAATCGGCCGCAGACAGCATGGTCCATCTTTGACTACCACGTGCAGGGTTCGTGAAAGCAATCGCGATGTCGAACACCACGATGAGACTGTAATTTTGGTTGGGGCACGACCTTATCAGGGCTTCCGGGATTGCTATCTTCTTCAATCTCACCGTGGTTCCATCGTAGAAATTCAGGCGATGGCCCATTGCATGGCCGATCCCAATGTTGGACGAAGGTTCTACAGGAACGGTGTCACCGTTGTAGATGTTGTGCAAATTGATGTTGGTACCCTCCCGTACATATGCAAGCCAATCTCCATTGGCATCAAGCCTAACCTGTGAAACAGTGGGCAGCGGGGGAATTATGAAATGGACACGGAAGTAGTCTTTAGAATGCATTTACTATGTGATGAAACTCATCACTTACCTGCTCATCGGACAAAATTCGAGTGCCCCTTAACGTCGGCATCTCAAGGGGTGTCAACTTGCAACTACAGCCACGCCGCGCTGGAGAGACCCCCCAGGAAACATCGTCGTCCTCGAGGATGCATGGCAGACCAACTAGCATGGCCTTCTAACACGCATATTTACGCACCCTCTTAAAATATTTGGTGCAAGTACTGCTGACACTAGTACAGCGAGGTGCTATACAAACGATTTTTAACCCCTTTCCGCGATGGCGTTCTGAACCGTCGCCAAGTGAGTGACTGCGATAGGGGGGTCCTTCCCACACGACCAAGAAACCGTCGGGGATAGGCCCTCCTAGTACACACGCTCGGCAAAATGAGGTCGTGTGCGACGGGCGAGCGATCAAATACGGTTATACGTATAGTTGTGCTAAAAAAAATACAATTATACAGGCCAAATCATTTTCGGTCGTAAGTACATCCCACACAGTCAGTCCCGGCTAAACGTTTCCGTTCGTATGTACATTCCACACAGTCAATCCAAGGAATACGTTTCCGTTAGTATGTACATCCCACACAGTTAATACAAGAAGTACGTTTTTGTTCGTATATACATCCCACACAGTCACTTCAAGGAAAACGTTTCCGTTAGCAGGTACATTACACACAATTTTCCCCATTAAATCGTTTGTGATAGCATCGCCATTGCACACGATATTAACAATTTTATCGTTTGCGTTATTGAATGCATCACACACGGTGTGTAGAAGAAACTGTGTGGCAAAGGTTTTCCATCACACACACTTTTTATGTGGTATACGTTTGCGCAAGGTGGCCTAACGCAAATGGTTTTCAAGAGGATGTCGTGTGTGATTGTTCATTGATCCAACACGGTTTTTTCCTAGAAACTGTGTGCGTTGCCTGAGGTCATCGCCCGTGGTGTTTTCTCAATAACCGTTTGCAATAGAAAAATAGCAGGCTAATTGCCCTATTATTAATAATCCATTTATTAATCTAACTGATATTTCATATTAAGCACACAATATATTTCATTTTGATATTAAGGAAGCAGGATTTCATAATTGAAATACGTCAGAGTACAACATCATATAGCTTCGGCACTCAGCTGCCCCATTACACAACTGCACCAGCACCAAGTTTCACATGCAACATCTATAACCTTTCGAAATTAGCATCATAGACGGTACATAGACAGATGGATCTCATTTGGAAAACTGCTGAAGCGGAAGGCGAATATTGAGCCTTCATTGATGTTGACGGTCTTTGCAACTTTAGGGCAGTGCCTATCCATCCTTCGTCCTCTTTAGAAACACTTCAATATTGAACCATGGGTGTTGTATGAATACCTTCCTAGCCTCCTGACCATACAGGTGGTTTGAGAGGTAATCATCAGTGAACTGCTTCGGAAAGGCCTAAAAACAAGGATATGCATAAATATCTTCTCTAGATTTGAAATGGCGCAAAGGAATTAAAAAGACAAGGTATAACAGTTAGTACCATCCTGTAGTGAACTGATGTCTTCTTCATTGTGCAGACAAAGATCTTGTTGGTTTTTGTCGCTAATTTCTTTATCATAACAATCTTTCTGAGTTTCTTGACTTGACTGATATTCATGGACAACTCATTTCCACATATGCAAAAAGGGTCAAATAGTGGGTCAAAACCTCTAACAGCAGGACCTACATGTGCAAGACCAAATTGTTAAATACCTAATATTTAAAAACAAGAAGTGGAAAGGTGTGTTATTAACTGCAACAGGCCTAATATTTAAAAACAAGCAAACATAGCCATTCAAACTTGTATTGTGCAGGTCTAAGTACACTAGTTATTGGCCCTGTTTGGATCCATGGGTTAGAGTTAGTTTGAGCTAGTTTGGGCTCAAATAGCCCTAAAGTATCTAAACATGATGGCTAGTTTGAGCTAGTTGCGTCAAACCCACCCAAAACAACTATCCCACCCAAGAGGTGCTGATTGGGGCTAGTTCTCCTAGTGCATTTATTGTCAATCTAACAATGTCATCCAAACACCTCTTTGGCTAGAGTTAGTTCAGGGTTAGTCATTGTTGAGTATCATTGTTATTTAGGAAACGTAGGATAGCGTAGGATTTATTCTACCTTCACTTGTACTCCAAGATGACCATGTACTCATATATGTATTCCCACGAGGCTCAAGCAATACAATCAACTATTCCACCAATCTCTCTCTCCCTTTTAATTGTCATGAGCTAGAAACTAACTCTAACCTCTAGCTAAGTTAGAGTATCTAAACAGTGCCATTGTTAAATCAAATGGAAAGGCATGTTAAATACTCCCTCCGGTCATTTTTACTCTGCATATAAGAATTGTCTGAAGTCAAACTTCATAAAGTTTGACCTTATTTATATGAAAAAAATATCAACATCTACCATGTTAAAGTTATACAATACGAAAATTTAAGTCATGACACATGTACTGATATTTATTTCATATTGTGAATGTTGGTATTTTGTTCTATAAAGTTGGTCAAACTTTACGAGGCTTGACTTTAGACAAATCTTATATGCGAACTAAAAAGATTCGGAGGGAGTACAACATGCTTAACAGCAACCAAATATAGCCATTCATAGAGCTATTGTTAAATTTGGTATTGATGAAATTGAACTGCACAGTTCATACTAGCACATATAGAACATCACACTGATAATAGCTGAAATAAACAAGGCATACTATGAACAACCAAAGATGGCAATTGAAACTAGACATATGCTAACTACAAACAACCGAACAACCATAAACCATAGAAATAAACAAGGCGTAATGCAAACAACCAAATATAGCAATAAATAATGGATAGGTTCTCACTACAAAAGGGGTTCGAGAAAACAAATCATGGGTTTCCTCACTTGTCACAGATTGGCTCCTCCTCATGGTCGCCGTCGATGAGGTCTGACTTGCCAGCTGAGGATCCCAAGCCAGCGTCGCAGAACGTGTCCTTCAGAAATGACAAAAGGGGCTCCATGGCGATGAAGGATGGCAAATTGTTCATAACGAGCCGCAGGAGATCAGCGGCAGGGCCATCGATGAGAACGACGGCTGTCGAACCCGAAGGGTTGGGGGTGGGAAACTTAACATGTGACATAACCCGCGTCAAGCCGTCGGTGTCGACGACCTCGATGTCGTAGCCGGCGACCACGACATGGCAGAATACTCTAGCCCGCTGATTGAAAGGCTCAATCCAGGTCCAGTCATCGTCATCAGCTTCCTCGGCGGCCACCTCACCGACGTCGGGCGAAGAGGCCGTGGTAAAGCTCTTTTGGGCCATTCGCTCCTCGAGCTCCCCGGGAAGCGTAGCCGGGCTTAGGCTGTGACGCTCTGGAGTGGGGGAGGGGGTGCGGATGGGGATGGGGATCTCTGGGAAAGGGGGTGTTTCGCAGGCGTCATCTAAGAAACTCAAGGCGGCGAGGGTATGTATATCGGTGGGTAAACTGGACGGGCAGACCGGCAGAGGTTGACGATGGAGGCGGCGCGGCGGCGACCTAGCTAGGTTTGGACCGAGGGAGGGGTGGTGTGTATGTGTGTGAGCGGGGGATTTGGGGTGAGCGAAGGATTTGGGGTGTGTGTGTGGAGGGGTCCAAGGTGGTGTTTGAGGAAATACCGCGGGTACTGAAAATTTTACTAGGCAGGAGTAAAATGGCGGGGCTACCGAAAATTTGGATCAAGGGATTGAAGCAGAGCGGGGCGGGAGTAACGAACATCACACACAGTTCAAACATAATAATCGTGTGCTATCAAACAGAAAAACACTCCATCCGAGCAGATATTTTGAGATTGCGAGGGATGCAGGCGGGAGTAAAATGCCGGGGCTACTAAAAATTTGGATCTACTGATTGAAGCAGAATGGGAGTAACACACATCGCACAAGGTCCAGACATACTAATCGTGTGCTATCAAACAGAAAAACCATCTACGCGGGTAGATATTTTCGAGATTACGAGGGAGTAGATATTTTCGAGAGGGGGAGGGAAGCCACATGGAGCCCAATCTACTGTGATCATGTGGGTGACAGGGGCAAGGGCTCGGCACATGGGTAGTCCTAGGGAACCGTGTCTGTTTCGTACCCGATCGCATACGGTTGTTGCGTCCGACTCGTCTGCTGTTTATAAATTTGGCCAAAAAACGCGGGAAAGGGTCAGAACACGAACACACTTGCATGTGGACCAAATATATGTATGAAAAGGGTGGTTTGATGTTCAAATACCTAATGCACAACTTTGATGTGGCACCTGTCGCGCAAAGCGCATGTTATTATTGCTAGCCTCCCCCCCCCCCCCCCCCCACACAAACACATACACACACACTTCGTGTTGCCGGGAGGGGAATCCTAGCTATGAATGCATGCCCCCAAATAGCTAGGTATAACATCTCACCCTACCGTAACACAAAACCGAAAGGAGTACATCATGGTCAACCCCCCTCCCCCCTTTGCTTCCGATCAAATGTGGACCGTGTGCGGGCCCACAGATGTGTTCTTCTGGCATTAGATGGGTGAGACCACATACAAACCACACCTGCGGGTGGCCTGATGTGTGTGTGTGTGTGTGAAAATGATGTGGTATGATATTTTAATAACCAAATCACAAATTTGATGTGGCACATGTGCATCGCAAATTAACCGGACATCCCCGACCCCACGGAGGTTCATCTAGTACGAAGTAGTACTATGCCCCCCCACCGCCCCCCCCCCCCCCCCACACCACAACAATTTGGTCGGTGGGAGGGGGCATCTCACCAAGGCGTATTGTAAGACTGACCAAGAAGAATCACCACCTTGGTCGTATAAGCTCTCTTGTTTGTTGGGTCAAAGTCATGCATTGACGTTCCACACGCGGCCCCACAAAATAGGCTAGCTTGTCGCCGATAACCACGCGAGGGAGTGCCTGAAGACAACCACTGCGTGCATGTGACCCAAACATAAAGTGTCATGTGGTGTTTGAATATACCCAATGCACAACTTTGATGTGGCAGCGTGCTTTTGGAACAGGAAAGTCCCCACACGGAGTGAGGGTTCACGACGCGTGTATACTATATATATAGGGATTCACGTGTATGCGAACCCTCGAACTTAGGTCTCGAATCTCACCATGATCGATGTACGACTATACGGTAACGCGAACCAATAGAAGAAGAATCCACCCTGGTAACCTCTCTCGCGTTGTTGGTCGAAGTGATGGACGTCCACGTGGGCCCACGAATATATAGGCCGTCGATGATAACCAAGCGAGGGAGAGTGTCCAAAGACAACCACTGCATGTATGTGCCTCAAACATATGTATGGACATGCGTGATGCATGCATATATGTTTGAATACCAAAAGCACAACATTTTGATGTGGCGCATGCATGCGTCGAAAATCGCACAGTCCCCACAAAGATCTGATTCATGACGCGTCGCGTGCTCGCCCCCCCCCCCCCCACTTTGACCCGGTGGGAGGGATTCGTGCGTACACATGCGCATGAAGTATAGCTACTTGTACCGAACCGTATAAGACGAACCAAAATTTAATCCCCTCCTAATTATAGGTCAAATTAACCTCTATCGCTGTCGGTCGAAGTGATTGAGCAAGCGGGCACACAGAGATGGACAAAGCGTCTCGCCGATAACCCCGTGAGTGAGTGCTAGAGGACAACCGCCATCGCTTGCTTGTGGGCCAAACACATGTATGGAGATGTGTGGTTGTGATGTTTGAATACCTAATATATATGCAGAACTTTGATGTGGCACCTACCTCGAAAACCTTTAAGTCCCCCACACGAACCGAGGTTCATGACACGTAGTATATATATATGTTGCCCCCCTCCCCTCTTCGACGTGTAATATATACTCCTACGTACCGTAACACAACCCAAAAATAATCCTCCTTGTTCGTCAAATTACCTTTCTCGTTGTGTCATATATTAGATGGACAACAACCTCGCGGGCCCATGGAGGGAAGAGTCGCAGGCGAATGAGTGACAACCATCGTCTGCACATGGCCCAATGTGTTGGTGATGTTTTTAATACCCAATATGCACAACTTCTTTGCGGCACCTGCCTCGAAAACCGAAAAGTCCCCACACGGAGCGAGATCGATTCATGACGTGTGTGTAGTATGTTCTGCCCCAGCCCCCTCCTCCCCCCTTTGACGTGTACTATATACTACTACCGCAACACAACCCAAAAAGAAACCTCCTTGCTGGGTCAAAGTGATGGAGGACAACCTCGCGGGCGCACGGATGGAAGCATCGCACGCGAGTGAGTGTCCTATATGACGCGTAGTATTGCCCCCAGCCACCCTCTTCAACGCGTACTATATATATACTCCTACCGTACGTATAACAAAAAGCAAAAAATGACCATCCTTGTTGGTCAAATTAACCTCTCTCATCGCATGTCATAGTGCTGGACGGCGACCTCGCGGGCCCACGCGAGTGAGTGTCCTAGGACCACCGCGTGCATGTGGCCCAAAGATGCATATGTCAAACTTTTTCTGCAGCGAACATGCGACCAAAGGAGTTTAGTGTTGAAAATTGAAAAAAATAGATAGCATTTGTCCATTTTTTATACATTGATTGATTTCCCAGGGATTTAAATGTGCAAAAATCAAATTTGATCTACATGAGACCCGTGATAGTGCACGAAAATGGATTGCAAAATCATATGTGTACGTGTCCCTGGGTGCATGCTTAGTCCTCATGCAAGAAATTTCTAACACCGAGAATCTTTATTTTAAAATCCAATAAATCCAAAACTAAGTTGAAATTCATGAAACTTATCGTGGTGTCATATGGACACCAATAGACTGTGATATTTTTTTTTCAAATTTGAGACAAGTTTTGATATAATCTTCTTACATACAGGAAATTATAAATAATTATCAACCAATATCGCAAATGAACTATTTTATTCGAACTATGTGCGTTAGACCAATAATGTAAGTGTCGTGCTTCGGTTAAGCAATAAAGCGGCAGAATTAATCATCAAAAAGAAAAAAACAATATAATACGTGCCGCGCATGCGTCCCGTGTGCCGTACGAGCATGCGTGAGTTGACGAGACGCATGCTAGCAGGCAGACCATGAGGCCGAGGCATGCGCGTGTTCGCTACGCACTCACCGTGGGGTGTGCTAGTAGCTGTGTGAAATGACAGTAGGCGTGCCAGCAGTCCACTGCGCAGGCTCACCGGGAGGCGAGCCAGCCCTTTGACCGCCACCCACCTCGCTCACACTGTTCCATATTAATGGCGCGCCTGATCCGCTGGTCATAATAGGTGGCCGCTCACCCCGTCCACAGTTGTCACCGCCGCATGGAGTGTATTAGGATTTTGTCGAAGCGCACCATCGGTGGGAGTGGCGACGCCGGGGCTAGTGAAGCACCCGCGCAACCCATGAAGCTGGGCGCAGAGGTTGCTGTCGCCGCCGACGAGGTCTCGCCCAGTCAGTAGCGCGACCTTGACTTCGTCGCCGTCGGCGTGCCTCCCCAGCCAAAGCCGGAGGTCCACAGCTACTCCGGCAACGACTCCGACTCCGACGGAAAACCGGTTATTCCCCCCCCCCCCCCCCCCCCTTGTTGGGAACAGAAACCCTTGGTTATGTTCACCCAGTCCATGAAATCGGAGTAAGATTCGTTAGATCCGTGTAGTGTATTGATTGTTTGAATGGTATCTATGGTTAGTGATTAATTGTTTGTTCTGTACAAATGATTTTTTTGCTAATAATCCAACTAGGGTTAGCGTGCATGCTAATAATTCGTAGCCAGATCTTGAGAATTGATTTTGAATGTCCTACATATATGTTTGTGCCCTTTTTTTCTTCCAGATCTTGAGAATTGATTTTGAATGTCCTACATGTATGTTTCTGCCTTTTTTTTCTTCCAGATTGCTATGTACACAGATGAGGCTCCGGCCAGCAGAAACGACATACGTTGTATCTTCCCGCCTTGATTTATTTTACAGAGGCAACATGCAACTGTGCTAAACATATGAAATTATTCAGGGTTCGTTTCGCCTCTTTATACATTGATTTTCCTTGGCATTTTTAACAAATAGCCACCACGTTATTATCGCAAACGGTCGTATTAGTCCAATCGTGGATGTTCAACTAACCATTTACTACCGCGGGCAGCTGTTTGATTAGACGGGACGACTGTGAGTAGTCCACCGAGCACGCCGCGAGTGCTGCAATTTATTGCTGGTTTTGGACTTTTGTTTCGGCCGCCTCGAAAAGGTACGTAGAATAGTCCTCCATTCTCATCTACAAGCACCGCCGCCAAGGATCGCCGCCTGCTGCGAGATGGAGGACGAGACAGCTAACAAGTGGGTGCAGGTTGAGCCAGAACCGCAAGAGCCTCTGGCGAACATGGACTTCATCAGCAGCCTCCCCGACGAGATGTTGGTAACCATCATATCCCACCTCCCCATCAAATATGGCGTGTGGACCACTGTCCTCTCGTGGCGGTGGCGCCCTTTCTAGCACACCACCCCTGGACATCATCGTCGACGCATGAGTTCTGCAGCGGGGAGCAGCAACGCCTGGACGTATTGTCCCACGTCCTCGCCACGCACCCTGGGTCGGTCAGACGCCTTGCTATTGGCAGGCTCAATCCCCACAACAAGACCGAACCCAGGTTGCACTACTGGTTCCTATCCCCAGCCCTAGATCGGCTCGAGGAGCTCAACCTTCATGCTAGACGTCCTTGCTCGTTGCCACCGTCCGTGCTCCGACTCGCGCCCACGATGGGCCCCTCTACATTCAAGCGGTGCATTTTCCCCTGGATCGATGCCGCGCGCGCTCTTCATCTCCCTAAACTTAAGCACCTCAAGCTCATTGTCATCCGCATCTCGAAGGAGGATTTGGAGCGCCTGCTCATCGGCTGTACAACGCTCGAGTACCTTCGTCTTCATGCGATGGATGGGCTGAGTAGCCTCCACATCACCTCGATGAATGTCCGTGCGATTTATGTACATTGCTGGCGCCGCCCAAGGCTATCAGTTGAGATGTTTCATGATATTGTCATTGAGAATGCGCCTTTCCTCGGGAGATTGTATGTACTTGATAAATTAGGTCCAGCAAGAATCAGGGTCATTCACGCACCGAAAGTGACTGTGTTGGGCTATTCGTGTGCTGAATTCAACGAACTTGTTACTGGATCATTATCCGTTCAGGTACAACAGTCTTGTTCTTCTTCTTATATATTATTGGATAGCACATTTTATCTAATTGTTGTTGATCTATATGTTCGCCTGTCATCCAGAAAATGATTCCCACAAGCTTGACCCGGCCTCTGCGCACGGTGAAGATCTTGGCACTACAATCTGTCGGCACCAATCTGGATGAATTTGTTAGATTCCTTAGATGCTTTCCTTGCACGGAGAAGCTATACATCGAGGTGATGCTCATTTCCTGTTAATTGTTAACCACAACGGAGCTCAATTTTTTTGTTACTTTTTACCCATGATTATATTGAGAAATGTAGAATGATTTCTAAAGGAAATTTGAAGGATTTCAATACATATATTTTTTGAGATGCTAGTGTTGTACGCGTTTTATTCCTTCGCCTGACATGCTTTCGTGATAAAAGTTTATCATGAAAGATTCAAGGTGGCATTTCACTCTTTTCGTGTATTTTAGAAATCCTGTAAATCAAAGAGGCCCGAAGTGTTCAAATCTGTAGCTATGCACTAATATGTTGTCTTCGTTTGCAGATACTAGCAGGCTCGAAAGTAGAAAATGTTGGGGAATATAACAATCCCATTGAATGCCTTGATCTTCATCTCACATAAATTACTTTTAACAAGTATCAAGGCACCACACCAGAAATTAAATTCGCTAGGTTCTTTGTTGAGAAAGCAAGGTTGCTCAAGGTAATGAGGTTTGCCCTATATTTACTGCGCAGAAGTGAATGGATTGCTAAAGAGCGCAGGCGTCTACAGCTGAATGGAAAAGGCCCTGCACAAGCTGAATTTCAGTTTGTAACTTCATATGACAGATTATTCGAAACTCACTGTATCGAGCCGCTATATGACTTCTTGGTGGCTGATCCTTTCGCAGAAATAATGCATGAAAAAGATTCTGAAGAAGATGAATTTTATGTGTCTGAATAGTTTGAACCTTGTAATCTTTGAATTTGGGCCTTGTAATGCTGGAATTTGAACCTTGCAATATTTATGGTATTTGTTATATAACGTAATTGGATGTTTAATTTGGTCTTGCAATCATGTCCTGTTACAAGTATATATATGTTGTTCTTCTATACACAGAGCATAGATGTTCTGCAGATAGAGCATATCACATCGCACACGGACCACACTAGGTAACCCGTCGGTGATGAATTCATCAATCGCAAATGGTTATATACCAGCAAGCGTTTGCCCACAACACACACGGCTTATTCCATCACAAACAGCTTGGATAGATCAACTGTATGCCACGTATCGCACATGCAACTCTAATCTGATTCATGCTTGATGTCTCCACCATCGCTCGCACAGTTCGTCTTATTTGCCACGTATCACTGTGTCGGCCTCTGCTCGCATCCCTTAGCGTGCTCTGCTCGCCGTTAGGCGCTGCGGTGGGCTCTGTCTGCGTCCGTCAGTGCGCTCCGCTGTCCGTCGGCACGCTCTGCTCGCGTACCTCCAGGTGCTCGGCTTGTGGACAGCTTTTCCTTGCTTGTTCAACTGCTATATGCATATATATGGTTGCTCGCCGTTGAGGCATTGCGGAGCGCTCAGCTCACGTCCATGCCCGCATGCTCTGCCAGCGGTTGGGGCATGCACACGATCACGTTGGGGGCCCATATGCATGCGGTTGCACCGCGCACGTTGCCATGATGCAGTTATGTGCGGCACGATGGAGTTACGCGCTGCAAATTAGAACTGCCATCAGGGCGTGCAGATATTCTAGTCCGTCCGGCTTCCCCATTAATTCCCGCAGCCATTATAACCTTAGTCTCTTCAACCTTTCGATCTCGCCCCACAACACAACAAGCACACCCACGACGACACATACAAAGAGCATATCTAGCGGTGCTTCAATGGAGTTCGGCGAGCATAAAGTCAAGACCCGCGCGAGGGAGACGGATCTCACGGTGGTGTACACCATCGACCCGGCCGTGGTGGAGGACTACATCAACACCGTGGAGCAGTTGCTTGCTGGAGACAAGTACAAGGTGGTCGGCATCGACCTCCAGTACACCGCCGGTCTTCCCGGCAAAGATCAGAAGGTTGCCGTCACCCAGTTGTGTGTGCTCCATCATGTCCTCATCTACCACTACTGCATGGCCACAGAGCCTTGCGACCGTTTCGCCAGGTTTGTCAACAGCACCGACTACAAGTTCGCTACAGTGGAAACCACCGACGATGTAAAAGCGCTCAGGGTTACGGGCTTGGCCTGCAAGAACCTTGTCGAAATCCATGAGCACTACAGGGTCTGAGGTAGCATGAAGAAGGACTCCCTGGTTGAACTCGCCTCAGCCATCATCGACCCATACTATGAAAAGATGAAGCAGGATGCCAACAGAACACGTCCCGTATCCTGGCACGGGGCCTGGATGCGGCAACTGGATGAACCTCACCTCAGGTTCGCGGCCAAGAGCGTGTACACATGCGACGAGATGCACAGGCGGATCATTCACATGAGGAAGTGCCTCGTTACCAAAATCAACGAGGCCGGATCGAGCCACAAGCAGAGCAGTAGCGGCAAGCGTCACAAGAAGTAGATGATGATCAGATGATCGTTTATCCTAGTTAATTATGCATGTAATATATAGTTGACTTTGGTGTGTGGAAATGTCATGTGTGTAGTAGCCACCTATGTAATTATGCATGTAATAGTTTACTTTGGTGTGTGCAAATGGCATGTGTGTAGTAGCCACCTATGTAATTGGATGTTTAATTTGGTTATGCAACCATGTCCTTATAAGTGTGTGTGTATATATATGTTGTTGTTCTATATACAATCCCAACGCACAACACACACGTCTTATTAGCAGCAATCGTCTGTGTTATTATCGGTCTTCACACACATTTCTGATTACAGACCTGTTTGTCGCGTATCACACACATCTTGTTAAATTGAACGATTTCTGTTATCTTGGCTCAACGCAAACAGTTCATCCGAGTGAGCTGTTTGCCCTCTATTGCACACACCTTGATCTGGCTAACCGTTTCTTTTGTTCCGCCTAATCACAAACAGTTCATCCGAGTCAACCATATGCCGTATATCGCACACACCTTCATATGGCTGCCCGTTTCTGTTCTTCTACCTCATCGCAAACAGTTCACTGAACTGAATCGTGTGCCCCGCATCGCACACGCAACTAAATTCTGAACCGTGTTTGATGTATCCGCCGTCGCAAATGTTTTGCATCTTTTTTGACTTTTTTACATCACCGTTTGTGATTAATGCATCGCACACAGTTTCCTCGAAGGGTCTCTGATCGTAGTGTCGCGTTAGCAGCATCCTACAGTAGTGTGAGTCTTGCGAATGTGAGGAAGTCTGAGCAACTTATGATTTCTCCCAAAGGATCGTCGTCCAAGGTCTCCCAACCTCGATGAGGACGAGAAGCACCACCTCCTTGCGAATCCATGGCAATGGCGACAAACTGCCTTGTCCCTTGGGGAGCTGGTTTACACGAGAGGAGATGGTAACTACAGGGCTTCGTCCCTTCGCAAAGGATGTTCTGCGAGTGCGCACTAGTGCAGTTTATATTTGAGATTAATAGGGAGCTGGCGGGCAGTTCATTGTACAGCACATTCGCGTCCATCCACTAGCCTGGAATTAAAGCACGCACGACATTTACAGCGACTGGCGTTAGTTTGTTTTCCAGGCGCATGGACCAACGCGGACTAGCGGACCTTGTCGCCCTTTTTCGAGCACGACTTCGACAACTACGTGCGTGACATGCGTGCATGCAAACCTTGCATGACCAAACCGTGCAAGGCAGAGCGATAGGCTGTTGAACTACAGCCTGCATGTTGTAGCCATGTCATCCACATGCAACCTAAAGGCCAATTCATACTCCATGGTGCATTGTTTGGCACGAATGTTCCTTGGAGCTGGTACTGCAACTGGCGTACTCCACAGCCCGCTTCCCTTCTCCTTCCTCTTCTACCGCCTGGGCACGTCCACGGGAAGCGACCGGTCAACCCTAATATAGCACTAGCACAAAAAGATGCATGCATGACCACTAAAATTTCCTTTCTCTTATCTCTATGAAATACGTAAATGTGGCATGAGACTCAAAGCCCTTTAAGTCTGAGTATAATGGAAATCTTTTTTTATATGAGCCCTTTAAACAAGAAAGGAGGGAGTAGTTGTTTTTAACAAACAAAAGGCACTCGCCAAGCTTTCATTCATTCATCTTAAAAGTACTTTACATTGAGGAGTAGTACTAGATATCTCAAATCCATACATACCATGAAATAGTAGTAACTAGTAGTAAGTACATAACCTAAGCTAGACCACACTACTCGTCGTCGGAGATGGGTAGGCGGCCGCATGCTGCAACTCCAGCTCCTCCTGCTCCTCCTCCAGTTTGGCAAACATCTCATTGATCCCCCACTCCCGCTGGCGCTGGAAGCGGCGGCTAGCCTCCACCTCGGCCTCCGACTGGATGGACTCGAGGATGGCCTGCTATTCCGCCGCCGTCCCCTCCGCTTGGGTCAACTCCGCCATGGCGAAGCATGCAGCCGGTGGCACCAGCTCCACCTCGCCCACATCGTCGTCCTCCTCCTCCGGCTTCACTTCGTCTGCGTCATCAGTCTCCTCCTCTGGCTCCGTGTGCTGCTCCGCTTCCAATGCTGGGTAGGGGGCGTCACGTAACTGGTATGTGTGTGAGAGAGAGACAGAGTGTGTGTGCGCGCCTCTACTCTTCGGACATGTACTCCATCTATTGTATCGGGATATAAGTATAACGGTACTACACTTTAGCTTGTGATTTATGTGGCCATATTAATGTGGTTGTGTAAAAAAATGTCACTTCCTACTCGACCCCTTTCTCGCCACTACTCTGTGTACCCAAAGTCAGCAACCTTTTTGGCACACTGGCTAGCAAGTTCATTGCTTCAATGACATGAATTCAATCAAGTGGACAAATCCTATCCTGGAAAATATGGGCAATCAGCTGGAAACTCAATAGTCTTACGCGAAAAGCACTCAACCGGCCTTCCTCTTCTGAATTATATGAATGACAGAAATCAGTCCTCACTTGTATTAACTTCATGAGTGAATAGATAGACAAGGTGGTGAAAAGCATGAAACCAAATACTGCTCCAGGTCCAGATGGCTTCTCTGTTAGCTTTTTAGAGCTTTTTGGCCCCAGTTGAGAGATATACTAATATAAATGCTTGTTCGGTCTACCTGCCTTTAGTACGACCCGGATGAAAAGATGCTGACTTTTCTTAAAGGTTAGGCCAAATGATTCTAAGCTTGAGGACCCATTCTATCCGGGCCTAAATGCTGGAGTTTCAGAATTCACTCTACTTCTTAAGTGATTTGCATTATATAATTATGAGAAGTTTGCTAACTACTACTTAAATAAAGTGGAATTTGTCCATGTTATATAAGTAAATTAAGGTGATTGATTATCATACGGGTAAGGTTGGATGAAGGGTGGTAGGAACAAATGCAACACCTAGAGCATGTGTGTGTGAAATGGAGTCTTAGAGTGCGTGCGCGCGCGCACGTGTGTGTGTGTGTGTGTGAAACGGGGTCTTCGGTAGGGAAAGTAATTAAGTGTGTGTGGCTTCATCGTAGAGAGGTGATGTGTATGGTAGAGGCCTCCAACAAGGGGGGTGCGAGAGAGAAGAGGCCCGTAAAGAGGGAAGAGAAGGTGTGTGCGCGTGAGAGGCACTACAAAAAAAGACACATCCATGACATTTTGGCCCGAATGATTTTTTTTTGTCATGCTTATGACACTTCTATGACGATAATTGTGACAAAAACACATATCATCATAGATGTGGTGGGCTCCTACTTCTATGACAAAAAATCATGACAGAAAATGGGCTTTTCATCCTGGGAGGGCCGGAGATGCACCTGCATGACATTCTTTGGGCCGTCCATGACAGAAAAAATCATGGTAGAAGCGAGGGCAAGGAAAATATCGGGGAGTTCCCAATTATGGTGGGTGGTCGGGGCCGAGCGATGCACTGTGGTTTGCGCGTTTCTCTCGTGTACACGTGTTTGTGCGAGGCATTGGCTAACTGAACCCGAGCGATCGCACTAGCTACATTACTGAACCCGAGCGATCGATCCCTTGGTTGTTAACTGAACCCGAGCGATTCATTCGCTGTTGGCTGAACCTGAGTGATTCCTTCGCCGCTGCTGCTAACTGAACTCGAGCGATCGATCATTGCTGCTACTTATTGAAGCCGATCGAGCCCCCGTGCAAGACGTAGCCAGCTGGTGTTGGGTTGCCTCTCGTTGAACAGTGACTATTGCTACCATGCGCGCGGTACGTAGAACGAGTCGAGACGTGGTGAGTCGAGCCGGCTGGTAGGTTGTGGATGAACAGTTCCCGGTGGGGGTTGGATGAACAGGACCCCGTGGTAGTAGGCCATTGCCGTTGGATGAACAGGACCCCGAGGAGGCCGTCACACCCCGGCCGGCTGGGGGTGGATGAACAAGACCCCGTGGAGGCTCTATGAACAGTAGCTGGTGGAGGCTGGAGGACGATGGTGGATGAACAGTACCCCGTAGAGGATGGAGTGAGAGGCAGTTGATGGTGGATGAACAGTAGCCCGTGGAGTCCCGTTTTGCGGTATGCCACACCCCTCCCGATGAACAGGACCCCATTTCGACGGTAGGCACTCCAACAGAAGTCCGTTTCCTCCGTTTTGCGGTATGCCGCACCCCTCCCGATGAACAGGACCCCGTTTCGACTGTAGGCGCTCGAACAGAAGTTTGTTTCCTCCGTTTAGCGGTATGTCGGACCCCTCCCGCTGAACAGGGTCCCGTTTCGACCGTAGGCGGTCGAACAGAAGGCCGTTTCCTCCATTATGCGGTATGCCAGGCCCCGTTTTGGCTGTTCCGTCCAAGCCGGTTGGCACCCGATGAACACGACGCATTCCGTTGCCTCCCGATGAACACGACGCAGTTTCTCCGTTCCGACCCAGCCGGTTGGCTGCCGATGAACAGGACGTCATTGCTGCTGTCCACTGCCTCTCCATGTACACGAGCCCTAGCCGTATGTATGCGCGAGTAGGCATTCAGGACCCCGCCCGTATGTACGTATGTGGTCGTATTTTTTGGCATGTGGTTGTACGTACGTGTACATGGTTTAGAAGGGACTGCCTGAACTGCTACGTTGGGGGCTCTACTACTACACGTGCCATTGCTTGCTCGGCCAGGTAGGTCCCAGCCGTCAGGGAGGATAAGGAGGCACTCCCTTTGCGTGCGAAGATATATGTGGTACAGCTGTCAGGGGGAGGAATCATTTTTTTTCATGTAATAAGGAGGCACTTCCTTGCGTGCTAAGATGTAGCTGGTGGGTCCAACTATCAGCCTCACCGTGTACAGTCATCTTCCGATGGCTGTCGTTAGTTGACAACGTTGACCATGCCACACGGAGAGCACCAAGGCGATGGACGACAGCAAGGCCTGGTAAGGGAATGATGCGGAGCTGAGGAAGATGAGGCAGTGGATGCCCACGCGGAGGGGAGTACGAGGGTTCACTGGTTCTGCTGCGGTGTGAGGCTGTGATACGTCTCCATCGTATCTACTTTTCCAAACTCTTTTGCCCTTGTTTTGGACTCTAATTTGCATGATTTGAATGGAACTAACCCAGACTGATGCTGTTTTTAGCAGAATTGCCATGGTGTTATTTTTGTGCAGAAATAAAAGTTCTCGGATTGACCTAAAAATTTACGAAGAATATTTTTGTAATATATAAAAAATACTGGCGCAAGAATTATCCAGAGGGGGGCACCCAGAGGCCACAAGCCATGGGGGCGCCACCCCCCTGGGGCACGCCTTGCAGGCTTGTGGGCCCCCTGGACCTCCTCTGACCCTAACTCCAACTCTATATATTCACATCCGGAGAGAAAAAAAATCAAGGAGAAGGATTCATCTCGTTTTACGATACGGAGCCGCCGCCGCCGCCTCCTGTTCTTCATCTGGAGGGCTGATCTAGAGTCCGTTCGGGGCTCCGGAGAGGGGGATTTGTCGCCATCATCATCACCAACCTTCCTCCATCACCAATTTCGTGATGCTCACCGCCATGCGTGAGTAATTCCATCGTAGGCTTGCTGGACGGTGATGGGTTGGATGAGATTTACCTTGTAATCGAGTTAGTTTTGTTAGGGTTTGATCCCTAGTATCCACTATGTTCTGAGATTGATGTTGCTATGACTTTGCTATGCTTAATGCTTGTCACTAGGGCCCGAGTGCCATGATTTCAGATCTGAACCTATTATGTTTTCATGAATATATTTGTGTTCTTGATCCTATCTTGCAAGTTGTAGACACCTATTACGAGTTATGATCCGCATACCCCAAGGTGACAATAATTGGGATTCTTTCGGTGATTACCTTAGTTTGAGGAGTTCATGTATTCACTAAGTGCTAATGCTTTGTTCCGGTTCTCTATTAAAAGGAGGCCTTAATATCCCTTAGTTTCCATTAGGACTCCACTGCCACGGGAGGGTAGGACAAAAGATGGCATGCAAGTTCTTTTCCATAAGCACGTATGACTATATACGGAATACATGCCTACATTATATTGATGAATTGGAGCTAGTTCTGTGTCACCCTAGGTTATAACCGTTGCATGATGAATGCCATCCGACATAATTATCCATCATTGATCCATTGCCTATGAGCTTTTCACATATTGATCTTTGCTACGTTACTTTACCGTTGCCACTGTTACAATTGCTACAAAACTGCTACTATTACTTTTGCCACTGTTATAGTTACTTCCATACTACTTTGCTACTAAAAACTTTACTGCAGATATTAAGTCTTTCAGGTGTGGTTGAATTGACAACTCAGCTGCTAATACTTGGGAATATTCTCTGGCTCCCCTTGTGTCGAATCAATAAATTTTGGTTGAATACTCTACCCTCGAAAACTGTTGCGATCCCCTATACTTGTGGGTTATCAAGACCTTTTTCTGGCGCCGTTGCCGGGGAGAATAGCTCTATTCTCTGAGTCACTTGGGATTTATATCTGTTGATCATTATGAAGAATTTGAAAGATACCAAAACCAAGATCTATCCCTCTACTACGAGGGGAGGTAAGGAACTGCTATCTAGCTCTGCACTTGATTCACCTTTTGTTTTGAGTAAGCTTGCGACACCACCACCTGCTAGTAATTCTGATATGTCGCAAGTAATTGATGATGCTACTTCTGCTATGCATGATGCTTATGATAATACTACTGCTTTGCTTGATAATACTGTGCCACTAGGTGAATTTCTTGATGAACAACTTGCTAGGGTTAGAGAGAATGAAATTTCCAAAACTGATGAAATTATTGAAACTGAAGATTACGATTCTCCCCCTAGATATGAATTGCCTAAGGTACCTCACGGTTATATTATGGATGAAGAAACTGCTAGAGACTTTTTTGCTTGCAATGTTAGAGATGATCTTAAGAAATTGTTAGCTAAGCTGAAAGAAAAATCTTTGAATGCTAGAATGCAATATGACCCTAAGTTTGCTACTTCACCTATCTTTGTTACTGATAAGGATTATGAATTCTCTGTTGATCCTGAGTTAATTACTTTGGTTGAATCTGATCCTTTCCATGGTTATGAATCTGAAACTGTTGTGGCACATCTTACTAAATTGAATGATATAGCCACCCTATTTGCTCATGAGGAAAAAAATCGCTATTACTATATTCTTAAGTTGTTTCCTTTCTCATTAAATGGTGATGCTAAGATATGGTTTAATTCTCTTGCTCCTGGTTGTGTGCGTAGTCCCCAGGATATGATCTATTACTTCTCTGAAAAATATTTCCCTGCTCAAAAGAAACAAGCTGCTTTACAGGAAATATTTAACTTTGTGCAAATTGAAGAAAAGAGTCTCCCACAAGCTTGGGGGAGGCTTCTCCAATTACTTAATGCTTTGCCTGATCATCCTCTCAAGAAAAATGAAATACTTGATATCTTTTATAATGGACTAACCGATGCTTCTAGGGACCACCTAGATAGTTGTGCTGGTTGTGTTTTCAGGGAACGAACTATTGAGCAAGCTGAAGTGCTATTGAATAATATATTGAGTAATGATAATGATTGGACTCTTCCCGAACTACCTCCTAAGCCAACTCCGAAGAAAAGAGGTATTCTATTTCTCACTCCTGAAGATATGCAAGAGGCAAAGAAATCGATGAAAGAAAAAGGTATTAAAGCTGAAGATGTTAAGAATTTACCACCTATCGAAGAAATACATGGTCTTAATGCCCCGACACAGGTAGTAGAGGTAAATTCTCTCTATAGATTTGATGAAGGTGATATTCCTTATAATAAGTCTGCTAGTCAATGCTTGGATGAATTTGATAACTTTATTGTTAAACAAGAAAACTTCGATGCTTATGTTAGTAGACAACTGAAACGTAATGCTTATATGCTCGAACGCTTGGGTGATTATATGAGTAGAACTATTAATGATCTTAAGCTTATCAGTAAACATGCTTCTATGGTAAAAACTCAAGTAGAACAATTACTTAAGGCACAAAATGATTTGTTGAATGAGATGAATAGTAAAAACAATGATCATGATGTTAGAGTTATGACTAGAGGTGGTAAAATGACTCAGGAACCTTTGTATCCTGAAGGCCATCCTAAGAGAGTTGAGCAAGATTCTCAGAGAATTAATACTGATGCACCTAGTCCTCCTAGTAATAAAAAGAAAAGGAATGATGATAGGACTTTGCATGCTTCCAGTGAACCTACTATAGACACACCTGAGAATCCAAATGATATTTCTATTTCTGATGCTGAGACACAATCTGGTGATGAACATGAACCTAGTGATAATGTTAATAATGATGTTCATGTTGATGCTCAACCTAGTAATGATAATGATGTGGAGATTGAACCTGCTGTTGATCTTGATAACCCACAACCTAAGAATAAAAGATATGATAAAAGAGACTTCATTGCTAGGAAACATGGTAAAGAAAGAGAACCATGGGTTAAGAAACCCATGCCCTTTCCTCCTAAACCATCCAAGAAAAAGGATGATGAGGATTTTGAGCCCTTTATTGAAATACTTAGACCTGTCTTTTTGCGTATGCGTTTGACTAATATTCTGAAAATGTCTCCTTATGCCAAGTATATGAAAGATATTGTTACTAATAAAAGAAAGATACCGAAAGCTGATATTTCCACCATGCTTGATAATTATACTTTTAAGGGTGGAATACCAAAGAAATTAGGAGATCCAGGAATACCAACTATACCATGCTCCATTAAAAGAAACTATGTTAAAACTGCTTTATGTGATTTGGTAGCCGGTGTTAGTGTTATGCCTTTCTCTTTATATCGTAGACTTGATTTGAATAAGTTGACACCTACTAAAATCTCTTTGCAAATGGCTGATAAATCAACTGCTATACCCATTGGTATTTGTGAGGATGTGCCTGTTGTGGTTGCAAACGTTACTATCTTAACGGACTTTGTTATTCTTGATATTCCCGAGGGCGACAGTATGTCAATCATCCTTGGTAGACCCTTTTTGAATACTGCAGGGGTTGTTATTGATTGCAACAAAGCCAATGTCAATTTTCATGTTAATGGTAATGAGCATATGGTACACTTTTCGAAGAAACAACCTCAAGTTCATAGTATCAATTCTATTGGAAAAATTTCAACTGTTGCTATTGGAGGTTTTGAATTCCCTCTTCCTACTGCCAAAAAGAAATATGATATTCTCATTGTTGGGGACATGCATATCCCCATTGAGGTAACCTAGTGTTATATGAAAATTCTCCGGTTTCATGTCACTCGGAAGAAGTTTGTTAATAAGACTTGATCAACCTTGTTAATGGATTCCTTTTGATGAGCATGAGATGGATGAATTTAGTAAACACAACTTTCTGTACCCACCTTTTACTTTCTATTATTTAGAATAAATAAAGCAAAAATACTATTATTCATCTGTTTTCTGAATTATCCATGCAATAAAAATGTCCCGAAAATAGAAGTTCTCCAAATGCCCTGAAAATTTAGTATGATTTTTTATAGAATATTTGAGAATTTTTGGCACTGAGAACACACCAGGGGACTGCACCAGTGGGCCACAAGCCCTAGGGGCGCGCCCATCCCCCTGGACGCGCCCTGGTGGCTTGTGGGTCCCACGTGGGTCCCCCTCACTTATTCCAGCACCCATCCACTTCGTCTTCCTCCAGAAAAAATTATCCCGTTGCTCAAACCCGTGTTCTTGCTCATCTTGCTGCCATTTTCGATCTCCTTGTGCAAAGCTCCATTTGCAAAACTGTTTTGGGGGATTGTTCTTGGGTATGTGACTCCTCTAATGGTCCAATTAGTTTTTGTTCTAGTGCTTTATATATTGCAAATTTTTGCTGCTGTGGTGACCTTGTTCTTGAGCTTGCATGTCAAATTTATATGGTCCCAAGTAGTTATGTTGCATGATATAGCCTCTAGGCACTTGTAGGAGTAGTTGCTATCAATTTTGTTGAGTTTGGTTCACTTTTATTTTAAGTCACTAAAAATTTTAGAAATTTTTCAGAGGAAGAAAAATGTTTAGGAAGATATACCAAGGTGGTTCCTCGAGGAAGCAAGCCCCAAGGCTCTCGATACGTGAGCCGAACCTTGAACCACCAAGGAAAGCTCAAGTACGGCCTTGCAAATGGCCGTTGGATCAATTCATGGTTCATGCAGGTTTCAAGGATGAATTTGATGCATACGTACAAAATGCTGGCCTTGAGGACTTCGTGTCAGATAAGTGTCGGCAGTACTATCACCTCACTGATTCATTTGTGCGAATATTTAAATTTACATCCCAGCACAATACTCATTCTGTCCTGTTTGATCTTTATGATAAATCATATACCATGGACCTAGAAGATTTTAATGAAGCATGCAAAACTCCACAGTGGGGCATTCATAGTGAACCTCGTAAAACTGAGTATAATGATTTCCTTGCTAGCATCACGGTGGGAGAAACTAGAAATATTACACAAGCCAACATAGGGAGCATTCACTTTCCTGCCATACATTATTTTGCTCTCTTTAGAGGAAGATGCATTAATGGTAAACATGATCATAGCCACCTTTGTGCATCAGATCTTAGCGTCCTCAAGTGTGCGGTAATGGGTGATAAACGATATAACTTGGGGGCTATTATTGCGAGGAGGTTACATCTTAATGCTAAAGATGGAGATTTCTTTGGTGGGATTTATGCCACCCGTTTAGCTAATTATCTTGGGGTACCCATAAGGGGGGATGACATTGAGTTACCACCTGCTTTCCTTGATTATAACGCTATGGTACGCTACCAGTTTCTCGAGAGGAACGAATAGTCCCTCCTGTACCGACTAATCTTTGACAGGGTGCGCATCTTCTATGTTACGCTTCCTGCTCCTGTCTTCTTTGACTTTCAGGTAAAACGGAGATATTTCATAACCAAAGAGAGGCAGACGAGTATAAAAGAGCAGGGGAGGCCGCTCGCCTCCACGAGGCAGCTCTCCAGGCGGTGGCTGCCGCGTCCCAATACAACCCCGACTACAACTTTGGATATCCGCTAGGCCAGCCGTGCCCCTAGACCAACTTAGGCCAAAAGCCTAAGCTTGGGGGAGTACGTACTTCTCACCGACATTACATTCATGTTCACACAATCATTTCAGTTGTCGGTGTTCATACTTTTTCATTGTATCATCTGTGTTAGTTTATTTTTCTCAATTCCTTCTTGTGTGTTTGAAAAACTTTGAGAAAATGCAAAAAAAAAAATAGTTGTAGCTTCTTTTTAGTTTTCTTTCTAGTTTCTTTAGTAGTATTATTAAAATAAAACCCAAAAAGATTTTTCATTCTTCCTTTGCTTGTTGGGAGCTTTCCCGTGTAAATAATTTTTCTCGTTCTGGTTTTTACTTTCTTCAGAAAAACAAAAACTCCAAAATTATTTCAGTGTGTTTCTTTGAAGTTCTTTTCTTTTCTTTGGGTCGAGAGAAGAATACCATGATGAAAATGTTGAGTGGCTCTCATATGCATTATTGTTGATCTAACAGAAAGCCCATATTACTTTGTCTTCTCCTTTGAATAAATGTTTGCAGATTCCAGCTTAGTCCAATGCACATGCACTCTTATTATTATTCACACCGTTCGGTCGTGCAAGTGAAAGGCAATAATGACGATATAGGATGAAATGATTGAGATGGAGAAATGCTGGTATGAACTCGACCTATTTTGTTTTTGTAAATATGATTAGCTCATCGTTCTTGATTCAGCCTATTATGAATGAAACATGTTTGCAATGACAATTAGAGATTGTAGTTACTCATGCCATGCTTAATTAGCTAGGAGTTTACAATGTTTTGTCTTGAGTGCCAACATGCAAATTAAAATGGTTATGATGTAGTATGATAGGATGGTATCCTCCTTTGAATGATTCGAGTGGCTTGACTTGGCACATGTTCACGCATGTAGTTGAATCAAAATCAACATAGCCTCCACGATATTTATGTTCATGGTGATTTATATCCTACTCATGCTTGCATTCAATGTTGGTTAATCTCAATGCATGTTTATGACCGTTGTCGCTCTCTAGTTGGTCGCTCCTCAATCTTTTGCTAGCCTTCACTTGTACTAAGCGAGAATACTGCTTGTGCATCCACTTCCTTAAACCCAAAGTTGTTCCATATGAGTCCACCATACTGATACATCTCCAACGTATCTATAATTTTTTATGGTTCCATGCTGTTATATTATCATTCTTGGATGTTTTACAATCATTTCATATCATTTTTTGGTACTAACCTATTGACATAGTGCCCAGTGCTAGTTGCTGTTTTCTGCTTGTTTTTTACATCGCAGGAAATCAATACCAAACGGAGTCCAAACGCAGCGAAACTTTTTGTGGAATTTTTCTGGACCAAAAGACACCTGTTGGGTCAAAGAAATACCAGAGGGGTGCTCTGAGGGGAGCACAACCCACCAGGGCGCGCCTGGGGGCCCAGGCGCGCCCAGGTGGGTTGTGCCCACCTCGGTGGCCTCCCGCACCGCCTCTTTGCTCTATAAATACCACAATATTCCAGAAACCCTAGGGGAGTCGACGAAAATCAATTCCAGCCGCCGCAAGTTCTAGAAACCACAGATCCAATCTAGACACCATCACGGAGGGGTTCATCATCCTCATTGGTGCCTCTCCGATGATGCGTGAGTAGTTCATTGTAGACCTAAGGGTCCGTAGGCAGTAGCTAGATGGCTTTCTCTCTCTCGTTTGATTCTCATTACAATGGTCTCTTAGAGATCCATATGATGTAACTCTTTTTGCGGTGTGTTTGTTGGGATCCGATGAACTTTGAGTTTATGATCATATTTGTGTTTTTATCCATGAAAGTTATTTGAGTCTTCTTCGATCTCTTATATGCATGATTTCTTATAGCCTCGTATTTCTTCTCTGATATTTGGGTTTTGTTTGGCCAACTTGATCTATTTATCTTGCAATGGGAAGAGGTGCTTTGTGATGGGTTCGATCTTACGATACTTGATCCTAGTGACAGAAGGGGAACCGACACGTATGTATCGTTGGTATTAAGGATAACAAGATGGGGTCTATTTCTACATACATAGATCTTGTCTACATCATGTCATCGTTCTTATTGCATTACTCCGCTTCTCCATGAACTTAATACACTAGATGCATGCTGGATAGCGGTTGATGTGTGGAGTAATAGTAGTAGATGCAGGCAGGAGTCGGTCTACTAATCTTGCACGTGATGCCTATATAATGATCATTGCCTGGATATCGTCATGATTATTTGAAGTTCTATCAATTGCCCAACAGTAATTTGTTTACCCACTGTATGCTATTTTTTCTCGAGAGAAGCCACTAGTGAAACCTACGGCCCCCGGGTCTATATTCTCATCATATATTTTCAGATCTATTTGCAATTTTCCTTCGTGATCTATTTTTATTTGCTTTTATTTTCAGATCTATTAATCCAAAAATACAAAAATACCTTGCTGCAATTTTTACTTATTTATTTTATCTCGCGTTCCCGCGAGATCTATTTATCCAATCTACTACAATTTTACCTATCTTTTTACCCGTGAGGGATTGACAACCCCTCTCTTATGTCGGGTTGCAAGTATTTGTTCTTTGTGTGCAGGAGTTGTTTACGTGGTGTTGCGTGGTTCTCCTACTGGTTCGATAACCTTGGTCTCATCACTGAGGGAAATACCTACCATTGCTGTGCTGCGTCATCCCTTCCTCTTTGGGGAAATACCGACGTAGTTCAAGCAAACATCAAAAGAAATTTCTGGCGCCGTTGCCGGGGAGGATCAAGTCAAGATAGTCCCCCGTCCACGTGCCATTTCTGGCGCCGTTGCCGGGGAGACATCATCAACATCAACCAGGTTCCTAATCACAAATCTCATCTCCTTGCAATTTACATTATTTGCCATTTGCCTCTCGTTTTCCTCTCCCCTACTTCACAAAAATTTGCCGTTTTATTCGCCCTCTTTTTCGTTCTCCTTTTTCTCGTCAGATCTCATATTTGCTTGTGTTGCCATGTGCCTTCTATTTGCTTGCATCTTCGCTTGCTAAAATTCTATTGTTATGGATCCTCATCCACTTGCTAATCTTTTCAAAAGATCCAATTATGATGAACCAATTGCTAGTGAATTGAGTTCACTAAATTATCTTTATGAAGTTTTGCTTGAGATTTATGAATCTGAAAATTGTGATGAAGTGTTAAACGAAGGAATTTATAAAGTGGTTTATGATAGCTCCTTGAATGAAAAGCATGATTGCAATGATGTTATTATAAATTCTATTAATGTCAATTGTGCTAATAATATGCAAAACCCCAAGCTTGGGGATGCTAATTTTGATATGTCCACTACTTATTGCAATGATCATGATTGGGGTGATTCTTCTTATGATCTTGAAAATTTATTTAAGCCTCATGATGAATATGTTATTGATAATAATATTTGCAATAATATCGAAAGTGGGTTTGGAAGAGTGTCAACTTTAGGTAAAAATAATCCCACATATTTGGAGAGTGTTCAATCTTATGAAATTTTTGATAAAAGTGGGCTTGGAGAGGTCATGACTTTATTTGATGATAATCCCACTATTTTGGAAGAGTGTCAACTTTGCATGCATGTGGATCATGTAGAGAATATGTTACATGATAGTTATATTGTTGAGTTTGAATATGGTCCCACATGTAATTATTATGAGAGAGGGAAATATGGTTGTAGAAATTTTCATGTTACTAAATTACCTCTCTTCATGTTGAGATTGCTATTGTTTTCTTCCATGCATATGCTAGATCTTGCTTGTCTTGCAAATTTTTTTTCCTATAAAATTCCTATGCATCGGAAATATGTTAGACTTAAATATGTTTGTCACATGTTTTATGATGCTCTCCTTGTGTTTTCATTATTATCTTTCATGTGAGCATCAATAAATTCTTATGCCTAGCTAAGGGCGTAAGACGATAGCGCTTGTTGGGAGGCAACCCAATGAATAAATTTTATTTTCGTCTTTTCTTTCTGTTCTTGAGTGTTTGCACAATTATGCTACTGTTATGATTGTGTTCTTTTTGTTTTAATTAGTGTTTGTGCCAAGTAAAGCATTTAGAATAGCTTTGGTGATAGTTGATTTGATCTTGTTGGAAAACAGAAACTTTTGCGTCTAGTAAAACAATTGTGAAAATTCACAGAAGAGACTAAAAAATTCTGAATTTTTTACACAAGATTTATATACAAATTGCCTCTGTTTTCCTAATTTTTCAGAATTTTTGGAGTTACATAAGTATGAGAACAATTCGTATCTTTGCAGACTGTTCTGTTTTTGATAGATTCTGTTTTCTTTGCATTGTGTGCTTATTTTGATGAATCTATGGTTTTCTTTGAAGAGTTTTTGCCATAGAAAAGTTGGAATACAGTAGATATAATGCAAGAACAAAATTTGACTGAGTTTTCTACAGTACTTAAAGTAAAGATTGGTTTTCTTATACTAACGGATCTCACGAAGGTTTTGTTGAGTTTTGTGTGATTGAAGTTTTCAAGTTTTGGGTGAGATTACGATGGATGAAGGAATAAGGATTAGCAAAAGGCTAAGCTTGGGGATGCCCGAGGCACCCCAAGATAATATTCAAGAAGTATGAAGCAACTAAGCTTGGGGATGCCCTCGAGTGGCATCCCCTCTTTCTTCTCACGACCATCGGTATTTTACTTGGAGCTATATTTTTATTTGTCACATATTATGAGTTTTGCTTGGAGCGTCTTGTATGATATGAGTCTTTGCTTGTTTTGCTTTTTATTTTAAGTCTCGAATCCTTGCTGGACACACCTTTTTGAGAGAGCCAAAAATTATGCTATGCTTGCTCCTATGCTTCACTTAAATCTTTAGAGCTATGGAATTGCTCTAGTGCTTCACTTATATCTTTTTGAGCACGGTGTGCTTTGTTATTTTTGAAGAAATGCTCTCATGCTTCACTTAGATTTATTTGAGAGTTAGTAATTTTTTAATAAATTCTCTCTTGCTTCACTTAAATTAATTTGAGAGAAAGAAATATTATGCTCATGTTCTTCACTTATATTTGTTTGAGCTTAGTAAAAGCAATATATGAAATTAGTTCCAAAGTGATAGATATCCAAGAAGGATATAATAAAAACTTTCATGAAGATCATTGGACAAAATAAACTTGATTCTTAGTAATATTTTTGAGATATGACGATATGATATGTGAGTCATGTTGATGAGTAATTATGCTTTAGTAAGAATATTGGTGTTAAGGTTTGTGATTCCTTATGCAAGCACAAAAGTCAATAGTTATGCAATGAAATTATATCCTACTTGTGGTGGATTATTCGGTGTTAATTATGCTTAGTGCTTGCTTATGAGATTTTTCGTTTCTTGGTTGGACGCTTCTCAATCTTTTTGCTAGCCTTCATTTGCACTAAGTATGATCACTACTTGTGCATCCAAAACCCTTTAAACCAGTTTTGCCATATGAGTCCACTATACCTACCTATATGCGGTATTTTCGTGCCGTTCTAAGCAATTTTGTATGTGCCATCTCTAATTTTCAAAATAAATTTCTCTTTTGTGTGCTCATACCACTCGCGAGGTGGTGAGGGGTGGCCGATATTATTCCATGCTAGATGTGTTATTCTCATGATGAGTGTTTATTCACTTGTAATTGCACGAGAGTACGGCAAAGGTATTAGGGATGCCCAATCCCGAAATGAAAAATGAATTTACTTTATGTTATCAAATAATAAGTTCCTTGGAAAGCGTCGGTATGGAGGGCACCCGTGGATACCGCTAGCCATGGAAAGTGAAAGTATGGTGGAAAAAGGAATAAACTTTAATTTCTGTTTGGGAACCGCCTATGATATATCTAGCATGGAAAGTATTGGGAACTCTAAGTCGTTTTCGTTGGTGGGAAAAGTATGCCTCTCAAAATGTTTTTTATCTCTCAATTTAAGCTTTGAGCTCTGGCACCTCTACAAATCCCTACTTCCCTCCGCGAAGGGCCTTTCTTTTACTTTATGCAATTTTTATTTGTACCTGAGTCTCCATCTTCTCTTATAAAGAACCAACTAAGGGGCACTATGATCGTACTTGAGCATTGGGTATAGCTAGTATTCGAGTGTGTTTCATGAATGGATCAATGATTGAGCATAATGGGCTAGGGATAACTTGCTTTAGTGTTGATATTTTGAAAGACATGGTTGCTTGTTGATATGCTTGAGTATTAAAGTCCTCATGTCAAAACTAGACTATTGCTTTGAACCATATAAAAGTCCAAATGTCCATGCTACAAAGAAAAGAATATGTGATGAACATGTTAGGCAGCATTCCACATAAAAAATTCTGTTTTTATCATTTACCTACTCGAGGACGAGCAGGAATTAAGCTTGGGGATGCTGATATGTCTCCAACGCATCTATATTTTTTTATTGTTCCATGCTGTTATATTATCATTCTTGGATGTTTTACAATCATTTTATATCATTTTTTGGTACTAACCTATTGACATAGTGCCCAGTGCCAGTTGTTGTTTTCTGCTTGTTTTTTACATCGCGGGAAATCAATACCAAACGGAGTCCAAATGTAGCGAAACTTTTTATGGATTTTTTCTGGACCAGAAGACACCTGTTGGGCCAAAGAAGTACCAGTGGGGTGCTCCGAGGGGAGCACAACCCACCAGGGCGCGCCTGGGGGCCCAGGCGCACCCACGTGGGTTGTGCCCACCTCGGTGGCCTCCCGCACCGCCTCTTTGCTCTATAAATACCACAATATTCCAGAAACCCTAAGGGAGTTGACGAAAATCAATTCCAGCCGCCGCAAGTTCCAGAAACCACAGATCCAATCTAGGCACCATCACGGAGGGGTTCATCGTCCTCATTGGTGCCTCTCCGATGATGCGTGAGTAGTTCATTGTAGACCTACGGGTCCGTCGGCAGTAGCTAGATGGCTTTCTCTCTCTCGTTTGATTCTCAATACAATGGTCTCTTGGTGATCCATATGATGTAACTCTTTTTGCGGTGTGTTTGTTGGATCCGATGAACTTTGAGTTTATGATCATATCTGTGTTTTTATCCATGAAAGTTATTTGAGTCTTCTTCGATCTCTTATATGCATGATTGCTTATAGCCTCGTATTTCTTCTCCGATATTTGGGTTTTGTTTGGCCAACTTGATCTATTTATCTTGCAATGGGAAGAAATGCTTTGTGATGGGTTCGATCTTACGGTGCTTGATCCCAGTGACAGAAGGGGAACCGACACGTATGTATCGTTGGTATTAAGGATAACAAGATGGGGTCTATTTCTACATAAATAGATCTTGTCTACATCATGTCATCGTTCTTATTGCATTACTCCATTTCTCCATGAACTTAATACACTAGATGCATGCTGGATAGCGGTCGATGTGTGGAGTAATAGTAGTAGATGCAGGCAGGAGTCGGTCTACTAATCTTGGACATGATGCCTATATAATGATCATTGCCTGGATATCGTCATGATTATTTGAAGTTCTATCAATTGCCCAACAGTAATTTGTTTACCCACCGTATGCTAATTTTTCTCGAGAGAAGCCACTAGTGAAACCTACGGCCCCCGGGTCTATTTTCTCATCATATATTTTCAGATCTATTTGCTATTTGCCTTCGCGATCTATTTTTATTTGCTTTTATTTTCAGATCTATTAATCCAAAAATACAAAAATACCTTGCTGCAATTTTTACTTATTTATTTTATCTCGCGTTCCCGCGAGATCTATTTATCCAATCTACTACAATTTTACCTATCTTTTTACCCGTGAGGGATTGACAACCCCTCACTTACGTCGGGTTGCAAGTATTTGTTCTTTGTGTGCAGGAGCTGTTTATGTGGTGTTGCGTTGTTCTCCTACTGGTTCAATAACCTTGGTCTCATCACTGAGGGAAATACCTACTATTGCTGTGCTGCATCATCCCTTCCCCTTTGGGGAAATACCGACGTAGTTCAAGCAAACATCACATACCTACCTATAGGCGGTATTTACCTGTCGTTCCAAGTAAATTTGCATGTGCCAAACTCTAAACCTTCAAATAATAATCTGTTTTGTATGCCCGAATCACTCATGTTGTGGCTGGGGGCTGTCAGTATCTTCCATGCTAGGTGGGTTATTCTCATGATGAGTGTTTATTCACTTGTCATTCACGAGAAAGTGGCTGGTAATCGGGATGCCCAGTTCCATGCTCTAAATCAAATCAAAATATAATTTCAAACGAAACTCCCCCAGGACTGTTGTTGGTATGGACGGTACCCGTTGTTTCGGACCAGCCGTGGAGTGTTATTGTTGGTGGAGGGGGAGTAAAAACTTTATCATTCTATTTGGGAACCGCCTATAATGTATCTAGCATGGAAGATACCAAGATCTCTTGGTTGTTATTGAAGGAAATATGCCCTAGAGGCAATAATAAAGTTGTTATTTATATTTCCTTATATCATGATAAATGTTTATTATTCATGCTAGAATTGTATTAACCGGAAACTTGATACATGTGTGAATACATAGACAAAACACCGAGTCCCTAGTAAGCCTCTACTAGACTAGCTTGTTAATCAAAGATGGTTAAGTTTCCTAACCATAGACATGTGTTGTCATTTGATGAACGGGATCACATCATTAGGAGAATGATGTGATGGACAAGACCCATCCGTTAGCTTAGCATAATGATCGTTAAGTTTTATTGCTATTGCTTTCTTCATGACTTATACATATTCCTCTGACTATGAGATTATGCAACTCCCGAATACCGGAGGAACACCTTGTGTGCTATCAAACGTCACAACATAACTGGGTGATTATAAAGATGCACTACAGGTGTTTCCGAAGGTGTTTGTTGGGTTGGCATAAATCGAGATTAGGATTTGTCACTCCGAGTATCGGAGAGGTATCTCTGGGCCCTCTCGGTAATGCACATCATATGAAGCCTTGCAAGCAATGTGACTAATGAGTTAGTTGCGGAATGATGCATTACGGAACAAGTAAAGAGACTTGCCGGTAACGAGATTGAACTAGGTATGATGATACCGACGATCGAATCTCGGGCAAGTAACATACCGATGACTAAGGGAATAACGTATGTTGTTATGCGGTTTGACCGATAAAGATCTTCGTAGAATATGTAGGAGCCAATATGAGCATCCAGGTTCCGCTATTGGTTATTGACCGGAGATGTGTCTCGGTCATGTCTACATAGTTCTCGAACCCGTAGGGTCCGCACGCTTAACGTTTGATGATGATTTGTATTATGAGTTATGTGATTTGATGACCGAAGTTTGTTCGGAGTCCCGGATGAGATCACGGACATGACGAGGAGTCTCAAAATGGTCGAGAGGTAAAGATTCATATATTGGAAGGCTATATTCGGACATCGGAAAGGTTCCGAGTGATTCGGGTATTTTTTGGAGTACCGGGGAGTTACGGGAATTCACCGGGAGAAGTAATGGGCCTTATTGGGCCATACGGGAAAAGAGGAGGCAGGCCAAAGGGGAGGTGGCGCGCACCCCCCCCCCCCCATGGGTCCGAATTGGACTAGGGGAAGGGGGCGGCGCCCCCCTTGCCCTTTCGTACTCCCTCTCTCTTTCCCTCTTTCCTTCTCTCCTACTCCGAAAAAGGAAAGGGATTCCTACTAGGACTTGGAAGTCCTAGTAGGACTCCATACACTTGGCGCGCCCCTAGGAGGGCTGGCCTCTCTCCCTCCCTCCTTTATATACGTGGGCAGGGGGCACCCCAAAGGAACACCAAGATTTGTCTTAGCCGTGTGCGGTGCCCCCCTCCACAGTTACACACCTCGGTCATATCATCGTATAGCTTAGGCGAAGCCCTGCGCCGGTAACTTCATCATCACCGTCGCCATGCCGTCGTGCTGACGGAACTCTTCCTCGTCCTCAACTGGATCAAGAGCTCGAGGGACGTCATCGAGCTGAACATGTGCTGAACTCGGAGGTGCCGTATGTTCGGTGCTTGATTGGTTGGATCGTGAAGACGTTCGACTACATCAACCGCGTTAAGCTAACGCTTCCGCTTTCGGTCTACGAGGGTACGTGGACATACTCTCCCCTCTCGTTGCTATGCATCTCCTAGATAGATCTTGCGTGAACGTAGGATTTTTTTTGAAATTGCACGTTCCCCAACAGTGGCATCCGAGCCAGGTCTATGCGTAGATGATATGCACGAGTAGAACACAAAGAGTTGTGGGCGATAATAGTCATACTGCTTACCACCAACGTCTTACTTTGATTCGGTGGTATTGTTGGATGAAGCGGCCCGGACCGACATTACATGACCGCGTTCATGAGACTGGTTCTACCAACGTGCTTTGCACAAAGGTGGCTGGCGGGTGTCTGTTTCTCCAACTTTAGTTGAATCGAGTTTGACTACGGCCGGTCCTTGTTGAAGGTTAAAACAGCACATTTGACGAAAAATCGTTGTGGTTTTGATGCGTAGGTAAGAACGGTTCTTGCTAGAAGCCCGTAGCAGCCACGTAAAACTTGCAACAACAAAGTAGAGGACGTCTAACTTGTTTTTGCAGGGCATGCTATGATGTGGTATGGTCAAGACATGATGTGATATACGTTATTGTATGAGATGATCATGTTTTGTAAAAGTTATCGGCAACTGGCAGGAGCCTTATGGTTGTCGCTTTATTGTATGAAATGCAATAGCCATGTAATTGCTTTACTTTATCACTATGCGATAGCGATAGTCGTAGAAGCAATAGTTGGCGAGACGACAATGACACTACGATGGAGATCAAGGTGTCAAGCCGGTGACGATGGAGATCATGACGGTGCTTTGGAGATGGAGATCAAAGGCACAAGATGATGATGGCCATATCATGTCACATATTTTGATTGCATGTGTTGTGTATCTTTTATGCATCTTATTTTGCTTAGTACGGTGGTAGCATTATAAGATGATCCCTCACTAAATTTCAAGGTATAAGTGTTCTCCCTGAGTATGCACCGTTGCGACAGTTCGTCGTGCCGAGACACCACGTGATGATCGGGTGTGATAAGCTCTACGTTCACATACAACGGGTGCAAGCCAGTTTTGCATGTGCAGAATACTCGGGTTAAACTTGACGAGCCTAGCATATGCAGATATGGCCTCGGAACACTAAGACCGAAAGGTCGAACGTGAATCATATAGTAGATATGATCAACATAGAGATGTTCACCATTGAAAACTACTCCATCTCACGTGATGATCGGACATGGTTTAGTAGATAAGGATCACGTGATCATTTAGATGACTAGAGGGATGTCTATCTAAGTGGGAGTTCTTAAGTAATATGATTAATTGAACTTAATTTATCATGAACTTAGTACCTGATAGTTTTTGCATATCTATGTTGTTGTAGATCAATGGCCCATGCTACCGTTCCCTTGAATTTTAATGCGTTCCTAGAGAAAGCTAAGTTGAAAGATGATGGTAGCAACTACACAGACTGGGTCCGTAACTTGAGGATTATCCTCATTGCTGCACAGAAGAATTATGTCCTTGATGCACCGCTAGGTGAAAGGCCTGCTGCAGGAGCAGATGCTGATGTTATGAACGTCTGGCAAGCTCGATCTGATGACTACTCGATAGTTCAATGTGCCATGCTTTACGGCTTAGAATCAGGACTTCAAAGACGTTTTGAACGTCATGGAGCATATGAGATGTTCCAAGAGTTGAAGTTAATATTTCAAGCAAATGCTTGAGTTGAGAGATATGAAGTCTCCAACAAGTTCTATAGCTGCAAGATGGAGGAGAATAGTTCTGTCAGTGAACATATACTTTGAATGTCTGGGTACCATAACCACTTGACTCAGCTGGGAGTTAATCTTCCTGATGATAGTGTCATTGACAGTGTTCTTCAATCACTGCCACCAAGCTATAAAGGCTTCGTGATGAACTATAATATGCAAGGGATGGAAAAGACAATTCCCGAGCTCTTCGCGATGCTAAAGGTTGCGGAGGTAGAAATCAAAAAGGAGCATCAAGTGTTGATGGTTAACAAGACCACTAGTTTCAAGAAAAAGGGCAAAGGGAAGAAGGGGAACTTCAAGAAGAATAGCAAGCAAGTTGCTACTCCCGGGAAGAAGCCCAAGTCTGGACCTAAGCCTGAAACTGAGTGCTTCTACTGCAAAGGGACTGGTCACTGGAAGCAGAACTGCCCCAAGTATTTGGCGGATAAGAAGGATGGCAAAGTGAAAGGTATATTTGATATACATGTTATTGATGTGTACCTTACTAATACTCGTAGTAGCACCTGGGTATTTTATACCGGTTCTGTTGCTCATATTTGCAACTCGAAACAGGAGCTACGGATTAAACGAAGATTGGCTAAGGACGAGGTGACGATGCGCGTGGGAAATGGTTCCAAATCGATGTGATCGCCGTTGGCATGCTACCTCTACATCTACCTTCGGGATTAGTTTTAGACCTGAATAATTGTTCTTTGGTGCCAGCGTTGAGCATGAACATTATATCTGGATCTTGTTTGATGCGAGACGGTTATTCATTTAAATCAGAGAATAATGGTTGTTCTATTTATATGAGTAATATCTTTTATGGTCATGCACCCTTGAGAAGTGGTCTATTTTTGTTGAATCTCGACTGTAGTGATACACATATTCATAATATTGAAGCCAAAAGATGCAAAGTTAATAATGATAGTGCAACTTATTTGTGGCACTGCCGTTTAGGTCATATTGGTATAAAGCGCATGAAGAAACTCCATGCGGATGGACTTTTGGAATCACTTCATTACAAATTAGTTGATGCTTGTGAACCATGCCTCATGGGCAAGATGACTAAGACTCCGTTCTCCGAAACAATGGAGCGAGCTACAGACTTACTGGAAATAATACATACTAATGTATGCGGTCCGATGAGTGTTGAGGCTCGCGGCGGGTATCGTTATTTTCTGACCTTCACAGATGATTTGAGCAGATATGGGTATATCTACTTAATGAAACATAAGTCTGAAACATTTGAAAAGTTCAAAGAATTTCAGAGTGGAGTGGAAAATCATCGTAACAAGAAAATAAAGTTTCTGCGATCTGATCGTGGAGGTGAATATTTGAGTTATGAGTTTGGTCTTCATTTGAAACAATGTGGAATAGTTTCGTAACTCACGCCACCTGGAACACCACAGCGTAATGGTGTGTCCGAACGTCGTAACCGTACTTTATTAGATATGGTGTGATCTATGATGTCTCTTACCGATTTACCACTATCATTTTGGGGTTATGCATTAGAGACAGCTGCATTCACGTTAAATACGGCACCATCTAAATCCGTTGAGACGACACCATATGAACTATGGTTTGGCAAGAAACCTAAGCTGTCATTTCTTAAAGTTTGGGGCTGCGATGCTTATGTGTAAAAGCTTCAACCTGATAAGCTCGAACACAAATCGGAGAAATGCATCTTCATAGGATACCCAAAGGAGACAGTTGGGTAAACCTTCTATCACAGATCCGAAGGCAAGATATACGTTGCTAAGAATGGATCCTTTCTAGAGAAGGAGTTTCTCTCGAAAGAAGTGAGTGAGAGGAAAGTAGAACTTGATGAGGTAATTGTACCTTCTCCCGTATTGGAAAGTAGTTCATCACAAAAATCAGTTCCAGTGATGCCTACACCAATCAGTGAGGAAGTTAATGATGATGATCATGAAACTTCAGATCAAGTTACTACCGAACCTCGTAGGTCAACCAGAGTATGTTCCGCACCAGAGTGGTACGGTAATTCTGTTCTGGAAGTCATGTTACTAGACCATGACGAACCTACGAACTATGAGGAAGCGATGATGAGCCCAAATTCCGCGAAATGGCTTGAGGCCATGAAATCTGAGATGGGATCCATGTATGAGAACAAAGTATGGACTTTGGTTGACTTGCCCGATGATCGGCAAGCCATAGAGAATAAATGGATCTTTAAGAGGAAGACGGACACTGATGGTAGTGTTACTATCTAGAAAGCTCGAATTGTCGCAAAAGGTTTTCGACAAGTTCAAGGTGTTGACTGCAATGAGATTTTCTCACTCATAGCGATGCTTAAGTCTGTCCGAATCATGTTAGCAATTGCCACATTTTATGAAATCTGGCAAATGGATGTCAAAACTGCATTCCTTAATGGATTTCTTAAAGAAGAGTTGTATATGATGCAACCAGAAGGTTTTATCGATCCTAAAGGTGCTGACAAAGTGTGCAAACTCCAGCGATTCATCTATGGACTGGTGCAAGCATCTCAGAGTTGGAATATACGCTTTGATGAGTTGATCAAAGCATATGGTTTATACAGACTTTTGGAGAAGCCTGTATTTACAAGAAAGTGAGTGGGAGCTCTGTGGCATTTCTGATATTATATGTGGATGACATATTGTTGATTGGAAATGATACGGAATTTCTGAATAGCATAAAAGGATACTTGAATAAGAATTTTTCAAAGAAAGACCTCGATGAAGCTGCTTAAGTATTGAGCATCAAGATCTATAGGGATAGATCGAGACACTTAATAGGACTTTCACAAAGCACATACCTTGACAAGATTTTGAAGAAGTTCAAAATGGATCAGTCAAAGGAAGGGTTCTTGCCTGTGTTGCAAGGTGTGAAATTGAGTAAGACTCAAAGCCCGACCACTGCAGAAGATAGAGAGAAAATGAAAGTCATTCCCTATGCTTTAGCCATAGGTTCTATCATGTATGCAATGATGTGTACCAGACCTGATGTGTGCTTTGATATAAGTTTAGCAGGGAGGTACCAAAGTAATCCAGGAGTGGATCACTGGACAGCGGTCAAGAACATCCTGAAATACCTGAAAAGGACTAAGGATATGTTTCTCGTTTATGGAGGTGACAAAGAGCTTGTCGTAAGTGGTTATGTCGATGCAAGCTTTGACACTGATCCGGATGACTCTAAGTCACAAACCGGATACGTATTTATATTGAATGGTGGAGCTGTCAGTTGGTGCAGTTCCAAGCAGAGCGTCGTGGCGGGATCTACGTGTGAAGTGGAGTACATAGCTACTTCGAAAGCAGCAAATGAAGGAGTCTGGATGAAGGAGTTCATATCCGATCTAGGTGTAATACCTAGTGCATCGGGTCCAATAAAAATATTTTGTGACAATACTGGAGCAATTGCCTTGGCAAAGGAATCCAGATTTCACAAAAGAACCAAACACATCAAGAGACACTTCAATTCCATCCACGATCAAGTCAAGGAGGGAGACATAAAAATTTGCAAAATACATACGGATCGGAATGTGACAGACCCATTGACTAAACTACTCTCATAAGCAAAACATGATCACACCTTAGTACTCTTTGGGTGTTAATCACATGGTGATGTGAACTAGACTACTGACTCTAGTAAACCCTTTGGGTGTTGGTCACATGGCGATGTGAACTATGGGTGTTAATCACATGGTGATGTGAACTATTCGTGTTAATCACATGGCGATGTGAACTAGATTATTGACTCTAGTGCAAGTGGGAGACTGAAGGAAATATGCCCTAGAGGCAATAATAAAGTTGTTATTTATATTTCCTTATATCATGATAAATGTTTATTATTCATGCTAGAATTGTATTAACCAGAAACTTGATACATGTGTGAATACATAGACAAAACACCGAGTCCCTAGTAAGCCTCTACTAGACTAGCTTGTTAATCAAAGATGGTTAAGTTTCCTAACCATAGACATGTGTTGTCATTTAATGAACGGGATCACATCATTAGGAGAATGATGTGATGGACAAGACCCATCCGTTAGCTTAGCATAATGATCGTTAAGTTTTATTGCTATTGCTTTCTTCATGACTTATACATATTCCTCTGACTATGAGATTATGCAACTCCCGAATACCGGAGGAACACCTTGTGTGCTATCAAACGTCACAACGTAACTGGGTGATTATAAAGATGCTCTACAGGTGTCTCCGAAGGTGTTTGTTGGGTTGGCATAAATCGAGATTAGGACTTGTCACTCCGAGTATCGGAGAGGTATCTCTGGGCCCTCTCGGTAATGCACATCATATGAAGCCTTGCAAGCAATGTGACTAATGAGTTAGTTGCGGGATGATGCATTACAGAACGAGTAAATAGACTTGCCGGTAATGAGATTGAACTAGGTATGATGATACCGACGATCGAATCTCGGGCAAGTAACATACCGATGACTAAGGGAATAATGTATGTTGTTATGCGGTTTGACCGATAAAGATCTTTGTAGAATATGTAGGAGCCAATATGAGCATCCAGGTTCCGCTATTGGTTATTGACCGGAGATGTGTCTCGGTCATGTCTACATAGTTCTCGAACCCGTAGGGTCCGCACGCTTAACGTTTGATGATGATTTGTATTATGAGTTATGTGATTTGATGACCGAAGTTTGTTCGGAGTCCCGGATGAGATCACGGACATGACGAGGAGTCTCAAAATGGTCGAGAGGTAAAGATTCATATATTGGAAGGCTATATTCGGACATCGGAAAGGTTCCGAGTGATTCGGGTATTTTTTGGAGTACCGGGGAGTTACGGGAATTCACCGGGAGAAGTAATGGGCCTTATTGGGCCATACGGGAAAAGAGGAGGCAGGCCAAAGGGGAGGTGGCGCGCACCCCCCCCCCCATGGGTCCGAATTGGACTAGGGGAAGGGGGCGGCGCCCCCCTTGCCCTTTCGTACTCCCTCTCTCTTTCCCTCTTTCCTTCTCTCCTACTCCGAAAAAGGAAAGGGATTCCTACTAGGACTTGGAAGTCCTAGTAGGACTCCATACACTTGGCGCGCCCCTAGGAGGGCTGGCCTCTCTCCCTCCCTCCTTTATATACGTGGGCAGGGGGCACCCCAAAGGAACACCAAGATTTGTCTTAGCCGTGTGCGGTGCCCCCCTCCACAGTTACACACCTCGGTCATATCGTCGTAGTGCTTAGGCGAAGCCCTGCGCCATTAACTTCATCATCACCGTCGCCATGCTGTCGTGCTGACGGAACTCTCCCTCGTCCTCAACTGGATCAAGAGCTCGAGGGACGTCATCGAGCTGAACGTGTGCTGAACTCGGAGGTGCCGTACGTTCGGTGTTTGATCGGTTGGATCGCGAAGACGTTCGACTACATCAACTGCGTTAAGCTAACGCTTCCGCTTTCGGTCTACGAGGGTACGTGGACATACTCTCCCCTCTCGTTGCTATGCATCTCCTAGATAGATCTTGCGTGAACGTAGGAAATTTTTTGAAATTGCATGTTCCCCAACAGTTATGTTGACAATGAAAGCATACCGCTCAAAATTCTATTCACCTCTGTTTTAAAGCTCGAGCTCTGGCACCTCTGCAAATCCCTGCTTCCCTCTACGAAGGGCCTATCAATTTACTTTTATTGTGTTGTCATCATCCTCTTATAAAAAGCACCAGTTAGAGAGCACCACTGTCATTTGTATGCATTGTTATTAATTGATGTTGAGTATGACTGTGACTGGATCTCTTTTACCATGAATTACAATGTCTAGTCAGTCCTTGATCTTTAGGGGTGCTCTGCATTTATGTTTTGCGGTCTCAGAAAGGGCTAGCGAGATACCATTTTGTTATATCATATCATGATTGTTTTGAAAAGTGTTGTCATCCGAGATTCATTATTATTGCTCGCTAGTTGATTATGCCATTGACATGAGTAAATGTGAGACCTAAATGTTATTGTGAATATGGTTAGTTCATAATCTTTGCTGAAAACCTGAATGCTAGCTATACATATTTGCAACAACAAGATCAAACAGAGTTTGTAAAAGTTTTTCTTTGTCACTTTCAGTTTATCAACTGAATTGCTTGAGGACAAGCAATGGGTTAAGCTTTGGGGAGTTGATACGTCTCCATCGTATCTATTTTTCCAAACTCTTTTGCCCTTGTTTTGGACTCTAATTTGCATGATTTGAATGGAACTAACCCGGACTGACGTTGTTTTCAGCAGAATTGCCATGGTGTTATTTTTGTGCAGAAATAAAAGTTCTCGGATTGACCTGAAAATTTACGGAGAATATTTTTGGAATATATAAAAAATACTGGCGCAAGAATTATCTAGAGGGGGGGCCACCCAGAGGCCACAAGCCCTGGGGGCGCGCCTTGCAGGCTTGTGGGCCCCCTGGACCTCCTCCAACCCTAACTCCAACTCTATATATTCACATCCGGAGAGAAAAAATCAAGGAGAAGGATTCATCGTGTTTTACGATACGGAGCCGCCGCCGCCTCCTGTTCTTCATCGGGAGGGTTGATCTGGAGTCCGTTCGGGGCTCCGGAGAGGGGGATTCATCGCCATCATCATCACCAACCTTCCTCCATCACCAATTTCATGATGCTCACCATCGTGCGTGAGTAATTCCATCGTAGGCTTGCTGGACGGTGATGGGTTGGATGACATTTATCATGTAATCGGGTTAGTTTTGTTAGGGTTTGATCCCTAGTATCCACTATGTTCTGAGATTGATATTGCTATGACTTTGCTATGCTTAATGCTTGTCACTAGGGCCCGAGTGCCATGATTTCAGATCTGAACCTATTATATTTTCATGAATATATTTGTGTTCTTGATCCTATCTTGCAAGTTGTAGACACCTATTACAAGTTATGATCCGCATACCCCAAGGTGACAATAATTGGGATTCTTTTCAGTGATTACCGTAGTTTGAGGAGTTCATGTATTCACTCAGTGCTAATGCTTTGTTCCGGTTCTCTATTAAAAGGAGGCCTTAATATCCCTTAGTTTCCATTAGGACCCCGCTGCCACGGGAGGGTAGGACAAAAGATGGCATGCAAGTTCTTTTCCATAAGCACGTATGACTATATACGGAATACATGCCTACATTATATTGATGAATTGGAGCTAGTTCTGTGTCACCCTAGGTTATAACCGTTGCATGATGAATGCCATCCGACATAATTATCCATCATTGATCCATTGCCTATGAGCTTTTCACATATTGATCTTTGCTATGTTACTTTACCGTTGCCACTGTTACAATTGCTACAAAACTACTACTATTACTTTTGCCACCGTTACCGTTACTTCCATACTACTTTGCTACTAAAAATTTTAATGCAGATATTAAGTCTTTCAGGTGTGGTTGAATTGACAACTCAGCTGCTAATACTTGGGAATATTCTTTGGCTCCCCTTGTGTCGAATCAATAAATTTGGGTTGAATACTCTACCCTCGAAAACTGTTGCGATCCCCTATACTTGTGGGTTATCAGGCAACCGTCACCGGAGAATAACACGGGGTGTGGGTGAGTAGAGGGAAGGCCTGGCCAGCAGTGGGATTAGGGTGGGGCGGTGAGGCCTGCGCGGCAGCACTGCCGCCCACAGGAGGCAGGAGCAGGCGGTCCCGTCGGCGCTGGTTTGGGTGGCTGGACCAAGAAGATCAGAGGTTGAAGAAGCAGCACGACTGTTGGATTAACATCCAATGGTCCAGCTGCTAGAATCATTTGTTGACTAAGTTGACAAAGCCCTGCGTACGCGTCAGCTTAGTACGCGTTAGCTTAGTAGGCCCACAAGTCAGCGTAATAAGGAGGCACTTGCTTCTATGGGTCCCTACTGTCAGCCTCTCCACTTACATCCCTCTTTCGATGGCTGTCGTTTATTGACCATTTTTACCATGCCGTGCCGAGAGCACCAACGCGGTGGATGACTGCGAGGCCCAGGAAGGGAATGACCCAGAGTCGGCAAAGCCACAACAGTGGATGCCCACGCTGAGGGGAGTACGAGTGCTGATTGGTCGGTTGCGGGGTGAGGCTGCCGTCGCGGGAAAATAACAGGAGGTGTGGGTGGGTAGAGGGATGGCCTGGCTAGCGATGGGAGTAGGGTGGGCCGGTGAGGCCTGCGCGGCAGCACAGCCGGCCACGGAAGGAGGGAGCAGGCAGTCGCGTCGGCGCTGGTTTGGGAGGCTGGAGCAGGAATACCAAAGATTGAAGAAGCACGATGGCGGTTGGATGGACATCCAACAGTCACTGCTCTGTGTTGACTAAGTTGACAAAGCCTTGCGTACGCTTCAAAAAAATTAGGACAGCGTCATCGTCAACCTAGTAGGCCCACAAATAAGCCTCCAAATCTGTGGAAAATAGCATACAGCCCATTTGCCATTATTTTTAATAATTTACAGCCCATTTGCTAATTCTTATGGATATTTTAAAGCCCATATTCTGGCCACTGCTAAAAAATTCAACAAAATTTTGCATATTTCGGTGGGGTCCAAACTCTTTTAATCACGAAATTTTGAGTCACATTAAAAATAATTATAAAAATAGTTTTATTTCAAATTAAAATACAACAAAATTTTCCCCGCAAATAAAACAATGAAATTTAAAGTCTTGAAATCCCGAAAAAATGAAATTTGAATCTGGTTGCCAGTTTTCTGTGTTTTTAAAATTTACAGCCCATTTCTTACTACTTATAGCCCATTTTCTGGGGAAGCCGAATACATCCCTCCTCGTCTTTAAAGATTTGCAGCCCAGCAGGGCTGAGAAAAGCAAGTAGGCCTGGGTTGGGTATTGTCCAAAACAAAATAGAATTGGGCTAGCCATTTTCAGAAAGAAAAAAGATATCAACTGGGTTCGTCATGTGCTTAAATAAAAGCCTGGGCTCCGTCTCTACAACTGGGCGAGTAGCTGGGTCCCTATTGTTACAATATTTCTCTCTTTAATAAAGGAAATGGCAAGCCATTTGCCTTGTTTCAAAGAAAATATGACAGTCACAGCCGAGTTGAAAAGGGCAACAACATCCAACTCAAGCATACAAATGGTACAAAAGGCCAAGGATTAATTGTTCATGAAATTTAGACAAAACCCAGATTGAACATAGCAATAACATCTAACCCAACCACTGTTTTTGGCAGTCACAAACAAATGGATCGGTTTGATCCATAAAATCAACATCCTGTGTGAAAAAATTACTGGAACATAACCACAAGTTGTTGTAAATAGAAGCCAAGCATGTTCAGAAGCCCATTTGTCCACCTGAAACTTCTTTTTTGCTGTTCAACATATCCGTCCGTGAGAAATTTCTTGTTGAAAAACTTAAGCCTCATGGACAATAGTAACCTCGCATTCAACAGGAAGAATGTGACAAAGCTTCTGTTTGCCTGGTTGGATGCATATCCTTCCATCGTTATTGTCCTCAAACGAATGTCATGAGAAGTGAGAAAATCCCAGTGCTTATTACACCACCGATTGGTTATATGTTTTTCTCCATGTGGTAGTGCCTAAGTAGACATGAAGATTGAAAATAGTTAAGGTCTAAAAAAAGAGTGTCGAATGGGCGACAACTGAACGGTTAAATCTAGTACAATATATACGGGCTTTCGATGGCTGAATTCAATGTGCATGAAATCATCACCTTTATATACAAATTCTCCAGACATGGAAAATATCGCAACAAGCCAATAATTATGTTCAGATCATAACTAAACATTCCAATATATAAGATCTTGACAGAATCCAGCACCATTGATAGGCTATCCATGGACGAACTCTTCATTGAGCATATAACATAATATTAGTACCCAAAGTGTACTCCAAGATGATATAAAACTTATGCGCACAAATGAAAAATGCAGCTTATGATTACAAATGTGTAGATTATAATATACGGTACCTGAATAAGTGTGGAGCCAAACACCAACTTACGATAATTAAACGGATCAGGAATTACACCCAAGGTCTCCAGTTTAGGCGCAGAGATGATAGTTATTTGCGAAGGTATATAACAATAATGTAGGAGCAACCTTTGAAGTGAAGGGGCATCTTCGATGATGAGCTGATGTCCTTCAAAAGAAATTCCAATGCTTTTAAGGTGAGGCGACTTTATTTGGAGACAACTGATAGGGATTTCTATTCCCAAAACAATCAGCAAGCGCTCCAGGGAAGGGCAACTGGAGTGGATGATACTGCGCAGTGAGGCCTCTGACAGATAAACCACCACAAGCGAAAGTATTTTTAGCAGTGGGAGTCGAAGCATTTGTACTAGATCATCTGGTAGATTGCACCGGGCGAAGGTGGTGGTGTGGAGAGAGGAGGAAAACCACGAGATGGACAATGGTGGTGTGGGCACAAATTCTTGGCCTTCAGTTCGTGGTATGTAATTTTTGTGGTAATAGTAGAACTCAAACTGTTGGAGTTTTTCGAATTCAGGGGATGTCAGCCAGGCGTCCCCCGTGCAGGGTATGGACAGCAGGTAGCGTGTCGGGATGCAGAGGCGTTGAACGGAGCCCTAGTGGGAGGAGATGATGGCTCCAAGGAGTTCAAAATCATGAACGACAGATAGCTGACGACAGTCGAGATTAAGGGGCGTGGCGCGCCATAGAGGGCGCCACCGAGTTGAGAGGACTTGGGTGCGGCAGCAATCCTTGGTGGGGAGAACCGAGATGATCTCCCCAAGGATGTCATCTGGGAGATCACTGATGCGGTCCACCCGAGATTCTACGGGTTCCTCAGATCTAGTGGGGGGGCTCGCCGCTTCTCCCCGCGCTGCCGGGTGCGGGATCTACAACCGGCGTCGCCGCTGGCGGGAGCCTCATCTTCTTGGCGCTGGGGCCAGCTGACTCCATTTTCCTTGTGGGTGTCGCGCCGAGCTCACGGGTTTGAGCAGAGTAGCGAGAGGCGAGCCTAGTGGCAGTGCGAGTGGGGAAGAAGGAGGGCTGGGGTTTTCTGTAGGAGCGAGGAAGAAGAGGAGCAGGCATTTTCTGTACGAGTGAGGAAGAAGGTGAGCGGGGGTTTTGTGTACGAGTGAAGAAGATGGGGAGCGGGGGGAATTGGGGGGAGATGGAAGCGGGAGAGTCCAGCGAGTTGCAGTATAAGTGGAAGCAAGGAGGAAGGAGGGTTTTTCTGGGATCGCCCCCTCTTTAAGAAAAATGGGCTTTTCCTCGCAAAAAACAAAAACAAATGGGCTTTAAGATGGATAGGCTTTTGTATCGGCCTAGTCGGCTGCCCGTGTTGCGTACTGGAGGGCCTTAACACTAGAGGCAGCCCATTAGAGACACTCTCCAGCTGTCCAGCTTATTGCCCATTCGAAAGAAAAAAAGAGACATATGTTATCAATGGCATTACAGTGACAGTATGAAAAGGTGCCATTAACTAAGAAGTGCCATCACATCAAATCAACACTGGCACTAAATTAACGGGGGCTTACATTAACATGCATAACAATTGCATTATTACTCTGTGATGACAGATTGGGAGTAGCACTTGATCAGTACGTACGTGCACGGTTAACAGGAACGATCGTTCTAACAAAGGGTTATACGGAAAGGAGAAACACATCGTCGTGTCAACAATTGTGCAATTAAATTTTGTGTAGTTCAACGGAGATGCATCTATGTTACCGGTGTCAGAGTTTACTGTAACGGCCCAAAACACTCTTTATGAGAAATAAAGCAAGATAGAAGCATTTCATAAAACGATGGTGGCATTGATTCAGTTTATCAATGGCAATAGATTGACAACAACATTACTTAACAGCGACATCACATTAACAGTGGCATTGTTTCATTTTACCTGTGATGTTAGATTAACAGCAGCAGTAAGGGCATAGGGATAGGGGATGCACCAGCACGTTTTACATCCACCGAGGCATAAAGTGGTGAGGCAGAGGTGTTGCCAAGTGCGGCAAACATGCAAAGCATGTCTGGATTTGTGCATTTTTTGCTCTCGTCAGTGACCTTTCCTATGTGACCACAAGAAATCTAGACATGCTCATTCTAGGTTGCATTGTCGACCCAACACCCCCCACTTTCTGTCCTTTTTCGACCAAGAGACCGGTCAGGCCAGCATCTTTATTTCCCTTTCCAACCAAGAGATTGGTTCGTTAGCCAGTATCTGCAGTACCTTTTTTCCTTTAATAGTAAAAATTTAGGTGGTGTTCGAGTGTTCGACAAGCTGACAGAGCTAGCTACATGGGGAGCTTTGTAATACTAGAAGAATATCCACATGCAGGATACAGCGACGTGGGGAGCAATCCTAACTAGATGAAAAAAAGGGATGCAGCGACGTGGGGAGCTGGGCCAGTAGAACAAGGCCGATTCTAAAATAAGTTATACCTCCGGTCGGCGGGATGTGGTGAGGCAGGCGGCGGGATCTGCCAACTTGACGACGGGGAGCAAGGGTGAGGAGGACCTCCCACGCCGGCACCAGGTCAAAGAAGACGGTGTGCGTCAGCTTCCACCGGCGGAAGGGATCCGGCCGGATCTGTGTCAACCGGAGAGAAGAGAGAGAGAGACAAAGAGAGTGGACACACCGCCGTCTTGTTTAGATCTGGATAGGGTGAGAGAGTGAGAAGAAGATAGCAACCCTAGCCAGCAAGTCCCGAAGCGGACTAGTGGAGTAGTAATTGTTTTTCTCTCTGTAGCCATCGTTTTAAATTGAATATGCGCGGAGCCATCTTTTCGTTTAACGTACCAGTAAAAAAACTCGATCAATAACCGCGCCACCGCGTTCAGGTCACACTTGGTATGGCTGACATTTGGTCCCAGACCCCACATTAAGTGGACGACTAGATGTCTCAAATTGTCACGTTACCTGCCTTTTCGTGTGCAAATGCGCTCCATCGTGAGTGTACCCGCGCGTGTGCATGAGGGGAGAGTGAAGTCCGATTTATAAATCTCGAGGTTGTAGAGCTAGTCGGAAACAAACCCTCACCTTTAAATCCCTGAAGTTTGTACCCTGTCCTCTGTAATCCCGGTCATTTTTAACCTTAAAGGCATGTGCAGTTCAAGGGGTTTTAACGGGGATTAACAGGGATTGTGGGGGATTAAATCATGTACAAGCCAAATTCCCCTCCATTCCTCTCCAAACCCCTTGGGAGAAGGTTGAACCGAACAAGGCCTAAGACTAACCATGGTGGGAGTAACTTCAAGAGTAACATCGGGTCCAACTCAGCAAATTCGCCTATGTGGCAACTAGTTAATGAGAAGAGAGGTAAATTGAGTAACTTATAACTAGTTACTCATTCTATGAGTAACATCACACATACCAAAACAAAATGACTCTATAACCTAATAAATGAAGCTTTGCATGAGACTACATGTGCGATGATCACTGGAGCAATCCACTCAGGTTGTACGTAAACATGTTTATACTCTTCATTCATGATTTTTAGTACAAATAGGATGCACATGGCGATGTCATCATCATACCAGCCACTATTGATGGATGACCATGCAGTGTCACCATGCTCACCTGCAACTACAACCCGAGTTGCGCATGCAGCAACTACGACTGCAATGGAGTACTAGATGCACAAGGCATGTTGTTAGTGCTGCTTCATGAGCTACCGAGCCGTCTAGACGAGCGCGCGGTAATGGCCATCACCTGCAGAATGAAGGACATTGTTCTTTTGCCGCGTCCTGGCCATCACAATGGTGGTGACGCACTTTGCAGGGTTGTCAAAGACGGAGTCCATCATCCCACTCCAGCGACGGACAGCGCTCGCCCGAGAGCGCGAACATGGACGCAAATTCATGCAAACACGGTCAGATTTCATATAAACATGATGGATTTCATTACATTTACATTAAATAAGCTGTGCTAGTCCAGAGCTAAAGGTAGAATTAATATACCTAATCTAAATGGTCGTCGGCCGATCTCCTTGTCCTCCTCCAGCATCCGGCTGAAGAAGAATCGTGCAAGACACCGGCTGTTTTCGCCGGCGTCGCCCCCGTGTTCTACTTCTCCTCGATGATGGCGGTGGGCGGGGACATGCTGGCCGTCACCTCGTCGACATCCCCATAGCCGCGTCACCTCGTCAACATCCGCGCGCGTCGATGGCGGATGGCGCAGTCGCACGCACTGGAAGTGTTGTACAATGCGGCGGCGTCAAGGGCAGCGATGATGCCCGTGCCACCGTGCTCCCTGACAAGCCGGCGTGGAGCAACTTGGCACTCTTCCTCGAGCTGGATTGGAGCGGCCAGCTGCGGAACCACGCGCTGGCTTAGGGCGGCAACTGGCTTCGCCAGGCTAGGCGAGGTAGGTGGAGCAGCGAGCTGCCTCGCTCGTAAGTCGGGCTCGGCGGGCCACACATACGGCTTTTATGCCGGAGAACTACTCTTCTTGCTCGTCGGATGCCATCGAAAGAGTGGAGAAAATGGTGGAAGGAGGAGCTTGGCGGCGTCCCGCTCCTGAACAGACGTGTGGCCGGAGTGGGTTTCTGGCATTCCACGTAGTTTGAATGCGGCGAGGAGGCGGGTACAGCTGGGAGTGCAGTGGGCGACACCCTCGGCCGACGCGCCGCTTCAATGGCGGATGCAGTGAGGCTAGTCATAGTGGAGGGTAACTTAGACTAGTAACATGCATATGTTGCTAGTTTATGTTACTACCTTCATATGGACCTTGACGGTGTACATCACCTTGTGTCCAGATCTAAGATGCCATTGCCACGTGTACCAGATGAATGACTCCAAGTTCGACCCCCGTGATGCTAGGTGCGAGCCAAGGAACACTATTGGAGAGACCCCCCTCATAATTTTCCTACATTGGTCGTTTGATTCGTAGGATAGAATGCTATAGGAATTTTTCCTATGAAATCATGTGTTAATTGGCAATCAACCATCCACTTCCAACTTTTTTTCACTTCCTTTGTTTTTCCTGTGTCAAACACTGTGTTAATGCTATGGGATTCAAGTGGACATGCCACTCCAATCCTTTATTTTTCCTATTCATGCATTTTAAGTTCCTACGAATGAAAGAAAAGAAACGGATAGAGTACTTTATATAAATGATGTGCCGCTGCAAGAGCTGCCTATATTAATTAACCATGCTCTAAAAAGGTGGCCCAGCTTTGGCTATAGTATTGTACTAAAGGTTAGTAGGTGACCGTGCGCTTGGCTCCTCGCCTCTTCCGTAAGTCGAACAATGATGATGGTACTACAATATATATACTTCTGGCAATCTGACACCGTATGAACTGTTGCATGTCCACCGCTTCTCCTCGTGCTACGAGCCACCATGCGCGCGTGGGCGAGGGAGAGGGCGTAGTAAGCAAGCTTCTCGTCGTTCTGCGAGTTGACGGGACACATCAAAGTTATTTAGTACTCTCTCCAAAAAGGGCCAACCATGTCCATGGCTACCATCTCGTGCTCCGTCATTGAGTACGTGCACGATTCACGTGCCATCGAGGAGAAAAAATGTTGCGTAGTACTCCCTCTATTTCTTTTTAGTCTGCATATAAGATTTGGTCAAAGTCTTATATGCAGACTAAAAAGAAACGGAGGGAGTAGTACGTGCCATCGAAGTGCATGACTCACTTACGCACTGCTTATCTCCATTTTCTTGCATGACACGTGCACCTTGATGCTAGATGTCCCGCGTGTTGGCAAAAGGATGAACCAAGCTCACGTCAAAAAAAAGAGTGGAAGAACATAGATTCCCGACGACCGAGAAGGAGCAAGGAACCTCGCGGTGGAGCGTCTGCACTCATAATATTTTATATTATTCAATGATATAAAATCAACCAGATCTCTCCACATTCCTATACCATTCTATAGTGTGAGAATAACTTTGAATGTAAGCCATTGATTCACTCTATCCAATGGTCAATAGTTGGAAAATCCAAACAAAACCAGCCATTGGATCAACTCTTTAGCACTCAGATTGTTGCCACCTTGCACATCCTGTTGCAACGCAGAAACTACCGCGCTATCTGGTGAACCATCCCGAACATTCATGCGAAGCCGTGGAGACTTGCAGGGCACGTGCTCATGCAACATGTGGGTTCACAACTTCACATGTTGTTGTAGTCAGCTTCCCCATTTCTTTTCTTTACTTTTCTCTAAGAAGTACTCCCTCATCATTTATCCTACAGGGCAGTCCAATGATAATACCATTACAAACACGTAAAACTGGTTACCATTATTTTCGTAAGTTGGTTGTAATGTTACCTGCAATTAAATAATAAAAAACGTGTAATAAGGTGTAACAACATCTCTATATCATTGGGAAAAAACATCTATAGGTTTGGCATGTGTATTTTAATTAGGTATATGTTTATGTATGATAATTGACGTGCAAAGCATGCCAAAACACATCATACATCACCCACCTCACGCATTCACCATATTCCTCGGCCTTCGTGCGACACCTAGTTATAGTATATCCAGCGGCCCGTATCGCTTCTCGCTCCTCATCCTTATAGCCTACTGACTATACCTTATTATAATTGCTCTTTGAGCAAAGGGCCTCCCTAAACCCGCATTAATTTCCTGGGCATGCTTCTTTCTACTCAATGTTGCGTGCACTTTGAGCATGTTGGCAACTCCACTGCTAGCTTGCTGGCTCATCTTGCAATTGACGCTGATGCATTGCAGCACTCCTGCAAGGCCCAGAGGTTAATTTGAGAACAAGTACATAGAGGTTAATTTGACATACATGACTTATAAGTTGACAGAAGTCATATCACTTTTTTTGGAAACATGTCATAAAGTAACGCGATAGACCTTCGATTAACATGTGTTGAAAAATGGCTCATCTTGCAATTGACGCTGACACATTGCAGCACTCCTGCAAGGCCCGGAGGTTAATTTGAGAACAAGTACACAGAGGTTAATTTGACATACATGACTTATAAGTTGACAGAAATCATATCACTTTTTTGGAAACATGTCGTAAAGTAACGGGATAGACCTTCTTTCAAGCCAATCAACATGTGTTCAAAAAACAAAAATAATCAAAAAGTAACGCGATAGACCTTCAATTAACATGTGTTCAAAAATTACAAAACAAAGACCTTGAGGTTCAACTAATAGGATGAAGCACTATAAACATTTAATTAAGCCAATTAAACCTTAAAGTGACCCATCCAATTAGTTAATATCAAGTCCACTTCCCATCCGGTCACCCATCTGATGAGTACTCCAGCCTCAGCATAGTTAACTTGGGAGTTTTGTTAGATGAGCTATAGGTAGGGAAGTTGGTCCTTGCTGATATAGGATGCCTCTTTGTATCCTTTATGGCATACCCGGATGACCGCCTGTTGCCACCCAATGGCCAATGCCACGTCGCCCATGAATGTAGAAGCTTCCCTCCCTCGTCTAGCTGCTTCCCGCGTTTTCCCCTATTTTTTGCCGCCTGCCCACCTATAGAACCGCCTCGCGCCGGCCAATTCCTCTCCAAACACCGAGTGAGGCAGTTGAACCGAACAAGTCTAGACTTGTTTCTAGTGGATTCATTGACGTGGCACCAGAAGGGCGTGATAGCTGACTCTGACAAAATAATTGACTACAACGTTGGCATAAATGAGCATGGGCCCACTTGTCAGCGTGCTGGACGGAGGAAGTAACGCAAGAAGGGTGCGAATCGATTGGCTCATGTGTGATGACCACTAGAGCAATCCACTCAGATTGTACATAAACAAATTCGTGCAAACACGGCTAGATTTCATTACATTTACATAAAATAACCGGTTTCCACGCGGAGTAGGTTTCTCGGATTCCATGCGGGTTTACTGTAGGTGTTTAAATGTGGCGAGGAGGCTCGTTCAGCCAGGCGTGCAGCGAGCAGCGCCCTCGGCCAGCGCACCACTTCAATGGCGGACACAGTGAGAGGTCGCGTCCGCCCTGTGCCGCCTTGACCGTGGACCTTAGTACATTAGTCGTTTGATTCATAGGATTGAATCCTATAGGAATTTTTACTAGTATGGAATCACGTGTAGTACTACAACATTTCAATGGAAATCTAGAATCCGCTCCAACTTTTTTTTCACTTCCTTCCTTTCTCCTGTGGCATCAAACACTCAGTGCTAATACTATGGGATTCAAGTGGGCATGCCACTCGAATCCTTTTTTTTCTATTCCTGCGTTTTAAGAATCCTAGTACTTGCTCTAAATGATGTGCGAATCAAAGAAAAGAAATGGAGGGAGTACTTGCATATAAACCGGAAGGAGGGAGTAGGTACTAGTACTAGTAGTACTCCTACATAATTGGCGCCGGGTGCCTTGGCCAATGGTTCTTGTTATTGGACAGGATGAGAGTAGAGGCATACGGATACTGTAGATAGGAAGTCTTGGCGATCCATTATTCCCCATCTTGGTCAGAGAGAACTACTTATTCACCTAGTCAGTGAAGTGACAATACACGCTGCAGCAGATGGGACACTTAATTAATAAGCTGAGCCAGCGTGTTGGTGTTACAAAATCATCCTTACCCTGTACTACCATCATGTTTGCCAGTGGAGCACGCTTTCGCAAATACGCCTACGCATCTCTCTCTTCCATTAACTGACATATGGGCCCTCTTGTGGTAGACCCACATGTCATCGGCTTAACTATTTACACTCTGAAGGACGGAGGGTAGTCCGGAATTATTAGGCCGGACGTAACTATAAGACCCTGCTTTTTCGCTTGGCTCTGTTGGCATTGCGTTTACTCATTGGGTGAATGAACTTACCGAGAAAGAAGGGACTGCATGCAAGTGCGACGGTCAAGACTGCATGCAAGGAGGAGAGAGACGGGGTTGCATGCAACCGTATTAATTAATATAAGTAGCCAATGCATGCCCGATTTAAGGGGTCTTTCTCTCTTTCCCATACCCAGCTGTGTACGCGGAACCGATTACTTTCTGTAACTGCCCAGAGTTATTTTTGCCTTAGTCTTAGAGATTCTGTCGATGGGTCTTTTAAACCCAGAGGGATGTAGTACTATTTAGTACTCTCTCCAAAAAGGGCCGACCATGACCATGGCTAATCCCTCCGTCTAGCAGTATAAGACTAGCCACAATGAATAGTAATATACACTAGTAACATACACATATCCCTAAACTATGTTACTACCTTCATAGTGGGTAGTAACATAAGTGTGGTGTCATGCAAAGCTTCATTTATTAGGTTATAGACTAATATTGCATTGGGACATGTGATGTTATAGTAACTAGCTAAGTTACTCAAACTATCTCTCTCCTCATTAACTCATTGCCACATAAGCAAATTTGCTGAGTTGGACTCGATCTTACTGCTGAAGTTACTCCCACTGCTGAGTTGGACTGATGTTACTGCTAGGTTGTGCACCATGACCAAGGCGAAGGAAAAAACGAGAGATTTTAATGCTTATTTGCTAATTAATAGCATTGCATGCAATGAACTGACCACTGCATTTCGTGTTTGAAAGTCTAAGTCATTGATGTCATACACGCCCCACATCTCTTATTGGTTAATTCCTTTATTTATGTCAAGAAACAAGAAACGAGGTGAAAGTTAATGCACCGCGTCCAACTATTTTGGGATTATTTGGTTTTCATAAGATGACTACACCTAGATGGAGGGAGTACCATCCCTTGCTCCATCGTTGAGTGCGTGCACAATTCACGTTCCATTGAAGAAAATAATGTTGCGTACGTGCCATCGAATAGAATAACTTCATTTATAAATAACGCGCCACCGCGTCATGGTTGAACTTTGATTCGTTCACTCCTGGTTCCCGACCAACCACTGACAACTACTACACTCGCCAAATTATCACGTGAGCTACCTCTTCGTACAGAAATGAGCTCACCGTGTACCCGCGCATGAGTACGAAAGAGGCAAAGAGTACCTGCGTCTATGCCTGCACCTCTTTTCTTCATGCACGTATTCCTTTTTTTTGGGTGATTCATGCACGTACTCCACCTACGTTCGTGACCGTTGGTGAGTCTCTCCTACTACTTACTCCATTTTCTTGCATGACCCGTGGACCTGGATGCTGGATGTCCCACGTGTTGTCAAAACGAAGAAGAACGCTTTTCGACGACCGAGAAGGAGCAAGGAACCTCGTGGCGGAGCATTCCGGACTCTTAATATATTTTATATATTCAGCGATATCAAATCAAACCAATCTTCTCCACATCTAGTAGACCTCTGAAACACGGCAGCCCAGTGTAGTTTACATCATACATGGCCCACCTCACACTATCACAATATTTCTTCGCCTCCGTGCGACACCTAGCTCTAGTAATCCACCAGCTCGTATCGCTTCTCGCTCCTCGTCTCTCTCAAAGTGCGGCTGGCTGGCGATTTTGCCATCTATTGAGGTCGGTTAACTCACACTCGCTCCCACATGTTAGCGACATGCCAAGAGCATTCTAAATTTTTTACTGTACTCTATTGTTATGGCAAGAAGAGGAAGCACTTTGACCGACGGACCAAACGAGATAGGCGTGACGTGCCGTGAGTGGGTCTAGTTTCTCATTTTGAACTTGTTTGGTGTAGTAGTAACACTTGGTTTTGCACCTTCACGGAATGATGAAAATCCCCGCTAAAAAGGCGCTTTGCTTTCTGCTAATCCCGTCAACCGTTCTTGTTTTGTGCATTAAATTGTTAAGTGCCATGATTAAGATATAATTAACCAATGCATGTAAAACATTCTTGTTTAGTGTTGTAGTACTCCTCACGCATGCATGCATTGCGATTAGCCCTTCATCCATGTGTTGCGATTAGTAATGTATTCTTCGAGGTTGCTTTTGACTATTGATAAGATTTTATAAAATTTTAAAATTATATCATTCGAAGATCCTTTCACGTACGAAATTGACGATATGCTTTGAGCAACTTGCATGTTAGTTAGTCTCAAAAAACGCTTTAGGCCCTATATATACATCGACAAGCGGAGTACATGATACTAGCAAACGCTCACCATCTAGTAGTTCATTGGTTGGTTTCGATTTTTGAATTGAGTAGTGCTAGTACACTTGATGTTGAGCTGCTACCGTCCAATACTCACGTGTGGTGGTTTCTAGAATAAAAAAAGGAGGTAGTACTTACTGTGGGAAAGGTGAAGTGATGGTTGCTTTGTCCGAGCAACTTATTACTCTGCGAATATTGGAGTACCAGTGGATTCAATGAAGAGTGAAATGATGGTTGCTTAATCCGAGCAACTTACTGTGGCGAATGTGGGGCCCTGTGATTTGACTGCTCACTAGTCATTATTACTGTGGCACAGCGATCGGGTTGAATCTCCCCTGTAGTTGTGCACTCAATATTGGTGCATGGCAGGTGGAGCCGGATGAAGGAGGTCCAACATGTCGGCAAAACGAAGTTGAATGGTTTATGGCATTACTATCAATCTTTCAGGATTTGTTTACATGTACGCATAATTTTCCAGCATAATGAAATTGTACGATAATGCTATGAAGGTTCCAACTTTGGTTCCCGCAGAAAAAAAAGGTTTCAACTTAGGATTCATGTGTCCTCTTGCCTCAAGATTGTCTCGTTACAACATTCCATCAAATACAAATGAAACTACCATGGCTGCTAATGCATCTCAATGATTCGCAGATCAGCACCAATATTCACATCACAACTGAAGACAAAGTTGTGAGAAGGTATACAAATAAAGAAAAAAATATAATTGATCGATGCTGTTCGTAGGCATGGCTCCATTTCCTGGCCACGGTGTTCATTGGTTGGCAGCTAGTTTCATGCAGCTCTATAGCCAAGAAAGAGGTGTATGGAGGACATCACAATCCGATCATTTTGTGCAGTTCCACTAAAATCGAGCTGATCATCCCTATTTGCAAAGATATTTAGTCAGTGTGATTACAATAAAACTGGAACTAGATGATGAAACATAACACTCACAAATAGAAGTCGATCACCTCTGCGATCTCTCTTTAAGACTAACTACTTGTTGGAGAAGATTAGGCTCGAAGTTGGATGAGGAGGATAGCAAAACCAATCTCCCTTTCTGCAGTCCCACAGAAATGTAAAAACGTTGCCCGTGTGACATTTTGGCGGAACTGCACAAAACACGCTTAAGAAAAAAGTGATTTGTGCAGTTCACCAAAAGGTCGCAATAGCAACGAGGTGAAATGGATAGCCCTGTTTGCAAAAAGAGGTAGAAAGGAAACAATTACTGCCCAATAACAGTTGAAGACACATACGCCGACAAAAAAGAAGCATATTCCATGTCATAAGGGAAAGATAGCAGCATGGTGGATTATCAAAAATGGTGTGAGGATGAGATTGCAAGATGGAAAGTACGTCGGACGAGCTATGTTTTGGGCAAAGAACTAGGGAAGATCCACATGCAGGATTTTCCACATGTAGCAACGTGGGAAGATGGGCAGTGGAGCAAGGATGGAGGGGATACCTGGGGGTTATCGGGATGTAACTAGGAGGGCAGCGGCGGGCAGGATCTGCCAATACTGCGGCAGCGAGCAAGTGGCATAGGCCCTACCGCACCGGAGCTTGGTCAGAGAGAACGGCGGGTACCGCAGATCGGGACGTGCTGCCTCGACGCCGTCGAACGGAGAAACGATGCACATCCTCCCTTTCCACCGGCGGACAAGATGCGGCCGGATCAATGACCAATGGTGAGAGAGAGAGGCCACCGCCGCCTTGTGTGAGATACTATGAAGAGAGACAAACCCCGGCAGGTAGGCTCCATTGTATATAGTGGAGCGGACTAGTTTTTTCTCCATAACAATCATTTTATATTCTGTGTACGTGCCATTGAGCAATATAACTTTATTTAAAAATAACGCGCCAACACATCAAGTCAAACTTTGTTTCGTGCACGCGTGGTACACGACCTCCGTAAGTAAACAACCGCTACACGCTCTCAAATTAGCACGTGGGCTGCCATTTCGTACAGAAATGAGGTCCACCGTGTACCCGCCCGGGTGTGGCTGGGCACGAAGCGTGAGTACGTGCACCTATTCTCTTTGTGTATGTACACCACCTACGTGGGTTTGTGTGAGAGAGATACAAACCTAGAGAGAGATGTTGTGTGGGTTCATGAGTGTTTTTTTTTGGGGGGTGTGTGAGAGATAGACAGGGAATATGTGTCGATGTTATCTCAAACAAAAAATGTAACATATGCAATGTGTGTGAAATAAAGGCCTGGATACAATGGCGGAGCTATGTGCACTTCTAGGGGGCTGTGCCCCCCCCCCCCCCCCAAGATTAGTGAAAACACTGAAGGTTTTTTTCTAGGGGCTAAGATTAAAGAAAAAAGTAGTCATTAGCCCCCGCCCCCAAACAACCTTATTTCCTGCTCTGCCCTCCTGTTGTTCTCTGCTAGCTCCGCCACTGCCTGGATATATCATATATAGAGGGGGCGATCCACGACAAGGGAGTGGAGGTATCATCGGCGTGAGATATCCATAGAATCGAAGAGAGGGATGAAGTGTGTGTGTGTGTGCGCGCGCGATCGATAAAGACTGCCATCGAATTTGTGTGTGCCCACGTCAAAGATATAGGGTGGCTGGCCTACTAGAACGTGAGAGGGGACAGGTGCAGTTTTGTCTCTGTGGCATGGATACCTACCTACAGTGTTCGACTATCGGTGTGTGGGGGGCAGAGACCTAACTATAGAGGTAGAACGACTGGTATATGTGTGGAGGAGGAGAGAGACCTACCTTATGTATTGAGGGAGATCGATCGGCATCCATGCATATGTGTAGGAGAGGAATAAGGTTGGGAGACAGACAGAGCTAAAGTGTCGGAGGGGTTGGTGGTGGAGTTGCTTCTCACAAATGGTGGGAGAGGCCTGCTAGACAAACGGAGGGCACGCCTGCAATATCAATAAGACATGGGATGCCTGCCTGTCTATGCACATGCGTGTGAGAGACGGGTCAGGAGGCATGCACGAATGATGAGGGGGGATGATATGGCTGTGGTAAGCAGACGTAACTACATATGAAGATCAATCGTCCTGTGTCGGAGAAAGGGAGAGACATAACTTGTGAGGTACGTCAATCGATGCATGGGGAAAAAGAGTTATAGTCGACCTAGGTATATGTAGGGAGATCAATCGGTATACATGCATGCATATGTTATAAGCAAATAAGGCCGGGAGAGAAGGATTGAGAGAGAGGGATGCAACTAGGAGGTGGTGCGAGAGGCCAACTATATCGAGGGGGGAGGAGTGTGCGAGTATGAGATCGATGAAAAGAGGGGCGGGAGTGTGCACGTGCGTGGAACCGTATTAGACAGAGGGGGGCATGGACGGTGAGAAGAGAAGAGGGAAAGCTTGTGTTTGTGGTAGGCACACCTGGCTAGAGAGGTATATAGATCGGTGTGTGCCGGAAAGATGGAGTTGGGGGGCCTACACACACCGTGGGTGAACGACCTAAAGAGAAATGACGAATGTGCACGATGGAGCTAGAGAATGTTGAGGGAGGGTGAAAGGGAGGCAGGCGTGTGCATGCACGAGAGAAAGTTAGCGCTAGCTACAAAGATAATAGGATTGTGTGGGTGTAAAAGACGAATAGAGATCATAATTTATTATAAAAGTGGATCCGGATATTTGAAGAAGATACCATAGTGTTTTAAACCGACTCATGCATGAATATATATAATGGTGATACGCATGGTGTGGTTATGAACATGTTATATTACATATAATATATAGAACATTTATTTGAATTTGTGATAATGTGTGGCTTTTGTAGCTCAGGGCTAAATACTTGTCATAATGTAGGGGGCGGGGCACTATACTTTGTGTGATAAACACAGTGTACGTATGAAATATGGTTTAGATTATGAAGATCAAGTTAGTACATCAAATGTACTATTATTTGGAATCAACATCAAGTGTATTCAAAATTTTGAATTCGAGTTCATATAGTACACATAGTTCATATCTATCTCTATAGTAATCATGTGGTGTGCTGTTAAGATAATATATGAATGATGGTTTAACTTGGCAACAATCATGATTGTAGATTCTTATTCAAATAGAGAAACAAATTCAAATTTAGTTCAAATTGCAGCGGTAGTATAGACATTTGGAATGCACTAAAATGTTCGTATGAGTAGGTTACATGCATTATACAGCTAGCGAAAAAAATTAATTGGACATAACATGGATTCATTGCTTTGAATACTATTTGTACAGTAAAACGGGACAAGACTCTCTCTTTGTGTGGTGCAAATAGTTTTATTTTTTTCGTTTTTTCCTTGAGGGAAGTGTGAATTGATTTGGTACGTACATTATTACACGTTAGGCTTGTCCCTAAATTTCAACCCATGCCTTGTTATCCCAAAAATTCAGATATCGTGCTCCCAAAACTCGCGCCTTCACAAGCCGCCTTGCTATCCCAAAATTACAACGTGCGCGAAAACTCCCTCCAGCTGCCAAATCCCGACACGCCAAATCCCCCTTCTAACCCTCGGTGGGGGTACTTTTGTAACACACCCTACATTTTGGACAAGCGCGTCCCTAAGTCATGGTTCCCCCCCCCCTCCCATCACCTCCTTTTCGCCATTCAAAATCCCAGGCCACCATAACCTCTCTACTCCAGCCACGAAACCCCACCCTCCTCCGTCTGCCACCCCATCGCTGCCCAGCCGGAGCCTCTTCCCCAACGATGTCATCCACCGCAACAGCTCGACATCCCTCATCCACCTCCTCGGATGAGGATCCGTCATCGATCTCGTCATCCCGCCAATTCAGCCGCCCCGTCCTCCACCTCCAAGGAGCTGCTCTGACGATCGCCTTGTCTATCGCGGCTGATCCATCCCCACAGCACCGCCTTAACCTGCTCCACCGGAACCGCAGCATCCTCACCGACTCCTGGACGAAGCCGAGGCCTACTCGGCGCCACCAAAGAGGTTGTACACTCATCGCATCGTGTAACATCCCCAGCTTCATCCTACAGTGATCACCCTCTAATTATGCCAAGTCATCTTCATTTGCAATGCTTGATCATAATGTTGAAACAGTTTAATTCAAATTTCTCTCTGAAAATCAATGCAATTTCAAGTGCAAAATAAAGTTGCACAAAAGTTGCTGCAAAAATGTTCACCATCTGCCAAAAATTCCATAGCATTTATTTGTTAAGGAAGACAACATCACTCCTTTGCAAAATTGGGCAGTAGCATTTAAAACAATGCTATCCCAGCAATTTTTATTGCCAATTCATTTATGAAAAATACAAATGAAGTCTTCTGGTCTCCAAACTTTTCATGGTAGTGCATAATATTGCATTGAAGTTATGTGGCTAAGTCACATATTTTACAAAAGTCAAATGGAGTAAAAATAAAATGCAACAGAAAAGAATAAAGAAAACAGACAAGAAATAAAAAGAGAAAGGCCGAAGTTTACTGTGCACTTAGGCTTGCGAGCTACAGTAGCCAGCGCGGCCCAGCCCAGCCGGTCGTCGTCCTCCTCGGGCAGGTGTCGCCTGGCGCGCGCGCCCGAGCCACCGATCACCGCGCGTCGCTCATCCCGTGGCTCCCCGACGTCGTTAAGTGCTCCCCCGAGCTGCCCTCGCTCCCCCACAAACCCTAGCGCCCACCAGATCCCCCTCTCGTCCTCTCTCTCTCGCTTGTCTTCTCCCTCCCTGCAAATACCCGACGCCATCGCCATGGCTCGCCATAGCCGTGGCCCCTGACCTCGCCGCGCTTCGTCACCGTGCTGGATCGAACTGCCGCCCTCGACCACGCCTTCTGCATCGATTAGCGTGAGCCGTGGAGCCCCACATTGCCAGATCACCGTCGCCTTCTACCTCGGGTCGCCGGAGCTCCTCCGACTCGATCCGCTCGTCCCAGCACTCCTAAACCTCTGACGAGCCTCCTTGCACTCCTACATAAGCTCCACCTCCTCCCTCTTCTTCATTCGAGCTTGGATTCGAGCTCTAGCCACTGCCGCCGTCGCGCCCGAGCTGTGCTCCACCGCATCGCTCGTCGCCGTTCGTTTTGTCGCCGTCGAGCTCGTCTGAGCTCGGCCTCGTGCATAGCGCATCCGTGCGGTTTCAATGCGACCAGCCGCTTCCCCTGCCGTGCCCTACGTCGCCGATTCGCGAAACGGCCGAACTCCGGCGGCCGCCGTTGTGCTCGCCGCGCTCCGCTCCAGCCACCCCATAGCCAGCCACCGCCACCGTTCGATATGCGGTGGAACGCATGTTCGAACGAGCTAAGTCGCACCCCCTCCCGCGCCCTGTACGCGTTTCCAGCGAAGTTCGGCGAGCTCCGCCGCTGTTTTGGTCGCCGGCATCGAGTCGGCGGTCGACGCCGACGTGGCTCGGCCTGGCCCGCCTCTGTGAGGCCGACGCTGGGCCCCACGGGTCCTAGTTGACTGGGTTGACCCAGTCAACTGCTGACTGGGCGCCGTGGCCCACTGACATGTGGGTCCCGCTCGGTAAAACATTTTATTAAATAAATATTTAGTTAATTAAAACACTAATTACCCACTGACCAGTGGGCCCCACCGACTAATTAGTTTAAATTAACTCAGTTAATTAAACCACAGTCACTGACATGTGGGTCCCACTGGACCCACAGGTCAGGTTTGACTCTGGTCAGTGCGGTTGTTGACTGCTGACGTCATTCCCACGTCATGCTGACGTCATAATTAATTTCTGTTAATTTGAATAATTCGAGGAAATGTTTAAATCTTTTAAAATCCGTAGAAATTAAACCATAGCTCAGATCAAAAAACTTTATATATGAAAGTTGCTCAGAACGACAAGACGAATCCAACCGTGCCATCCGTTTTCGTGTCGGGACCCTCTACGGAGGTGAACACGCAACTTTTAGCCTGTTTCCTATAGATGAATAGTGCATATACACCGGTTAATAAATCCAACTTAAATCCTAAAATAACTAATATGACTTAGAAATGCTTTTAGGCAACCCTGCATTGCACGATAGCATAGCATGCTCTGTGTTGCATATGATTGATGTGTATTTATTTGTTTCGTCCCCCTCTTCTCTCTCGGTAGACCCCAGTATCGATGCAGTTCCCGAGACTGACGCAGCTCAGGAGCCCGACGACACCGTTGATGACCTTGCCTTTGCCGCCGAGCAACCATGCAAGCACCCCCCCTTGAGCTTGCCTATATCGCCTATTCTCTTCTCTCTTGTGCTTGCATTAGAATTGCTGCTGTTACTGCTTTACCTATTCTGATGCATGACCTGATTTTGTAACCTGCTTTTGATAATTACCTGCTTATCCTAAACTGCTTAGAATAGGCTGGTTAGTGGACCCCAGTGACCCCACTTGTCCCAGTTGCCCCGCTGGATCATCGGAAGACTCGACGACCAGGCCCCAGCACCGCACATAACCCCCTTAGTTGTACGACACTGCAGCGTTACTATCGAGTGCCGAGGGTGATACCTCATTTAGCACTTTTGATGTTAACTCTGTAGAGTAGCTATTCGGTCATGGTCATCGAGGGTGATTCCTCCTTCACCACTTCCGATAACGACACCGTCGTGCAACACCTCAAGTGTGAACCTCGAGGGTGATTCCTCCTAAGTTCACCTTGACGGATACATCGAGTAGGAATCCAACAAGGGTGATACCTCGGATTCCCCAGATGTTATGGACACGCGGATACTTGGACTTTATAGCTGTTACTTGGAAACGTGGGTCGACCATGAGGGGTACCCGTGAGTGATGGGAAGTCAGGTTGACCTGGAGGGTATCCGAGAGATAAATACGAGGCGTGGCCGGGCATTCTTAGCCCTTGCCACAAGTCCTCGAGACGGGGCGATGGGGTCACATCGATCGTGAGTCTCTGCTCGTTACCGCATGCTACCAATACACTAACGATTTGGATATGTGATCTGAGTGGGCCTCTGGCCCGATAGCACTAACCATCACGCGGGAATAAGTTATGGGCACTCTGCATCATATGCATCAGTTGAAAGCTATGTCAGACGTCTAGTTCAGCATGGCGGCACGGCTGAGCCGGCACCATCCTGTAGTGGTGGAACCTGGACCCGCCCTGCGCGCAACGACCCGGAGTGCACAGGGCGATGGCCCGAGACCCCTGAGTGCTTAGGATGTAGACCGGCGGGGACCTCTCTGCTGAGCTCTAGGTAGGGCTGCGGTGTGTCATTTGGTCGAGGCCAGGCATGACTCAGAAAAGTGTGTCCGACCGGAGTTAATAAAGCGTGGTGGGTAAGTTGGTGCACCCCTACAGGGAAGAACTAATCTATGCATAACCGGATCCTCGGTAATGGACGCTCAGAGTTGTATCCCGATCGATACAACTAGAACTGGATACTTGTGATGAGAAATGGATAGTATGGCTCTGGGATTGCTTTCTCGCAGGGAGTCGAGAAAGGATCTCTGGGCGAGGTTGATACTTATTAATACTACTACTATATTTCTGTACTAATCTACACTCTTCTAATGCTGCAAGACCGTTGAAGATGCTAGTCTTCGATAGGACTAGGCCTTCCCTCTATTCAGGCATTTCTGCAGCCCACTCCACATATACAGCCTTTCTTTGATAATGTGCATATGTAGTGTAGATCCTTGCTTGCTGAGTACTTCGGATGAGTACTCACGGTTGCTTTGCTTCCTCTTTTTCCCCATACCCGTTTGATGCAACCAGATGACGGAGCCCCTGAGACAGCTGCCCCTGTCGACGATCACTACTACTACCCCCGAGGATGGCTACTGCTACGAGTTGGCTGACGACCAGGAGTAGGTTCGGAGGGTCCCAGGCAGGAGGCCTGCGCCTTTTCGATAGTAATGTTTTCTTTTGCCTTTTCAAGGCCTTTCTGTTTATCTTTTATATCCGTATTCAGATATCTGATGCTTCCGCTGACACTTGTATGCGAGCTTATGTATTCAAGCCCTCGAGGCCCTGGCTTGTAATATAATGCTTGTATGCCTTTATTTATGTTTTAGAGTTGTGTTGTGGTTCCTCCAAGTGAGTCCTTAGGCTTGATCTTGTGCATTTGCGTGTATGATTAGTGCACGATTAAGCCGGGGGGTCACTGGTTGGTATCAGAGCCAACTGCCTGTAGGAACCCCCCCTTCCAACTCCTTGGCCGAAGTTCAGTCTAGTCTTTGAAAAACTGTTTTACTAACTTGGTTGTGTGGCTTACGGGCCCACGTCGCCATTGGGTGGTATTAGGATCTTTTATTCCTCGTCTATACTCTGGGACTCTTAAATCTCTTCTTTTCGGGTCAAATGAATTTTACTAACGCCGACACTTAGGATCTCGTAAATCTCGTCTACCCGGAGAGCTGGATATCTGTGCTTAATTCCTTACCATTGATCTGATTAGTTTGATAATCATTTTCCTTTCCATTGGTTTGTTTAACCTTTCTCTCCGAGTTGAATTATACTTCTCATTGCCATCTGATAATCCTGAATTTCCTCTGTTTCAGATGGATTGTTTGTTTCCACCACACCCTGCGACGCAGCTTGTGCTTCGCACTTGGGCTCGTGATGCCCCTGGTTTTCCAGCTGTCCTGATCACCCTCCTGACCAGACTGGGCTACCGCTGGTACCCCGAGTACACGGTCTACCGGGATTACCGCGAGTTCAACCAGGAGCAGTACCATGCTGATGTTCGTATCTATGATCAGCAAGATGACTCAGACACTGAGCTACACCTTTTCCACGGTATCGGCGTGATGATTGAGATGGCAGTCCATGATGCCACCTATTTTGCTGTCGCACATCTCCGAGGAGAGCTCAGCATTAGCTTGGATGCCTCTGAGTTTCGATACATTTCGTATGCCCCTGCTGGAGATGCTACTGGGTACTACACAGCTATTTGTTCCCCGTACGAGCGTCGTTGTTAAGACCCGCAGGTTCTGATTCAGTGCACTCAGGCTCTGGATCGCACTGTTCGGGCTCCTGCCGTCGAGTTGTTTGCCACTCGAGCACGTCTCTATGATGCTATGACACAGTTGCTACCAGCTGTTCAAGCAGGGATACATCCGGAGTACATTCTTTACCCGCGCAGGACTCAGATGTATGCTGGTATTGATTGGCCTGCTGTTGGAGGTCACACACCTGCACGTGGGCCTCTTCTTCCAGCTCGAGACCGGATTCTGCATCAGAGTGCACATGGAGAGCAGGATTTTCCTGCGATGGCCATTCGTCGTCCGCACTTGTCGTTACCCTGTTACAGAGGCTTTCCTTGACGTTGATGTAGCATGTCGCTATGTGGCGTTGGTGTATCCCTCCACCGCGTGTCTGCATCCCGCCTAGCATATCTAGCTTTTAAAATTTGCGCCGTTATGCTGTTCACATGTACCCGACTCTGTGTATGGATCTGTATGTCTTAATTGGCTACTGTTAAGTATCTATTACACTGCTTAATTGTTGTCGTGACCGGTAAGATGTCACCGTTCTCCCTACTTTTGATCGACACCCCCCCCCCCACAGTTCCTCAGGATCGAAACCTGACTCTCCTGTACATCCTTGATTTCGAAGTATCATATCACCTTGGTTTTGTGTGTTATCACGAGCCACCCTCCGAGAGATAATCTATTCCCGATGCTCTGAACCCCCTTCTCACACTCTGTTCAGGTATCGATCGTTTGTTCATTCACTTGAAACTTCTTATTGTACCTTCATACTTTGCTCTTGATGTTTTTCTTAAAGTTCCAACTCGAGAGATACTTCTACCACATTCCCTGAATTGTTCACCGGATAATTTACCCTATAAGGGTCAGTTCTTCCGAAGTTACCCTTTACTTCCCCACTTAAATATCGAGACAAGATCTCTTGTAGTGGAGGAGATTTGTAACATCCCCAGCTTCACCCTACAGTGATCACCCTCTAATTATGCCAAGTCATCTTCATTTGCAATGATTGATCATAATGTTTAAACACTTCAATTCAAATTTCTCTTTGAAAATCAATGCAATTTCAAGTGCAAAATAAAGTTGCACAAAAGTTGCTGCAAAAATGTTCACCATCTGCCAAAAATTCCATAACATTTATTTGTTAAGGAAGACAACATCACTCCTTTGCAAAATTGGGAAGTAGCATTTAAAACAATGCTATCCCAGCAATTTTTATTGCCAATTCATTTATGAAAAATACAAATGAATTCTTCTGGTCTCCAAACTTTTCATGGCAGCGCATAATATTGCATTGAAGTTATGTGGCTAAGTCACATATTTTACAAAAGTCAAATGGAGTAAAAAGAAAATGCAACAGAAAAGAATAAAGAAAACAGACAAGAAATAAAAAGAGAAAGGTCGAAGTTTACCATGCACTTAGGCCTGCGAGCTACAGTAGCCAACGCGGCCCAGCCCAGCCGGTCGTCCTCCTCCTCAGGCAGGTGTCGCCTAGCGCGCGCGCCCGAGCCGCCGATCGCCGCGCGTCGCTCATCCCGCGGCGCCCCGACGCCGTTAATGCTCCCCCGAGCTGCCCTCGCTCCCCGGCAAACCCTAGCGCCCACCAGATCCCCCTCTCGTCCTCTCTCTCTCTCACCCGTCTTCTCCCTCCCTACAAATACCCAACACTGTCGCCGCCATGGCTCGCCATAGCCGTGGCCCCTGACCTCGCCGCGCTTCGTCCCTGTGCTGGATCGAACCACCGCCCTTGACTGCGCCTTCTGCATCGACCAGCATGAGCCGTGGAGCCCCACATTGCCAGATCGCCGTCGCCTTCTACCTCGGGTCGCCGAAGCTCCTCCGACTCGATCCGCTCGTCCCTACGCTCCTAAACCTCCGATGAGCCTCCTTGCGCTCCTACGTAAGCTCCACCTCCTCCCTCTCCTTCATTCGAGCTTGGGTTCGAGCGGTAGCGACTGCCGCTGTCGCGCCCGAGCTATGCTCCACCCCATCGCTCGTCGCCATTCGTTTAGTCACCGTCAAGCTCGTCTGAGCTCGGCCTCTTGCTCAGCGCATCCGTGTGGTTTCAACGTGACTAGCCGCTTGCCCTGCCGTGCCCTAAGTCACCGATTCACGAAACGGCCGAACTCCGACGGCCGCCGTTGTGCTCGCCGCGCTCCACTCCGGCCACCGCCACCGTTCGACGTGCGGTGGAACGCACGTTCGAACGAGATAAGCCGCACCCCCTCCCGCGCCCTGTACGTGATTTCCGACGAAGTCCGGCGAGCTCCGCCGCTGTTTTGGTCGCCGGCGTCAAGTCGCCGGTCGATGCCGACGTGGCTCGGCCTGGCCCGCCTCTGTGAGGCTGACGCTGGGCCCCACGGGTCCTAGTTGACTGGGTTGACCCAGTCAACTGCTGACTAGGCGCCGTGGCCCACTGACATGTGGGTCCCGCTCGGTAAAACATTTTTATTAAATAAATAATTAGTTAATTAAAACACTAATTACCCCCTGACCAGTGGGCCCCACCCACTAATTAGACTAATTAGTTTAAACTAACTCAGTTAATTAAACCACAGTCACTGACATGTGGGTCCCACTGGACCCACATGTCAGGTTTGACTCTGGTCAGTGCGGCTATCGACTGCTGATGTCATTCCCACGTCATGCTGACATCATAATTAATTTCTGTTAATTTGAATAATTCCAGGAAATGTTTAAATCTTTTAAAATCCGTAGAAATTAAACCATAGCTCAGATCGAAAAACTTTATATATGAAAGTTGCTCAGAACGACGAGACGAATCTAACCGTGCCATCTGTTTCTATGTCGGGACCCTCTTCGGAGGTGAACCCGCAACTTTTAGCCTGTTTCCGGTAGATGAATAGTACATATACACCGGTTACTAAATCCAACTTAAATACTAAAATAACTAATATGACTTAGAAATTCTTCTAGGCAACCCTGCACTGCATGATAGCATAGCATGCTCTGTGTTGCATATGATTGTTGTGTATTTATTTGTTTCCTCCCCCTCTTCTCTCTCGGTAGACCCCGGTATCGACGCAGTTCCCAAGACCGACGCAGCTCAGGAGCCCGACGACACCGTTGACGACCTTGCCTTTGCTGCCAAGCAACCAGGCAAGCACCCCCCCCCCCTTGAGCTTGCCTATATCGCATATTCTCTTCTCTCTTGTGCTTGCAATAGAATTGCTGCTATTACTGCTTTACCTATTCTGATGCATGACCTAATTTTGTAACCTGCTTTTGATAATTACCTGCTTATCCTAAACTACTTAGAATAGGCTGGTTAGTGGACCCCAGTGACCCCACTTGTCCCAGTTGCCCCGCTGGATCATCGGAAGACTCGACGACCAGGCCCCAGCACCGCACATAACACCCTTAGTTGTACGACACTGCAGCGTTACTATCGAGTGCCGAGGGTGATACCTCATTTAGCACTTCTGATGTTAACTCTGTAGAGTAGCTATTCGGTCGTGGTCATCGAGGGTGATTCCTCCTTCACCACTTCCGATAACGACGCCGTCGTGCAACACCTCAAGTGTGAACCTCGAGGGTGATTCCTCCTAAGTTCACCTTGACGGAAATATCGAGTAGGAATCCAATGAGGCTGATACCTTGGATTCCCTAGATGTTATGGACATGCGGATACTTGGACTTTACAGGTGTTACTTGGAAAGGCGGGTCGACCCTGAGGGGTACTCGCAAGTGATGGGAAGTCGGGTTGACCTTGAGGGTACCCGAGAGATAAATACGAGGCGTGGCCGGGCATTCTTAGCCCTTGCCGCAAGTCCTCGAGACGGGGCGACGGGGTCACATCGATTGTGAGTCTCTGCTCGTTACTGCACGCTACCAATACACTAACGATTTGGATATGTGTACTGAGTGGGCCTTTGGCCCGATAGCACTAACCATCACGCGGGAATAAGTTATGGGCACTCTACATTGTATGCATCAGCCGAAAGCTCTGTCAGACATCCAGTCCAGCATGGCGGCACGGCTGGGCCGGCACCATCCTGTAGTGGTGGAGCCTGGACCCGCCCTGCGCGCAACGACCCGGAGTGCACAGGGCGATGGCCCGAGACCCCTGAGTGCTTAGGATGTAGACCGGCGGGGACCTCTCTGCTGAGCTCTAGGTAGGGCTGCGGTGTGTCGTTTGGCCGAGGCCGGGCATGACCCAGAAAAGTGTGTCCAGCCGGAGTTAATCGAGCGGGGTGGGTAAGTTGGTGCACCCCTGCAGGGAAGAACTAATCTATGCATAGCCGGATCCTCGGTAACGGACGCTCGAAGTTGTATCCCGATCGATACAACTAGAACTGGATACTTGTGATGAGAAATGGATAGTATGGCTCTGGGATTGCTTTCTCGCAGGGAGTCGAGAAAGGATCTCTGGGCGAGGTTGATACTTATTAATACTACTACTATATTTCTGTACTAATCTACACTCTTCTAATGCTGCAAGACCGTTGAAGATGCTAGTCTTTGATAGGACTAGGCCTTCCCTCTATTCTGGCATTTCTACAGCCCAGTCCACATATACAGCCTTTCTTTGATAATGTTGCATATGTAGTGTAGATCCTTGCTTGCTGAGTACTTCGGATGAGTACTCATGGTTGCTTTGCTTCCTCTTTTTCCCCATACCCGTTTGATGCAACCAGATGACGGAGCCCCTGAGACAGCTGCCCCTGTCGATGATCACTACTACTACCCCCGAGGATGGCTACTGTTACGAGTTGGCTGACGACCAGGAGTAGGTTCGGAGGGTCCCAGGCAGGAGGCCTGCGCCTTTTCGATCGTTGTGTTTTCTTTTGCCCCGCCTTTTCAAGGCCTTTCTGTTTATCTTTTATATCTGTACTCAGATATCTGATGCTTCCGCTGACGCTTGTATGCGAGCTTATGTATTCGAGCCCTCGAGGCCCTGGCTTTTAATATAATGCTTGTATGCCTTTATTTATGTTTTAGAGTTGTGTTGTGATTCCTTCAAGTGAGTCCTTAGGCTTGATCGTGTGCATTTGCATGTAGGATTAGTGCACGATTAAGCCGGGGGCATCACACATCGCACCTTCTTCTTAACTCGACCTCCCGGCGCTGACGGTGCTCGATCCCGCACCCCCATGGCACGGCTACCTTAAAGCTGGTGCCACTGGTGACATCTCCACGGTGACACTCCCCCAGTGTGAGGCTCCCTCGGTGGCGGCGTCCATACCTGCCGGATCTGCTCCTGCTACAGCTCCGGCTCTCGCTCGCTTGCTCGCACTGATGCTGCTCCTCCGGCTCTCACTCGCTCACGTTGCTACTGCTGTTGCTCTATCTCTCGCTAGGTCACGCTGCTGCTCTGCTCTTCCTCTCACTCGTGCGTCTGCTCTGCTCTTGCTCTCACTCGCGTTGCTGATTCTAGTACACGGGCGCTGCAGCTACACGAGTTGCTGCTCCGGCTCTAGTTCGTGCTACTCCTCCAGGCGCTGCTGCTCCGGCTGCTATCTGCTACTGTGTTCCCTGTCGATCGCCTGCTGATTTAGATCACTGTTTCTCTACTACTAGTGCTCGAGCGGCCTAAACTACATGTGAAGTGCCTCTCTGCTACCAGTGCGTTTAGTTTCGATAGTAACATTCAGATTCCACAGTAAATTTCAGTTTTGACAGTTAAGTTTAGAGTCAACGGTTTTTACCTCATCTGTTGTAGTCATGTGTTTTTTGGTGATGTAAATTTTACATTTATCACTTTTTGGTAATGTATTTTACATCATCTATTGGAGATGCTATTAGAATCCCACTTGAGATTAACGATGTCTATCTTGTACTGCTTCAGCCTCGACGTCTTACGGCTCGCCGGAGCTGCTCCAACGACGGAACCATCCATCACAACAGAGCAGTACCCTGGACGCCGTCTACAGACGCCTCAGATCTTCCTGCACACCTCCAACAGCCACCTCTGCCGCAACTTCTTCAGCGACCAACCCAATGATGTTGAGGTCGACACGACTACGCCAAACAGGTTGTACACTTGTCGCATCACTTATTACTCTACATTCATGTCGATCCATTAGGGCTGTTTTGGTTCAAAGGAAAAAGTGAAGGAAAAACATAGCAATAGGAAATTTTCCTATGGCACTCTACTATTCAATTATTCATGCATTTCGTTGAAAGGAATGGAGCAAAACATCCACCTGGACCTACTTTTCAAAATCCTATGGATGAAAACAAGACTAAGTGCATTAGTGGTAGAATAACATTCTAACTGTACACACTTTCATATGGTTTCACTTTAATTTGGCCATGTTTCTTTGCATTCCTCTGCTCTTCCAATTCCTGTGAACCAAACACCCAAGTTGACAGAAATCCTTTGTTTACAAATGCTCTGTTTCCCACGTGCATTCCTATCCTATTCCGGTGTTTTTCCTATCTCTGCATTTTTAGAATCCTGCAAGCCAAAGGAGCCCTTATAGAATCACTTCAGTTACAGATAGGTGTCGAAGAAAACTTTGTGTGGTTTGTCCTGCTCCTGCCGCGACGTCATCCACCTCACCTGAGCTGCTCCATCGACAGAAGCATCCACCATACCAGACATCATGACTCCTGACTGTTTTTCGCCGCCTCAGATCTCCTTCCCTGCCGCTGGCACCCACCGCAACTGCATCACCATCATCGACTCAGCTGATGAACCTGAGGAGTACACGGGTCCACAAGAGAGGTCACACTCTTTTGTTTCTGCTTATGTTATGCATTGCTTAATATTACCTGCTACTTTATCGTCCTGTTCACCTCTTAGACTCCAAGTCAGGTCCAAATTAATGTTCAAACTTGAGTTTTAAAATGCTTGTGGGGCACATATCGAGGCACCAATGAATAGTATCTCTGTCTATTATTTGGTTCACCTAGGGTATGCCTATGATGTTCATCTTGGGTGGGAAACAAACAGTAAAGCAATCATCATCTATCTTTTTATTAAATTAAAGCTATCATCAGCCTACTATCATTATTTTTGGATGTATCCACTGGTTGTTACCATCACTCTAGATTTCTGCATGCTCTCCTTACATAATCTCACTATATTTTTTTCGTATGCATGTCAGATATTGTACACAGCAATGCTGAACATGTAGAGAAAAAGAGAAGAGTTTTGCACGGCAATACAATGTCATGCAGACATCACTCCATGGTGGGTGCAATGGCAAACCCTTCCCCCTCTAGATTGTAATACAGAGGAAGATATCTGTTCTGAGGCGGATTCAGACGGAGCTGACCACTCCTATTTACCCCCCGAGGTGTTTGCTCTAACTTGGCATGATGATGTTGGTCATATCATGCATATGTTGCCTTGCAGTGCCTACTTTCGACATCATATATGTCATCTGCTTAGTTTAGACATGTTTTGTAATGCTACCTGTTTAGTTTCTATATCATATATGTGAATTATGCAATCTCATCTCTTTTAGCCAGCCATAATATATGTGAAATATGCAATGCCATCCTGTTTAACCAGGCATCATATATTTGAATGATATCTTGCCAATCCTTTTCTTCATTACATTTCCATTTGTCGACAATGTTTTTACATTCAACTACTCTTCCTGTGAATCAGCCATTTGAGTGGGTGATGGAAAAATCTGGAGTGAAAACAAGGTCTTCAGAGCAGACTGTGCTACCTGTCGAAGCAGATCTCTTGTTGGGCCCCGATAGCTCCTCAGAGATGGATTCAGAGATAGATGACCAATCCTATTCCCCCCACCGAGGTGTATGCTCTAACTTGGCACGGTTATACTGCTCATATCATGCATATGGTGTCTTGCATTGCATAGTTTAGACATCATATACACAATATTCAACACCATGTTCTTAGTTCAGACATCATATATGCGAATGCCCTCTGCTTAGTATATAAATCACATATGTGAATTATATCATGCGATCCTGTTTACTTAGATAACATGTATGTGAATTATGTCATGCGAACCTGTTTACTAAAGACATCATATAATTATCCCATGCCATCATGTTTAGTTAGTCATCATATCTTTGAATTATGTCATGCTATGCTATCCAGTTTAGATAGACATCATATATGTGAAATTATGTCATGCTATCCTTTTTAGTTAAACAATATACATGTGAACTATTTCATGCCCTCTTTTTTCCACACTATCTATTGCATCTGTCTCTCATACAAGGTATGTACATTCAACTACGTTTCTTGTTTATCAGCCATTTGAATTGGAGCGGGTGATGGCAGTATCTAGTGGAGTAAAAACACGGTATTCAAATAAAACAGTGCTACCTCTTGGTGGAGATAGCACCCCGGTTGTACATGCACGAGAACAAGCACTACCACACATAACCCAAACTCTCACAGATTGTACCCCTGGTGGGATGGACAGAGAACCAGCTTCACCCAATCTAACCCCAACCCCAGCAGATAGTAACCCAGTTCTTGTTGACACAGCACCATCTCCACCACAGAGCTCCCAAACAAGAGCAGTTAGTAAGGAAGCTCCAGTGCCCAAAGTGCCAGTACTACCACGGCAAACCCCAACTCCACTAGTTAGTACACCTATTCCTGTTAACGAAGCACAACCAGCCATTCGTAGTTTAGCATCTATCGCATTTGATGTTGTTAAATCCTATGTGCGTATCTTCCCATCATGGAAATATTATACTAAAGATGAAGGAAAATGCCAATTGCAGGTGTTCGTCTAGGAGTTACGTGTAAGTAATGTTATTCATGGCAATTACTTTGCTTTGTCCCATACATTCTACCTCCATGCTGGTTATAATACATCAAATGTTCCCATTTTTCTCTATAGAGAAGGACCAATTTGGAAACTCAGGATGGGTAACCTGTAATAATACCTCTGCTATCTTCAAGAATGTTTGGTGGCAGTATCGGAATTACCTGAAGAAAATGTACTTCACTGGCAAAGAAACTCATCAAATTCCCTTACGTTCTCCTGAGACGCATTTACGGGATGATGACTGGGAACGCCTTGTTCTGTACTGGTCCCGAACCAAGAATGTGGTAAGGTCTATGAGCTCATTTTTTTAAGTACTATATGCCTGCGTCTTACTGTACTGCTTTCGTGTAGAACAAGTGCTTAAACCTGAAGAACAACTATTCTCATTTAAGATTCCATTGCTGTGGTGCATACTGATTTGCTCTTGTATCACTGTATTTACTCATACAAACTTATTTTTAAATTGAAGGATCCAATCGAAACTCCAATGGCACAACAGGTATGTTTAAGCATGTTTCTTTAACAAGTTTGCTCTTCTAAATTGCTCTATTGATTTCAGTTTCAATTGTGTATATAGTTGACTTCTCATACCATGCACATTACTAGCATCACAACAGAGCCAATAGTGTTGTTGTACATGTATACCCGTGGCACCCATCTGAAATCTTGTTGTGCCGTGTAGTTTCCCACACTTGTATTCTTTCAATGTTGCTTTGTCTTGAATTGATATGATTTGAATCGTGTCTCTATTTTGATTTGGCAAGACAATGCAGTGACCATAAGGACATAGATATATGTTTGTTTGATGCTTTTATTATGTACTACTTGGCAATAGAAGACTTGGCAGTTTAATCATGTCCACCTTACTACTGAACTGGTTCACTAAAATGAGTTTCATATACTACATGCTAAACCTATTATGTGTCTGCTTGTTTCATCTTTTAGAATGCTGACAGAATATTGGGGAAGAGTACCTTATTAAGCAATGGTAAAGGAAGCAATGCAGATAAGGTTCAGGATAGTGAGACATCCTTGTTGGTCTCCAACAAAGCTGTAAAACAGCTAAGGAAAACTATCTTGAAGACAGTGAGACAACCCCAAAGTCATGTCTTTGTGTAGTGTTCGAGTTACTGGCCACTACCGCTGGCACAAGCTCTTCGAACTCACTGTCTGAATCAATTCGGTTTCTTGAGTCTCAACTACAAGCTGAAAGACATCGATCAGTTGTGCTGCAACAAGAAGCCGAAGGACTGCAGAAGTCACTTGAGAATTCAGATGCATACTTTCTGGTGCAACAGCGAGCGTTGGAGGATTTTAGCGCCAAACAGGAGAAAGCTAATAAGCTTGCTAAGCTTATTGCCAGCATGGTGGATACAGAGGATAACGTTCCTTGAGCTCTTCTGAAGCTGTTTCAGTTATGGACTTGTTTTGTTGCCGCGTTTATTTGCACTGGTGGCCAATTTAGATGGCCAGTGTATGTAATATGCTGCTTTGTTCCCTATATTTGCACTGGTGGCGAACTTTGATGCCCAGTGGATGTAATATGTGTTATAGCCGTAATAGCCTAGCGTTAGTTGCTTGCTTATTTATTTCCTTATTGTCTTGTTTAGTTGTTTGCTTGTAGTCACTGCAGTTCTTTTTTCGCGTTTTCCTAGTGGCCACAATAACCTACTTTTTATAAGTAGGCCACAATAATCATGGGCAACATATGGGCTGTTGTAACCATGGTCCTGCTACCTGCTGTAGTGACCATGGGCCTCCTACGAGCCGTAGGATCCATGGGCCTTCTACGAGCCGTATAAACAATGGGCCTTCTACGGGCCGTATGATCGATTGGCCAAACATCGGCCGTACTATTCATGGACCAATAACGGTCTGCAAAATGGGTTGTAAACGGGCTAGAGTGGAAATCGTATGTTTATGGCCCGACCATAACGGTCGTTAATAGGCTGAAATGTATAACGGGCTTAATTCTATCGACAGGCATCACGGGTCGTTAATGGGCCTTATTTGATGATGCTATGAAAACAGCCCAACGGGTTAACGGGCTGACTGTAACCACGAGCTGAATTTGGCCCACAAGCGGAACAGGCCAGTAACGGACCGTAAGTAACCGAATGCTGGAAATGAGCCCAAAAATAAACGGGCCCTTAGAAGGCCGAAAGTTGACACGGGTTGGAAACGGCACAACGGAATAATGGGCCGTTAATGGGTATAAAGCGATACACTGTTCATTATGGGCCATTTTCCCCACGGGCCTTTAATGGGCCTAGAGTTACAAAGGGCCTCGTATGGGCTAAAAGACGTCATGGGCCATACATGGGCCGGAAGTTACAATAGGATGGAATCATATTGGACGGCCCAGATGACGCTACTAGGCCTAATTCGGATAGGCCATAACGGGCCGTGAGTTAGCGGGTTGTAAATGGGCTATATGCAAACAGGCTGTTAACAGGCTTTCCGTGGGCCGGCCCACTACCTTTTGACCAAGACAAACAGGCTGGCCTTTTCACCTGAATGGGCTTTTGTTGGGCCGTGCCACGTGTCGACGTATCATAGGCGCCTCCTGTCCAATGAGTGGATGCCATCAGTCCCAACGCTGAGCCGACACGTGGTTCCTCTGGCCATTAAGAATTTTACACGTGGAAAATCCCCATTGGTCCAGGTTGTTAACGGGTTATCGGATCCAAACCGGAACCCGATAGGTTAACGGCGACCCGTTACGGTGGATGCCACATGTCGGTTACCCTTGACGAAAGCACTTCCATGACGTGCCATTTATCATCATGGAAGTGGACACTTCCGTGATGATAATTTTGGTATTGTCATGGAACACTTCTACGACAACACATGTATGACTGTCTTGATTCTGTCATAAAATCGTCATGGATGTACATGCATGACAGAAAACGTGACCTACTTTGACAAACACGTATCATCACGAAAGTGGTTTTTTTTGTAGTGAGGAGTGGACATCGAGATAACATGTTTGTTCGAGAGACACCAAGGAAGACTACCATCGATGCTGCATGTAGGCGGGAATTAAACGAAGGGATAGTCTTATTGGTTTCAGGGATAGAGGGAAGGAGTGAGAGAGGGGGTAGCTAGGACGAGATAGTTAAGTGTGAGTGTGTGTTTTAGCGAAGAGACACATCCAGACGGAAGTCATGTGCAGACAAGAAGAGAAAGATTCGATGTGGGGTGAGGGCTGAGGGTAATTAACTACGTATGGAGAAATATGAGACCTTAAACGTGCATGTGCGAGAGGTATACATGTATACGTGGATGTGTGTGTGCGCGCATCATCAATATAAAAGAAAGGAGACATAAGTCATAAGATCAACAGGATGGGAGAGATGGATCGGTATGACAGCATGCGTGCATGCGAGAGTGGAGGGACGAAGGCTCGATGATCGAGCATGTGCTTTTGTCCTTAAGAGAGAGTGGCATGGGCTGGAGCATGCATCTATGGTGAGCAGAGAGAGAGACACAAACGTGTGTGCAAAAGAGATCGACCTATAGATGCATGTATAGAGAAACAGATATAGTGTGTGTGATAGGAAGCAAGAGTGCGTGAGAGAAAGAAAGGTTGACGGAGAAATAGATAGATAGAGAGATAGATATGCTAGCTAGAGGGACATCAGCTAGTTTGTGTGTTAGAGATAACAGTCGAGTGGTTCAGAGGGGTGAGTTATGTGTGTTTGAGACAAAGATAAAAAGAGGGTGCATGACTGCATATACAGGGAAACATATATAGCGTGCGTGATAGGAAGCAAGAGTGCGGGTGAGAAAGAAGGTTGATGGAGAAACAGAGAAATAGAAAGATAGAGATGCTAGCTAGAGGGGGATCGGCTAGAGCGTGTGTTAGAGATAAGAGTCGAGTGGGTCAGAAGGCTAAGTTATGTGTGTGGGTGTGGGAGAGACAGAGAGATGGTGCATGTGAGTGACATACAAACGAATATTAGAGACAAATGAGATCCCGAGAGACGGAGTTTTGTGTTTGCGAGAGAGAAAGATATTTCACAAGGAGAGTCATAGCTAGAGAGACATAGCAGGGAACGCGAGATATCCCTAGGGAGAGAGGGTGTGTGTGAGCGGCATAGAAGGGAATGGTGGAGAGATATGAGACCCTGGGAGACGAAGTTTGTGTTTCTGTGTGAGAGATATCTAAGAGGGAGATTCATAGCTACTGAGACATAGGGAGCGCCAGACATCTCTGTGTGTGAGGGTGTGTGTGAGCGGCATACATGGGAATAGTAGAGAGAAATGAGACCCCGGGAAACGAACTTTGTGTTTGTGTAAGAGAAAGAGATTTCACAGGGAGAATCATAGTAAGAGACACATAGCAGGGAGCGAGATATACTTAGAGAGAGATAGAGTGAAGGTCGAGGGAGACAATACCATCAGTGTGTTACAAAGATAAAAGATCGTTGTTGACATACAAGTAGCACGAGAGATACCCAAGAGACGGTGAAGGCGTATAGGTCTAGAGAGATATATAAGCATGAGTGATAGCTATATGAGACAATATCTGGATTAAAGGGTATTCAAATATTTAAGCTAGAGATTAGGACATCGATAATATCATAACAAAAATTGTCCTATCAAACATGCATATTCATTTGAATTTGGGGACACATGTAATGTTATTTAGTTTATCAATATTAGTGATCCATAAAAAAAATTTAATTAGAGACAATGCATGGTTTATATGCAATTAATGTCTAAACGGGATTACACTATATGTTGCGTATGTCAACCACATTATACGTGTTTGAGAAGTAAAAAAACCACGCAGGAAACACACATTAATTGGAGACAGTTAGCGAGGAATGCATACCTTGGATTTCAACATAAAGTGGTTTCAAATATTTGAAAATTCAAATTAAGATGGATTCAGCCTTATGAATCTGAGATCATGCCATTTGTAAACCATATTTATGTATAAAGGGTGTTGTGCTTTTGAAATTAGATATAAAAAATGATGTACATAGATTTGTATTCGAATACAAAATGGATCCTGCCTGAAAAAAAAGAATACAAAATGGATTGGAATTGAGTTGGCACGATAAACGTGTAATCTTTTTCTGCAAAAATTTGAACGAAGCGGGGAAACTCGCAGTAACCGCCTGAAACCAAAATCTGCGAGATGGAAATTACTGCCTATCCGTGACACGCAAAGCCTATCGGCTCGATATCTATAGGTTTTGATAGGGGTAGGCTTGTAATTTCACTCAAATGTGACACAACCGCCTCCGCCTCTCACCTCCCCGGATTCATACACGATGGGTGCCAAAACACAGTTTCTCCTCGACCGAAATCGCCTCTCACCTCCCCCGGATTCATACACGGTGAGCGCCAAAACAAACTCTCCTCGGCCGAAATCTCCGTTGGCAAATATTCGGTGTATGCGAGATTACTGTCCTATCCCCAACTGACCAATATTGCCGTGATGTAGGAAATTTTAAACGGGGGCTAAGTTTGTAAATTTCCTCGCATTTGAGACAAGCGCGTCCTGAAGACATGGTTCCCCTTTCGTACTCCATGGGCGGCAAAACACCCTCTCCACCCCAGTCTCCTCCGTCCGCCACCCCATCCACCTCTGTCCTCCTCCACCATGCCGGACCTGATACCCCATCGCCGTCGTCCATTACAAGAGATCGATCTCTCTCATCCACGGCTTCGGACCAGGATCCTTGCATCGCATCCTCTCACTTCATCCGCGCCGTCGTCCACCTTACCGAGGCCGCACCTACGACCGTCTCGTCCATCGCGCCGGGATATTTCCCTCGCTGCCACCATCTACCCTCCTAGATCTGCTTCCACGCCGCTGACAGCCATCGCTACCGCAGCACCCTCAACGCCTCAGCAGATGCTTACATGGTGCCACACCAGGGGCGGTACTCTTTCGTATCTGCGCAAGTTATTTATCTCAGCAAGAAAATAGATTGCCACTGCTTTACTGTGATTTCTTGTCCATCACTTTGAATCATACTTGTTAGTTGAAAGCAAACATTGGTTGCGAAAGTTGCCTTTGTCCGGTTTGCACCTTCAGATCCGCCATGGCACACTCACCACTATACTCGCAATGCTTATGGTTTTCCCCTTTTATATTCCACATTAGCTTAAATGACAGTCGACTGAATTTCAATTTGGGGTCAGTCCATTTTTTAGAGTTCGCCGAAGTGAAGGAAGGGGCTCGCCGGAGGGCTGCCCCTTTATCTATCTTAGGGTTTCGGGTGGGGATATTCGTTGTGGGGGGTGATCGTCGGGCTATGGTGGGGCCTTGTCGAAGGCAAAACTCGACGTGGGTGCGGGTGGGGGTGGGGTTCGCTACAGGGATGGCTGGGGGCGGCGGAAGACCGGAGGTGGTGGGCGGTTCAGGGGAGGGCGGGGGCCAGTGGTTCAGCCGGCGGCCCGTGCGGTGGTCTGTAGGGGAAGAATAAGAGGCGAGGAAGAAGAAGGGTTAGAAGACATAGGATCTTCATCCAACCGCCTGAAATGGTCGACTGACCCAGATGACAAAAGTCAGGCGACTTGCATGTAGACACTCCCATATATTCAGTACCATCATCGTAGGTGCTTCGAGACGTGCAAGCAGTGCTTCTCAACCCATCAAGCTAAACAACATGCCACTCATAATTCCAAACTTAGTTGCTCAAATACGAATCTAATATGATGCTGACATATTGTACTAAACTAGAGAATGTTTAATTGGTCAGCTAATGTTCCTTCTTTACTTTCGAAAAGCACGTGCACCACATATCAAGGGATAGCAGGGAGTTGCATTCTTTATGCGCTCTGGTTCGTCATGTGTAGGCAACGAACATTTTATTATCCAAAATCTGCTTGCTCTTCTTTAGCATGCTCCTCTTATGTTCTTCTTTAATAAGTACTCTCTCCATTCCTAAATATAAGTCTTTGCAGAGATTCCTCCATGGACTACATACGGACCAAAATGAGTGAATCTACACTCTAAAATGTATCTATATACATCCGTATGTGATCCATAGTGGAATATCTACAAAGACTTGTATTTAGGAACAAAGGGATTATAATAGTAGTACAGTATGTTCCTTGTAGTGAAGAGGAGCAGGGACATTTGCAGTGTACAGGTGTATTCGGCCGCTTGTCATGGACGCTTTCAACTCTTTGTGTTGGTCTTCATGTCGCTTGTCATGGACGCTTTCAACTCTTCGTATTCGGTCGTATGTGTCGCCTTTGAGAGTTAGACTGATAGTAACAGTATTGCGCCTTTAGTTGTAGAGAGCTGGTATCCGAAGCCTTTCTAGCCGTACCGGCAATACTAGCACATATTTTCCAGCAAGTTCCACTTTCCTTATTTTACTCGTGATGCTTAGGGTTTTCCCATTATATCTACACTATGATCTACGTAGGTGATGTGTGTCCTACTAGCAGCACTCCACCCTTTAAAGCTAAATAACACACCAATCATAATTCCAAAGCTTAGTTTTTTTAGCAGAATTCCAAAGCTTAGTTGTTCCAATATGAATGTGACATGATATTCGTAATAGTTAACAGCCATACATTTAATTGGTCAGCTAATGCTCCCACTTGAGTTTCCAAATGCCTATGACCACATAGAGAGAGACAGCATGGAATTGCATTTCTTTGGATGCTCTAATTCATCATGGGTGGGCAACCAACATTGTATAGAAAGAAACGAAATCTCCATAATATGCTTCCTCTTCTATTCTTTAACATATTCCTCTTCTATTCTTCTTTAATAAGTACAGTATGTTACTCATCAAGAAGGCAAGCAGGGACATTTGCATTCGACAGGTCTATTTGGCCGCTTCTGCAAGTTGCTTTCAGCAATTCGAGTTGGTTTGCCATAATACCCAAGAAATGCTGGGAGCTGTGCGGCCTTTGAGAGACTACAACAGTAGTGCGCCTTCAGGTGAATAGAGCTGGCCTGTAGGTGATCGATAGGCTTTTGGTTAGTAGCGGCAATACAACCCCTTTTATCTACACTATGATCTGCCTAGTGGCTATGCGCTCTCATTATCATGGTTTGGCAATAAACTTTCTATACGGTATATTATGAACCTATCATCCGCCAACTATCCTTACATCTGGAGCTCCCAATAGGGAGCCTATTTTTTGTGTAGTTGTGCCACATTATAATTATCTACGCACCATATTACAGCACACATGGGCTCTCTCATCAGAATCCAGTGATAGCACACAAGGGTTTACAGGGAGCCCCTATTATATTAGAATATCCTCTGCATTACAAAGATAATCTCACTACTATTTATGTTTTCATGCTTCTCAGATATTGTACGTAATCACAATGAATATAAGAATACGCACATCAGAAGAATATTGCGGAACAGTTCAATGGGTAACAAACTTGGCATCAAGGGATTGAGGTCCATTCTGGATGCAATGAAACCCACATGCTCCCAACCTACAGATTCATATTCCGCATATGATCCTAATGACTATTCTGAGCTCAAGGAGTCCAAGGCATATGGCATATCCTGTTCACCCAATAAGGTGCCTATTCTAATTTGGCAAGGTTTTATTGGTTGCACGTATCTTGCATAAGGTGTCTTGCATTTCTTTTGTTTCGTTGCACCGCCATCTGCTTAGTTTACTCATGATATATGTGAAGATGCCATGCCCATCCATTATCAATACCTATTCCATTTGTCGTCATACCATGTTTTTTCATTCAAATGTTGTTCTTGTGTTTCAGACATCCAAAAGGAAGAGGGTGATTGCAGAACCTGAAGGAGTACAAGAAAAGTCCTTGAAAAAGGTGGTGGTACCGGAGAAATCAGATAGCACCCCACTCATATTGGCGATAGAACCAGCGCTGCAAAACCTAGGATATCGCAACTATGCTGCTCGCTGCTTTGCTCTTGTTAGTACCTGTTGTCCTATCGCTGTACTTACATTCATACCTGGTGGATTATGTGACATCATTGTGCATTATAGCTTGCTTATCCACTATTCGCTCCAAATTATCACATCTATATTTATGCTTACATTAATGTAGAATAAACCCAATGCTTATGAAGAAGTTAAGCTCTGCATTGTTCTTGTAAGTATCTATTGTCCTTCATCACTGTACTTATATTGTCAGCTAGTTGTTCATGTACACTTTGCAGCTTATTCCCTTGCCCTCCATTTTCTACACATCACATCTATATTTACTATTGCCAAAATATTGAATAAAACCAATTCTACTGAAGAAGTTTAGCTCTGCATTGCTCTTGTCAGTGTCGTTTGCATGTATGTTGTACTTACATTTATAGTATGCATCTTAGCTTTAATAATCGTCATTTGTTCCTATATTATCACATCTATATTTACTCTTAACAAAATGTAGAATAAAGGCAATGCTCTTGAAGAAGAGTCTATGGTAAAGTTCTTGAATTGCCCCACCCATCAATATGGACAAGGGCTTTATAGAGCCGGTCTTCACTACTAACGTAAGTTTGTCCTCCTCGAGCCTTCAAACTTTGTTGTGTATATTTGGATAGCTATGACTGCAAATCCTGTTTATTTATGTTGTCTACATCAAATTGCATGTTCAAAGTTTATTACGAAATACATAAACATAAGTTTGTCCTTCTCAATTTCAGTTTTTAGTTGCACAACCTAGTTCCTTATTCATACCATGTAAATTAAACTAAACATAACAAGTTATCTTCTTTAGCACTGCATGTATGCTTGTGTTCTTGATCTGTAATCCAGTGGTGTAGTGAAACTACCAACTCCAGCACAATGTCATATCCTGCTATGTCTTAACTATGAACAATGCCATACTATGTTAATGTTATTTAAATCATGTCTCTTTATTTACCAATCTGAAATGGTACAAATTGACAGTACACTCACCATTCATGCTTATACGTTTTTTAGCACTACATGTATGCTTGTGTTCTTGATCTGTAATCCAGTGGTGTGGTGAAGCTGGCCGCTCCTGCACAATGCCATTTCATGCCGTCTTAACTATGAACAATGCCTATTATGTTAATGCTATTTTAAACCGTGTCTCTTTATTTCTGACTAAGAAATGAGATGAATTGACAGCACTGATGCTTATATGTGCAAAACCTGCTATATACCTACTTGTTTCTCTTTCAGGGTGACATCACTGATGCTAGGAAGAACTGCCACAATGATAGGGAGACGAACCCATTGCTTGTCCCTCCAACATATGTTCCAGAGAAGAAGGCAACACATCTTGAGGATGCCGATACAACCCCAAAGTCATGTCTTGATGTAGTGTCGAACTTACTCGCTAATAGAAGTGACACAAGCTCGATGAAGTCGCCGCCTGAATCTGTTCGACTTCTTCATTCTGAAATTCAAGCAGAAAGACATGCTTCCGCTCAAATCCGACTGGAACTCCAATCTCTATGCAAGATTAACAATAAGTACAAGACGTCTATTTATGCTATGCAGCTTGAGTTGGTGGATATAAGCGTCAAACAAGCGCAATCTCATCAGGTTGCTAAGATACTTGCACTGCAGCTCCTGGGCAGGGCTAACCTTTCTTGAACTGTGTTGAAGTGCTGTCGGTTCTGTCTATTATTTTGTCGACGTGTTTACTTCCACTGGTGGCGACCTGCCCAGTGTATGGAATCTGCTGTCTGGTTGCCCTTTATTATCACTGGCAGCGAACTTTGATGCCCAGGGGATGTAATATGCTGTAATTTCTTTGTTGTATAGTCTAGGTTTATTCTTCGTCATGATGCTATAATTTATTTGTCGTATATGTTGTCGTCGCTCTAAGAAAAGGTCGTAATCATCGATCGGAGCGCAATTAGCCAATACGTTAGGTTTATATATATATAATCGATACTAAAACTGGCCGGCCACCAATCGCTATGAATGGGTTGAACCGTGGGCCTACAATCATCTTGGGACATTAGTAGGCCTAGACTTAATCTGGCCCACTATTAGTTTCGGTCTTTAAAAGGCCGAGTAAACTGCTTGCCTTAATTGGGCCAGAAAATAAAATGGGCTTTTAACAGGCTGAGATGTAGATTGAGCCTGAATTTTGGCGAACTAATCATGGGCCGACAGCAGTCTGGAATTTACATCGGCCCATTATTGGCCCAGTGATATGACGGGCCACTAACAGGCTGAAATGTTTTTAGGCCTTGGTGGGCCCAAGAACATGACGGGCTGGAACCAGGCCGGATGCATAACGGGTCAAAATTAGGCCCAACACTATCAAGGGCCTTTAACGGGCTAATAGATAGTTTGGGCTAAAATCTATCCACGAATACTACGGGCCGTTAAGAGGCCGAAAGTCACTACGGACCAGAATTAGGCTCAGATGCAGCTCGGGCCTTTAAATGGCCGAAAGTGAAACCGAACCGAAAGAGGCCCATATGTACACAGGGCCGCTGACAGGCCGAAACTAGTATCGGGCCGAATTGTTAAACGGGCCATTAAGAGGCCGAAGAGCAAAGCAGGCCCCCAATGGGCCCAAAGGCATAATAGCTGTTAAAGGGTCGTATCTATTATGGGCCATAATTTGGCCTAAGATATGAAAGTTGGTTAATGGACCGGATCAGATATGGGCCGTAATTTGTCCCAAACTATTACAGGCTGTTAACGGGCCGGAACTAATATGGGTTGTAAACTGGCCCAAAATATTGCAGGCTTTTAATGGGCCGTATGTGATGTGGGCCATAATTTGGTCTAGAAAATGAATGGGTCGGCTCATTAGATCTGACGAAATCTTGTGGGCCTTTTCCTGGCCGGCTTTTAAACCTATATGGGTCTCTATTGGGTTGTCCCACGTGTCAACATTTCATTGGCGACTCCTGTCCAGTGGACGGTTGACAACTATACCAATGAGGAACTGACACATGGATCCTCCAGTGAATGAGAATTTTACACGTGGAAAATCTCCATTGGTCAGGGCTGTTAACGGGTTATCGGATCCAAACCGGAACCCAGTAGCTTAAGGGCGACCCGTTACGGTGGATGTCACGTGTCGGTTACCCTTGACGAAAACACTTCCATGACGCGCCATTTATCGTCAAGGAAGTGTTCACTTCTGTGATGATTATTTTGGTATTGTCATGGAACACTTCTACGACAGCATAGCTGTGACTATCTTGATTCTGTCATAAAATCGTCATGGATGTACACGCATGACCGAAAACATGACCTACTGTGACAAACACATATCATCACGGAAGTGTATTTTTTTGTAGTGAAATTAGAAAAACCTGGGCAATTTGTATATCAATTTTGTGTAAAAAATTCAGACCAAAAGCATGCTTCTGTGATTTTTTTAAATTCTGGCAATGAGCGCAAAAGTTTCTGTTTTTCAGCAAGATCAAATCAACTATCACCATAGATCATCCCAAAGGTCTTACTTGGCACTTTATTGAAACAAAAGCTATAAAACATGATTACTACAGTATCATAATCATGGGAAAACAAAAAATTCAATAGGGGTAAATGTTGGGTTGTCTCCCAACAAGCGCTTTTCTTTAATGCCTTTCTAGCTAGGCATGATGATTTCAATGATGCTCACATAAAAGATAAGAATTGAAACATAATGGGACCATCATGAAGCATATGACTAGCACATTTAAGTCTAACCCACTTCCTATGCATAGGGATTTTGTGAGTAAACAATTTATGGGAACAAGAATCAACTAGCATAGGAAGGCAAAACAAGCAATACTTCAAAACTTTTAACATAAAGAGAGGAAACTTGATATTATTGCAATACCTACAAGCATATGTTCCTCTCACATAGTAATTCTCAGTAGCATAATGAAGGAACTCAACAATATAACTATCACATAAAGCATTCTTTTCATGATTCATAAGCATAGAAATTTTACTACTCTCCACATGAGCAATTTTCTTCTCATTCATAATAATGGGAGTATCACAAGAAACTCGAATACTATAAATTGTTTCCATATTAAAAGAGTAATGTTCAGAAAAAGGATATTCATAATTATGACAAGTTTTATAAATATAATCATCACTACTTTTTATAACATAGGTGTCATCACAATAATTATCATAAGTAGCAACTTCTTTCTCATCATAATCAATTGAAACCTCTTCCAAGATAGTGGAATCATTACTAAATAAAGTCATGACCTCTCCAAATCCACTTTTATCATTATATTAAGATTCAACACCCTCCAAAATAGTGGGATAATTAATATCTAAAGTTGACACTCTTCCAAACCCACTTTCATAAATATTGCAATCATCATAAATAGGAGGCATGCTATCATAATAAATTTGCACATCAAAACTTGAGGGACTAAAAATATCATCTTATTCAAGCATAGCATCCCCAAGCTTGGGACAAACATTAATTGCAGCAAATAAATTCTCAAACATGTCATTCTCATCAAACATAGCATCCCCAAGCTTGTGGCTTTGCATATCATAAGCATAATCATTATCATCATTAATAGTATGAATAGAACCAATAGTATAGCAATTATTATCATCACAATTTTCCAAGTTGGTGCCGAAAAGATTTTCAAGATTATAAGAAGTACCATTATTTTCCCAATCATAATCATCACAATGAGTAATAGGCATAACAAAATCATCCTCAATAGTTTCTTCGGACATTGTACCATAAGACAAAGAATCAATATCATCATCAAGTATATCATCTTCCACATTTATTTTTGATCCATTCTCATGAGGCATAACAATAATAGGAGCAACATCATTTGGGAGGGATACCTTTTTACCTTTGCATCTCCGTATTTTCTTTTTCTTCTCCACATCATGTGTGGGTTTAACCAACTTTTTGGAGGTCCTTATTGATGAGATTGATTGCATAGGAAGCTCATTCTCGTAACCTGTTTCATCATGAGAGAAAATAGGAGGGAAAGTGGAGAGCTTTACCCTTTCATTAGTATTTCTTTTATATTCTATTGCTTTTCCCATCTTTCTATAGTTGGTAATATAAGCATTTTCATTGCAATTTACCATACAAAACATATAGATTTCCTTCAAATTAGTTTCAACATGGTCTGTGAATATGAATGCTTCAAACCAACTATTTTTATGTGACAATTCTTCACACCCCAAAAATAAACAAAGTTCATTATAAAGTTCAAGGGTGATCAAGTAATTGCAATATTTGGCCATGATTCGATCATGAAAAAGTATGCATTGGAAATTAAGATGACCAACTCTATTGCAAATTTCACAAGTAACGGGATGAAGATTGCATAATTTTGTAGCAAATTCATCTATCACCTTAAGCCACCAATTGGTTTTATCATGTTTATGCTTCTTACAAAATCTATCATCCCTATAAGGCATGTCTTCACAAACTCTATGCACTCCACAAAAGTTGACATGCTTATAAGAAACATCTTTATCATGACTGGTGCAATCATCATTAGTATCATGAATATTCATAGCAAGCACACTAACAACATTGCAATCATGTTTATCATTCAAAGATTTAGTGCCAAACATTTTATTAACTTCTTCTTCTAACACTTGAGCACAATTTTCCTTTCCATCATTTTCACGAAAGACATTAAAAAGATGAAGCATATGAGGCAACCTCAATTCCATTTTTTTGTAATTTTCTTTTATAGACTATACTAGTGATAAACAAGAAACAAAAAGATGTTATTGCAAGATCTAAAGATATACCTTCAAGCACTCACCTCCCCGGCTACGGCGCCAGAAAAGAGCTTGATGTCTACTATGCAACCTTCTTCTTTTAGACTCGTGTTGGGCCTCCAAGCGCAGAGTTTTGTAGGACAGTAGCAATTTTCCCTCAAGTGGATGACCTAAGGTTTATCAATCCATGGGAGGCGTAGGATGAAGATAGTCTCTCTCAAACAACCCTGCAACCAAATAACAAAGAGTCTTTCGTGTCCCCAACACACCCAATACAATGGTAAATTGTATAGGTGCACTAGTTCGGCGAAGAGATGGTGATACAAGTGTAATATGGATAGTAGATATAGGTTTTTGTAATCTAAAATATAAAAACAGCAAGGTAGCAAGTAGTAAAAGTGAGCAAAAATGGTATTGCAATGCTTGAAAACAAGGCCCAGGGTTCATACTTTCACTAGTGCAAATTCTCTTAACATTGATAACATAATTAAATCATATGGCAATCCCTCAACGTGCAACAAAGAATCACTCCAAAGTTTCTATCGGAGAACGTAGGACGAAAACATGCATAAACCCCTATGCATAGATTACCCCAATGTCACCTCGGGAATCCGCGAGTTGAGTGCCAAAACATACATCAAGTGAATCAACAGAACATCCCATTGTCACCACAGAGATCCCATTGCAAGACATACATCAAGTGTTCACTGGTACAGCGAGGTGCTATACAAACGGTTTTTAACCCCTTTTCGCGACGGCATTTGGAACCGTCGCCAAGTGAGTGACTGCGATAGGGGGGTCCTTCCCACACGACCCAGAAACCGTCAGGGATAGGGAGCCACCCAGACGTTGCATCCTTGCAACTCGTTTGTGCTCACATTGCCATCGCAGTCGGTATTCTGTGGTGCTACATTTACGATGTGCGGCCCATCACAAACGGTTCACGATTATAGAACATGTATGATAAGCACATAATCACACACATTCACTTTTCCCAAACCATATACGATAACTAATTAAGAAGATTAGCTAATCGTCGTACAAGTGTCGGACAGGATTACGAAACGTCAAACCGTCGTAACATCGTCGTACATGATAAATATGGCACACGCTATTCCGTGGTGCAACATTTACGATGCATACCACATCAGAAATAGTTCATGGTTGTGAATCGTGTACGATAAGGCAACTATCACAAACGTTTAGTTTGCCCGCACCGTTTGTGATATTTTCTGACATCGCACACGCTTTACAAACGGTAACTGTGTGCATGCTTGTGTTGGGAAACATTGCATGGAAAACAAAAAAAAATTCTACGCACACGCAATGATCTATACATGGAGATGCATAGGAACGAGGGGAAGAGTGTGTCTACGTACCCTCATAGACCGTAAGTGGAAGCGTTTAACAACGCGATTGATGTAGTCGAACTTCTTTGCGCTCCAACCGATCAAGTACCGAACGTACGGCACCTCCGCGTTCTGCACACGTTCAGCTCGGTGACATCCCTCGCCTTCTTGATCCAGCAAGACATCGAGGTAGTAGATGAGTTCCGTTAGCACGACAGCGTGGTGACGGTGATGGTGAAGTGATCTCCGCAGGGCTTCTCCTAAGCACTACGAAAATATGACCGGGGGTGTAAACGGTGGAGGGGGGCGCCGCACACGGCTAAACAATTGTTTGGTTTGTGCTAGGCGCCCCCCTCCCACATATATATAGGTGGGAGGGGGAGGGGAGAGGCCGGGAGGCGCCCCAAGTAGGACCGAATCCTACTTGGGCTCCTCCCAAGCCGCGCGCCCCCCTGCCATATATATCGGAGGGGGGAAGAAAGAGGGGGGAGGAGGAAGGAAGGGGGAATCCTATTCCCTTTCTTTCCTTTCCTTCTTCCCCTTTCCTTCTCCACCTTGGCCGGCCCATATGGGGGGCGCACCAGCCCCTTGTGGCTGGTGTGTTTCCCCTCTTGGCCCATAAGGCCCATATCTTTTGTCGGGGGTGCTCGGAACCCCTTCCGGTGACCCGATAAGTACGCGGTACCCCCCAAAACACTTCCGGTGTCCGAATACCATCGTCCTATATATCAATCTGTACCTCTCGACCATTTCAAGTCTCCTCATCATGTCCATGATCTCATCCGGGACTCCGAACTACATTCGGTCACCAAATCACATAACACATATAATACTATATCGTCAACGAACGTTAAGCGTGCGGACCCTACGGGTTCGAGAACTATGTAGACATGACCGAGACACCTCTCTGGTCAATAACCAATAGCGGAACCTGGATGCCCATATTGGCTCCTACAAATTCTACGAAGATCTTTATCGGTCGAACCATTATGACGACATACGTAATTCCCTTTGTCCATCGGTATGTTACTTGCCCGAGATTTGATCGTCGGTATCTTCATACCTAGTTCAATCTTGTTACTGGCAAGTCTCTTTACTTGTTCCGTAATACATCACCTCGTGACCAACTCCTTAGTCGTTTGCTTGCAAGCTTATGATGTGTATTACCGAGAGGGCCCAGAGATACCTCTCCGAAACTCGGAGTGACAAATCCTAATCTCAATCTATGCCAACTCAACAAATACCTATGGAGATACCTGTAGAGCATCTTTATAATCACCCAGTTACGTGGTGATGTTTGATAGCACACAAGGCATTCCTCCGGTATCCGAGAGTTGCATAATCTCATAGTCGAAGGAATATGTATTTGACATGAAGAAAGCAATAGTAATAGAACTGAACGATCATTATGCTAAGCTAACGGATGGGTCTTGTCCATCACATCATTCTCCTAATGATGTGATCCCGTTATCAAATGACAACTCATGTCCATGGTCAGGAAACCTTAACCATCTTTGATCAACGAGCTAGTCTAGTAGAGGCTTACTAGGGACACAGTGTTTGTTTATGTATTCACACATCTATTTAGGTTTCTGATCAATACAATTCTAGCATGAATAATAAACCTTTATCATGAATAAGGAAATATAAAATAACAACTTTATTATTGTCTCTAGGGCATATTTCCTTCAGCTTGCACACGTTTCCTCTCTGTGAACCGTGTCGGATTATGGTGTATATCACAAATGTTTGTGTTTTACCAACCGTGTGCGTCGTAACGACCTGCAGAGCGTAATTTCACCGTAATTTAATTGTTGCTATTTCAAATTGTACCGGATTTGAATTTGAATGTATGCTATACCTTTATTCATATCCATTAGGTTCAAACAATCAATGCATTATTTGATTCATAGGTACATATGTTCAAGAATTACATAAGAACCAAATAAAGAATGATGAACCACAGTTGTATACTTGTACTATTAAAGACGGTAAAGAAAGAGGCGAAATACATTCTGGTTGCTGAATAAGGTGAAGCGGAATGCCCATATTGTGCCCTCCTCCATGCAGAAGGCACGCAAGACTCTAGTCCAACCCCTTGTGATGGCCGACCGCCCATCCTTCACGGTCTTCATGAAAACATCTAGATAATCATCGTGTTTTGGTAGAAATACTTTAACCTTTGCATGCCCACCAATCATGTAGTTTGAGAGGTAATCTTGAGTAAACTGCTTTGGGAACCACTACAAAGGAAAAAAGATTCATACATTGTCATCTAACACAACTCATTATGGGCAGTAAAAAGAAGGCTGCAGAGTTCTTACTTCCCATCCTGCAGTTCGCTGTTGTCTTGGATAAAGTGTAAACAAATAGTTTAATTGCCATCTTTTGACCCATTTTACTAACAATCTTTATCAGCTTCCTCACTTGATGCTGGTTCATCGATATCTCATTGCCCCATACGCAGAAAGGGTTGAAGCGCGGATCTTTACCAATAACATATGTACCTAAAAGCACCAAGTTAATATTAGAAGCTAAACAGCAATTGCTCAATGATGTAGTACAACACTCTTTTATAATATCTTATAACATCCAATATACTCACATATTAGATGAATTAACATCTTATATTATGGGCCAGAAGGAGTTTATTGCATTTTTACAAATTATCAGCTGATTAACTGTTGCTGTATCCATGGGTTAGAGTTAGTTTGAGCTAGTTTGGGCTCAAATAGCCCTAAAGTATATCCAAACATGAGGGCTAGTTTGAGCTAGTTGCATCTAACCCACCCTAAAAACTATCCCACCCAAGAGGTGCTAATTGGAGCTAGTTCTCCTAGTGCATTTATTGTCAATCTAACCCTGTCATCCAAACACCTCTTTGGATGAAGTTAGTTCAGGGTTAGTCATGAGCTAGAAACTAACTCTAACCTCTAGCTAAGTTGAGTATCCAAACAGGGTTGTGTTGTTGTTGTTGTTGCTGCTCTTCTACGTATATCTAGACATCATTAGAACATTAAGGTAACACTCTTCCTTGTTGCTATGTAGCCTAGGATTGCATATTTAGACATTAAGTACAGTGCATGTTGCTATGTAGCCTCAGATATATTACATATGGCCCTAGATAACCTAATGATAAATGGGTTACAGATATATTTAGTTAAAAGTCTGATTCACCAATTAGTCCCTTATCAGCCCCCGGCCTATATGGTACCAGCTACCGATATCCTGAACAGTGAGTATATATAAGCCATGGGATGAAACTAACCTCGATGGAAAACAGCAGTCGTTCCCAAAATTGTCCAGTGTAAGTACATCGAGAGGCATGTTAAGCACAATAGGCTAAACATCAACCAAATATATCCATGGCAGACAAAATAATCTCAAAAAGATAGCTTCAGTGTGTAGGTTTAAGCACGCTAGTAAAGCAAAACAAGTGGAAAGGTGTGTTAACTGCAACAGGCCTAACATTTAACAACAAGCAAACATAGTCATTCAAACTGGTATTATGCCGGTCTAAGTACACTGGTTATTGTTAAATAAAAATAGAAAGGCGTGTTAACTACAAGATGCAGCAACCAAATGTAGTCATTCATAGTGGTATTGTTGAAACTGGTATTGATGAAATTGAACTGCACAGTTCATACTTGCACATATAGAACATCACGTTGTGAATAACTGGAATAAACAAGGCATACTACGAACAACCAAAGATAGCATTTGAAACTGGACATATGCTAACTACAAACAACCGAACAATCAAAAAACTTTAAAAGAGGCATATGCTAGCTATAACAGGCTTAACAGCAAGCAAATATATGCATTCCTATCAGTATGTTTAAAACTAGATTGATGAAATGTACTGCACAGTAAATAGTTGCACATATAGAGCATCACATTGTGAACAACTGAAATAAACAAGGCATACTGCAAACAACCAAATATAGCAATTAAAACTGGACATATTCTCACTACACTACAAAAGGGACTCGACAAAACAAATCATGGGTTCCCCCCTGTGAAGAGGCACGGCAAAACAAATCATGGGTGTCCTCACTTATCACAGATGGGCTCGTTCCCGTGGGAAGAGCATGGACCCTAGATGCGCTCCATGTTGTCGCAGATGGGCTCCTTCCCCTTGGAAGAGCACGGCTATAGGGTGCCCTCCCTGATGTCGCAGACGGGCTCTTTCCCCTTGGAAGAGCAGATGGGCTCTTTCCCCTTGGAAGAGCCAGAGAGGGTGCCCTCCTCGTGGTCGCCGTCGATGAGGTCTGACTTGGAAGCTGTGGATCCCAAGCCAGCGTCGCAGAACGTGTCCTTTAGAAATGACAAAAGGGGCTCGATGGCGATGTAGGATGGCAAATTCTTGACAGTGAGCCAGAGGAGATCAGCGGCGGGGCCATGGATGAGATCAACGGCGGTTGAACCCGAGGGGTTGGGGGTGGGCCACTTAACATGTGAAATAGCCCGCGTCAGGCCATCGCTGCCGACGACCTCGATGTCGTAGCCGGCATCTGCGACATACCCGCATACTCTAGCCCGCTGATTGAGTGCCTGTGGCCAGTAATGGTCGTCAGCTTCCTCGGCAGCCACCTCGGTGACATCGGGCGAAGAGACCGCGATACACCTCTTTTGGGCCAGTCACTCCTCGAGCTCCACGGGAAGCGTAGCTGGGCTTAGGCTGTGACGCTCTGGAGTGCGGGATGGGGATGGGGATCTGTGGGAAAGGGGGCGTTTGGCAAGCGTCATCTAAGAAAATTAGGGCGGCCTGGGTATGGAGATCGGTGGGTAAGCTGCACGGGCAAACCGGCAGATGTTGACAATGGAGGCCTTGCGGCGGCGACAGCAGCGGCGGCGGCGACCTTTCTAGGGTTTCGAGCGAGGGAGCGGGTGTGTGTGTGTGCGCGCGTGCGCCCGAGGAGGTTTTGGTGTGTGTGTGTGTGTGTGTGTGTGTGTGTGTGTGTGTGTGTGTGGAGGGGGGCGGGGGTGTGTTTGAGGAAATGACGCGGCTACTGAAAATTTTACTATGCGGGAGTCAAACGTGGGAGTGAAATGCCGGCGCTATTGAAAATTTGGATGATGGTGCATCACACACGGTCCAGAAATAACAACCGTGTGTTATGAAACAGAAAAACCCTCGAGGCGGGTAGATATTTTCGAGGGATGCAGGCGGGAGCGGGAACAAGAAACATCACACACGGTCGAAACATAATAACCGTGTGTTATCAAATAGAAAAAACCTGCAGGCGAGTAAATATTTTTGAGAGGGGAAGCCTTGTGGAGCCCAATGTACTGTGCGGATGTGTGTGATAGGGGCACCGACGTGGCACACGGTTAGTGTGAGTGAACCGTGTCTGTTGCGTCATCCGACTTGTCTAATGTTCATAAATTTGGCGAAAATGACGCGGGAGAGGGTCAGAACACGAACACACTTGCTTGTGGACCAAATATATGTATGAAAAGGGTGGTTTGATGTTCAAATACCAAATGCAACTTCGATGTGGCACCTATCTCGCAAAGGCGGCACGTATTGCTTGCCCCCCCCCCCCCCCTCGTGTCGGCAGGAGGGGAATCCTAAGCTATAAATGCATGCCCCCCCCCCCCACGGAGGTTCACCTAGCAAAGTGCAAAGTAGCACTCCCCCCCCCCCCCACACACACACACACACTTTTAGTCGGCGGGCCGGAGAGGGCATCTCACCAAGATGGATCGTAAAACGGACCAAGAATAATCCACCTTGGTCGTACAACCTCTCTCTTGTTGTTGGTCAAAGTGATGGCCGTCCATGCGACCCCGGAGATGGGCTAGCTCGCCAATAATCACGCAAGTAGCTAGTCCCCGAAGACAACCACTGCCTGTGTGTGGCCCAACATATGTATAGAGAGGTGTGTTTGAATACACAATGGAACAACTTTGATGTGGCACCGTGCTTCTGAACCAGAAATCCCCACACTGAGCGAGGGTTAGTTGACGATGCATATGTATGTCACACCACACTTCAAGCTGGTGACAGGGATTCATGCATGCATGCGTGCATAGTATGCGCTCAAACTTAATTAGGTCTGAATCTCACCATGACCTATACTATGATAACATGAACCAAAGGAAGAATCCGCCATGGTAACCTATCTTGTTGTCGGTCAAGGTGATCATGCATGTCCACGCGGGCCCATGAATATATAGGCTTGTCGCCGATAACCACGCGAGGGAGTGTACCATTCGAAGACAACCACTACATGCATATGTATGGAGGTGATGCGTGCATGCATGTTTGAATACCATTTCACAACATTGATGTGGCGCGTGCGTCGAAAATCATACAGTCCCCACACAGAGCGAGATCGGTTCATGACGTGTCATGGTACTAGCCACTTCGACTCGATGGGAGGGATTCATGCGTACACATGCATGTGTGTGCTCAAACTGTATCATGTCATCCCAGAGCATGACCTATATATATACCGTTTTACAAACAAAAAATAATCCCCTCCTAAGTCAAATTAACCTCTCTCGTTGTCAGGCAAAGTAGTGATGGACCAAGCGGGCCCACAGATGGAAAGCATCGATATCGCTGATAACCGCTTAAGTGGGTGCGAGAGGACAACCACCATCGCTTTGCATGTGGGCCAAAACATATGTTGAATACCCAAAATGCACAACTTTGATGTGGCACATGCCTCGAAAACCGTAAAGTCCCCACACAGAGTGAGGTTCATGAAGCGTACTACATATGATGGTCCCCTTCCCCCTCTTCGACACATACTATATGCTCCTACCGTAATACAACCCAAAAAGAATCCTCCTTGATGGTGAAATTAATGAACCTCTCCCGATGTAGGTCAAAGTGATGCATGCATCGACGATGGCCTCGCGGGCCCACAGATGGAAGCGTCACACGTGAGTGTCCTAGGATAACCACCGCCTGCATGCATGTGGCCCAAAGAGGTGTCGTGTGATGTTTGAATAGCCAATTTCACAACTTTGATGTGGCATGTGCCTCGGAAACCGAAAAGTCCCGACACTGAGTGAGGTGTACTTGTTCACGAATGCGTACGTATATTATATATGCTAGTCCCCTCCCACCTCTTCGACGCGTACTATATACTCCCACCATAACACAAACAAAAAAGATTCTACCTTGCTGGTAAAATTAACCTCTCTGTCGGCTGTTGGTCAAAGTGATGGACGACGACCTCGCGGGCCCACAGAAAGCGTCACACGCAAGTGAGTGTCGTGTAGGACAACCATCGACTACATGTGGCCAAAACATGTATGTATGAAAGGGTTGTGTAATGTTTTAAATAACAAATTGACGAATCTGATGTGACACCTGCCTCACAAAATGGCCAACCCACACGGTGGCTCACGACTCGTAGTGTACTGCCAACCACCCCCCACCCCCCAGACGCACACACACACACACACCACGAATCCACCGCAACTACGATGCATGTTAAATTATCCCACGGTGAACATATGTTACCAAAGGAGGGACGTTTTAATTTTGAAAAAAAATAGAGATCATTAAGACGTTTTAGTACATTGATTGATTTTCTAGGGGTATAATCTGCAAAGATCAAATTTAAGCTACATGCACACGTGACAGTGCACCTAAATGGATTGCAAAAACACATGTGTCTCACTGGGTGCATGTTTACTCCCCGTGCAAGAAATTTCAAACATTGAGAATCTTGATTTTTAAATTCTAGTACATCCAAAACTTATTTGAAATTCATGAAACTTATCGTGTTGTCATATGGACACCAATACAAAGTGGCGTTGTACTTTTTTTGTCAAATTTGAGACCAGTTTTCATGTAATCTTTATCTTCTTACAAATGGGAGATTATTAATAATTGGGAACCAATATCGCAAACGGATTATTTATTCGAACCGTGAGCATTAGACCAACAAAGGATACGTGCCATGCTTCGGTTAAGCAATAAAGCGGCAGCATTAATCATCCAAATAGAAAAACAATATATGTGCCACCACGCGACCCGTGTGCCGTGCGAGAAGGCGTGAGTTGACGGGACGCATGCGAGCAATCCGCTGCGCAGGCAGACCGGGAGGCATGCGTGCAGGTGTGTGAATTGACGGGAGGCATGCTCGCTGCGCAGTGTCACCGGGAGGCGTGCGAGTAGCTGTGTGAAACGACGGTAGGCATGCCAGCAGTCCGATGCGTAGGCTCACCGGGAGGCGAGCCAGCGGTTTGACCGCCGCCCGCCTCTCTCCCACTACTCCATATTAATGGCGCGCCCAAGTGGCCGCACCCCCCATCCTCGCCACACACACAATCCTCTCTCTCCGCTTGCATCCTCGACGCCGCTCTCAGTCCTCAAAGCCGTCAGTGTATGAGGATGCCGCCGAAGTGCCCCATCGGAGGGAGTGGCGACGCCAGGGCTGCTGAAGCACCGGAGCACAGCGTGGAGATGGACAGAGGTTGCCGTCACCACCGGTGAGGTATCGCTGCACCCTAATGTCATCGACGGCGTCGTGCTTCCATAGCCGGAGCCGAAGGTCCACACCGACTCCGGTGACGACTCAGGCGACGACCCCGGCGACGACTCCGACGATGATAGACAACCGTTTAGTCATCTATACCCATTTATGTGTCAAATAGATCCTAGGGTTTCTCTGGTTACTCCTGCCTCCCCCTTTTTGGAATAGAAATCCTATGGTTATGTTCTCCCAATCCATGAAATCTGAGTAAGTTTCGTTAGATCCGTGTAGTGTATTGATTGTTTGAATGGTACAAGTGATAAGTGATTAGTTGTTTCATCTGTGCAAATGATTTCTGCTAGTAATCCGACTAGGGTTAGTGTTCGTGCTAATAATTCCTAGCCAGGACTTGACAATTGATTTTGAATGACCTACATATATGTTTGTGCCATTATTTTCTTCAAGATTGGTCTGTACATAGACGATTGTGCTTAAAAATCGAACCATAATCTCTGGATATGTATAAAAAAATAGCCATAAATTCCTAATCCTACTTCACGGCATGTAAACATTGATTTGATGCCAAATTTTGCCAACTGCCAAATGTTCGCTAGAGATTAGTTTGTAAACATTAATTTGATGCCACATTTTTTTTACTATTTGTATAGGTGCTGTCTGACGATGTGGACAGCGAGGATGAAGATGGCCATAGGAGGTACAAGAGGCAAATCCTGAGGGAGCTTTATGCGGGTATGCATAACAAGCGTATTAGGACCTGGGACGGCGGCTATCGATGGTCATTTTGCAACCAAAAGCTTCATGACGCGTATCAAAGTGTTCTGGTGCATGCAAGAGGACAAGCCATTGGCTCCTTCAAGCAGAAGTATTCTCGCAGGGTGGCGCACACCGTGTACGCCGAGTACCTGGAGAAGCTTCGGGATCGTGCCGGCAGATGAGATGAGATGTGGGATCGAACTATGTACGCTTGAGTATGCTTAATGATGGTTGAACTATGCTTGTGTATGCTTATTATCTATGTCTGAGTAAGTTTAATCTATGTTTACTTATGTCTAAATGTGGGATATGGATGCAATCAGTTCGGTTGATGGAATCTACCTCCGTCCTGGTTTATTGGTTCCCTTTGTAATTTATGTTAAATTTTGACCAAAGATTTAACTGACAAAATGTTAGTGCAGGTCAGCAAAAATTATATCGTTGGATGCGTATTTGAACATAGTGTTCAATGATATAATTTTTGGTGACATGCATAAACATTTGTTAGTTAAATCTTTGGTCAAAATTTGGTACAAATTACAAAGGGGACCAATAAACCAGGACGGAGGTAGTACGTCAATCACACACGGTTCCTAAATTGGAACCGTGTGCAATGACTTTCATTTTCCCTGTTACTTCAATCACACACGGTTGGCTCTAGCAAACCGTTGCCTCTGAAACTCTTTGTGGGACAGAAAACCCTCACAACCCAATTCAAAAAAGAAAAAAGAAAACCCTCATCATCCCCACGTCACAAAAACCCTCACCCCGCCCGCCACCCCCTCCGGTCCCCATTCACACCTGCACAAGTTCCTCTGCGTCTATGCATGGCACCGCCTATCGCCGCGGCAACCACTTAGCTCGACGCCTGCCGCCGCCGCCAGGCTGCCGGCAAACCCCACCACATTTCACCACTTCCGCTTGCCGCCGCCTATCTCCATCGACTTTCTCGACGCTGCTCGCGGTCAACCCAGCTCCGCCCGGTTGGGGAATCCGCCGTATTGAGAGTTTTTTCTCATGGACAACAAGGTAACTAATTTAATGAGATATTATCTCATCTTTTATCCCAGTTCATCTGCCTCCTTTAATCACCCGGCCGAATTCGCCGTGAATTCATTTTTATTCGAGCTGATTTGAGGGTTTTCTTTCATTCATAGTGTAAAGTGCGCGGACACATCAGGACTTTGCGGCCTCCGCCAGACATCCATGGAGTTCCATCTCACCATACCAGATGACTTGAGGATGCAAGCGATATGTTCAATCTCACCCTAAATCGGTTGGCATGGCCTACTTTCCTGAATATATACTAAATATTGCTACATTTGGATAAAAGGTGCCACATGCAGCATATACGTCAAAGGGGATTTTTTTCCCTCTTCTTTCTATATTAGGCAAATTAATGATGTATTGTTCTTTCGATTACTCTCATATTTCCATGACATCATCTTTACCCTATCTGTTTAATTATAGATTTTTGTCCTTTGGTTTCAACTGATGTACAGTTCTTTCAATTTGGGCCCATATTTGCATGTTACCATATTTTCTTTAACAATCCTACCATTTTCTGCAGTGCGTCCCTTGCTATGCAACAGAATCTGTAGTACACAATCTTTCCCTTTGCATAATTCAAGACTGCAGGGATGTCATACTAAACACAAACCATGGATTTACAATCGTTGCTACTGTAAGACTTGATGAACGTGGTGACTCCTATTTTGGCACTGGCCTTTGGAAAGAAATTTCTAAGTTTTATGTACTAAAAGCTGGCACTAAAATTGCACTGCACATAAAAGAGCCTGGTCATGAGATATATGCTAACTTCCCCGACGATATCATCCATCCAGACTTTGTTCGAAGTAAGTGTTCTTTTCAAGTATCTGCATGTTGACTTACTCAGCAATATCAAATGAATTGTGTAGTATTTAAGCAACCAATTGTTATTCCATTTCTTACTCTATTCCTACCTACTAACTTCTAGTTACCAATACACTTTTCTATTGCCCTGTTTTAACTAAATATTCCCTGTACTCCCACTTCTATCAGAAAGCGTCACTCACAAGAAGACTCCGGAGGTGGAGAACGGGGCTGCCAACAAGCGGAGGCGGGTCGAGCAAGAACCGCAAGCGACTCCAGCAGGCCTAGACTTCATCAGCAGCCTCCCCGATGATATGTTGACAGTCATCATCTCCCTCCTCCCAATCAAATATGGGGCGCGGACAACTGTCCTTTCCCGGCGGTGGCGCCCCCTATGGAACTCCACCCCTCTCGACCTCATCGACACCCACGAGCTCTGCCATGGCTATCGCAAAAGCTTGGATGCATTCTCCAAGATCCTCGGCAGTCACCCTGGCCCAACCAGAGGCCTTAGCATGGGCAAGTTCCATTCCAACGGCAAGGACCAAGCCAAGCTTGACGACTGGTTCCGATCCCCCGCCCTAGATCAGCTCAAGGAGCTCACTATTGATGATGGGCATATGCGCTCGCTGCCAATGTTCGTGCTCCGCCTCACGCCCACGCTGCGAGTCGGCAAGTTCAGGAACTGCCATTCCCCCTCCCCTTAATGACGCGCCCGCTCTTATTCTACCACGACTGAAGCACCTCGAGCTCGTCGCCGTCTGCCTCCCAAACGGTGACATGGAGCGCCTGCTCCGTGGCTGTACTGCACTCGAGTACCTTCATCTTCAAGCGATCAATGGGTTGAGTAGCTTCCACATCACCTCCATGACTCTCTGGACTATTTATGTGTGTTGCTGGAGCTGCAAGAAGACATCACAAGATGTGTACCACGGTATGGTCATTGAGGACACACCTTCACTTGAGAGATTACTTGTAGTTGATCAAGAAGGTCCAACAAGAATCAATGTCATTTTTGCGTTGAAATTGACAGTGGTGGGCTACTCGTCTGACAAATACTCCGAACTTGTTATTGGATCCACACCCATTCAGGTACAACAGCCGCCTTCTACCTCTCCTTCTAGAAATTAACATTATTTCTAATTTTGAAGATGTATGTTCGTCTGTCATCCAGAAAATGATTCCAACAAGCTTGACCCCGAAACTGCGCACACTGAAGGTCTTGGCACTAGAATCTATCGGCCCCAACCTGGAGCAAGTTGTCAGTTTCCTGAGATGCTTTCCGTGCCTGGAGAAGCTATATATCAAGGTGATGTTCCTTTCCTGTTAAATGTTAACCATAAGGGAGTTCAATTTGTGACACCTTTTTCCAAGTTTACAATGATAATTTACTATGATTTCTGAAGGATTTTTTGGAGGATTTTAGTACATACATGTTCCCCCCCCCCTATTGGTTGCTTGATCCATATGGTTACAATCCATAAGCATTTCTCCTTTGGATTCATCTGTACTAGTTTTCTTAGGGAACTTTTCATCCACTTCAACCTCTTGTGAAGAAGGCTACATTTTTCTAGATTGTAATCAAATGCCCATGTTAATCATGTCGGATCGAAGATGGCATGTTAGTGCATTTTACAAATCCTGCAAACCAAATAGGCCTGTAGTAGTGTTCAAAACTGCATGTAGGCACTAACACGTTTTCTTCTTTTGCAGATAAGATTAAGCCCGGTGGTGGATAATGTGATACAATATAACAATCACATCGAATGCCTAGATCTGCATCTCTCAGAAATTACTTTGAACTCCTACCGAGGGACCTTACCGGAGATTATATTCGCCAGGTTCTTTGTTGTCAGAGCAAGGGTGCTGAAGGTAATGAGGTTTGCCCTACATTTATTTCGCAAAAATGAATGGTTTGTTGATCAGCGCCGGCGGCTGCGGCAGAATGGAATAGGCTCCAAAAATGCTGAATTTCATTTTGGAACTTCAGATGACAGAGTAATCGGAAGTCATTGTGTCAACCCCATACATGACTTCACAGTGGCAGACCCCTTTGCAAAAATTATGAGGTTTTGAAACCAGACTTATAAGTGGTAATATTAGTTTGAACCTCTCTAATATCCATGTTCAGCGGATCAGCGTGAGCGTTTGCAGCTGATGAGCTGAATTTCATTTCTAATCAGTTTGAACCTTGTAATCTTCAAATTTGAGCCATATAACTCTGGAATTTGAACCTTGTAATATTTCGAGATTTTGTGGTACAATCGTTGAAATGGCATCGTATGAGACTCGTATATTGGTAGCACTATTTTGACCTTAATATGCAATGGACTTAGATTTTATTAACCATTCTCAAATCTATTTACCTTGTCGATCTCATAGCACACGATCTGTATAGCTAACTCGACTGTGATCTTCGACATTATTGCACACAGTTGGTTTCTTCAACCGTGTGCCCTGTAGAGCGCATAATTAATTATCGCACTCGAGTGTCCATCATCACCCTTCTGTGTAACTTTGACCTCATCACCCACGGGTAAACTTATGACCGAAGTCATTCCACACACTTCATTTTTACAAAGCTTTTTGCCAATAAACACCCACGATTTATCCCTCTTCTAGCCGACGCATGGCCAAACTAGCCGGGCGGGAAGCTTGCGCGGTAGCGCGGGAACAGGCTCATCGATGATACATTTGGCGCCTCTTCGAGCCCACGTGTGGTCAAATGAAACGCGTGCGGTGCGGTGTTGTCAAGCATGCACTGGAATCCTTCGCTATGAATGCGGTGACAAGACGCGACGATTACAGGCCTGCCGGCCCCCATTTATTACAGCGGCCATTTAACCCTTGTGTCTCTTCAACCTTTCGATCACGCCCCACCATTGCAAGAAGCACATCCACCACGACAAATTCTTAGAGGGTATCCTACGCGACTCCAATGGCGCTCCGAGCGGCTGCCGATGACGAGCAGCAGTTCACCATGCATGCAGTGGTGGACACCCACAGAAGGTTCACGGAGCTCTCAGTGGTGTACACCAACAACCCGGTCTGGGTGGAGCACTCCATCCACATCATGGAGTTGTTGCTTGCTGAGGAGAAGTACAAGGTGGTCGGATTCGACCTCGAGTACACCCGCGCTCGTGCTGGGTCTCGTCCCAAGGTCGCCGTCGCCCAGATATGCGTGTGCGATCACGTCCTCGTCTACCACTACTGCCTGGCCACAAGGCCTTGCGAGCATTTCGCCAGGTTTGTCAACAGCCCCCACTACATGTTCACTACGGTGGACATCACCAATGATGTAAAGGTGCTCAAGAATTAGGGCATCGCCTGCCAGAATCTTGTCGACATCCAGGGCCAATACAAGATCTGGGGCAGCAACGAGCATGAGAAGGACTCACTGGTTCACCTCGCCGAGGCCATCATCGATCCCTACTATAGAGACATGAAGGATTCCTGCAACAAGGACAAGCATGCTTGGCACTCGGTCTGGATGGAGAAACTCGACAAAGCTCGCGTCGTGTACGCGGCCAAGGAGGCATACATGAGCTACGAGGTATATAGGCGGATCGTTGATATGAGGAAGTGCCTCCTTCCCCAAAACGGCCAGGGATCCAGCCGGAAGTAGAGCAATGGCAAGCATCGTCGCAACAAGAAGTAGATGATTAGATGCTCGTTTCTCCTAGTTTAGTATGCATGTAATTGCTTACTTTGGTGTGTGGAAATGTTATGTGTGTAGTCACTTGTGTAATTGTATGCTTAATTTGGTTTTGCAATGCTGTCTTTTTAAGTATATATGTTGATGCTCTGTAGACAGAGCGTAGATGTTGTGCGAACAGAGCAAATCACATCGCACACGGACTAAACAATGGAACCCGTCGGTGATGATTTCATCAATCATTGACAATTGTATACCAGCAATCGTTTTCTCACAACACACACGGCTTGTTAATAGGAATCGTTTGTGTTGTTATCGGTCTTCCCACACATTTCCGATTACAGACCTGTTTGTCGCGTATCACACACATCTTGTTAAGTTGAACCGTTTCTGTTCTCTTCCCTAATCGAAAACAGTTCATTCGAGTGAATCGTATGCCATATATCACACACACCTTGATCTGGCTGGCCGTTTCTGTTGCTTTCCCTAATAGCAAACAGTTCATCAGAGCGAACTGTATGCCGTATATCACACACACATTGATATGGCTGCCCGTTTCTGTTGTTCTGTCTAATCGCAAACAGTTCGTATGGATCAACCGTATGCCCAGCATTGCACACGCAACTAAAATCTGAACCGTGTTTGATGTATCCACCATCGCAAATGTTTTGCATCTTTTTTGATGGTTTTTTACATCACCGTTTGCGATTAATGCATCACACACAGTTTCATCAAAGGGTCTCTGATCGTAGTGTCGCGTTAGCAGCATCCTGCAGTAGTGGTTCTCAAATCCAATACTCAATCCAACATAACGAAACCTCAAAGAGCAAGACTCAATTCGTCACAAGAAGGTAGAGAGGGAGAAACACCATATCATCCAACTATAGTAACAAAGCTCGCAGTACATCAAGATCATGCCAAATCAAGAACACGAGAGAGAGAGAGAGAGAGGTAAAACACATATCTACTGGTACATGCCCTCAGCCCCGAGGGTGAACTACTCCCACCTTGTCATGGTGGCCGCCGGGATGATGAAGATGACCTCCAGTGATGATTTCCCCCTCTGGCAGGGTGCCAGAATGGGGTCTTGATTGGTTTTTCGTGGCTACAGAGGCTTGCAGTGGCGGAACTTCTCATCTAGGGTTCTTTTCGGGGGTTTTGGTATTTATAGGAATTTTTGGTGTCGGTCTCACATCAAGGGGGTGCCCGAGGGGGTCTTATGACCCACAAGTATAGGGGGTCTATCGTAGTCCTTTGGATAAGTAAGAGTGTCGAACCCAACGAGGAGCAGAAGGAAATGACAAGCGGTTTTCAGCAAGGTATTATCTGCAAGCACTGAAATTATCGGTAACAGATAGTTTTGTCATAAGATAATTCGTAACGAGTAACAAGTAACAAATGTAACAAAGGTGCAGCAAGGTGGCCCAATCCTTTTTGTAGCAAAGGACAAGCCTGGACGAACTCTTATATAAAGCAAAGCGCTCCCGAGGACACATGGGAATTGTTGTCAAGTTAGTTTTCATCATGCTCATATGATTCGTGTTCGTTACTTTGATAACTTGATATGTGGGTGGACCGGTGCTTGGGTGTTGTCCTTACTTGGACAAGCCTCCCACTTATGATTAACCTCTCTCGCAAGCATCCGCAACTATGAAAGAAGAATTAAGATAAATCTAACCATAGCATGAAACATGTGGATCCAAATCAGCCCCTTACGAAGCAACACATAAACTAGGGTTTAAACTTCTGTCACTCTAGCAACCCATCATCTACTTATTACTTCCCAATGCCTTCCCCTAGGCCCAAATCATGGTGAAGTGTCATGTAGTCGACGTTCACATAACACCACTAGAGGAAAGACAATATACATCTCATCAAAATATCGAACGAATACCAAATTCACATGATTACTTAAAACAAGACTTCTCCCATGTCTTCAGGAACAAATGTAACTACTCACAAAGCATATTCATGTTCATAATCAGAGGATTAATAATTATCATTAAGGATCTGAACATATGATCTTCCACCAAATAAACCAACTAGCATCAACTACAAGGAGTAATCAACACTACTAGCAACCCACAGGTACCAATCTGAGGTTTTGAGACAAAGATCGGATACAATAGATGAACTAGGCTTTGAGAGGAGATGGTGCTGGTGAAGATGTTGATGGAGATTGACCCCCTCTTGATGAGAGGATCGTTGGTGATGATGCTAGCTTCGATTTCCCCCTCCGGGAGGGAAGTTTCCCCGGCAGAACAGCTCCGTCGGAGCCCTAGATTGCTTCTGCCCAGGTTCCGCCTCGAGACGGCGGTGCTTCGTTCCTAAAGCTCTCTCTTGACTTTTTCCAGGTCAAAACACATCATATAGCAGAAGATGGGCATCGAAGGCCTGCCAGGGGGCCCACAAGCCACAGGGGCGCGCCCCCCAGGCTTGTGGCCTCCTGGTGGGTCCCCTCTGGTATTTTCTTCGCCCAATATTTTTTATATATTCCAAAATAATTCTCCATAAATTTTCAGGACTTTTGGAGTTGTGCAGAATATGTCTCTCGGATTTGCTCCTTTTCCAGTCCAGAATTCCAGCTGCTGGCATTCTCCCTCTTCATGTAAACCTTTTAAAATAAGAGAGAAAAGGCATAAGTATTATACCAAAATAGGTAATAACAGCCCATAATGCAATAAATACCAATATAAAAGCATGATGCAAAATGGACGTATCAACTCCCCCAAGCTTAGACCTCGCTTGTCCTCAAGCGAAAGCCGAAATCGATAATCATGTCCACATGTTTAGAGATAGAGGTGTCGATAAAATAAAATACGGACATGAAGGCATCATGATCATCTTTAGAACAGCAACATATTGTTATATAACTTCTCATGCTAAAGTAACAATTCGTTCACAAGGTAAAGTATGAAACAAGAACTTTATTGGAAACTAACAAACTATGATCTCAGTCATTGAAGCAATTGCAATTTATCATAACATAAGAAAGAGTCCATATAAGAACTTTTCAGCAAGTTCACATACTCAACTATCATTTAATCTTTCACAATTGCTAACACTCACATGATACTTATGAGATCAAAGTTTCAATCGGACACAGAGAAAGATAGGGGCTTATGGTTTCGCCTCCCAACCTTTTACCTCAAGGGTAATGTCAACAATAATAGCTTATGAATATGTACATCCGAGTGGATATATATATTTGGTTCTCCCCCCAACATAAAGTGCTTGCCAAAAAGAAAAAGTATAAAAAAGGAATAGGTGAAAATCACCATGACTCTTGTATTAAGGAAGAGGGTAAATAAAAGATAGGCCCTTCGCAGAGCGAAGCATAGGTTGTCATGCGCTTTTATGGTTGGATGCAAAAAATCTTAATGCAAAAGAACGTCACTTTATATTGCCGCTTGTGATAAAGAACTTTATTATGCAGTCCGTCACTTTTATTTCTTCCATATCACAAGTTCGTATAAAGCTTATTTTCTTCGCACTAATAGATCATACATATTTAGAGAGCAATTTTTATTGCTTGCACCGATGACAACTTACTTGAAGGATCTTACTCAATCCATAGGTACGTATGGTGGACTCTCATGGCAAAACTGGGTTAAGGAATGTTTGGATGCACAAGTAGTATCTCTACTTGGTGCAAAAATATTTGGCTAGCAAGGGGTGAGAAGCAAGCTCAACATGTTGGAGGATCCATAATAATATAACTTCTATTCGGATATAAAGAAACATAGCCCATTACGTTGTCTTCCTTGTCCAACATCAACCTTTTAGCATATAATATTTTAATGAGTGCTCACAATCACAAAAGATGTCCAAGATAGTATATTTATATGTGAGACCTCTCTTTCTTTATTACTTCCTATTAATTGCAACAATGACCAAAACTATGTTTGTCAACTTTCAACAAATTTCATGCGACATACTTCTTATATGTGAAGTCGTCCCTTCCCATAAGATCATTATATAATCTTTTATTTCTTTTATTCTTTATTTCTTTTTCTCATGATCATAGCAAGAAAGCAAAGTCCTCAACTCAAAACTAATCTTTATTATATATATATATATATATATATATATATCTCAGACTCGATTACATAGAGGGAACATAAAGCAAAACTCAAGGCTAGATCATACTAAAACTTTATTCTACTAAATCAAGATATAACCAAAAGGATCGAACTAAGAAAAATGATAAAGGTAAAGGTTTGATGGTGATACGATACCAGGGCACCTCCCCCAAGCTTGGCAGTTGCCAAGGGGAGTGCCCATACCCATGTATTTAGATCACTTTCTTCGAAGGTGGTGATGATGGAGTTTCGGTTAGCTTGATTAAGCTACCCTTCAGATCCTGCAATTCTTGGAGTACACGTTGAAGCATAATTGCATTCTTCTGAATCTCCTCTAAAAGATGCTTGTTTTCTGGCCACCATGAGCTTTTCCCTGCACCACTTTCACTTGGACGGGATATATCCCAATTGGAGGGTGTGTGTGTGCGAGGTGTATTCTCCACTCCATAATTATGAACCAACTTATGAAAGTTGTTCCGATGTAACCTGTGTAAGGGCCTCCTGGGAGGAAGTCCTTCTTGTATCTTTTGGCCTTCATGGTTGCTTGTAGTCCCTACGGCTTGATGGGGATTGGGAATAGTGGAGATGCCAGCCAGAGTGCCTCTCTCCGAAGCCGGAGGGTGGACCTCAAGTGAATCCCCTTGATCTTCTTCCATCGTGGCTTCCTCGGTCTCCGCCCTTCTGAGTTCCATCTGCATCAACCAAGCATCGTCTTCCACATTGTTGGAGGAGGAGGAAGACATGATGCCTGGCCTTGAAAACTCTGGTAGAAAACAGCTCAAATGAAAACAGGAGATATTGTCGTGGTACGGTGGTCAAAACCTTCGGGAGATTATGTAATGAATTTTTACCGACCAAAAGAAGTGTTCCACAAGAAAACGGAGTCCGGAGGGCACACGAGGTGGCCACAAGCCACAGGGGCGCGCCCAGGGGGGTAGGGCGCGCCCCCCAGGCTTGTCGCCTCCTCGTGCACTCTTCGGACTACTTTTAATTTTTCCAATTTTTTAAATATTCCAAAACGGAGAAAAATTGCCATTGGAAAAGTTTTGGAGTCGGTTTACTTACCGTACCACATACCTATTCCTTTTCGGGGTCTGAAACATTCTGGTAGGTCTCCCTTATGTACTCCTCCGGTGTTATGGTATTAATAATATTGGTCTCAACATTTATGGGAGTACCTGAGATATAATGTTTGATTCTTTGCCCATTTACCACCTTCGGGTTGGTGCCTTCGGCGTTGTTGATTTTGATGGCACGGAATGATAAACTTCCTCGATAATGTAAGGACCTTCCCATTTAGAGAGAAGTTTTCCTGCAAAAAATCTTAAATGAGAATTGTATAGCAAGACATGGTCACCTACATTGAATTCACGCTTTTGTATTCTTTTATCATGCCCTCTTTTAACTTTTTCTTTAAACAGCTTGGCATTCTCATAGGCTTGGGTTCTCCATTCATCAAGTGAGCTAATGTCAAATAACCTCTTTTCACCGACAAGTTTGAAATCATAATTGAGCTCTTTAATTGCCCAATATGCTTTATGTTCTAGTTCAAGAGGTAAGTGACATGCTTTTCCATAAACCATTTTATATGGAGACATACCCATAGGGTTTTTATAAGCAGTTCTGTAAGCCCATAATGCATCATCAAGTTTCTTAGACCAATTCTTTCTAGATCTGTTAAAAGTCTTTTGCAAGATCAATTTAATTTCTCTATTGCTTAATTCTACTTGACCACTAGACTGAGGATGATAAGGAGATGCAATTCTATGGTTGACATCATATTTAGCAAGCAATTTATGGAAACCACCATGAATAAAGTGTGAACCACCATCAGTCATTAAATATCTAGGGACTCCAAACCTCGGGAAAATAACTTCTTTAAGCATTTTAATAGAAGTGTTATGATCAGCACTACTAGTTGGAATAGCTTCTACCCACTTAGTAACGTAATCAATAGCAACTAAAATATGTGTATACCCATTGGAGGAAGGAAAAGGTCCCACATAATCAAAACCCCAAACATCAAATGGTTCAATAACAAGTGAATAATTCATAGGCATTTCCTGACGTCTACTAATATTACCAATTCTTTGACATTCATCACAAGACAAGACATACTTATGAGCATCCTTGAAGAGAGTAGGCCAATAAAAACCAGATTGTAATACCTTGTGTGCAGTTCTATCTCCAGCATGGTGTCCTCCGTAGGCCTCGCAGTGACACTTACATAGGATATGTTCCTGTTCATGCTCAGGTACACAACGTCTAATAACACCATCTACTCCTTCTTTATAAAGGTGTGGGTCATCCCAAAAGTAATGTCTTAAATCATAGAAAAACTTTTTCTTTTGCTGGTATGTGAAACTAGGTGGTATAAATTTAGCAACAATGTAATTAGCATAATCAGCATACCATGGAGTACTACAAGAAGCATTTATGACAGCTAATTGCTCATCAGGAAAGCTATCATCAATAAGTAGTGGGTCATCAAGAACATTTTCTAACCTAGACAAGTTTTCTGCTACGGGGTTCTCAGCTCCCTTTCTATCAATAATATGCAAATCAAATTCTTGCAGCAAGAGAACCCATCTAATAAGTCTAGGTTTAGCATCTTTCTTTTCCATAAGGTATTTAATAGTAGCATGATCAGTGTGAACAGTTACTTTAGAATCAACAATATAGGCTCTAAACTTATCACAGGCAAAGACAACTGCCAAAATTTCTTTTCAGTAGTAGCATAATTTCTTTGAGCACTATCTAGAGTTTTGCTAGCATAATGAATAACATTCAATTTCTCATCAACTCTTTGTCCTAGAACAGCACCAACAGCATAATCACTAGCATCACACATAATTTCAAAGGGTAGGTTCCAATCAGGTGGTTGAACAATAGGTGCAGAAATCAAGGCTTTCTTAAGGATTTCAAATGCTTCTACACAATCATCATAAAAAATAAATGGAACATCTTTTTGCAAGAGATTAGTGAGAGGCCTAGAAATTTTAGAGAAGTCTTTAATAAACCTCCTATAGAAACCAGCATGACCAAGGAAACTTCTTATACCTTTGATAGCTTTAGGACACGGCATTTTTTCAATAGCATCAACTTTAGCTTTATCAACTTCAATACCTCTTTCAGAGATTTTATGCCCCAAAACAATACCTTCATTAACCATAAAGTGGCACTTCTCCCAATTCACGACAAGATTAGTTTCTTCACATCTCTGCAAAACTCAATCAAGGTTGCTTAAGCAATCACCAAAAGAAGTTCCGTAAACGGAGAAATCATCCATGAAAACTTCAACAATCTTTTCACAAAAGTCAGAGAATATAGCAGTCATACATCTTTGAAAGGTAGCAGGTGCATTACATAAACCAAAAGGCATACGTCTATAAGCAAAGGTACCAAAAGGGCAAGTAAAAGTAGTTTTTTCTTGATCCTCTTTTGACACAGGTATTTGAGAGAAGCCAGAATAACCATCTAGAAAGCAGAAGTGTGTATGTTTGGATAATCTTTCTAGCATTTGATCAATAAAAGGTAGAGGGTAATGATCTTTTCTAGTGGCTTTGTTTAATTTTCTAAAGTCAATTACCATTCTATAACCTGTAACAATTATTTATGGGATCAATTCATTCTTATCATTGGGAACAACAGTAATACCTCCCTTCTTAGGGACACAATGGACAGGACTTACCCATCTACTATCAGCAATAGGATAAATTATACCTGCTTCCAGAAGCTTTAGTATTTCATTTCTTACCACTTCCTTCATCTTGGGATTTAACCGTCGTTGGTGATCAACAACTAGTTTAGCATCTGGCTCCATATTAATTTTGTGTTGACATAGAGTGGGACTAATGCCCTTAAGATCATCAAGAGTATATCCAATAGCAGCACGGTGCTTCCTCAGAGTTTTCAATAATTTCTTTTCTTCATGCTCTGAAAGGTTAGCACTGATAATAATAGGATATATCTTCTTTTAATCAAGATAAACATATTTCAGAGTATCTGGTAATTGTTTAAGCTCAAACACGGGATCACCCTTGGGTGGAGGAGGATCCCCAAGAATCTCAACAGGCAAGTTGTGTTTCAAAATAGGCATTTGATTAAAGAATATTTCATCTAATTCCTTCCTTTCACTCATAAACATATCATTTTCATGGTCTAGCAGATATTGTTCTAAAGGATTAGTAGGAGGCACAACAATAGAAGCAAGACCAATAATTTCATCTTTACTAGGCAATTCTTTGTCATGGGGTTGTCTACGAAATTTAGAGAAATTAAACTCATGAGACACATCCCCAAAACTTACAGTAACAATTTATTTCTCACAATCTATCTTAGCATTAACAGTGTTCAAGAAAGGCCTGCCAAATATAATAGGACAAAAATCATCTTTTGGGGAACAAAGAACAAGAAAATCAGTAGGGTATTTTATTTTCCCACACAAGACTTCAACATCTCTAACAATCCCAATTGGTGATATAGTATCTCTATTAGCAAGCTTGATAGTAACATCAATATCTTCTAGCTCAGCAGGTGCAATATCATTCATAATTTCTTGATATAAAGTAAAGGGAATTGCACTCACGCTAGCACCCGCGTCAGATAAGCCATGATAACAATGATCTCCTATTTTAACGGAAACAACAGGCATGCCAACAACAGGTCTATGTTTATCTTTTTCGTCGGGTCTAGCAATTCTAGCAGCTTCATCACAGAAGTAAATAGCATGCCCCACAATATTATCGACCAAGAGATCTTTAACCATAGCAATACTAGGTTCAACTTTAATTTGTTCAGGGGGTGTAGGTGTTCTAGTATAACTCTTTCGAACCATAGTTGAAGCTTTAGCATGTTCCTTTATTCTAACAGGGAAAGGTGGTTTCTCAATATAAGCAGTAGGAATAATAGGATCAAAATTATAAGTAATGGTTTCTTCTTCAACTTTAATAGGTTCCACTACTTTCACTTCAATGGGTGGATGATATTTAAACCACTTATCCTTAGGGAGATCGACATGAGTAGCAAGTGATTCACAGAAGGAAGCTACTATCTCAGAGTCAAGTCCATATTTAGTGCTAAATTCACGGAAAACATCGGTATCCATAAAAGATTTAACACAATCAAACTTAAGGTTTATACCTGACTCCTTACCTTTGTCGAGTTCCCAATCTTCATAATTGCATTTAATTCTTTCCAATAAATCCCATTTGAATTCAATAGGCTTCTTCATAAAAGAACCAGTACAAGAAGTGTCGAGCATGGATTGATCATTACGAGAAAGCCGAGCATAAAAATTCTGAATAATAATTTCTCTTGAGAGCTCAAGATTGGGGAATGAATATAACATTGACTTCAGCCTCCCCCAAGCTTGAGCGATACTTTCTCCTTCATGAGGCCAAAAATTATAAATATAATTACGATCACGATGAACTAGATGCATAGGATAAAACTTCTGATGAAATTCCAATTTCAATCGGTTGTAGTTCCATGATCCAATATCATCATATAGCCTATAACATGTCAATGCCTTCTCCTTCAAAGATAAAGGGAAGACCTTCTTCTTGACTTCATCCTCGGGCAAACCTGCAAGCTTAAATAATCCACAAACTTCATCCACATAGATTAGATGCATATCAGGATGTAGTGTTCCATCTCCTGCATAAGGATTAGCTAGCAGTTTCTCTATCATACCCGAAGGAATTTCATAATAAATATTTTCAGTAGGTTCAGTAGGTTGAGGGGCAACTCTTTGCTCTTCCTGTCGGGGTGAAGATACCCCGAACAAACCCCTCAAAGGATTATTTTCCATAGCAACAAGTGACAGTAAATTTCAGCACACTATATAAATGTTTTCTTACCAAATTCCACTTACCAAAGGCACTTCACTCCCCAGCAATGGTGCCAGAAAAGAGTCTTGATGACCCACAAGTATAGGGGATCTATCATAGTCCTTTCGATAAGTAAGAGTGTCGAACCCAACGAGGAGCAGAAGGAAATGACAAGCGGTTTTCAGCAAAGGTATTCTCTGCAAGCACTGAAATTATCAAAACAGATAGTTTTGTGATAAGATAATTCGTAACGGGTAACAAGTAACAAATGTAACAAAGGTGCAGCAAGGTGGCTGTGACGCCCCCGGCTTAATCGTGCACTAACCATATACGTAAATGCACACGATCAAGCCTAAGGACTCAATTGAAGGAATCACAACACAACTCTAAAACATAAATAAAGTGATACAAGCTTTATATTACAAGCCAGGGGCCTCGAGGGCTCGAATACATAAGCTCGTGTACAAGCGTCAGTGGAAGCATCAGATATCTGAGTACAGATATAAAAGAAAACACAGATAAGCCTTTAAGAAGGCGGGACAAAAGAAAACACTATGATCGAAATGCGCAGGCCTCCTGCCTGGGACCCTCCGATCCTACTCCTGGTCGTCGGCAAGCTCATAGTAGTAACCACCCTCGGGGTGGTAGTAGTAGTCGTCGGCGGGGTTAGCTGTCTCCTGGGCTCCGTCGTCTAGTTGCATCAAACGTATATGGGGAAAAAGAGGAAGCAAAGCAACCGTGGGTACTCATCTGAAGTACTCAGCAAGCAAGGATCTACACTACATATGCAACATTTTCAAGGAAAGGCTGTACATGTGGACTGGGCTGCAGAAATGCCAGAATAGAGAGAAGGCCTAGTCCTATCGAAGACTAGCATCTTCAGCGGTCTTGCAGCATTAGAAGAGTGTAGATTAGTACAGTATAAAGTAGTAGCAGTAATCAGTATCAACCTCGGCCAGAGATCCTTTCTCGACTCCCTGCGATAAAGCAATCCCAGAGCCATACTATCCATTTCTCATCACAAGTATCCAGTTCTAGTTGTATCGATCGGGATACAACTCCGAGCGTCCGTTATCGAGGATCGGCTATGCATAGATTAGTTCTTGCCTGCAGGGGTGCACCAACTTACCCACCACGCTTGATTAACTCTGGCCAGACACAATTTTCTGGGTCATGCCCGTCCTCGGCCAAACAATACGCCGCAACCCGACCTAGGCTTAACAAAGAGGTCAACATGTCGTACTAAACCTATGCGCCCAGGGGGCTGGGCCCCTCGCCCTGAGTGCTCCTGCACGTTACGTTCACGGCCGAGAGCAGACCTAGCAACCCACACTATCAAGGCGGTTGCTTAACGCGGTCCAACCCGGCGCGTGTCGTTCCTTGCTGACGTCCAGTAAGCTTCGGCTGATGCCACAACGCAGAGTGCCCATAACTGTTCCCACGTGATGGTTAGTGCTATCGGGCCAGAGGCCCACTCGGATCAAATATCCAAACCGTTAGTGAATTAGGAGCGCGCGATAACGAGCAGAGACTCATGATCGATGTGACCCCGTCGCCCCGTCTCGAGGACTTGCGGCAAGGGCTGAGAATGCCCGGCCACGCCTCGTAATTATCTTGCGGGTACTCTCTCTGGCCACCCAACTACACATCAATCGCATCACATGCTCGCGCGGGTACCCCTCAGGGTCGACCCAACTTTATCATGGTTCATGGTTAAAGCCATAGTAACTGTGTGTCCAAACACCAGGGGGGAAACTAAGGAATCACCCTCGACGGATTCCACCTGATGTAGTCGTCAAGGTGAACTAAGGAGGAATCACCCTCGAGGTTCACACTTGAGGTGTTGCACAACGGCGTCGTTATCGGGAGTGGTGAAGGAGGAATCACCCTCGATGACCACGTCCAAATAGCTACTCTACAGAGTTAACATCAGAAGTGCTAAACGAGGTATCACCCTCGGCACTCGATAGTAACGCTGCAGTGTCGTACAACTAAGGGGGGTGATGTGCGGTGCCGGGGCCTGGTTGTTGAGTCTTCTAATGATCCAGTGGGGCAACCGGGACAAGTGAGGGTCACTGGGGTCTCTATCCAGCCTATACTAAGTTGTTTAGGATAAGCAGGTAAGGTATCAATAGCAGGTTACAATAAACAGGCTTTGCATCAGAATAGGTAAATCAGTAGCAGCAGCAATTCTAATGCAAGCACAAGAAAGAAGAGAATAGGCGATATAGGCATGCTCAAGGGGGGGTGCTTGCCTGGTTGCTCGGCGGCAAAGGCAAGGTCGTCAATGGTGTCGTTGGGCTCCTAAGCTACGTCGGTCTCGGGGACTGCGTCGGTACCGAGGTCTACCGAGAGAGAAGAGGGGGAGGAAACAAATAAATACACAACAAACATATGCATCACAGAGCATGCTATGCTAACGTGCAGTGCAGGGTTGCCTAAAGACATGTCTAAATCATTTTAGTTATTTTAGGATTAAAGGTCAAATTATTAACCGGTGTATATGCACTATTCATCTACCGGAAACAGGCTAAAAGTTGCGGGTTCACCTCCGTAGAGGGTCCCGACACGGAAACAGATGGCACGGTCAGATTCGTCTCGTCGTTCTGAGCAACTTTCATATATAAAGTTTTTTCATCCGAGCTACGGTTTATTTTCTATGACTTTCTAAAGTTTTAAAGAATTTCTGGAATTTATTTTATTTAACAAAAAAGAATCAATGCGTCGGAATCACATCAGCATGGGGTCCTTGCTCCGGATCTCGCCCCCCCCCCCCCCCGGTGCGAAAGAGTTGGTTCTGTAGTTTGAGAATTCTACTAATTCCAAGTATTCCATTATTATTATTAAATAAGAGAATATAAAAAGTAAAGAGGAGAAGAGATAACCAGAAGAATTGTGAGAAATAAGTTAATTTATCAAGTTGAGGCATTTCGATTTGGATTTCAAATAAGAAAGAAAAAAAAGACTCCGAACCATACTTTTGCTATTTTATATCTATACAAAAAGAGATTTACTTTCCAAAATGGAATCTTTGCCATTTCTGATGTGAATGAGGGAGGTTGTCTGCCTGGGTAGGGGTGACCGGAACCCTCCCAAGTCATCGCTCAAGAAAGCACCACAGTCACACGAGAAAGAGTTTGGACTATGACGAAGACGAGCAAGCCTTTGTTGGGGAGTGATCGGGGAAGAGTCGAGTACAAGAGGAAGGTGGAAGGAAGAAAGCGCCAGAAGCGCCAGGTGCGAAGATAGACCATCAAAGAACTCCACAGCAGAGCAAAAAAGAGAAAGGCAAGGCTCGCAAAGAACAAAGGCTCAACCATCAGATCCAACACAAAGCCCTCAAGATATTTAGAGGCTTGGACTACTCTCTCTAGTAAAAGAAAGGAAGCACAATGGGTGTTGCTCTATTTCTTATTAGTGAGGTATTCTTCTTCATTTCAGTATTATGGGCATTCTTCCATTCTATTCTGGCACCAACAGTAAAACTAGGAGCTCAACGGCCACCTGTTACTACGAACTTGTTTTCATCTGGCAGATAAGCTTTTGAGAAGAGACCACTTTGATAACGAGCTTTCGGGTTGCCGTATTGATACCGCCCTTCGGGGGAACAGGAGAAGATTCATACCATACCAATTCGTTATGTATGGATGATGGATGAGATTCCATGGATAGAGAGCCAGTTCCAATAGACTTATGGAATGTTCCCGTTCGTGTGCATCCAGCAGGAATTGAACCCGCAAATTTACCAATTATGAGTTGGGCGCTTTAACCATTCAGCCATGGATGCTTAACAGGGATCATCGTACATCGTAAATAACCAATTTTCATATAGAAAGACATATCATAGAAAAATGAAATCAAAAATATTCCGAGATGGCAGATATTCGGAGATGACTATGAAAACACCTCTCTGGATCCTCGAATTGAAAGAGAGATTGAGAGGGATCAAGAATCCTAATTCTCGCTATTTGGAATGGATCCAATTCTATTGAGTCTGACTCATAGTGATCATTTCTCTTTAGCAAAGAATGACCTTGGTTACTGTTTTACCTACTCCAGCCCCCCCAAATAGTCCTATTTTTCCTCCACGTCGATAAGGAGCTAAAAGATCGACGACCTTAATACCTGTTTCAAAGATGGATAATTTCGTATCTAACTCGATAAAGGCAGGCGCAGATCTATGAATAGGGAACGTTGCACTACTATCTACAGGACCCAAATTGTCAACAGGCTCCCCAAGAACGTTGAAAATTCGTCCGAGAGTAGCTCCACCGACCGGAACACTGAGAGGAGCTCCCGTGTCAATCACTTCCATTCCTCTCATCAACCCGTCCGTAGCACTCATAGCTACAGCTCTAACTCGATTATTTCCTAATAATTGTTGTACCTCACAAAGCCACTCAATTAGCTGCTGCACCAGGTGCATTTCCCCAAGGATGTCCTAAAGTTCCTCCACCAAATTGTAATACAGAATCGTCCCCAAAGATTTCGGTCAGAGCTGGCATATGCCAAACATGAATACCACCTGAAGCTACCGGTATAACACCTGGCATGGATACCCAGTCCTGAGTGAAAAAGATACCGCGAGCACGATCTTTTTCAATAAAATCATCGCGCAATAAATCAACAAAACCTAAAGTAATTTCGCGTTCCCCTTCTAACTTACCTACTACTGTACCGGAGTGGACATGATCTCCCCCAGACATACGCAATGCTTTAGCTAATACACGGAAATGCATACCATGATTTTTCTGTCTATCAATAACTGCATGCATTGCACGGTGAATGTGAAGAAGTAGGCCATTGTCGCGGCAATAATGAGCCAAAGTAGTATTTGCGGTGAATCCCCCAGTTAAGTAGTCATGCATTACAATAGGAACCCCTAATTCTCTCGCAAATATAGCTCTCTTAAGCATTTCTTCACATGTACCCGCAGTCGCATTCAAGTAATGCCCCTTGATTTCACCGGTTTCGGCCTGTGATTTATAAATAGCTTCGGCACAAAAGACAAAACGGTCTCTCCAGCGCATAAATGGTTGTGAGTTTACGTTATGCAAGCATGATAACTTATATGATGTTCTATATCTCCATGAATCTAGGAACTTTTGCTTGCATTGTATTATTTGGTCTACGTACCGGAACTGATAACATTCGAGATTATGCAGGATTATACACGAAAGATCCTTTTTTGGCTCTCTCTTTAGCCCTATGTCTCTTATCCCTAGGAGGCCTTCCTCCACTAGCAGGTTTCTTCGGAAAACTCTATCTATTCTGGTGTGGATGATCAGCAGTCGGCTGGCCAGTTGACCAGTCAAACTGACAGGTGGGGCCCACTTTGTCAGCCTTTGTGGGTTAACAGTGGGTTAATTAAAACTAACAGAACTAATTAGGGGTGTGGGCCCCAGTTCTCAGTGACTAACTAACTAATTAATTAATTACAGATTTTAATTAACAGTTTTAACTATTTATAAAACGTTTTTAGGCGGTAGGGCCCACATGTCCATGGGCCACGGCGCCCAGTCAGCTGTTGACCCAGTCAACTGGGGCCCATGGGGCACAGCGTCAGCGACTCTAGGGTGGGGCCCGGCCGGCCACGTCGGCGGCGGCGCCGGAGACAGCTCCGGCGGCCAAATCCGCGACGCCGCGCCTCGGACCTCGCCGGAAAACACCGTCCGGCCACCAAAAGTGCGGCGGCTGGTCGCGTTCGAACGGGGACTGTAGCGCGCATCTATCTGCGGCATCGGTTCGAGCGGAGGAGGGTTACATCAACGGCGGTGTCGACCGTGGTGGATGTCGGAGTTTGGACGAGGTCAGGCAAAAGGTTACGGGGCTCGCCTCTGCGCGCGGAGCGGCTCTACGGGCAGCTGGTGCTCGCGTGCGTCCTTTGCCATAGTTGGCAGCACGTGGGAGGCGACGAGCTCGCGACAGCGGCCGAAGCGCTGGCCCGTATGGGACGGCGCTAGGGGGGCAAGGGAGCGAAGTGGAGGGCGCTTCGGGTTCCTACGGCATCGAGAAACATGGCCGAGGACCCGGTCGAGCTCAACGTCGACCGAATCGACGGTAATGAGCGGTGCAGCGGAGACGACCGACGGCCATGGCGGCTAGCGGGGCTACGGGGACGGAAGGGAGTAGGAGAGAGAGGAAGGACGTGAGGTTCTCACCGGGGAGGCTCACGATGGCCCGGTGGGAGCTTAGTAGCTGCAGCGGGCAACGGCGTTAAAGAAGACGACGACGAGCCGAGGAATAAGACGAGTCAGGGTAGTCGCAGCGCTACTCCCCAGCTCCAGTCGAGGGCACCTGACGACGAGGCGAGGGCCAGCGGAGCCCGTGGACACGAGCTGCGGACATGGAGAGGACGGTGGCCGCGGTGACGCATAAATATGAGGTTGAGCTTGCTTAACCATAAGGTTGTTACAATAGGACTTGCGGCTTAAGGCATCAGCCATCACATTAGCCTTGCCAGGGGTATAAGAAATACCACAGTCATAGTCCGTAATTGTTTCCAACCATCGCTGTTGACGGAGATTGAGATCCGGCTGAGTAAACAAATACTTCAAGCTTTGATGATCAGCATATACCTCACACCGGTTACCAAGAAGGTAGTGTCACCACAGCTTCAATGCATAGATCACTGCAGCAAGTTCAAGATCATGCACAGGATAGTTTTCTTCATGTGGACGCAATTGACGCGAAGCATACGCGATTATTCTTCATTCTTGCATTAGGACACAGCCTAATCCTTGATGAGAGGCGTCGCAATAAATCACAAAGTCCTTGCGAGAATCCGGAGGAGCAAGCACTAGAGCAGAAGTTAGCTTGTCTTTGAGAGTCTGGAAACTTTCCTGACATTTGTCTGTCCACTCAAACTTAACGCCTTTGTGAAGCAGATTAGTCAGAGGCTTAGCAATCTTAGAAAAGTTCTCGACAAATCGACGGCAATAGCTTGCGAGGCCGAGGAAACTTCTCACTTGCTTGACGTTCTTCGGAGGAGTCCAGTCCAGAATAGCCTGAACCCGTTCCGGGTTAACAGCAATTCCATCCTTGGAAATCACATGACCAAGGTAGGTTACTTCTGAAAGCCAGAATTCGCATTTGGAATACTTGGCATAGAGCTGGTGTTCTCGGAGCCTTTCCAGAACAAGACGAAGGTGTTCAGCGTGTTCTTCCTTATTTTTCGAATATACCAAAATATCATCCAGATATACCACGACGAACTTGTCGAGGTAATCCATGAAGATGTAATTCATCAGGCGGGAGAACGTAGCTGGAGCATTTGTTAAACCAAATGACAGGACAGTGTACTCATAAGAGCCATAGCGAGTAACAAATGCAGTCTTGGGAATATCCTCTTCGTGGACACGGATCTGGTGATAACCCAACCTCAAGTCGAGTTTGGAAAACACCGATGATCCAGCAAGTTGATCATACAAGTCACTGATTCGAGGAAGCGGATATTTATTCTGACGGGTTGCCTGGTTGATAGGACGGTAATCTTGAACCAACCTATTCGTACCATCTTTCTTTTTGACAAAGAGAGAAGGTGCTCCCCAGGCAGAGGAACTTGGACGGATAAAGCCTTTGCAGAGGGATTTGTCGATTTCCTCCTTAAGCTCGAGAAGGTGGTGCGGAGGCATCTTATAAGGATTCTTCACAATAGGAGTTGTGCCTGGTTTCAAGTCGATGACAAACTCAACAGCTCTAACAGGGGGTATTCCTGGAAGTTCTTCTGGAAAAAACATCCTGGAAATCTCGAACGACTGGAATGTTTTCGATTCCCTCAAGCGAAGAAGCGTTCAATGCATTCAAGGCATAAATTTGAGCCTCGGCATTTTGAACGATATGAGCATGGTAATTCACTATCTCAGTCGAGGGGTGCAGGAGTTGGACAACTTTAGGGGCACAATATATTGCAGCAGTATGAGCTTTCAACCAGTCCATTCCCAGAATAAGGTCAATTTCGGACGAGTTTAGGATAATGGGAGATGCACGAAACTCCAATCCTTCAATATCAATTATGACATCGGGGCTGAACAAAGAGGTTTGGCATTGACCCGCGGGAGTGTTTACCCTGAAGGTATGGTGTAGCATTTCACATTTAACGTCATGCATGAGTGCAAAATGTGCTGACATGAATGAATGTGATGCTCCTGAATCAAATAAAATAGAAGTTGGTACTGAATTAACAGGAAGTGTACCCATCACAGTAGCTGGCTAGTCCGGGTCTTCACTCATGTTGACATGATAAGCCTGGCCATGACCATTAGTAGGCCTGGCATTGTTGTTGCGGGGCTGATTGTTGCCACGAGCATTAGCAGGCAGAGCCAGTTGATTTTGATTCTGGTAGCAGTTCCTGGCAAGATGTCCTAGTTTGCCACACTTGTAGCAGAGCCCACTGTCTGGACGGATTGCAGGAGCTCAGGGTGGTGCAGCTCGAAGAAGCTGCCTCGGCGGTGGAGGGGGCAGACGAGGTGCAGCATGGTACGGCCTTGGTGTAGGTGCAGTTGGACGATACATGCTGTGCGGAATCCAGATATGGTGCTTCTGTGAAGACAAGCCCGAAGATGAGCCAACATCACGATAGCGCTTCTGTGACTCCTTGTGCTTGATCTGAGCAGTCTCAACCAGAATAGCCTTGTTCACAAGAGTAGCAAAGTCGGTGAAGTCTTGAGCAGCAAGTGCAAGTTCGATGTCTGGGTGGAGTCCACTACGGAACTTCTCTTGTCTACGAGCATCCATGGCGATGTCTTCTTCAGCATAGCGGGACAGGTCAAGGAATTCCCGCTGATAGGCTTCGACAGTCTTGTTGCCCTGAGTGAGGTTGCAGAACTGGGTTCTCATCCGGTCCATGATTCCCTGAGGAATATACCGGGCACGAAAAGCAGCCTGGAACTCAGGCCAAGTAATGACTGTTCCAGCAGGCAGTGTACGCTTGTGTGTGTCCCACCACTGAGCAGCGGGACACTTTAAGAAAAAGGATGCGAAGGTGACAAAGTTGGCAGGGGAGACATTTGCAGACTCCATCTTGTGAGTAATGTCGCGAATCCAGTCATCAGCATCCAGTGGCTTATCAGTGTTGCGGAACTGAGTGGGGTTGAGATGCACAAATTCCGACAGAGTTATTGTAGTAGGGTCCTGGTTCTGGTTGTTCTGATGCGGGAACTGAGCCATAATCCCAGTCATGAACTGACGGTTGAGCTCAAATTATTGCATCATAGCTGCCATATAATCTGGCGGTGGTGGTTGTTCAGGGCACGACCACGACCACGACCACCTGGTCTAACCATCCTGCTAAGTTTCAACAGGGGTAGTTCAGTAAAAGCAATTGCAAGGTTTAGCAACAAGCATGATGTAACACGATAATAACTAAGCAGTGTAATAGATTCTTATCAGTAGTCAATTAAGACGTACAGATCCATACACTGAGTCGGGTACATGTGGACAGCATAACGGCGCAATTTAGAAGATAGACATGCTAGGCGGCGCGCAGACACGCGGTAAGGAAGTACACAATGAGACATAGCAAAGGCTACATCAACGTCGGAGAAAAACTGTTGGAGCGAGGAATGTGCAAGTGACAACACAGGGTGCCCTCGATAAAAGGGATCCTGCAAGCAGAACCTGGCCCACAATCTTGAAGAAAGGGGGGGTAATTTCAGAACTCCGGGTGGATGTGAGCACGAGATCCTAAAGTTAGTAAAATCATTTTAACACGAATAGACGAGAGATCAGAGTCCCAGAGTATAGACGAGAAATAAAAGATCCTAATACCACCCAATTGGCGACGTGGGCCCGTAAGCCACACAACCAAGTTAGTAAAACAATTTTGGACCACTAGACTCAACTTCGACCAAGGAGTTGGAAAGGGGGTTCCTACAGGCAGTCGGCTCTGATACCAACCTGTGACGCCCCCGGCTTAATCGTGCACTAACCATACACGCAAATGCACACGATCAAGCCTAAGGACTCACTTGAAGGAATCACAACACAACTCTAAAACATAAATAAAGTCATACAAGCATTATATTACAAGCCAGGGGCCTCGAGGGCTCGAACACATAAGCTCGCGTACAAGCGTCAGCGGAAGCATCAGATATCTGAGTACAGATATAAAAGAAAACACAGATAAGCCTTTAAGAAGGCGAGGCAAAAGAAAACACTACGATCGAAAGGCGTAGGCCTCCTACCTGGGACCCTCCGATCCTACTCCTGGTCGTCGGCAAGCTCGTAGTAGTAACCACCTGATGTCTGCTAGAACTACATCGGTTTTTCCCCAGAGAGGGAGGGATGATGCAGCACAGCGACGGTAGGTATTTCCCTCGGTGAGCATGGATCATATCGGCCACCCCTCACCGCCTCGCGAGCGGTACGAGCACACAAAAGAGAAATTTATTTTGAAAATTAGAGATGGCACATACAAATTTTCTTAGAACAGCACGGAAATACCGCATATAGGTAGGTATAGTGGACTCATATGGCAAAACTGGTTTAAAGGGTTTTGGATGCATAAGTAGTGATCATACTTAGTGCAAATGAAGGCTAGCAAAAAGATTGAGAAGCGCTCAACCAAGAAACGAATAATCTCGTAAGCAAGCATTAAGCATAAGTAATACCGAATAATGCACCATAAGTAAGATATAATTTCATTGCATAACTATTGACTTTCGTACTTGCATAGGGAATCACAAACCTTAACACCAATATTCTTACTAAAGCATAATTACTCATTAACATGGCTCACATATTATATCGTCATATCTCAAAACTATTACTAAGAACCAAGTTTATTTTGTCCAATGATCTTCACGAAAGTTTTTATTATATCCTTCTTGGATATCTATCACTTTGGGACTAGTTTCATATGTTGCTTTTAATAAGCTCAAACAAATATAAGTGAAGAACATGAGCATAATATTTCTTTCTCTCAAATTAATTTAAGTGAAGCAAGAGAGAATTTCTTCAAAATTTTACTAACTCCCAAATAAATCTAAGTGAAGCATGAGAGCATTTCTTCAAAAATAACAAAGCACACCGTGCTCAAAAAGATATAAGTGAAGCACTAGAGCAATTCCATAGCTCTAAAAATTTAAGTGAAGCATAGGAGCAAGCATAGCATAATTTTTGGCTCTCTCAAAAAGGTGTGTCCAGCAAGGATTAAAGACTTAAAATAAAAAGCAAAACAAGAAAATACTCAAATCATACAAGACGCTCCAAGCAAAACTCATAATATGTGACGAATAAAAATATAGCTCCAAGTAAAATACCGATGGTCGTTAGAAGAAAGAGGGGATGCCACTCGGGGGCATCCCCAAGCTTAGTTGCTTGATACTTCTTAAATATTATCTTGGGGTGCCTCGGGCATCCCAAAGCTTAGCTTTTTGCTACTCCTTATTCCTTCATCCATCGTGATCTCACCCAAAACTTGAAAACTTCAATCACACAAAACTCAACAAAACCTTCGTGAGATCCGTTAGTATAAGAAAACAAATCATTACTTTATGTACTGTATAAAACCCATTCAAATTTTGTTCTTGCATTATATCTACTGTATTCTAACTTTTTCATGGCAAAAAATCTTCAAAGAAAACCATAGATTCATCAAAATAAGCACACAATGCAAAGAAAACCGAATCTGTCAAAAACAGAACAGTCTGCAAAGATACGAATTGTTCTCATACTTCTCTAACTCAAAAAATTCTGAAAATTAGGACAACAGAGGCAATCTGTGTATAAATCTTGTGTAAAAAATTCAGAATTTTTAGTGGCGGATATGAATTTTCAAAATTGTTTTACTGGACGCAAAAGTTTCTGTTTTCCAACAAGATCAAATCAACTATCACCCAAATCATCCCAAAGGCTTTGCTTGGCACAAACACTAAATTAAACCACAAAAACACATCTAACCAGAGGCATAATTGGGTATTTTATTGAAAACAGCAAGAAAACCAAAAAGCAAAAAGATACAAGTTGGGTTGCCTCCCAACGAGCGCTATCGTTTTACGCCCCTAGCTAGGCATAACGCAAAAGATCTACGTGTTGTCATCTGTGGTCTTTGCCACTTTAGTAAGGGTCTTTTGAAATCCGGGAGGCTCTTTGCGCTTCCCTAAATTTTCAGGGAAAGAAACCATCTTGAGATCTAAAATATCCAAACGTTTATTGCAAAGGTTAATCAAGATGTTCATACGATTGATACTACCGTTGAGGTGTTTGAGGGGTTCATTATATTTCTGCAATTCAACCATATGCTTGTGCAAATCACCAAGTTTGTCCAAAATTTGAACTCCCTCTGGGGTGAAAGAAAACCCTTTCTTTTGTGGTGGAACCCCCAAAATTCCTTCTAAGATTTCATAGGCAGTATTAACATCAAGCTCGATAAAATTCCCTTTTGCGGCAAAATCTAAAAAGTTGTCTATGATGCAAAGACAATCCTACATAAAAATTACGAAGCAAAATTTTTGCGTCTCCTTTTAAGTTGCAAACACGGTAGGATTCCATTAACCTATACCAAGCATCTTTCAAATTTTCTCCTTGTCTTTGTTTGAAGTATAAAACTTCAAAATCTGGTAACAAAGGAGGAGTGGTCAAACTAGCCATTGTGACTAGAAAGCAAGAACGCGAATAGATCCGACAAGAAAATGGCGAACAAAAACGAGGACGAATAAGACAGCAAATTTTTGTGAAGTGGGGGAGAGGAAAACGAGATGCAAATGGCAAATAATGTAAATTGCAAGGAGATGAGATTTGTGATTAGGAACCTGGTTGATGTTGATGATGTCTCCCCGGCAACGGCGCCAGAAACTCCTCTTGATGTCTGCTAGAACTACGTCGGTCTTTTCCCAGAGAGGGAGGGATGATGCAGCACAGCGACGGTAGGTATTTCCCTCAGTGATAAGACCAAGGTTATCGAACCAGTAGGAGAACCACGCAACACCACGTAAACAGCTCCTGCACACAAAGAACAAATACTTGCAACCCGACGTGTTAAAGGGGTTGTCAATCCCTTTCGGGTAACAAGATAGATAAAATTGTAGTAGATTGGATAAATAGATCTCGCGGGAACGCGAGATGAAATAAATAAGTAAAAATTGCAACAAGGTATTTTTGGGTTTTTGGATTAATAAATCTGAAAATAAAAGTTGCAAATAAATAAAAGAGCGAATCGCAAAATAGATCTTGAAGGCAAATATATTAAAGAAGAGACCCGGGGGCCGCAGTTTTCACTAGTGGCTTCTCTCGAGAAAAATAGCAAACGGTGGAAACAAATTACTGTTGGGTAATTGATAGAACTTCAAATACTCATGACGATATCCAGGCAATGATCATTATATAGGCATCACGTCCAAGATTAGTAGACTGACTCCTGCCTGCATCTACTACTATTACTCCACACATCGACTGCTATCCAGCATGCATCTAGTGTATTAAGTTCATGGAGAAACAGAGTAATGCAATAAGAATGATGACAGGATGTAGACAAGATCTATTTATGTAGAAATATACCCCATCTTGTTATCCTTAATGGCAACGATACATACGTGTCGTTTCCCTTTCTGTCACTGGGATCAAGCACCGTAAGATCAAACCCATCACAAAGCACCTCTTCCCATTGCAAGATAAATAGATCAAGTTGGCCAAACAAAACCCAAATATCGGAGAAGAAATACGAGGCTATAAGCAATCATGCATATAAGAGATCAAAGAAAACTCAAATAACTTTCATGGATAAAAAGATAGATCTGATCATAAACTCAAAGTTCATCGGATCCCAACAAACACACCGCAAAAAGAGTTACATCATATGGATCTCCAAGAGACCATTGTATTGAGAATCAAACGAGAGAGAGAAAGCCATCTAGCTACTAACTACGGACCCGAAGGTCTACAATGAACTACTCACGCATCATCGGAGAGGCACCAATGAGGATAATGAACCCCTCCATGATGGTGTTTAGATTGGATCTGTGGTTTCTGGAACTTGCGGCGGCTGGAATTGATTTTTGTCGACTCCCCTAGGGTTTTCTGGAATATTGGGGTATTTATAGAGCAAAGAGGCGGTGCGGGAGACTCCCGAGGTGGGCACAACCCACCTGGGCGTGCCTAGGCCTCTAGGCGCGCCCTGGTGGGTTGTGCTCCCCTCGGAGCACCCCCCCTAGGTGCTTCTCCGGCCCACTGGATGTCTTCTGGTCCAAAAAAAATCCACAAAAAGTTTCGCTGCGTTTGGACTCCGTTTGGTATTGATTTCCTGTGATGTAAAAAACATGCAGAAAACATCAACTGGCACTGGGCATTATATCAATAGGTTAGTACCAAAAAATGATATAAAATGCTTATAAAATGATTGTAAAACATCCTAGAATGATAATATAACAGCATGGAACAATCAAAAATTATAGATATGTTGGAGACGTATCACCACCCTCGGGGTGGTAGTAGTAGTCGGCGGCGGGGTTAACTGTCTCCTGGGCTCCGTCGTCTGGTTGCATCAAATGTATATGGGGAAAAAGAGGAAGCAAAGCAACCGTGAGTACTCATCCGAAGTACTCAGCAAGCAAGGATCTACACTACATATGCAACATTTTCAAGGAAAGGCTGTACATGTGGACTGGGCTGCAGAAATGCCAGAATAGAGAGAAGGCCTAGTCCTATCAAAGACTAGCATCTTCAGCGGTCTTGCAGCATTAGAAGAGTGTAGATTAGTATAGTATAAAGTAGTAGCAGTAATCAGTATCAACTTCGGCCAGAGATCCTTTCTCGACTCCCTGCGAGAAAGCAATCCCAGAGCCATACTATCCATTTCTCATCACAAGTATCCAGTTCTAGTTGTATCGATCGGGATACAACTCCGAGCGTCCGTTATCGAGGATCGGCTATGCATAGATTAGTTCTTGCCTGCAGGGGTGCACCAACTTACCCACCACGCTTGATTAACTCTGGCCGGACACACTTTTCTGGGTCATGCCCGGCCTCGGCCAAACGATACGCCGCAACCCGACCTAGGCTTAACAGAGAGGTCAGCATGTCAGACTAAACCTATGCGCCCAGGGGGCTGGGCCCCTTGCCCTGAGTGCTCCTGCATGTTACGTTCACGGCCGAGAGCAGACCTAGCAACCCACACTATCAAGGCGGTTGCATAACGCGGTCCAACCCGGCGCGTGCCGCTCCTTACTGACGTCCAGTAAGCTTCGGCTGATGCCACGACACAGAGTGCCCATAACTGTTCCCACGTGATGGTTAGTGCTATCGGGCCAGAGGCCCACTCGGATCAAATATCCAAACCATTAGTGAATTAGTAGCGCGCGATAACAAGCAGAGACTCACGATCGATGTGACCCCGTTGCCCCGTCTCGAGGACTTGCGGCAAGGGCTGCGAATGCCCGGCCACGCCTCGTAATTATCTCGCGGGTACTCTCTCTGGTCAGCCGACTACACATCAATCACATCACATGCTCATGCGGGTACCCCTCAGGGTCGACCCAACTTTATCATGGTTCATGGTTAAAGCCATAGTAACTGTGTGTCCAAACACCAGGGGGGAAACTAAGGAATCACCCTCGACGGATTCCACCTGATGTAGTCGTCAAGGTGAAGTAAGGAGGAATCACCCTCGAGGTTCACACTTGAGGTGTTGCACAACGACGTCGTTATCGGGAGTGGTGAAGGAGTAATCACCCTCGATGACCACGTCCAAATAGCTACTCTACAGAGTTAACATCAGAAGTGCTAAACGAGGTATCACCCTCGGCACTCGATAGTAACGCTGCAGTGTCGTACAACTAAGGGGGGTGATGTGCGGTGTCGGGGCCTGGTTGTTGAGTCTTCTAATGATCCAATGGGGCAACCGGGACAAATGAGGGTCACTGGGGTCTCTATCCAGCCTATACTAAGCAGTTTAGGATAAGCAGGTAAGGTATCAATAGCAGGTTACAATAAACAGGCTATGCATCAGAATAGGTAAATCAGTAGCAGCAGCAATTCTAATGCAAGCACAAGAAAGAAGAGAATAGGCGATATAGGCATGCTCAAGGGGGGGTGCTTGCCTGGTTGCTCGGCGGCAAAGGCAAGGTCGTCAACGGTGTCGTTGGGCTCCTGAGCTGCGTCGGTCTCGGGGACTGCATCGGTACCGAGGTCTACCGAGAGAGAAGAGGGGGAGGAAACAAATAAATACACAACAAACATATGCATCACAGAGCATGCTATGCTAACGTGCAGTGCAGGGTTGCCTAAAGACATGTCTAAATCATTTTAGTTATTTTAGGATTAAAGTTGAAATTATTAACCGGTGTATATGCACTATTCATCTACCAGAAACAGGCTAAAAGTTGCGGGTTCACCTCCGTAGAGGGTCCCGACACGGAAATAGATGGCACGGTCAGATTCATCTCGTCGTTCTGAGCAACTTTCATATATATAGTTTTTTCATCCGAGCTACGGTTTATTTTCTATGACTTTCTAAAGTTTTAAAGAATTTCTGGAATTTATTTTATTTAACAGAAAAGAATCAATGCATCAGCATGACGTCAGCAGTTGGCTGGCCAGTTGACCTGTCAAACTGACAGGTGGGGCCCACTTGTGAGCCTCGGTGGGTTAACAGTGGGTTAATTAAAACTAACAGAACTAATTAGGGGTGTGGGCCCCATTTGTCAGTGACTAACTAATTAATTAATTAATTACAGATTTTAATTAACAGTTTTAACTATTTATAAAATGTTTTTAGGTGGTGGGGCCCGCATGTCAGTGGGCCACGGCGCCCAGTCAGCTGTTGACCCAGTCAACTGGGTCAACTGGGGCCCGTGGGGCCCTGCGTCAGCGACTCTAGGGTGGGGCCCAGCCGGCCACGTCGGCGGCGGCGCCGGAGACAGCTCCGGCTGCCAAATCCGCGACGGCGCGTCTCGGACCTCGCCGAAAAACGCCGTCCGGCCACCAAAAGTGCGGCGGCTGGTCGCGTTCGAACGGGGACTGCAGCGCGCGTCGATCTACGGCATCGGTTCGAGCGGAGGAGGGCTACATCAACGACGGTGTCGACCGCGGCGGACGCCGGAGTTTGGACGAGGTCGGGCAAAAGGTTACGGGGCTCGCCTCAGTGCGCGGAGTGGCTCTACGGTAGCTGGTGCTCGTGCGCGTCCTTTGCTGCAGTCGGCAGCAGGCGGGAGGCGACGAGCTCGCCAGAGATGAGCTCGCGGCGGCGGCCGAAGCGCTGGCCCGTAGGGGACGGCGCTAGGGGGGCTATGGAGCGAAGTGGAGGGCGCTTCGGGTTCCTACGGCATCGAGAAACACCGCCGAGGACCCGGTCGAGCTCAACGTCGACCGAATCGACGGTAACGAGCGGTGCGGCGGAGACGACCTACGGCCATGGTGGCTAGCGGGGCTACAGGGACGGAAGGGAGCAGGAGAGAGAGGAAGGATGTGAGGTTCTCACCGGGGAGGCTCACGGTGGCCTGGTGGGAGCTTAGTAGCCGCAACGGGCGACGGCGTTGAAGAAGACGACGATGAGCCGAGGAAGAAGACGAGTCGGGGCAGTCGCAACACTGCTCCCCGGCTCCAGTCGAGGGCACCTGACGACAAGGCGAGGGTCGACGGAGCCCGTGGACATGAGCTGCGGGCGCAGAGAGTGCGGTGGCCGCGGTGACGCAGCCGCGACGGCGACGGGCGCGTCGGCGAGGGATCTGGAGGAAGGAGGCGAGCGCGGCGAGGGGGGAAAAGAGAGGAGTGAGGCGAATGGAGGAGGGAGGCCAGGGGAGATGGACGAGCGGGTCCTTATCCCCTCACAGTCTTGCGGTCGTCGCGGTGTCGGCGTTCGGGTGGAGCTCGCCGGTGCGGCCAGGCGCGCGTCAACACACACAGGACAGAGAGCGGGAGGAGAGAGAGATGGGCTGGCTAGACTGGGCTGAGTGCACTGTGCACTTAGGCCCAGCCAGTTAGGCCTTTTTCATTTTTATTTTCTGTTTTCTTTTAACAGTAGCCTTTTGCATTTTCTTTTGCAATAACTATCTTTTGCAAAAATATGCCACTGGTGAAAACAAATACTAGGGTCAGTGGTGCACTGCCACCATAAGCTTGGGATTTATTCGAATCCATTTGGAATTTTCATAATTAGGATAGCATTTAAATATGCTAGAATTGTTCTGTTTTAATTGCTACTGTTCATCTTTGCATAAGAGTGATGTTGTATTCCTTAACAAATAAATGTTGTGGAATATTTGCTATATGGTGAACATTTTTCCAGCAAACTTTGAGCAACTATATTTTGCACTTTAAATTTGAATTGTTTTTCAGAGAGAAATTTGAATTGAGTTGAGCTAACACTGTGATCAAGCATTGCATAGATGATGACTTGGCATGTTTAACAGAAAGCCACAGTGCTAGGTTACATAGGGGTGTTATAGTGGCCCAATCCTTTTTGTAGCAAAGGACAAGCCTGGACGAACTCTTATATAAAGCAAAGCGCTCCCGAGGACACATGGGAATTGTTGTCAAGTTAGTTTTCATCATGCTCATATGATTCGCGTTCGTTACTTTGATAATTTGATATGTGGGTGGACCGGTGCTTGGGTGTTGTCCTTACTTGGACAAGCCTCCCACTTATGATTAACCCCTCTCGCAAGCATCCGCAACTACGAAAGAAGAATTAAGATAAATCTAACCATAGCATGAAACATGTGGATCCAAATCAGCCCCTTACGAAGCAACGCATAAACTAGGGTTTAAGCTTCTGTCACTCTAGCAACCCATCATCTACTTATTACTTCCCAATGCCTTCCCCTAGGCCCAAATCATGGTGAAGTGTCATGTAGTCGATGTTCACATAACACCACTAGAGGAAAGACAACATACATCTCATCAAAATATCGAACGAATACCAAATTCACATGATTACTTAAAACAAGACTTCTCCCATGTCCTCAGGAACAAACGTAACTACTCACAAAGCATATTCATGTTCATAATCAGAGGAGTAATAATTATCATTAAGGATCTGAACATATGATCTTCCACCAAATAAACCAACTAGCATCAACTACAAGGAGTAATCAACACTACTAGCAACCCACAGGTACCAATCTGAGGTTTTGAGACAAAGATCGGATACAGGAGATGAACTAGGGTTTGAGAGGCGATGGTGCTGGTGAAGATGTTGATGGAGATTGACCCCCTCTTGATGAGAGGATTGTTGGTGATGATGATGGCTTCGATTTCCCCCTCCCCGGCAGAACAGCTCTGCCGGAGCCCTAGATTGCTTCTGCCCAGGTTCCGCCTCAAGACGGCGGCGCTTCGTTCCGAAAGCTCTCTTTTGATTTTTTTTCCAGGTCAAAACACATCATAGCAGAAGATGGGCATCGGAGGCCTGCCAGGGGGCCCACAAGCCACAGGGGCGTGCCCAGGGGGGTAGGGCGCACCCCCAGGCTTGTGGCCTCCTGGTGGGTCCCCTCTGGTATTTTCTTCACCCAATATTTTTTATATATTCCAAAATAATTCTCTGTAAATTTTCAGGACTTTTGGAGTTGTGCAGAATAGGTCTCTCAGATTTGCTCCTTTTCTAGTCCAGAATTCCAGCTGCCGGCATTCTCCCTCTTCATGTAAACCTTGTAAAATAAGAGAGAAAAGCCATAAGTATTATACCAAAATAGGTAATAACAGCCCATAATGCAATAAATATCAATATAAAAGCATGATGCAAAATGGACGTATCAGGGCCACAAGCCGGGGGGCGTGCCCTAGGGGGTGGGCGCGCCCCCTAGGCTTGTGGCCTCCTCGGTCACTTCCTGGCCCAGCTCCGGTGCTTCGGGGGTCTCTTTTGGTCCATAAAAAATATCATAATTTTTTAGCCCATTCCGAGAACTTTTATTTCTGCACAAAAAATGTCACCACGGTAGTTCTGCTGAAAACAGCGTCAGTCCGGGTTAGTTCTAATCAAATCATACCAAAACCATATAAAATTGTTGTAAACATGGCATGAATACTTCATAAATTATAGATACGTTGGAGACGTATCAGACGGCCAAAAGAATGTCACACAGGTGCGTCTCTAGCCTGCCCAGGATGAGAAGCCCATTTTCTGTCATAAGTTTTGTCATAGAGGTAGGAGCCCACCACATCTATGATGATATGTGTTTTGTCACAATTATCATCGTAGAAGTGTCACATCCATGACAGAAAAAGTTTTCATTCGGACCATAATGTCATGGATGTGTCTTTTTTTGTAGTTAGATAGGCCGTGCTTTCAGTCTTCGGTTTGAGGGACTGTTCGGGGGCGGTACGAGGGATCGTTCATCGATCGTTCAAGGGATCCAAGTACGATCTACACCGACACGTTCTTCTTGATACGTCTCCAACGTATCCATAATTTTTTATTGTTCCGTGCTATTATAGTATCAATCTTGGATGTTTTATATGCAATTATATATCATTTTTTGGGACTAACCTATTAATTCAGTGCCTAGTGCCAGTTCATGTTTTCTGCTTGTTTTTGGCTTTTCAGAAAAACAATATCAAATGAAGTCCAACCAGAAAAAATATTTGGATTAATTTTTTTTCTGGACTAGAAGGAACCCTAGAAGGTTCGGGAGAAGACCAGAAGAGTCACGAGGGAGCGACAAGCTCATAGGGCGCGCCCCTTGAGCGTGTGAGCCCCTCGTGGCACCTCTTGAGCTAATTCCGCCTCTATAAATTCACAAATATTCCCAAACCAACAGAGAGCCACCCGAAACACTTTTTCCGCCACAAGTCTCTGTTCTTCCGTGATCCCATCTGGAGGCCTTTTCTGTTGGGGAATGTGCAATTTCAAAAAAAATCCTACGCTCACGAAAGATCTATCTAGGAGATGCATAGCAACGAGAGGGGAGAGTGTGTCCACGTACCCTCGTAGACCGAAAGCGGAAGCGTTAGCTTAACGCGGTTGATGTAGTCGAACGTCTTCGCGATCCAACCGATCAAGCACCGAACGTACGGCACCTCCGAGTTCAGCACACGTTTAGCTCAATGACGTCCCTCGAACTCTTGATCCAGCAGAAGGTCGAGGGAGAGTTTCGTCAGCACGACGGCGTGGCGACGGTGTTGGTGATGTGATCCGCGCAGGGCTTCGCCTAAGCACTACGACGCTATGACCGGAGGAGTAAACTGTGGAGGGGGGCACCGCACACGGCTAAGAGAATATCTGTTGTGTTCTAGGGTGCTGTAACATCCCAAATTTTTAATTTGGAATGTTATACATAGATCATTCACTGCATATCATATTTTGTTGCATTTCGTTTTGCGATCCTCGAAAATTCTAAGCAACTCAAGGACCCACGGAGAGAGTTGGGGATTTCACCGTTTTCATATTTGAATTTTCTCAAATATTGAAACAGGGATCAATTTGGTTTAACAATTTTTCTCTCCGAAAATATTTCATATTAAAAATATATGAGAGGAGATAATATGACTTCTCCAAACTAAATGGAATATTGGAGGAAAAATATAAAAATCAAATAAATATTTTAATTGGATTTTTATTGCCATTTTATTTGAATTTAGAAAAATATGCATTTTTCAAAATTGCATTAGAGTCCCAAATAAATGTTTACCTTGTCCGGGAGATTTTTAGAGGACGGGGAAAATTTATTTCGGGAATTTTGGAGTCCGTTTAGTATTTCTTTTATTGGTTTTTCTGCGCGGAATTATTTAAAAAAAAAAAACTCCGCCGGACCGAACTGGGCCGAAGCCCAGCCGGCCCAGCCGCCCCGCGCCGCCTTCCCGTCCCGTGCCGGAGACGGACTCGCCAGAGGAGTCAGCCGACGCCGCGCCTCCGCCCCGTCGCCCCCTCGCCCAAGCCACCCCCTCCCCCCTTAAAAAGCCGACCCGGGGCCCCCCCCTGGAGCCCCAAGCCGCCGCCGCCGCCTGCCCGTCGCCACGCCGCCGAGCCGCCGCGCCGCCTCGCTCGCCAGCCGCCGCCGCGTCCGCCGCCCGCCGCCGCCGCACTCCGCCGCGCAGCGCCGCCGCACCGCGCGCCCCACACCGCCGCCCCGCGCTGCCGCCGCCGCCTCGCCGGAGCCCCGCCTCGCCGGAGCCCCGCCTCGCCGGAATCCCGCCGCTGCCGTTGACTTCGTCGCCGCCATTTTTTTTTCCGGTTAACCGTTCGGTTTTTTTGGTAAACCCTAGATCTAGATTCGGTTTTTTTTTAAATACCGGTTTATTCTTTTTAGATCGGTTTTCCGTCGGTTTAGTTATTTAGCGGACGTTCGTCCGTATGTTCGTTTTAACGAACGGTTTTCACCGTTTAACCGCAGACAGCGAACGTTCGTTCGTTAGCCTGTTCGTTAGTTTTCTTTTTCTCGGAGTTTCCGCGATTATTTTCGATCGCGATTTCTGATCCGATTTTCGTTTTAGTATAACTTTTCGCTCGTTTGTCGGAATCAGGCGATTCAAGCGCCTAGATCTTCGTCTCGAAGCCCTCTTTCTGTTTAACCAACTTAAACAAGTTTTTGCTACTGTAAAATTTGACTTTAGTCCAGATTAGTAATCGAAGCTTGTTTCTTTCGCAGTTTGAGTTTCGTTGCTCCGTTTGATTTGATTCTTTTTGCAAACCGGAGTTCTTCAGTTGAACTTTCTGGTTAGGTCTTCTCATTTGGATTTTACCCGTGCATCTTCGCTTGATTGCTTATGTATGCTATTGTTTGTTTGCGATAGAGTACCCGGAGTGCGAAGCGTGCTACTACGAGTCCCTAGGATTTGCAGATCGTCAGCAAGGCAAGTAACACATTGATCATACTTCTTCATTACCCAGTTTTTATGCATTAGTTTCGACCCTCAAATATTGCATGATTAGGATGTGATTAAATGGTGGGTAATGGGAAGTAGATGATGAGGTAGAACCTATTGCCCTTTTATTATAAAACCCTTGGGAGTTACTTCCACGCTATGCTTATGTTGCCATGCTATGCTCGTAGACGTGGATTGGGTTTTGAGTGTATCCATGATAGATGTGAGATTTTTAATTAATGGTTCAACTTAAGGTGGCAACTTTAATACACATCTGGGTGGATTGCTTGTTTGGGCACCTGGGGATATACCAGTGTTGTCCTAGGAGATCCCGGGGATATACCGTGTGATCCTCCTATGGTTCGCCACCCAGGCTCAAAGGGATCATAAGATTATTCATGCTAGAAACTTCCGTGTGCAGCCACAAGCTATTATGGGCTCTAGCATAGTTGAGTATGTTACATGACCTCTTTCAGTGGTAGGCTAGCAGATGTAGGGGAAAGTAGGTGTAACTGTCTACCCAGAGTAAAGAGTAAATGTTTCTGAAAGACTGTGTCTCGGTCATCCGTTTCTCAAACACCATGTAGTGCGAGAAATCCAACGGAGGAGATCGAGTCTTGTGGGGAAAAGTGCACAAACCTCTGCAGAGTGTAAAAACTAATCATGATTAGCCGTGTCCCCGGTTATGGACATCTTGAGTATCTGGTTCTTGGATCATCATATTGAATCCCATCACTCTAAATTAATTTGTTGGGATTAATGATTACTTTTAATTGGGATTGAGAGGGGGTTTTACCTTCTCAATGTTCAACAACCACCATGATAGTTAAATAAAATATATTCCTTTGTTGTAGGAAAAAATTGGCTTTTTCGCAAAACAGTATAACCCTAGAGCTTTTCCACCGGCCAAATATGCATGTAGTATTAGCAATTATTCTGTTCATCGCTCTACTGTGTTATATTGCCAGCATATTCCATGTGCTGACCCGTTTCGGGCTGCAACGTATCATGTTGCAGACTTTTCAGACGAAGAGTAAGGTGTGCTAGGTCGTTGTCGTGCACTCAGCTATGCCGTTGGAGTTGATGGACTCACTTTATCTTCCAAGCCTTCCGCTGTTATCTTATTTAGATGGCCTTAAGCCATATTTATTGTAATCAGTTCTCTTTTGAGACATTCGATGTAATAAGTGTGTGATTGCACTCTGTTATAAATCCTTCGAGTACTGTGTGTGTCAGCATTACCGATCCAGGGATGACACTTGAACACAGAGATTCGATCCATTCGGGTCGGGTCGCTACAGAGATGGTATCAGAGCACACGCTGACTGTAGGACACGACCACTAAGAAAAGCCATAGGTCACTCTTCTCTACTCATTTCTGACTTCTCTCCATCTTCTATTCTCTAGGATGGCAGACTCAAGGAACAAGTTTACACAACCGGATGAAGACACACCTTTTGGACGACACTTGAAGGAAGTCACTAGGTACCTGAACATCGGAATACCAAGCTTCACCGGGACCTACACCGTCACTGTACCAGAAGAGGAGCGTTGGATGATTCGAGTTCAAATTCCAGGAAGGACATTCACGCCAGTTACGGTGCCCATAGAGTTTTCCTTTGATGCACCAACCTGGAGTCTAGGAAAGAGCATGGCAGCCCACATCGCCATGGGACGCATCGGCGAGGTGTATCACAAGGATCTTAAGGACACAATCTACCAGTTATGTGGGCGCCGAGATGAGCAATGGGAGATGATCAGCACCCGGAGGGACAGGTCCATTACAGCTTTCATCCAGGAGTTAAACCAGCACATTCGTCGACAGGAGAACCAGATGTGTGCAAGCATGATAGATTTGAAGAAGGTGATGACCAGGAACATGGAGCTAGAAGAGGAACTCAAGTCTACATGCGATGGATACGAGGAGGAAATCGCAATACTAGTGGAAAAGAATGACGACCTGACAAGGAAGCTAGGAGTATTCATGGGAGACCCCGTGCCCGGAGAAGAAGACGACGAACCTGAGGAAATTCGATCTGAAGACTACATCATCATCGACGACACCGACTCCGACCCCGACAGTAGTGATGATGATTATGAAGACGAAGCTGGAGCGGATATCATGGAGTCTTCCACCGATCAAAATTTCTAGATGACCACCATATTATCCTTAGTATTTTCCCCATGTAAATAGTAATAGTCCGAGCACTTTTGTAACGGTAGTTAGATCGATTGTATGCTCTTGCTTGAATTGAGTGGTGTGTTATGAATGTGTTTGTCTCATGTGCATATGGGTAGTGCTTTCTCACTAGACCTTACTCTATTCTAATTCTCTTCCCTCTAAACCCATCAGATGCCTCCGAGACGCGACCCCGGATTTGTTTTCCCACCGGAGCTCACTCAGTTGATTCAACAGCAGAATACCCTGATGCAGCTACTAGTTCAAAACCAAGGCAACAACAACAACAACAACCCACCGCCACCACCACCAGTTGACAACTTAGCCCGTTTTCTGAGGTTGCAGCCGCCGGTGTTTTCCAGTAGCACCGAGCCAATAGTTGCGGATGACTGGCTGCGCAGGATTGGAAGAGAGTTGACCACCGCAGGATGCACAGACGCTGAGAAGGTGCGTTTTGCCGCACATCAATTGGATGGACCCGCCGCCTCATGGTGGGAGAATTACACAGCCACATTCCCTATAGCCAATGTCACTTGGGATCAGTTTCAGCAAGCTTTCCGCACGGCACATGTCTCAGCAGGAGCTATGAGCATGAAGAAGCGTGAGTTTCGCAACTTACGCCAGGGAAACCGTACCGTGGGGCAGTACGTGGATGAGTTCAGTAAATTAGCTCGCTATGCCCCGGATGATGTGGCCACTGACGCCGCGAAGCAGGAGAAGTTTATGGAAGGGTTGAACGATGAGCTGAGTATGCAGTTGATGGTGGCAACATTCAACAACTACCAGGAGTTGGTAGACAAAGATCTTATGATTGAAGGGAAGCAGCAGCAGATTGATAGCCGCAAGAGGAAGTATGGACAAGGGAAGTTCAACTCAGGAGCTCAGCAGAAGCCCCGGTTCACCCCGAACTCGGGAGGGCTTGTTCATAACCATGGAGGTCATAACCACAATGGAGGAAGTTCACACAACCATAATGGCCACAAGAATGGAAATGGAGCAGGCAGCAATCAGAACCGCTCTAACCCAGCCACACCCGCCAAGAAGGATCAAAACCACATTACCTGTTTCAAGTGCGGGAAGACTGGACATTATGCCAACGAATGTCCAGAATTGAAGAACGGCAATGGTAATGGAAGCGCTGGGAAGAAGCCCAATCCATTCAACCGAGGACAAGTGAACCACGTGAACGTGGAGGAGGTTGAGGAGCAGCCTGATGCAGTTATCGGTAAGTTTTTGGTTAAGTCTTTTATTGCAATTGTTCTTTTCGATACTGGTGCATCGCATTCATACATATCAAGGGGATTCGTGGATAAGTATAAGTTGCCCACTAAGGTACTTAGGACACCCATGTTAGTAAGATCACCCGGTGCGGAGTATATGGCAAGACAAGGATGTTTTCAGATGCCATTGATCATTGGAAGTCATGTTTTCCCCTCAGACCTGATAGTTTTGAAGTCACAAGGATTGGATGTGATACTAGGCATGGATTGGCTATCGATGTATGGAGGAAGCATCGATTGTGCGAGTAAGTCGATTTCGCTTACCACCCCGGAGGGAAAAAGGATCAAGTATGTATCTAGGCATGTGCCTAGAAGGAGCCAAGTGAATTCTCTCACGGGAGTTGTTCAGGAGGAGGTGCCTATTGTGAAGGATTACCCAGATGTATTTCCAGAGGAGTTACCAGGCATGCCGCCGGATCGAGATATTGAATTCTTGATAGAGTTGTTGCCAGGCACCGGACCAATATCAAAGAGACCATACCGGATGCCCGCAAATGATCTGGAGGAGATTAAGAAGCAGATCAAGGAATTATTGGAGAAAGGTTACATTCGACGAAGTTCATCACCGTGGGGAGCCCCAGTGCTCTTAGTTGAGAAGAAGGATGGATCCTTGAGAATGGTTGTTGATTATCGCGCATTGAATGAAGTGACGATTAAGAACAAGTACCCACTGCCAATGATTAATGATTTGTTTGATCAGTTGCAAGGAGCTAAAGTGTTCTCCAAGATCGATCTGAGATCAGGGTATCACCAGCTGAAGATCCGAGAACAGGATATACCTAAGACAGCCTTCACCACCCGGTATGGGCTATATGAGTACACAGTTATGTCATTTGGATTGACTAATGCCCCTGCCTATTTCATGAGTATGATGAACAAAGTGTTCATGGAGTTCTTGGATAAGTTTGTCGTGGTGTTCATTGATGATATCTTGGTATACTCAAAGAATGAAGAGGAGCACAAGGAGCATCTGCGTTTAGTTCTCGAGAAGCTCAGGGAACATCAGTTGTATGCCAAGTTCAGCAAATGTGAGTTTTGGTTGAAGGAAGTTGGATTTCTTGGACATGTTATATCGGGCGAAGGTATAGCAGTAGACCCCACTAAGGTTCAGTCTGTCACTGAGTGGTTGGCACCCACCTCAGTAGGGGAGATCCGCAGTTTTCTTGGACTTGCAGGATATTATCGGAGATTTATCGAGAATTTTTCCAAGATTGAGAAGCCTATGACGGAGTTACTGAAGAAGGACACTAAGTTCAAATGGGCAGAAGAATGTGAGGCAAGTTTTCAGGAACTGAAGAAACGTTTGGTTACAGCCCCAGTTCTGATTCTGCCAGATATACGCAAGGATTTCCAAGTGTATTGCGACGCTTCTCGCTTAGGACTGGGAGGAGTACTTATGCAGGAAGGAAGAGTTGTTTCATATGCCTCACGTCAGCTTCGGCCACATGAGTTGAATTATGCCACGCATGACTTGGAGTTAGCAGCTGTAGTTCATGCACTTAAGACTTGGAGACATTTTCTTATTGGGAATCGTTGTGATGTGTACACGGATCACAAGAGCTTGAAGTATATTTTCACTCAGAAGGAGCTGAACCTCAGGCAGAGGAGATGGTTGGAACTTATAAAGGATTATGATATGAAGTTGCATTATCATCCAGGAAAAGCCAATGTCGTAGCAGACGCTTTGAGCCGGAAGAGTTATGTCAATACCCTCAAAAGCGGAGGTTTACCAAAGGGGTTATCCGAAGATCTCAGGGAGTTTCGTTTGGGGATAGTCCCTAGAGGTTTTGTTGCAGTTATGGAAGTTCAGTCAACATTATTGGGAAGGATTCGAGAAGCTCAGAAAGAGGACAAAGAAATTGCCGAGATAAAGGATAGAATGCGCAAAGGAAAAGCCAAAGGTTTTCGTGGAGATGAGCACGACACCTTATGGTTTGAGGACCGTGTGTATGTACCCAATAATGCCGAGATCAGGAAGTTGATACTACAGGAGGCTCATGACTCGCCATACTCGATACACCCCGGAAACACCAAGATGTATTTGGACTTAAAAGAGCGTTTCTGGTGGACGGGTATGAAGAGGGATATTGCTGAGTATGTAGCCGTATGTGATGTATGTCAGAGAGTGAAGGCAGAGCATCAGAAGCCCGCAGGATTGCTACAGCCTATGCCAATACCCGAATGGAAGTGGGATAAGCTTGGCATGGATTTCATCACCGGATTACCCAGGACCCGATCAGGATATGATTCCATCTGGGTAGTAGTGGATCGGTTGACCAAAGTAGCTCACTTTATCCCAGTGAAAACCACATATACGAGTGCGAAGTTGGCCAAGATATATATGACCAGGATCGTATGTCTGCACGGAGTTCCGAGGACCATCGTATCAGATAGAGGAACCCAGTTTACTTCAAAGTTTTGGCGCCAACTACACCAGACATTGGGAACCAGGCTAGAGTTTAGTACAGCTTTTCATCCGCAGACAGATGGACAGACCGAGAGAGTCAATCAGATTCTGGAGGACATGTTAAGAGCTTGTGCGCTAGATTATGGATCTAGTTGGGATGACAATTTGCCCTACGCGGAGTTCTCATACAACAACAGCTACCAAGCCAGTTTGAAGATGGCACCTTTCGAGGCTTTGTATGGAAGGAGGTGCAGAACACCATTGATGTGGGATGAAGTTGGAGACCGTCAGTTGTTTGGACCGGATTTGATTAAGGAATCCGAAGAGAAGGTTAAGCTGATTCGAGATAGACTGAAAGTAGCCCAGTCCAGACAGAAGAGTTATGCCGATCCAAAACGCAAGGAGGTAACCTATGAAGTCGGAGACAGAGCATATCTACGAGTATCACCCTTACGAGGAGTGAAACGTTTTGGAGTTAAAGGAAAGTTAGCCCCGAGGTTTGTAGGACCATACCGAGTATTGGGACGTATGGGTGAAGTTGCCTACAAGTTGGAATTGCCCGAAGGACTGTCAGGAGTTCATGATGTGTTTCACGTTTCCCAGTTGAAGAAGTGGCATGCGGAGATGGCTGATATTTCTCTAAGAGATACAGTGCCCCTAGAAGCAATTCAATTGGATAGTGATCTAACCTACGAGGAGAAACCCGTCAAGATTCTCGAGTTTGCCAGCCGAGTTACACGCAACAAAGTTATCAAGTTTTGCAAAGTTCAGTGGAGTCACCATACCGAAGATGAAGCCACCTGGGAGCGCGAAGAAGACCTCCGGAAGGACCACCCACACCTATTTTCTAGCCAACCCGAATCTCGAGGGCGAGATTCATCTTAAGGGGGGTAGGTTTGTAACATCCCAAATTTTCAATTTGGAATGTTATGCATAGGTCATCCATGCATATCATATTTTATTGCATTTCATTTTGCGATCCTCGAAATCCTGAGAAACTCAAGGACCACGGAGAGAGTTGGGGATTTCACCGTTTTCATATTTGAATTTTCTCAAATATTGAAACAGGGATCAATTTGGTTTAACTATTTTTCTCTCCGAAAATATTTCATATTAAAAATATATGAGAGGAGATAATATGACTTCTCCAAAATAAATGGAATATTGGAGGAAAAATATTAAAATCAAATAAATATTTTATTTGGATTTTTATTGCAATTTTATTTGGATTTAGAAAAAATATGCATTTTTCAAAATTGCATTAGAGTCCCAAATAAATGTTTACCTTGTCCGGGAGATTTTTACAGGACGGGGAAAATTTATTTCGGGAATTTTGGAGTCGGTTTAGTATTTCTTTTATTTGTTTTTCTGCGCGGAATTATTTTTTTTTTTAAAAAAAAATAATAAAAAAAATCCGCCTGACCGAACTGGGCCGAAGCCCAGCCGGCCCAGCAGGCCGCCGCCGCCTTTCCTCCCCGTAGCCGAGCCGGACTCCGCCGGAGTCCGGGACGCCGCCGCCTCGTCGCCCCCTCGCCCAAGCCGCCCCGGCCCCCCTTTAAATGCCGCCCGCCCCGCCGCCTCGACCCACCCCGCCGCCGCAGCCCATCGCCGCCGCCGCAGCAAGCAGCAGCAGCCGCCGCCGCGTCCGCCGCTCGCCGCCGCCGCACTCCACCTCGCCGCGCCGCTGCACCGCACGCGCCCCGCCCCGCCGCCGCTGCGGCCTCGCCTCGCCGGAGCCGCCGCTCGCCGGATCCGACGCCCGGATTTTTCCGGTTAACCGTTCGGTTTTTTTGGTAAACCCTAGATCTAGATTCGGTTTTTTTTAAATTCCGGTTTATTCTTTTTTAGATCGGTTTTCCGTCGGTTTAGTTATTTAGCGGACGTTCGTCCGTACGTTCCTTTTAACGAACGGTTTTCACCGTTTAACCGCAGACAGCGAACGTTCGTTCGTTAGCCTGTTCGTTAGTTTTCTTTTTCTCGGATTTTCCGCGATTATTTTCGATCGCGATTTCTGATCCGATTTTCGTTTTAGTATAACTTTTCGCTCGTTTGTCGGAATCAGGCGATTCAAGCGCCTAGATCTTCGTCTCGAAGCCCTCTTTCTGTTTAACCAACTTAAACAAGTTTTTGCTACTGTAAAATTTGACTTTAGTCCAGATTAGTAATCGAAGCTTGTTTCTTTCGCAGTTTGAGTTTCGTTGCTCCGTTTGATTCGATTCTTTTTGCAAACCGGAGTTCTTCAGTTGAACTTTCTGGTTAGGTCTTCTCATTTGGGTTTTACCCGTGCATCTTCGCTTGATTGCTTATGTATGCTATTGTTTGTTTGCGATAGAGTACCCGGAGTGCGAAGCGTGCTACTACGAGTCTCTAGGATTTGCAGATCGTCAGCAAGGCAAGTAACACATTGATCATACTTCTTCGTTACCCATTTTTTATGCATTAGTTTCGACCCTCAAATATTGCATGATTAGGATGTGATTAACTTGTGGGTACTGGGAAGTAGATGATGAGGTAGAACCTATTGCCCTTTTAATAACAAACCCTTGGGAGTTACTTCCACGCTATGCTTATGTTGCCATGCTATGCTCGTAGACGTGGATTGGGTTTTGAGTGTATCCATGACAGATGTGAGATTTTAATTAATGGTTCAACTTAAGGTGGCAACTTTAATACACATCTGGGTGGATTGCTTGTTTGGGCACCTGGGGATATACCAGTGTTGTCCTAGGAGATCCCGGGGATATACCGTGTGATCCTCCTACGGTCCGCCACCCAGGCTCAAAGGGATCATAAGATTATTCATGCTAGAAACTTCCGTGTGCAGCCACAAGCTATTATGGGCTCTAGCATAGTTGAGTATGTTACATGACCTCTTTCAGTGGTAGGCTAGCAGATGTAGGGGAAAGTAGGTGTAACTGTCTACCCGGAGTAAAGAGTAAATGCTTCAGAAAGACTGTGTCTCGGTCATCCGTTTCTCAAACACCATGAAGTGCGAGAAATCCAACGGAGGAGATCGAGTCTTGTGGGGAAAAGTGCACAAACCTCTGCAGAGTGTACAAACTAATCATGATTAGCCGTGTCCCCGGTTATGGACATCTTGAGTATCTGGTTCTTGGATCATCATATTGAATCCCATCACTCTAAATTAATTTGTTGGGTTTAATAATTACTTTTAATTGGGATTGAGAGGGGGATTTACCTTCTCAATGTTCAACAACCACCATGATAGTTAAATAAAATATATTCCTTTGTTGTAGGGAAAAATTGGCTTTTCGCAAAACAGTATAACCCTAGAGCTTTTCCACCAGCCAAATATGCATGTAGTATTAGCAATTATTCTGTTCATTGCTCTACTGTGTTATATTGCCAGCATATTCCATGTGCTGACCCGTTTCGGGCTGCAACGTACCATGTTGCAGACTTTTCAGCCGAAGAGTAAGGTGTGCTAGGTCGTTGTCGTGCACTCAGCTATGCCGTTGGAGTTGATGGACTCACTTTATCTTCCAAGCCTTCCGCTGTTATCTTATTTAGATGGCCTTAAGCCATATTTATTGTAATCAGTTCTCTTTTGAGACATTCGATGTAATAAGTGTGTGATTGCACTCTGTTATAAATCCTTCGAGTACTGTGTGTGTCAGCATTACCGATCCAGGGATGACACTTGAACACAGAGATTCGATCCATTCGGGTCGGGTCGCTACAGAGATGGTATCAGAGCACACGCTGACTGTAGGACACGACCACTAAGAAAAGCCATAGGTCACTCTTCTCTACTCATTTCTGACTTCTCTCCATCTTCTATTCTCTAGGATGGCAGACTCAAGGAACAAGTTTACACAACCGGATGAAGACACACCTTTTGGACGACACTTGAAGGAAGTCACTAGGTACCTGAACATCGGAATACCAAGCTTCACCGGGACCTACACCGCCACTGTACCAGAAGAGGAGCGTTGGATGATTCGAGTTCAAATTCCAGGAAGGACATTCATGCCAGTTACGGAGCCCATAGAGTTTTCCTTTGATGCACCAACCTGGAGTCTAGGAAAGAGCATGGCAGCCCACATCGCCATGGGACGCATCGGCGAGGTGTATCACAAGGATCTTAAGGACACAATCTACCAGTTATGTGGGCGCCGAGATGAGCAATGGGAGATGATCAGCACCCGGAGGGACAGGTCCATTGCAGCTTTCATCCAGGAGTTAAACCAGCACATTCGTCGACAGGAGAACCAGATGTGTGCAAGCATGATAGATTTGAAGAAGGTGATGACCAGGAACATGGAGCTAGAAGAGGAACTCAAGTCTACACGCGATGGATACGAGGAGGAAATCGCAATACTAGTGGAGAAGAATGACGACCTGACAAGGAAACTAGGAGTATTCATGGGAGACCCCGCGCCCGGAGAAGAAGACGACGAACCTGAGGAAATTCGATCTGAAGACTACATCATCATCGACGACACCAACTCCGACCCCGACAGTAGTGATGATGATTATGAAGACGAAGCTGGAGCGGATATCATGGAGTCTTCCACCGATCAAAATTTCTAGATGACCACCATATTATCATTAGTATTTTCCCCATGTAAATAGTAATAGTCCGAGCACTTTTGTAACGGTAGTTAGATCGATTGTATGCTCTTGCTTGAATTGAGTGGTGTGTTATGAATGTGTTTGTCTCATGTGCATATGGGTAGTGCTTTCTCACTAGACCTTACTCTATTCTAATCTCTTCCCTCTAAACCCATCAGATGCCTCCGAGACGCGACACCGGATTTGTTTTTCCACCGGAGCTCACTCAGTTGATTCAACAGCAGAATACCCTGATGCAGCTACTAGTTCAGAACCAAGGCAACAACAACAACAACAACAACCCACCGCCACCACCACCAGTTGACAACTTAGCCCGTTTTCTGAGGTTGCAGCCGCCGGTGTTTTCCAGTAGCACCGAGCCAATAGTTGCGGATGACTGGCTACGCAGGATTGGAAGGGAGTTGACCACCGCAGGATGCACAGACGCTGAGAAGGTGCGTTTTGCCGCACATCAATTGGATGGACCAGCAGCCTCATGGTATTTTGAGTCAGGTATGTCTGTGCAGTCCGAATCTGAATCCAGAACGTGAGAGACTTGGACTCTATCTTCTCTTGGCCCAAAAGTGACGTGAGAGGACTTTTTGAACAGCAACTAAACTTCTCTTTTTCCCTTATCTTCATATGTGAATTGTACAAATGTCCCATACACCTGCAATTAGACATGGCACAAAAGTTTGTGAAGTATTTTTGTCGTGGATGACACAAATAAATTATTGCATAGTTTGCATTAGAAATCACCTCACAAATATACATGTATGCAATATTTTTGGTCGTATCCAAGGTAGTCATGTCCTCATCATCCTCCCCTTCTTGAAAACAAAGCCGTCCTCGGCGTTGCTTAATCTGAAATGTGGCTAACAAAAGAGACAAGGTGTACATGTTGTATATGTATATGTCATCCATTTTTACTTCCTTTGATTTTTGCACATATGACACATGTATACATGAGTAACTTTCATAGTTCATAAAATATAATACAGCCAAAATATTATCACAAGATGTAGAAGGCATGAAAATATTGCAACTCAGTTTGCACATATAAGTGAAGCTCTTATTCATATCAAAAGATTGACAATGTTCATCATTAAACCATCCCAACATTGGTGAATAAACCTTACTTGCATCAAATTTACATGCTACAACATGCTTAAATAAGCAAACATGCAATAAGTCATTTGACACAGAATCATCACCAATATTAGAGGTCATATCAAAATGATTAAACATTGGTTCTTTTGCATCAACAGTTAATTCAATGGGTGCACTCAAAATTGTTGGTATTTCAGCTGTTTTGATAGAGGCGAGGGTGTCCCGATCTTTCGATGAGATGATAGCTATCGTTTTTGGTGGAGTAGACTTTGACGATCCGACTACGAACGTGCGAGGACGTCGCGCCTTAGCAATCGCTAAACCAACTCCGAGAGGTTATTGACCACGCCGGAGCACAATCAACCTGACCACGAGGGTCTATCTCCTGCAAGCAAACGAAGAACAAGCAAGAAACTAAGATTTGCAATCTGGATATTGCGAATATAAGATGAAAGCTTTATTGATCAAGGTGGGGTTCTGTGACGTCTTGGTCTGGTCGTTGAACACAAACGAAGTACGCGAAGTTGCAGCTATGGCGAACTTTTAATCTAAACAAAACCCAAAGTCTAAACGGTGCCCTAAGGGCTGTATATATGGAGGAAGATGAGGGGATTTCGTGGCCCTTGAAGGAGGGGTCCGAAACCAACCCTATCTCTTGTTTCCCCACACATACGGACTCTAAAAACAGCCTATACTCAAGTATTTCGAAATTACATGGGCCTGGCCCAATAATAAGGTGACGCAGCACCTATAATAGCCTCTGGACGAAATTTATGAAGTGACATCTTGTATATTTCGTCCAAGGCTTCCTGCACTCATTATGGTTGCTTCAAAGTCCTGAAATCATCACTTGTAAATCCGTTCTTGTTCCCCTTGTGCATGCCATCATCTCCATGCTTGAACTTGCTCCAAGGTTCCTCTTTCTTGTCCAAGCTAGGCCCTTCATTTGTAAGCAAAACAAATGTATCCAATTTAGGCAGCATCATATTCTCATGAACTTTAGAATCATTACCAAGAAACGAAAGTACCTGATATTTTAATTGGCGTGCGCGAGCTCTAGTAATTGGTCCAGTATGTATAGAAGCAGGGGCTGTGGGTGTAACAATGGTATTGATGTCCTCATCACAGCAGCAGGTGGTGATCGGCCACCGTTGTAGTCAAAACTCTCAAAGATTGGACAGAGCGATTGCCAGGTGGTGTCAAACTGATGAGGACATCAATACCATTGTTACACCCACAGCCCCTGCTTCTATACATACTGGACCAATTACTAGAGCTCGCGCACGTCAATTAAAATATCAGGTACTTTCGTTTCTTGGTAATGATTCTAAAGTTCATGAGAATATGATGCTGCCTAAATTGGATACATTTGTTTTGCTTACAAATGAAGGGCCTAGCTTGGACAAGAAAGAGGAACCTTGGAGCAAGTTCAAGCATGGAGATGATGGCATGCACAAGGGGAACAAGAACGGAGTTACAAGTGATGATTTCAGGACTTTGAAGCCACCATAATGAGTGCAGGAAGCCTTGGACGAAATATACAAGATGTCACTTCATAAATTTCGTCCAGAGGCTATTATAGGTGCTGCGTCACCTTATTATTGGGCCAGGCCCATGTAATTTCGAAATACTTGAGTATAGGCTGTTTTTAGAGTCCGTATGTGTGGGGAAACAAGAGATAGGGTTGGTTTCGGACCCCTCCTTCAAGGGCCACGAAATCCCCTCCTCTTCCTCCATATATACAGCCCTTAGGGCACCGTTTAGACTTTGGGTTTTGTTTAGATTAAAAGTTCGCCATAGCTGCAACTTCGCGTACTTCGTTTGTGTTCAACGACCAGACCAAGACGTCACAGAACCCCACCTTGATCAATAAAGCTTTCATCTGTAACATCCCAAAATTCTAAATTTTGGAATGTTATATTAAATAAATAGTTTTGATTGATTGTTTGATTGTGGTGTGGTTGCTTGTGTGAAATTGAGTGAAATTTGGAAACTTTTTGAAAGTTGAATGAGAGGGAATAAAATGACTTTCCCAAAACTTTCACCTTGCATTTATGATCTCCTTGAATTCAAATTTATTTCATTACAAACCCTAGAGTGAAGATAACATGACTTCTTCTATTTTAAAAAGGGTTTTGAAAAGATTTGAATTCCATTTGGAAATATTCCAAATTCGAAAACTTTATGCAACTCAATGATTTTCATGAGAGGAGATAAAATGACTTCTTCAAATTATATGAAATATGAGTTGGAAGTTTAAAACAATCAAATTTAAAGTCCCTTTGATGGTATTTTGAAAACCATTTTTATTTGGAGTTATTTGGGTTTTATTCAAATTATTTTTCTCCAAAAATAAAATATATGGAAATTAGGGTAAAATGATTCCCTTCAATATAAAATTAGAGGGAAATAAATTTGAAATCATTTTGGTATTTTTAAAATGATTTTTATTAGGTTTTATTGCAGCAGTAGCACTGTTTGCTTTATTTAAATTTTTGTGAAATTTATTTGCCGCTGAAAATATGTTCATCTTTTAGGAAATCTTTTTCTGAAAATTTTGATATATAATATGCCTATGGAAAGTTTTCTTATTTTCCGTTTACCTTTTTCTTTTGTTTTTATTCTAAAAAAAAAAACTGTACGAGCGACCGACTGCTATCCTTCGCCAGCGTGCGCAACATAGCTAGCAGGTCGGACTATATTATTTTTCCAGTTGTCCTTTAATTTATTTATTTTCTGTTAAAAAAAAAAACGCACGCACACATGCGCGCATGCGCGCAGGCCGGCCGAAGGCCCATGCGGCGTCGTTCCTTTTTTTTGTTTTTCCTATATCTTTCGTCTGCCTTTTGTTTACGTTTAGTCCCACATTGCCTAGCTTTTGACCTCTAAGCCTCCTTTCCACCTATAAATATAGACCCATAGAGCCTCCAAAAATCATCCGATTCGGGTTAAATCAATATATTTTGGTTTGACTAGATTCACTAAATAAAAATATTTTTCTTCTCTCCGGCGGGACTTCTGAAAGTTGTCTTCTCTCTCGGAAGTCATCTTTTCTCTACCTTATAAAGGTATCTTTCTTCGTATTTTTTTATATACTCCCGTAGCTTATTATTTCTAGACTAGTACGGTAGAATAATTAGATTTATAAATTAGTCCTTGTATTTACATTTTAGGACTAGAATTCTTTTAGCCATAACTCTTTCTCTTCCGTAAAACAGCTTGGCCCTGATTTTTCAAATAGCCATAACTTTTTACTCGTTCATCCAAATTAGACGAAACCAACGCCAATATTTTTGTCTTGATTCCACCTTTCTAGTGAATCTATCAAATAAACTTTTTGCAACTTTCAAATTTCGAAATTTGTTCAGATTCATATTCAAACTTGTTTTGGCTATAACTTGAGTTTCGTAACTCCGATTTAATTGATTCTTTTTGCTAATTGAAGCTCTTGACCTAAACTTTCTGATAAGACCAAATCCACCCAATTTTGGTACTGTTAGAAATTGTTTTCTGTTGCAAGAGTTAATTGCTAGTTTTCGAAGTTTTTCGAGATCTTTTCTTCGATTCTTTTGCATGAGTGCTTATGTATGCAATTGCTTGCTCACGTTAGATTGAACGGAGTGTGACGAGTAGAACTATCAGGAATTATGAGTGCGAAGGATCTTCATCAACAGTACAAGGCAAGTAACACATTGATCATACTTCTTCGTTACCCAGTTTTTATGCATTAGTTTAGACCCTCAAACATTGCATGATTAGGATGTGATTAACTTGTGGGTACTGGGAAGTAGATGATGAGGTAGAACCTATTGCCCTTTTATTATAAAACCCTTGGGAGTTACTTCCACGCTATGCTTATGTTGCCATGCTATGCTCGTAGACGTGGATTGGGTTTTGAGTGTATCCATGACAGATGTGAGATTTTTAATTAATGGTTCAACTTAAGGTGGCAACTTTAATACACATCTGGGTGGATTGCTTGTTTGGACACCTGGGGATATACCAGTGTTGTCCTAGGAGATCCCGGGGATATACCGTGTGATCCTCCTACGGTCCGCCACCCAGGCTCAAAGGGATCATAAGATTATTCATGCTAGAAACTTCCGTGTGCAGCCACAAGCTATTATGGGCTCTAGCATAGTTGAGTATGTTACATGACCTCTTTCAGTGGTAGGCTAGCAGATGTAGGGGAAAGTAGGTGTAACTGTCTACCCAGAGTAAAGAGTAAATGCTTCAGAAAGACTGTGTCTCGGTCATCCGTTTCTCAAACACCATGAAGTGCGAGAAATCCAACGGAGGAGATCGAGTCTTGTGGGGAAAAGTGCACAAACCTCTGCAGAGTGTACAAACTAGTCATGATTAGCCGTGTCCCCGGTTATGGACATCTTGAGTATCTGGTTCTTGGATCGTCATATTGAATCCCATCACTCTAAATTAATTTGTTGGGATTAATGATTACTTTTAATTGGGATTGAGAGGGGGTTTTACCTTCTCAATGTGCAACAACCACCATGATAGTTAAATAAAATATATTCCTTTGTTGTAGGGAAAAATTGGCTTTTCGCAAAACAGTATAACCCTAGAGCTTTTCCACCAGCCAAATATGCATGTAGTATTAGCAATTATTCTGTTCATTGCTCTACTGTGTTATATTGCCAGCATATTCCATGTGCTGACCCGTTTCGGGCTGCAACGTATCATGTTGCAGACTTTTCAGCCGAAGAGTAAGGTGTGCTAGGTCGTTGTCGTGCACTCAGCTATGCCGTTGGAGTTGATGGACTCACTTTATCTTCCAAGCCTTCCGCTGTTATCTTATTTAGATGGCCTTAAGCCATATTTATTGTAATCAGTTCTCTTTTGAGACATTCGATGTAATAAGTGTGTGATTGCACTCTGTTATAAATCCTTCGAGTACTGTGTGTGTCAGCATTACCGATCCAGGGATGACACTTGAACACAGAGATTCGATCCATTCGGGTCGGGTCGCTACAGGTGCCCCCCTGCCCCCGTATATAAAGGAGGGGAGGAGGAGGCCGGCCACCAAGGGGGCGCGCCATGAGGGGGAGTCCTACTAGGACTCCACTCCTAGTAGGATTCATCCCCCCCCCCCACTTTTCCTTTCTCCGGAGGTGGAAATAGGGAAGGAGAGGGAGAGGGAGAAGGAAAGGGGGGCGCCACCCCCTTCCCTAGTCCAATTCGGCCTCCTCCCTTATGGGGGGCGCACCAGCCCCTTGTGGGCTGGTTAGCCTCCCTCCTATGGCCCATATGTTCCACCGGGGGGTTCCGGTAACCCCTCCGGTACTCCGGTATGTACCCGATACACTCCGGAACCCTTTCGGTGTCCGAATACTACCTTACAATATATCAATCTTTACCTCTCGACCATTTCGAGACTCCTCGTCATGTCCGTGATCTCATCCGGGACTCCGAACAATCTTCGGTCACCAAAACACATAACTCATAATACAAATCGTCATCGAACGTTAAGCGTGTGGACCCTACGGGTTCGAGAACTATGTAGACATGACCGAGACACATCTCCGGTCAATAACCAATAGCGGAACCTGGATGCTCATATTGGCTCCTACATGTTCTGCGAAGATCTTTATCGGTCAAACCGCATAACAACATACATCATTCCCTTTGTCATCGGTATGTTACTTGCCCAAGATTCGATCGTTGGTATCATCATACCTAGTTCAATCTCGTTACCGGCAAGTCTCTTTACTCGTTCCGTAATGCATCATCCCGTAACTAACTCATTAGTCACATTGCTTGCAAGGCTTATAGTGATGTGCATTACCGAGAGGGCCCAGAGATACCTCTCCGATACACGGAGTGACAAATCCTAATCTTGATCTATGCCAACCCAACAAACACCTTCGGAGACACCTGTAGAGCATTTTTATAATCACCCAGTTACGTTGTGATGTTTGATAGCACAGAAAGTCTTCCTCCGGTATTCAGGAGTTGCATAATCTCATAGTCAGAGGAATATGTATAAGTCATGAAGAAAGCAATAGCAATAAAACTAAACGATCAATATGCTAAGCTAACGGATGGGTCTTGTCCATCACATCATTCTCTAATGATGTGATCTTGTTCATCAAATGACAACACATGTCTATGGTCAGGAAACATAACCATCTTTGATAAACAAGCTAGTCAAGTAGAGGCATACTAGGGACACTCTGTTTGTCTATGTATTCACACATGTACTAAGTTTCCGGTTAATATAATTCTAGCATGAATAATAAACATTTATCATGATATAAGGAAATATAAATAACAATTTTATTATTGCCTCTAGGGCATATTTCCTTCAATCTCCCACTTGCACTAGAGTCAATAATCTAGTTCACATCTCCATGTGATTTAACACCAATAGTTCACATCGCCATGTGATTTAACACCAATAGTTCACATCTTTATGTGATTAACACCCATAGTTCACATCGCCATGTGACCAACACCCAAAGGGTTTACTAGAGTCAATAATCTAGTTCACATCGCTATGTGATTAACACCCAAAGAGTACTAAGGTGTGATCATGTTTTGCTTGTGAGAGAAGTTTAGTCAATGGGTCTGCCACATTCAGATCCGTATGTATTTTGCAAATTTCTATGTCTACAATGCTCTCCATGGAGCTACTATAGCTAATTGCTCCCACGTTCAATACATATCTAGATTGAGACTTAGAGTCATCTAGATCAGTGTCAAAGCTTGCATCGACGTAACTCTTTACGACGAACTCTTCATCACCTCCATAACCGAGAAACATTTCCTTAGTCCTCTAAGGATAATTTTGACCGCTGTCTAGTGATCTACTCCTGGATCACTATTGTACCCCCTTGACAAACTCATGGCAAGGTACACAACAAGTTTGTTACACAGCATGGCATACTTTATAGAACCTATGGCTGAGGCATAGGGAATGACTTTCATTCTCTCTCTATCTTCTGCCATGGTCATGCTTTGAGTCTTACTCAACTTTATACCTTGAATACAGGCAAGAACTCTTTCTTTGACTGATCCCTTTTTGAACTCCTTCAAAATTTTGTCAAGGTATGTGCTTTGTGAAAGTCCTATTAAGCGTCTCGATCTATCCCTATAGATCTTGATGCTCAATACTTAAGCAGCTTCACCGAGGTCTTTTCATTGAAAAATTCTTATTCAAGTATCCTTTTATGCTATCCAGAAATTCTATATTATTTCCAATCAACAATATGTCATCCACATATAATATTAGAAATGTTACAGAGCTCCCACTCACTTTCTTGTAAATACAGGCTTCTCCAAAAGTCTGTATAAAACCATATGCTTTGATCACACTATCAAAGCGTATATTCCAACTCCGAGATGCTTGCACCAATCCATAAATGGATCGCTGGAGTTTGCACACTTTGTTAGCACCTTTAGGATTGACAAAACCTTTTGGTTGCATCATATACAACTCTTCTTTAAGAAATCCATTAAGGAATGCAGTTTTGACATCCATTTGCCAAATTTCATAATCATAAAATGCGGCAATTGCTAACATGATTCGGACAGACTTAAGCATCGCTACGGGTGAGAAGGTCTCATCGTAGTCAACTCCTTGAACTTGTCGAAAACCTTTCGCAACAAGTCGAGCTTTGTAGACAGTAACATTACCGTCAGCGTCAGTCTTCTTCTTGAAGATCCATTTATTCTCTATGGCTTGCCGATCATCGGGCAAGTCAACCAAAGTCCACACTTTGTTCTCATACATGGATCCCATCTCAGATTTCATGGCCTCAAGCCATTTCGCGGAATCTAGGCTCATCATCGCTTCCTCATAGTTCGTAGGTTCGTCATGGTCTAGTAACATGACTTCCAGAACAGGATTACCGTACCACTCTGGTGCGGAACGTACTATGGTTGACCTACGAGGTTCGGTAGTAAATTGATCTGAAGTTTCATGATCATCATCATTAGCTTCCTTAGTAATTGGTGTAGGCATCACTGGAACTGATTTCTGTGATGAACTACTTTCCAATTCAAGAGAAGGTACAACTACCTCATCAACTTCTACTTTCCTCCCACTCACTTCTTTCGAGAGAAACTCCTTCTCTAGAAAGGATCCATTCTTAGCAACAAAGATCTTGCCTTCAGATCTGTGATAGAAGGTGTACCCAACAGTTTCTTTTGGGTATCCTATGAAGACGCACTTCTCCAATTTGGGTTCGAGCTTATTAGGCTGAAGCTTTTTCACATAAGCATCGCAACCCCAAACTTTAAGAAACGACAGCTTAGGTTTCTTGCCAAACCACAGTTCATACGGTGTCGTCTCAACGGATTTAGATGGTGCCCTGTTTAATGTGAATGCAGCTGTCTCTAATGCATAACCCCAAAACGATAGTGGTAAATCGGTAAGAGACATCATAGATCGCACCATATCTAATAAAGTACAGTTATGACATTTGGACACACCATTACGCTGTGGTGCTTCAGGTGGCGTGAGTTGTGAAACTATTCCACATTGTTTTTAAATGAAGGCCAAACTCGTAACTCAAATATTCGCCTCTGCGATCATATCGTAGAAACTTTATTTTCTTGTTACGATGATTTTCTACTTCACTCTGAAATTATTTGAACTTTTCAAATGTTTCAGACTTATGTTTCATCAAGTAGATATACCCATATCTGCTCAAATCATCTGTGAAGGTCAGAAAAAAATGATACCCTCCGCGAGCCTCAACAGTTATCGGATCGCATACATCGGTATGTATTATTTCCAATAAGTCATTAGCTCGCTCCATTGTTCCGGAGAACGGAGTCTTAGTCATCTTGCCCATGAGGCATGATTTGCAAGCATCAAATGATTCATAATCCAGTGATTCCAAAAGTCCATCCGAATGGAGTTTCTTCATGCGCTTTACACCAATATGACCTAAACGGCAGTGCCACAAATATGTTGCATTATCATTATCAACTTTGCATCTTTTGGCATCAATATTATGAATATGTGTATCACTACGATCGAGATTCAATAAACCATTTATATTGAGTGTATGACCATAGAAGGTTTTATTCATGTAAACAGAACAACAATTATTCTCTGACTTAAATGAATAACTGTATCGCAATAAACATGATCCAATCATATTCATGCTCAACGCAAACACCAAATAACATTTATTTAGGTCCAACACTAATCCCGAAGGTAGAGGGAGTGTGCGGTGGTGATCTTATCAACCTTGGAATCACTTCCAACACACATCGTCACCTCATCATTAACTAGTCTCTGTTCATTTTGCAACTCCTGTTTCGAGTTACTAATGTTAACAACTGAACCGGTATCAAATACCCAGGGGGTACTATGAACACTAGTAAAATACACATCAATAACATGTATATCAAATATACCTTTGTCCACTTTGCCATCCTTCTTATCCGCCAAGTATTTGGGGCAATTCCGCTTCCACTGACCATTTCCTTTGCAGTAGAAGCACTCAGTTTCAGGCTTAGGTCCATCTTTGGGCTTCTTCACGGGAGTGACAACTTGTTTGCCATTCTTCTTGAAGTTCCCTTTCTTTCCCTCGCCCTTTTTCTTGAAACTAGTGGTCTTGTCAACCATCAACACTTGATGCTATTTCTTGATTTCTACCTTCACCGATTTCAGCATCGCGAAGAGCTTGGGAATCATTTTCGTCATCCCTTGCATATTATAGTTCATCACGAAGTTCTAGTAACTTGGTGATAGTGACTAGAGAACTCTGTCAATCACTATTTTATCTGGAAGATTAACTCCCACTTGATTCAAGCGATTGTAGTACCCAGACATTCTGAGCATATGCTCACTGGTTGAGCTATTCTCCTCCATCTTGTAGGCAAAGTACTTGTCAGAGGTATCATACCTCTCGACACGGGCATGAGTCTGAAATACCGATTTCAGCTCTTGGAACATCTCATATGCTCCGTGGCGTTCAAAACATTTTTGAAGTCCCGGTTCTAAGCCGTAAATCATGGCGCACTAAACTATCAAGTAGTCATCATATCAAGCTTGCTAAACATTCATAACATTTGCATCTGCTCCTGCAATAGGTCTGTCACCTAGCGGTGCATCAAGGACATAATTCTTCTGTGCAGCAATGGGGAGAATCCTCAGATCACGGAACCAGTCCGCATCATTGCTACTATCATCTTTCAACTTAGTTTTCTCTAGGAACATATCAAAAATAAAACAGGGGAGCTATACACGAGCTATTGATCTACAACATAATTTGCAAATACTACCAGGACTAAGTTCATGATAAATTAAAGTTCAATTAATCATATTACTTAAGAACTCCCACTTAGATAGACATCCCTCTAGTCATCTAAATGATCACGTGATCCATATCAACTAAACCATGTCCGATCATCACGTGAGATGGAGTAGTTTTCAATGGTGAACATCTCTATGTTGATCATATCTACTATATGATTCACGTTCGACCTTTCGGTCTCAGTGTTCCAAGGCCATATCTGCATATGCTAGGCTCGTCAAGTTTAACCCGAGTATTCCGCACGTGCAAAACTGTCTTGCACCCATTGTATGTGAACGTAGAGCTTATCACACCCGATCATCACGTGGTGTCTCGGCACGGCGAACTGTCGCAACAGTGCATACTCAGGGAGAACACTTATACCTTGAAATTTAGTGAGGGATCATCTTATAATGCTACCGCCGTACTAAGCAAAATAAGATGCATAAAAGATAAACATCACATGTAATCAAAATATGTGACATGATATGGCCATCATCATCTTGTGCCTTTGATCTCCATCTCCAAAGCACCGTCATGATCTCCATCGTCACCGGCTTGACACCTTGATCTCCATCGTAGCGTCGTTGTCGTTTTGCCAACTATTGCTTCTACGACTATCGCTACCGCATAGTGATAAAGTAAAGCAATTACATGGCGATTGCATTTCATACAATAAAGCGACAACCATAAGGCTCCTGCCAGTTGCCGATAACTTTTACAAAACATGATCATCTCATACAATAACGTATATCACATCATGTCTTGACCATATCACATCACAACATGCCCTGCAAAAACAAGTTAGACATCCTCTACTTTGTTGTTACAAGTTTTACGTGGCTGCTACGGGCTTCTAGCAAGAACCGCTCTTCCCTACGCATCAAAACCACAACGATTTTTCGTCAAGTGTGCTGTTTTAACCTTCAACAAGGACCGGCCGTAGTCAAACTCGATTCAACTAAAGTTGAAGAAACAGACACCCGCCAGCCACATGTGTGCAAAGCACGTCGGTAGAACCAGTCTCATGAACGCGGCCATGTAATGTCGGTCCGGGCCGCTTCATCCAACAATACCGCCGAATCAAAGTAAGACGTTGGTGGTAAGCAGTATGACTATTATCGCCCACAACTCTTTGTGTTCTACTCGTGCATATCATCTACGCATAGACCTGGCTCGGATGCCACTGTTGGGGAACGTGCAATTTCAAAAAAAATCCTACGCTCACGCAAGATCTATCTAGGAGATGCATAGCAACGAGAGGGGAGAGTGTGTCCACGTACCCTCGTAGACCGAAAGCGGAAGCGTTAGCTTAACGCGGTTGATGTAGTCGAACGTCTTCGCGATCCAACCGATCAAGCACCGAACGTACGGCACCTCCGAGTTCAGCACACGTTCATCTCGATGACGTCCCTCGAACTCTTGATCCAACAGAAGGTCGAGGGAGAGTTTCGTCAGCATGACGACGTGGCGACGGTGTTGGTGACGTGATCCGCGCAGGGCTTCGCCTAAGCACTACGACGCTATGACCGGAGGAGTAAACTGTGGAGGGGGGCACCGCACACGGCTAAGAGAATATCTGTTGTGTTCTAGGGTGCCCCCCTGCCCCCGTATATAAAGGAGGGGAGGAGGAGGCCGGCCACCAAGGGGGCGCGCCATGGGGGGAGTCCTACTAGGACTCCACTCCTAGTAGGATTCGCCCCCCCCCCCCCCACTTTTCCTTTCTCCGAAGGTGGAAATAGGGAAGGAGAGGGAGAGGGAGAAGGAAAGGGGGGGCGCCACCCCCTTCCCTAGTCCAATTCGGCCTCCTCCCTTGTGGGGGGCGCACCAGCCCCTTGTGGGCTGGTTAGCCTCCCTCCTATGGCCTATATGGCCCATATCTTCCACCGGGGGGTTCCGGTAACCCCTCCAGTACTCCGGTATGTACCCGATACACTCCGGAACCCTTCCGGTGTCCGAATACTACCTTCCAATATATTAATCTTTACCACTCGACCATGTCTAGACTCCTTGTCATGTCCATGATCTCATCCGGGACTCCGAACAATCTTCGGTCACCAAAACACATAACTCATAATACAAATCGTCAACGAACGTTACGCGTGCGGACCCTACGGGTTCGAGAACTATGTAGACATGACCGAGACACATCTCCGGTCAATAACCAATAGCGGAACCTGGATGCTCATATTGGCTCCTACATGTTCTACGAAGATCTTTATCGATCAAACCGCATAACAACATACGCCATTCCCTTTGTCATTGGTATGTTACTTGCCCAAGATTCGATCGTCGGTATCATCATACCTAGTTCAATCTTATTACCGGCAAGTCTCTTTACTCGTTCCGTAATGCATCATCCCGTAACTAACTCATTAGTCACATTGCTTGCAAGGCTTATTGTGATGTGCATTACCGAGAGGGCCCAGAGATACCTCTCCGATACACGGAGTAACAAATCCTAATCTTGATCTATGCCAACCCAACAAACACCTTCGGAGACACCTGTAGAGCATCTTTATAATCACCCAGTTACGTTGTGACGTTTGATAGCACACAAAGTGTTCCTCCGGTATTCGGGAGTTGCATAATCTCATAGTCAGAGGAATATGTATAAGTCATGAAGAAAGCAATAGCAATAAAACTAAACGATCAATATGCTAAGCTAACGGATGGGTTTTATCCATCACATCATTCTCTAATGATGTGATCCTGTTCATCAAATGACAACACATGTCTATGGTCAGGAAACATAACCATCTTTGATAAACAAGCTAGTCAAGTAGAGGCATACTAGGGACACTCTGTTTGTCTATGTATTCACACATGTACTAAGTTTCCGGTTAATACAATTCTAGCATGAATAATAAACATTTATCATGATATAAGGAAATATAAATAACAATTTTATTATTGCCTTTAGGGCATATTTCCTTCATTTTATGGTACCCTGTCTGAGGGGAAATCGATCACGGAGGGCTTCTACATCAACCTTGCTGCCCTACCGATGATGCATGAGTAGTTTAGCACAGACCTACGGGTCCATAGCTAGTAGTTAGATGGCTTCTTCTCTCTCTTTGATCTTCAATACCATGTTCTCCTCGATGTTCTTGGAGTTCTATCCGATGTAATCTTCTTTTGCGGTGTGTTTGTTGGGATCCGATGAATTGTGGGTTTATGATCTGAATATTCATGAGAAATATTTGAATCTTCTCTGAACTTATTTATGCATGATTGTTATAGCTTTGTATTTCTCTCCGATCTATCTGTTTGGTTTGGCCAACTAGATTGATTTATCTTCAGTGGGAGAGGTGCTTTGCAATGGGTTCAATCTTGCAGTGCTCCATCCTAGTGATATAAAAGGACAAGACACGTATTTGTATTATTGCCATTAAGGATAAAATGATGGCGTTTATTCATATTAGTTGAGCTTACTTTGTCTACATCATGTCATCTTGCTTAAGGCGTTACTCTGTTTTTTTTAACTTAATACCCTAGATGCATGTTGGATAGCGGTCGATGGGTGGAGTGATAGTAGTAGATGCAGGCAGGAGTCGGTCTACTTGTCTCGAACATGATGCCTATATACAGCGTTATAACTATGCGCTTTTCTATCAATTGCTCAACAGTAATTTGTGTACCCATCATATGCTATGTGTTCGAGAGAGAAGCCTCTAATGAAAACTATGGCCCCTTGGTCTACTTTTATCATATATAAAAACACAAAAATACTTTGCTGCAATTTTTTATTATATTTTATTTTATCTTTGCAATTTATCTATCTACCACTACAAGATTTAATCCTTGCAAATAACCGCCAAGGGGATTAACACACCTCTTGTTTGCGTTGGGTGCAAGTATTTGCTTTTGTGTGTGCAGGTGTTGTTCACAAGACTTTGTGTGATTCTCCTACTGGATTGATAACCTTGGTTCTTAACTGAGGGAAATATTTATCTCTATTGTACTGCATCTCCTCTCCTCTTCGAGGAAATTCCAATGCAGCTCACAAGTAGCAGGAAGAATTTCTGGCGCCGTTGCCGGGGAGACATCATCAAAACCTATCAAGTACCTTCGCACAAACTATCATCTACCTGCTCTTATTTCCATTTGTCTTTTTATTTGCCTTTGCCTCTCGTTTTCATCTCCACCACTTCTAAAACAATTTTACAAAACACAAAAATATTTTTGTTTGCTTAGTTTGTTGCTATGTCTCGAGAAAATTACTATGATAGTTCTTACCATAAAAGGTTAGCAGAAATTGAGAATACCACAAAGAATTTTATGTTTACGCAATATGAGCACAACAAATTCTTTGTTGAAGAACTTAAAGAACACTCCACTTTATTAGATGCTATTGGTAAACAACTTGATGATGTTAATAAAGAAGTCGCCAACTTTCAATCTCAACTTCCTCTTAGAGAGAATTTGTTACGAAAGATTTCCGATAAACAAACTACACAGTGAACAAGATGCCGCTAAACCAGAATCGTTTTCGCTCACTAATCATGATGAGGATATTAAAATGATTGGTGTCTCACCTATTGAATCTTTGTTTAGTAACATAAAACTTGATGAAAAAGGGACTGGAGATGAGTCAACTTTAGCTACAAGGCGTCCCAATTGTTCGAAGGGTGATGATCTTAATGATAAAAATGATAAAAGTGGGTTTGGAGAGGTCAAGACGTTAAATAGTGATGTGCCCACTACTTTGGATTACAAGGACTTTAATTATGATAGTCTCTTTAGTTGAATGTGTTTCCTTGTTCTAATCCATGATAAATTCACCCAATTCTTATGAACATACTAAAGCTTTCACTAAACATATTGTAGAAGCTATGATAAAAGCTCATGAAGAAAAGTTAGAGTTGGAGGTTTCAATACCTAGAAAATTATATGATGAATGGGAACCTACTATTAAAGTAAAGTTAAAGATTATGATTCTAATGCTTTATGTGATTTGGGTGCTAGCGTTTCCACTATACCCAAATTTATATGTGATGTGCTAGGTCTTACCGGTATGGATGAATGTTCCCTTAACTTGCACTTAGCGGATTCGACTATTAAGAAACCTTTGGGTAGAATAAATGATGTGCTTATTCTTTCTAATAGAAATTATGTGCCCGTTAGTTTCATTTTGCTTGATATTGATTGCAATCTGTCTAGTCCTATGATGCTCAGTAGGCCTTTCCTATGTACCATAGGTGCTATTATTGATATGAAAGAAGGTAATATAAGGTTCCAATTTCCATTAAAGAAAGTGATGAAACACTTCCCTAGAAATATAACTAAGCCACCATATGAATCTATTATGAGGGCCACCTATGGAATTAATTTGAAAGATAACAATACTTGAAACTATGCCTTACGCCTAGCTAGGGGCGTAAAATAATAGCGCTTGTTGGGAGGCAACCCAATAGTTATCTTATTTTTCTTGTTTTCTTTTCTGTTTTTGAGTGCTCACACAATTATGCTACTGTTATGATTGTGTTTTTATGTTTTAATTAGTGTTTGTGCCAAGTAAAGCCTTTGGGATGATTTGGTTGATAGTTGACTTGATTCTGTGAAGAAAAAAACTTTTGCGCTCAGTCCAGGAATTCTTAAAAATCACTGGAGCATGCTTTGGTCTGAATTTTTTACACATGATTGATATACAAATTGCCCACATTGTCCTAAATTTAAAAAAATATAGAGTTTCATAAGTATGACCATAATTCGGATCTTTACAGATGGTTCTATTTTGGACAGATTCTGTTTTCATTGCATGATTGCTTGTTTTGATGAATCTATGCATTATATCGGGGGGTATAAGTCCTGGAGAAGTTGGAATACAGTAGGTATTATGCAATAATAAAATATGAATGGGTGATACGTCTCCAACGTATCTATAATTTATGAAGTATTCATGCCGTTATATTATCATTCTTAGATGTTTTACAATCATTTTATAGCAACTTTATATCATTTTTTGGGACTAACCTATTGACATAATGCCCAGTGCCAGTTGTTGTTTTTTGCTTTTTTTTTACATCACAGAAAATCAATACCAAACAGAGTCCAAACGCAGCAAAACTTTTTGGAGATTTTTTCTGGACCAGAAGAAACCCGGTGGGCCAAAGAAGTACCAGAGGGGAGCTCCGAGGGGAGCACAACCCAACAGGGCGCGCCTGGGGGCCCAGGCGCGCCCAGGTGGGTTGTGCCCACCTCAGTGGCCTCCCGCACCGCCTCTTCGCCCTATAAATTGCCAAATATTCCAAAAACCCCGAAGGTAACCCTAGATCAGAAGTTCCGCCACCGCAAACCTCTGTAGCCACGAAAAACCAATCTAGACCCTGTTCCGGCACTACGTCGGAGGGGGAGATCATCACCGGTGGCCATCTTCATCATCCCGGCGGCCACCATGATGAGGAGGGAGTAGTCCACCCTCGGGGCTGAGGGTTTGTACCAGTAGCTATGTGTTTAATCTTTCTCTCTCTCGTGTTCTTGAGATGGCACGATCTTGATGTATCGCGGGCTTTGTTAATATAGTTGGATCATATGGTGTTTTCCCCTCTCTATCTTGTTGTGAATTGAGTTTTCCTTTTGAGATTTCATTTTATCGGATTGAATACTTTTATGGCTTTGAGAACACTTGATGTATGTCTTGCATATGAATACCCGTGGTGACAATGGGGTATTATATTGATTCACTTGAAATATGTTTTGGTACTCAACTCGCAGATTCCCGAGGTGACATTGGGGTAATCTATGCATAGGGGTTGATGCACGTTCTCATCTTTTGTTTCTCCGGTAGAAATCTTGGGGCACTCTTTGAGGTTCTTTGTGTTGGATTGAGTATTATGAATCTAAATTTGCTTTGGTGTTATTTTAGTACGAACTCTTGATAGATCGATCGGAAAGAATAACTTAGTGTTATTTTAGTATGAACTCTTGATAGATTGACCGGAAAGAATAACTTGGTGTTATTTTAGTACGAACTCTTGGATAGATTGATCGGAAAGAATAGCTACAAACAATTTCTTCTTATGTTCTCCGCTAGATAAGAACTTTGGAGTGATTCTTCATCGCATGTTGAGGGATGGTTATATGATCCAATTAGATTAGCATTGTTGAGAGATTGCACTAGCGAAAGTACGGACCCTAGGCCTCATTTTCAAGCATTGCAATACCGTTTGTGCTCCGTTTTATCAATTGCTACCTTGCTGTTTTTTATTATTCTTATTACAAAAATCAATATCTACTATCGTTACTACACTTTTATCACCATCTCTTCGCCGAACTAGTGCACCTATACAATTTGCCATTGTATTTGGTGTGTTGGGGACACAAGAGACTTTTTATTATTTGGTTGCAGGGTTGTTTGAGAGAGACCATCTTCATCCTACACCTCCCACGGATTGATAAACCTTAGGTCATCCACTTGAGGCAAAATTGCTACTGTCCTACAAAACTCTGCGCTTGGAGGCCCAACACAAGTCTACAAGAACAAGTTGCATAGTAGACATCAAGCTCTTTTCTGGCGCCGTTGCTGGGGAGGTGAGTGCTTGGAGGTATATCTTTAGATCTTGCAATCGAATCTTTTAGTTTCTTGTTTTATCACTAGTTTGGTTTATAAAAAGAAAACTACAAAAAAAATGTAATTGAGCTGGTCTCATATTATTCATCTTTATAATGTCTTTCGTGGAAATGATGAAAAGGAAAATTGTGCTCAATTGATAGAGGAAGAATTCTATAAAATGTTTGACAAAAAATCTTTGAATGATGAGCATGATTGCAATGTTGTTGGTATGAACTCTTTGAATATCCATGATGCTAATGATATGCAAAGCCATAAGCTTGGGGATGCTATGTTTGATGAAGATGATATTTTTAGTCCCCCAAGTTTTGATGAGAATATTTACTATGATGAAAGCATGCCTCCTATTTATGATGATTATGGTGATGACATGTATGCCATAAAGAGTAATGATATCCATGAAACTTGTCATCATGATTTTAATGCTCAATTTGATTATGCCTCACATGATAGTTATTTTGTTGAGTTTGCTCCCACTACTATTCATGAGAATAAATTTGCTTATGTGGGGAGTAAGAAATTTTTTATGCATGTGGATCACGAAAAGAATGCTTTATGTGATAGCTATATTGTTGAATTCATTCATGATGCTACTGAAAATTACTATGAGAGAGGAACATATGCTTTTACATATTGCAATAATATCAAGTTTCCTCTCTATATGTTGAAAATCTTGAAGTTTTGCTTGTTTTACCTTCCTATGCTTGTTGATTCTTGCTCCCATAAATTGTTTGCTCACAAAATCCCTATGCATAGGAAGTGGGCTAGACTTAAATGTGCTTGCCATATGATTCATGATGCTCTTTTCGTGTTTCAATTCTTTACTTTTATGCGAGCATCATTGAAATCATCATGCCTAGCCAAAAAGGCATTAAAGAAAAGCGCTTGTTGGGAGACAACCCAACAATTATACCTACTGTTTTTGTGTGTTCACATGATTAGGCTACTGTAGTGATCTTGTTTTATAGCTTTTGTTTCAATAAAGTTCCAAGTAAAGCCTTTGGGATAGTATGGATGATAGTTGACTTGATTCTGTGCAAAAACAGAAACTTTTGCGTCCAGTGAAGAAATTCCTGTATTTTGCTGGAATGTTTAAAAATTCTAATTTTTTTACAGTTGATGAGTATACAAAGTTTATACATTGTCCTAATGTTTCAGAATTTTTGGAGTTACAGAAGTATGACCTTAATTCAGATCTTTACGTACTGTTCTGTTTTTGACAGATTCTGTTTTCGATGCATAGTTTGCTTGTTTTATAGTTTCTATGGCTTATATTGGTCAACATAAGTTGTAGAAATTGTAGGGTACAGTAGGCATTGTGTGATAACAATTATGAATCTTATATTGACAGTACCAAAGTGAATGATTTGTCTTTATCATACTAACCCATCTCACGAAGTTCCGTTAAGTTTTGTGTGATTGAAATTTTCAAGTTTTGGGTGAGAAATCGATATGAGGTGAATAAGGAGTGACAATACCCTAAGCTTGGGGATGCCCAAGGCACCCCCAAGGTAATATTCAAGGAAGATCCAAGCAACTAAGCTTGGGGATGCCCCGGAAGGCATCCCCTCTTTCGTCTTCAACATTATCGGTAACCTCACTTGGAGCTATATTTTCATTCGTCACATGATATGAGTTTTGCTTGGAGAGTCATTTTATTTTATTAGGATTTGCTTGCTGTTATTTAGAATAATGTTTTGCATCTTTTATTTCAATAAAAGTGGCAAGGATAGCCATCACCATGCTTTTTTTGCAAATATATGAGTTGCTGTTTCAAAACAGAAAGTTTATCGCTGTTGCAATAATTATCCAGAAAAGTAAGAATGTGGTAAAATGCTGAAACTTTTTGAAAAATAAGATATGATAAATTTTCTACAGTGTGGTAAATTTTCAAAAAAATTGGATTTAGGGAAGTATGAGTACAATTGCACTCTTTACAGACTGTCCTGTTTAGACAGATTGCTGTTATGTTCGCATTGTTTGCATATGTTTGCTTGTTTAATGATTCTATTTGAGGATAGGAGTATTAAATATGCAGAGGAATTTAGTATGCAATATTTAATAATAATTTTAGTGATTTTCTACAGTAGAGAATGATAAGGTTTTTGCATTGATTTATACTAACTTATCTCACGAGTTCTTGTTGAGTTTTGTGTGGATGAAGTTTTTAAGAATTAGGGAAACCGTGATTTGAGAGGAATGAAGAAGACACAAGAGCTCAAGCTTGGGGATGACCAAGGCATCTGTGACGACCCCGGCTTAATCGTGCACTAATCATACACGCAAAATGCACATGATCAAGCCTAAGGACTCACTTGAAGATATCACAACACAACTCTAAAACATAAATAAAATCATACAAGCTAAATATTACAAGCCAGGGCCTCGAGGGCTCGAATACATAGCTCGATGGCATACAAGTGTCAGCGGAAGCGTCAGATATCTGGGTACAGATATAATACAGAAAGAGAGATAAGCCTTCACAGAGGCGGGGCAAAAAAAAATACTACGATCGAAAGGCGTGGGCCTCCTGCCCTGGACCCTCCGATCCTACTCCCGGTCGTCGGTCGGCTCCTCGTAGTAGTAGTACTCTCCGTGCTGGTAGTAGTAGTGGTCGTCGACGGGGACATCTGGCTTCGGGGCTCCGTCGTCTGGATGCGACAAAGGAATAAAGGGGGGAAAAGGAAAATAAAGCAAACGTGAGTACTCATCCGAAGTACTTAGCAAGGAAGGATCTACACTACATATGCATCATTTTCAAAGGGGGCTGTATATGTGGACTGGGCTGCAGAAATGCCAGAATAGAGGGGGAAAGCCTAGTCCTATCGAAGACTAGCATCTTCAGCATCTTCAACGGTCTCGCAGCATTAGAAGAGAGCAGACCAACATAATGTAAAGTATAGCAGTAATGTCATCAACCTCGGCCGAGGATTCTTCCTCGACTCCCTGCGAGAAAGCAATCCCAGAGCCGTACTATCCAGTTCTCATCTCATGTCATGTTCTAGTTGTACCGATCGGGATACAACTCCGAGTGTCCGTTACCGTAGGACAGGCTATCGATAGAAGTTTCTTCCCTGCAGGGGTGCACCAACTTACCCACCACGCTCGCTTAACTCTGGCCGGACACACTTTACTGGGTCATGCCCGGCCTCGGCCAAGCAACACACCGCAACCCGACCTAGGCTCTAAAGAGAGGTCAGCACGCCGGACTAACCTATGCCCCCGGGGGTCTTGGGCCTTCGCCCCGGGAACCCTGCACGTTGCGAGGACATTTCGGAAGCAGACCTAGCAACCCCTTAATACAAGCGCAGTTGCGTTCCCAGTCCAATCCAAAATGGGCCGCTCCTCGCTGACGTCAATAGAGCTTTGGCTGATGTATAAGACGCAGAATGCCCATACTATGCCCACGTGATGGTTAGTGCTATCGGGCCAGAGGCCCCTCGGATCAAATATCCAAACCGTAGTGGATTAGGAGCGCGCGGAAATGAGCAGAGACTCACGATCGATGTGACCCCGTCGCCCCGTCTCGAGGACTTGCGGCAAGGGCTAAGAATGCCTGGCCACGCCTCGTAGTTATCTCGCGGGCACCTCTCAGGTCAACCCGACTCCACATCACTTCGCATTCATGCTCGCGCGGGTACCCCTCAGGGCCGACCCGTCTTTAGTATCATGGTTCATAGTCAAGTCATAATATCCAAGGTAGCTGTGTGTCTGACACCGAAGGGAACCCTGAGGAATCACCCTCGATGGAATTCCCGCTCGATGTTATCATCAAGGTGAACGAAGGAGGAATCACCCTCGAGGTCCACACTTGAGAGATTGCGCGACGGCGTCGGTATCGGGGGTGGTGTAGGAGGAATCACCCTCGCTTACCACGACCGATTAACTAACCTACAAGGGTATCATCAGAAGTGCTGACGAGGTATCACCCTCGGCACTCGATAGTAACCCAGTAGTGTCGAGCATCTTAGGGGAAGTGACGTGCGGTGCCAGGTTCTAATCTTCAATCCCGTTGCTCGGGTCTTCTGAGAGTCCAGCGGGGCAGTCGGGACAAGTGGGTCTTTAATCAGGCTCTACCCATCCTATCTAAACAGTTTAGGATAACAGGCAGGTATCAACAGTAGGCTACAATTAAACAGGCTATGCAACAGATATAGGATGGTAATAGCAGCAGTAACATCTAATGCAAGCATAAGAGGGAAGAGAATAGGTGATATCGGAATGCTCAAAATGGGGGTGCTTGTCTGTCTGCTCGACGGCAAGGGCAGGGTCGTCGGGGACGTAGTCGTACTCCGGAGCGGCGTCTGCCTCAGGAGCTACGGCAACGTCGGGGTCTACCGAAAGAGAGGAGGGGGAGGAAACAAGTAAATATAATGCAATCAGATGCAACACAGTGCGTGCGATGCTATGATGCAGTGCAGGGTTGCCTAAATATGCCTCTAAGTCATTTTAGTTATTTTAGAATTAATCTGGGATTTATTAACCCGTGCGTGTGCACTATTCATCTACCAAAATCGGGCTCGGAGTTACGAGTTCTTCTACGTAGGAGGTTCCGACATGGAAACAGACGGCACGATCAGACTCGTCTCGTCGTTCTGAGCAACTTTCATGTTTTAACTTTTTCGATCCGAGCTACGGTTTAAAAGTTATTAATTTTCAAAGTTTATTGGATTTTCTGGAATTTATTTAATTTAACAGAAAAAGGAATTATGATGTCAGCATGATGCATTGCTGACATCAGCAAGTCAACAGTGGCTGAGTGGGACCCACATGTCAGCCTCTGTGACTTTAACAGCGAATTAAACTAATGATCAGGGTTAATTAGGGAGTGGGCCCCATCTGTCAGTGAGTGATTTAGTTTATCTAATTATTTTTATTTATTAAAACATTTTAACTGGAGGGGCCCGCATGTCAGTGGGCCTGGGTGCTTAGTCAGCACAGTTGACTGGGTCAACCAGTCAACTGGGGCCCCCAGGGCCCATGGTCAGTGGCACAGGGGTGGGACCCACCCGTGCCATGTCGGTCGGCCGGCGGCTGTGTTGGAAATATGCCCTAGAGGCAATAATAAAGTGGTTATTATTATATTTCCTTGTTCATGATAATTGTCTATTGTTCATGCTATAATTGTGTTATCCGGAAATCGTAATGCATGTGTGAATACATAGACCACAACATGTCCCTAGTGAGCCTCTAGTTGACTAGCTCGTTGATCAATGGATGGTTACGGTTTCCTGACCATGGACATTGGATGTCGTTGATAACGGGATCACATCATTAGGAGAATGATGTGATGGACAAGACCCAATCCTAAGCATAGCACTAGATCGTGTAGTTCGTCTGCTAAAGCTTTTCTAATGTCAAGTATCATTTCCTTAGACCATGAGATTGTGCAACTCCCGGATACCGTAGGAATGCTTTGGGTGTATCAAACATCACAACGTAATTGGGTGACCATAAAGGTGCACTACAGGTATCTCCGAAAGTGTCTGTTGGGTTGGTACGAATCGAGACTGGGATTTGTCACTCCGTATGACGGAGAGGTATCTCTGGGCCCACTCGGTAATGCATCATCATAATGAGCTCAATGTGACTAAAGAGTTAGCCACGGGATCATGCGTTACGGAACGATTAAAGAGACTTGCCAGTAACGAGATTGAACAAGGTATAGGGATACCGACGATCGAATCTCGGGCAAGTATCATACCGGTAGACAAAGGGAATTGTATACGGGATTGATTGAATCCTCGACATCGTGGTTCATCCGATGAAATCATCGTGGAACATGTGGGAGCCAACATGGGTATCCAGATCCCGCTATTGGTTATTGGCCGGAGAGATGTCTCGGTCATGTCTGCATGGTTCCCGAACCCGTAGGGTCTACACACTTAAGGTTCGGTGACTCTAGGGTTGTTATGGGAAATAGTATGTGAATACTGAATGTTGTTCGGAGTCCCGGATGAGATCCCGGACGTCACGAGGAGTTCCGGAATGGTCTGGAGGTAAAGATTTATATATGGGAAGTTGTTATTGGGGTTCCGAAAAAAGTTTGGGTTTTTTCGGTATTGTACCGGGAAGCTTTCGAAAGGTTCTGGAGGATTCCGGAGGGGTCTGGAAGTCCAGAAAGTGTTCCACCACGTCCAATACAGCAGCATGGGCTGTAAGGGGGCGCCCTAGCCTTAATGGGCTAGGGGAACCAGCCCCCCTAAGGCCCATGCGCATGGGAAGGGAAACCCTAAAGGGGGAGGGCCTCCACTTGACTTGGGAGGCACTCCTCCCCCCCTTGGCCGCCGCCCCCAACCCTAGATGGGATCTAGGGGGCCGGCCCCCTCTCCCCCCCAGCCTATAAATAGTGGAGGGGTGGGAGGGAGGCCACAACCTCTCCCCTAGCGCAGCCCTTCCCCTCTCCAACACCTCCTCCTCCTCCGTTTGAGCTTGGCGAAGCCCTGCCGGAGAACTGCAAGTTCCACCACCACGCCGTCGTGCTGCTGGAGCTGTCTTCCCCAACCTCTCCCTCCTCCTTGCTGGATCAAGGCGCGGGAGACGTCACCGAGCTGCACGTGTGTTGAACACGGAGGCACCGTTGTTCGGTGCTTAGATCGGAATCGACCGCGATCTGAATCGCTGCGTGTACGACTCCTCCAACCGCGTTCTTGCAATGCTTCCGCATCGCGATCTTCAAGGGTATGAAGATGCACTCCTCTCTCTCTCGTTGCTAGTCTCTCCATAGATTGATCTTGGTGATGCGTAGGAAAGGTCGAACATGAGTCGTATAGAAGATACGATCAACATAGAGATGTTCACCGTTGATGACTAGTCCATCTCACGTGATGAACGGACACAGCCTAGTCGATTCGGATCATGTAACACTTAGATGACTAGAGGGATGTCTATCTGAGTGGGAGTTCATTGAATAATTTGATTAGATGAACTTAATTATCATGAACTTAGTCTAAAATCTTTACAATATGTCTTGTAGATCAAATGGCCCACGCTAATGTTGTCCTCAACTTCAACGCGTTCCTAGAGAAAACCAAGCTGAAAGACGATGGTAGCAACTACACGGACTGGGTCCGTAACCTGAGGATTATCCTCATAGCTGCCAAGAAAGCATATGTCCTTGAAGCACCGCTAGGTGACGCACCTGTTTTCCCAGCAACTCAAGACGTTATGAACGCCTGGCAGTCGCGTAGTGATGATTACTCCCTGGTTCAGTGCGGCATGCTTTACAGCTTAGAACCGGGGCTCCAAAAGCGTTTTTAGCAACACGGAGCATATGAGATGTTCCAAGAGCTGAAAATGGTTTTCCAAGCTCATGCCCGGGTCGAGAGATATGAAGTCTCCGACAAGTTCTACAGTTGTAAGATGGAGGAGAATAGTTCTATCAGCGAGCATATACTCAAAATGTCTGGGTTGCACAATCGCTTGTCTCAGCTGGGAGTTAATCTCCCGGATGACGCGGTCGTTGACAGAATCCTTCAGTCGCTTCCACCTAGCTACAAGAGCTTTGTGATGAACTTCAATATGCAGGGGATGGAGAAAACCATTCTTGAGATATATTCAATGCTGAAATCAGCGGAGGTGGAGATCAAAAAGGGAACATCAACTGTTGATGGTGAATAAAACCACTAAGTTCAAGAAAGGCAAGGGTAAAAAGAACTTCAAGAAGGACGGCAAGGGAGTTGCCGCGCCCGGTAAGCAAGCTACCTGGAAGAAGCCAAAGAATGGACCCAAGCCTGAGACTGAATGCTTTTATTGTAAGGGAAACGGTCACTGGAAGCGGAACTGCCCCAAGTACTTAGCGGATAAGAAGGCCGGCAATACCAAAGGTATATGTGATATACATGTTATTGATGTGTACCTTACCAGCGCTTGTAGTAGCTCCTGGGTATTTGATACCGGTGCGGTTGCTCATATTTGTAACTCAAAACAGGAGCTGTGGAATAAGCGGAGACTGGCAAAGGACGAGGTGACGATGCGCGTCGGGAATGGTTCCAAGGTCGATGTGATCGCCGTCGGCACGCTACCTCTACATCTACCTTTGGGATTCGTTTTAAACCTCAATAATTGTTATTTAGTACCAGCTTTGAGCATGAACATTGTATCAGGATCTCGTTTGATGCGAGATGGCTACTCATTTAAATCCGAGAATAATGGTTGTTCTATTTATATGAGAGATATGTTTTATGGTCATGCCCCGCTGGTCAATGGTTTATTCTTATTGAATCTCGATCGTCATGTTACACATATTCATAGTGTGAATGCCAAAAGATGTAAGGTTGATAATGATAGTCCCACATACTTGTGGCACTGCCGCCTTAGTCACATTGGTGTCAAACGCATGAAGAAACTCCATGCAGATGGACTTTTGGAGTCTCTTGATTATGAATCATTTGACACGTGCGAACCATGCCTCATGGGCAAAATGACCAAGACTCCGTTCTCCGGGACAATGGAGCGAGCAACCAACTTATTGGAAATCATACATACTGATGTGTGCGGTCCAATGAGCGTTGAGGCTCGCGGTGGTTATCGTTATGTTCTCACCCTCACTAATGACTTAAGTAGATATGGGTATGTCTACTTAATGAAACACAAGTCTGAGACCTTCGAAAAGTTCAAGGAATTTCAGAGTGAGGTAGAGAATCAACATGACAGGAAAATAAAGTTCTTACGATCAGATCGTGGAGGGGAATATTTGAGTCACGAGTTTGGCACGCACTTAAGGAAATGTGGAATTGTTTCACAACTCATGCCACCTGGAACACCTCAGCGTAATGGTGTGTCCGAACGTCGTAATCGCACTCTATTGGATATGGTGCGATCTATGATGTCTCTTACCGATCTACCGCTATCATTTTGGGGTTATGCTTTAGAGACTGCCGCATTCACTTTAAATAGGGCTCCGTCGAAATCCGTTGAGACGACACCGTATGAATTATGGTTTGGGAAGAAACCAAAGCTGTCGTTTCTGAAAGTTTGGGGATGCGATGCTTATGTCAAGAAACTTCAACCTGAAAAGCTCGAACCCAAATCGGAAAAATGCGTCTTCATAGGATACCCTAAAGAAACTATTGGGTATACCTTCTACCTTAGATCCGAAGGCAAGATCTTTGTTGCCAAGAATGGATCCTTTCTGGAGAAAGAGTTTCTCTCGAAAGAAGTAAGTGGGAGGAAAGTAGAACTTGATGAGGTACCCCCTCTTGAACCGGAGAGTAGCGCAGCTCAGGAAGATGTTTCTGTGGTGCCTGCACCGACTAGAGAGGAAGTTAATGATGATGATCATGAAACTTCAGATCAAGTTGCTACTGAACTTCGTAGGTCCACGAGGACACGTTCCGCACCAGAGTGGTACAGCAACCCTGTCTTGGAAGTCATGTTGTTAGACAACAGTGAACCTTCGAACTATGAAGAAGCAATGGCAGGCCCGGATTCCAACAAATGGCTAGAAGCCATGAAATCCGAGATAGGATCCATGTATGAAAATGAAGTATGGACTTTGACAGACTTGCCCGATGATCGGCAAGCCATAGAGAACAAATGGATCTTTAAGAAGAAGACAGACGCGGATGGTAATGTGACCATCTATAAGGCTCGACATGTCGCTAAGGGTTATCGACAAGTTCAAGGGGTTGACTACGATGAGACCTTCTCACCCGTAGCGAAGCTGAAGTCCGTCAGAATCATGTTAGCAATTGCCGCATACTATGATTATGAGATATGGCAAATGGACGTCAAAACGGCATTCCTTAATGGTTTCCTTAAGGAAGAGTTGTATATGATGCAGCCGGAAGGTTTTGTCGATCCTAATAATGCTGACAAGGTATGCAAGCTCCAGCGCTCAATCTATGGGCTGGTGCAAGCATCTCGGAGTTGGAACATTCGCTTTGATGAGATGATCAAAGCGTTTGGGTTTACACAGACTTATGGAGAAGCCTGTGTTTACAATAAAGTGAGTGGGAGCTCTGTAGCATTTCTCATATTATATGTAGATGACATACTATTAATGGGAAATGATATAGAATTCTTGGAAAGCATAAAGGCCTACTTGAACAAGTGTTTTTCAATGAAGGACCTTGGAGAAGCTGCTTACATATTAGGCATCAAGATCTATAGAGATAGATCGAGACGCCTCATTGGTCTTTCGCAAAGCACATACCTTGACAAGATATTGAAGAAGTTCAATATGGATCAGTCCAAGAAGGGGTTCTTGCCTGTATTACAAGGTGTGAGATTGAGCACAGCTCAATGCCCGACCTCGGCAGAAGATAGAGAAAAGATGAGCGTCATCCCCTATGCCTCAGCCATAGGGTCTATTATGTATGCCATGCTGTGTACCAGACCTGATGTGAACCTCGCCGTAAGTTTGGTAGGAAGGTACCAAAGTAATCCCGGCATGGAACACTGGACAGCGGTCAAGAACATCCTGAAGTACCTGAAAAGGACTAAGGATATGTTTCTCGTTTATGGAGGTGACGAAGAGCTCGTCGTAAAGGGTTACATCGATGCTAGCTTCGACACAGATCTGGATGACTCTAAGTCACAAACCGGATACGCGTATATTTTGAATGGTGGGGCAGTCAGCTGGTGCAGTTGCAAGCAAAGCGTCATGGCGGGATCTACATGTGAAGCGGAGTACATAGCAGCCTCGGAGGCAGCACAAGAAGCAGTCTGGATGAAGGAGTTCATCACCTACCTAGGAGTTATTCCCAATGCGTCGGGCCCAATGACTCTCTTCTGTGACAACACTGGAGCTATTGCCCTTGCCAAGGAGCCCAGGTTTCACAAGAAGACCAGGCATATCAAGCGTCGCTTCAACTCCATTCGTGAACATGTTCAAGATGGAGACATAGATATTTGTAAAGTGCATACGGATCTGAATGTCGCAGATCCGTTGACTAAACCTCTTCCACGAGCAAATCATGATCAACACCAGAACTCTATGGGTGTTCGATTCATCACAATGTAACTAGATTATTGACTCTAGTGCAAGTGGGAGACTGTTGGAAATATGCCCTAGAGGCAATAATAAAGTGGTTATTATTATATTTCCTTGTTCATGATAATTGTCTATTGTTCATGCTATAATTGTGTTATCCGGAAATCGTAATGCATGTGTGAATACATAGACCACAACATGTCCCTAGTGAGCCTCTAGTTGACTAGCTCGTTGATCAATGGATGGTTACGGTTTCCTGACCATGGACATTGGATGTCGTTGATAACGGGATCACATCATTAGGAGAATGATGTGATGGACAAGACCCAATCCTAAGCATAGCACTAGATCGTGTAGTTCGTCTGCTAAAGCTTTTCTAATGTCAAGTATCATTTCCTTAGACCATGAGATTGTGCAACTCCCGGATACCGTAGGAATGCTTTGGGTGTATCAAACATCACAACGTAACTGGGTGACCATAAAGGTGCACTACAGGTATCTCCGAAAGTGTCTGTTGGGTTGGTACGAATCGAGACTGGGATTTGTCACTCCGTATGACGGAGAGGTACTCTGGGCCCACTCGGTAATGCATCATCATAATGAGCTCAATGTGACTAAAGAGTTAGCCACGGGATCATGCATTATGGAATGAGTAAAGAGACTTGCCGGTAACGAGATTGAACAAGGTATAGGGATACCGACGATCAAATCTCGGGCAAGTATCATACCGGTAGACAAAGGGAATTGTATACGGGATTGATTGAATCCTCGACATCGTGGTTCATCCGATGAAATCATCATGGAACATGTGGGAGCCAACATGGGTATCCAGATCCCGCTGTTGGTTATTGGCCGGAGAGATGTCTCGGTCATGTCTGCATGGTTCCCGAACCCGTAGGGTCTACACACTTAAGGTTCGGTGACTCTAGGGTTGTTATGGGAAATAGTATGTGAATACCGAATGTTGTTCAGAGTCCCGGATGAGATCCCGGACGTCACGAGGAGTTCCGGAATGGTCTAGAGGTAAAGATTTATATATGGGAAGTTGTTATTGGGGTTCCGGAAAAAGTTTGGGTTTTTTCGGTATTGTACCGGGAAGCTTTCGAAAGGTTCCGGAGGATTCCGGAGGGGTCCGGAAGTCCGGAAAGTGTTCCACCACGTCCAATACAGCAGCATGGGCTGTAAGGGGGCGCCCTAGCCTTAATGGGCTAGGGGAACCAGCCCCCCTAAGGCCCATGCGCATGGGAAGGGAAACCCTAAAGGGGGAGGGCCTCCACTTGACTTGGGAGGCACTCCTCCCCCCCTTGGCCGCCGCCCCCAACCCTAGATGGGATCTAGGGGGCCGGCCCCCTCTCCCCCCCAGCCTATAAATAGTGGAGGGGTGGGAGGGAGGCCACAACCTCTCCCCTGGCGCAGCCCTTCCCCTCTCCAACACCTCCTCCTCCTCCGTTTGAGCTTGGCGAAGCCCTGCCGGAGAACTGCAAGTTCCACCACCACGCCGTCGTGCTGCTGGAGATGTCTTCCCCAACCTCTCCCTCCTCCTTGCTGGATCAAGGCGCGGGAGACGTCACCGGGCTGCACGTGTGTTGAACACGGAGGCACCGTTGTTCGGTGCTTAGATCGGAATCAACCGCGATCTGAATCGCTGCGTGTACGACTCCTCCAACCGCGTTCTTGCAACGCTTCCGCATCGCAATCTTCAAGGGTATGAAGATGCACTCCTCTCTCTCTCGTTGCTAGTCTCTCCATAGATTGATCTTGGTGATGCGTAGGAATTTTTTTTGATTTACTACTACGTTCCCCAACAGGCTGGACGCCGGCGAGCCCCAAAACGCGGCGGAGGGCACGGCCAGCGTCGGATTTCGTCCACCGCGGGCCAAATCGAGCGTGGTGTGGCGCGTTCGAGCGAGGAAGTCAGGCCGCATCCAACGCGGGCGGTGGCGCGGCCCGTCTTGGTCGGAAATGTCGCCGGCGAGCTCGCAGGCGGCGGCCGGAGTTCGGGCTTCGATGAACCCGTAGCTAGGGGGTACGGGAGAGCGCGTGCGTGGGCGCATTCGACTCCTGGAAGCAGCAGGAACACGATGCCGTGCTCAGACGAGCACGACAGAGGCCATGGCCACGGCGGCGAGGTGAACCACGGCGTTGGGCTCACGGCAACGGCGGCGAGGCAGCTACGGTAATCGAGGGGTCAACTGGGAGGAGCAGGGGATGGCGTAGCTCACCGTGCGGCTAAGAAAAGCCCTCGTTAGGCTTAGTAGCTACAGGAGCTCGCCGGAGATGACGGAGATCGTTGGAGCAGAGATGGAAGGGGACGGCGTCGCGCGGCGCCAGCGGTGCTCCTCAGCTCCACCTGGTGGCGTCAGACGAACGAGCTGACGACGGCGGATCCGTTGGTCAGCTCGAGCGGTCGGGACGGCGCCTGTGGTCGCGGGATCTCGCCGTCGCGGCGACGGCTCCGCTCGAGCGTCGACGGGATCGAGAGGGAGGAGGTGCGGGAGGAGGGGATCTGAGGGGGCTAGGGTTGGAGAGGTCGAGGGGGGGGCGGGGTTGCTCTTAACCTAGCCGGGGATCCGCTCGATGGACGACAGCGAGGCCGGCGGCGAGGTGTCGGCACACGCGCGCGACAGTGCGCAGGGGAGGACGATGAGCCGCGGTGGGCTGGCCTGTTGGGCTGGGCTGAGTGCACTGTGTACTCAGGCCCAGCCAGTTTAAACTACAGGGGCATTTTCTATTTTTCTCATTCTATTTTTCATTTTCCTTTATTTCTTTACTGTTTGGAAATAGTTAGGGCTCTTATGCACTTTTATAAAATGTGGGAGTTGGTCCAAATAATGCAATGCAATATTACCCTTCACCAAAAACTGGTTTGGACAGATTTGAATTCCATTTGAATTAGATATGATTTCAATTGCATTTAATATTGCTGTTTCGATGATGTTTCATCTTGTTTGAGTCATTTGTATAACTCCAACTTTATTGATGATGGTTTTACAAATGTTCCTGGATTATTTGCCACTTAATGAACATTTTTCCAACAGTGTCTGATCAACTTCATATTTCACTTTTGAATTTGAGTTGATTTTCAAAAGGGAGTTGATTTGTTTGATTAACCACTATGTTTAGGCACTGCAAATGGTATGACTTGGCAATATTAGCAGCTGATCACAGTGGTAGTTACACAGGGGTGTTACAGCATCCCAAGATAATATTCCAAGAAGCCTCAAGCATCTAAGCTTGGGGATGCCCCGGTAGGCATCCCACCTTTCTTCATCAACAATTATCGGTTAGCCTCGGTTGAGCCTAAGTTTTTGCTTCTTCACATGATGTATGCTATTCTTAGAATGTCATTTTATTTTGTTTTGCTTGCTGTTTTAATAAAATACTTAGATCTGAAAGTTTTAAATAAGAGAGAGTCCTCACATAGCTACCCATTTACTTAACTACTCGCATGATCTTCACTTATATCTTTTTGGAGTAGTTTGTCATTTGCTCTAGTGCTTCACTTATATATTTTTTAGCACGTGGTGCTTAATTATTTTTTAAGAAATTCTCTCATGCTTCACTTATATTATTTTGAGAGAAGAACATTTTTATGCTCATGTTCTTCACTTAGATTTGTTTGAGCTATCAAAAGCAACACATTAAACTAGTCCCAAAGTGATAGATATTCAAGAGGGATATAATAAAAACTTTCATGAATATCATTGGACAAAATAAACTTGATTCCTTGTAATAGTTTTGTGATATGATGATATAATATGTGAGCCATGTTGATGAGTAATTATGCTTTAGTAAGAATATTGATGTTAAGGTTTGTGATTCCCTATGCAAGCACGAAAGTCAATAGTTATGCAATGAAATTATATCCTACTTGTGGTGCATTATTCGGTGTTAGTTATGCTTAATGCTCGCTTATGAGATTTTTTGTTTCTTGGTTGGATGCTTCTCAATCTTTTGCTATCCTTCATTTGCACTAAGTATGATCACTACTTGTGCATCCAAAATCCTTAAACCAGTTTTGCCATATGAGTCCACTATACCTACCTATATGCGGTATTTCCGTGCCGTTCTAAGCAAATTTGTATGTGCCATCTCTAATTTTCAAAATAAATTTCTCTTTTGTGTGCTCGTACCGCTCATGAAACGGTAGGGGGTGGCTGATATTTTTCCATGCTAGATGTGTTATTCTCAAGATGAGTGTTTATTCACTTGTCAATGCACGAGAGTACGACAAAGGTATTAGGGATGGCCAGTCCCGAAATGAAAAATAAATTTACTTTATGTTGTCAAATAATAAATTCCTTGGAAAGTGTTGGTATGGACAGCACCCGTGGATTCGGTTAGCCGTGGAATGTGAAAGTATGGTGGAAAAAGGAATAAACTTTATTTTCTGTTTGGGAACCGCCTATGATATATCTAGCATGGAAAGTATTGGGAACTACTCGATCGTTTTCGTTGACAGGAAAGGCATGCCACCCAAAATGTTTTATCTCTTAATTTTTCGCTTTGAGCTCTGGCACCACTACAAATCCCTACTTCCCTCTGTGAAGGGCCTATCTATTTACTTTATGCAATTTTTATTTTTATTTGAGTCTCCATCTTCGCTTATAAAGCACCAACTAAGGGGCACTATGATCGTACTTGAGCATTGGATGTAGCTAATATTCGAGTGTGTCTCATGAATGGATCAATGATTGAGCATGATGGGCTAGGAATAACTTTCTTTAGTGTTGATATTTTGAAAGCCATGGTTGCTTGTTGATATGCTTGAGTATTGATGTCCTCATGTCAAATTATAGACTATTGCTTTGAATCATTCAAGTCCAAATGTCCATGCTACAAAAGAAAGATTATTTGATGAATATGATAGGTAGCTTTCCACAACAAAAATTCCATTTTCAATTGCTACTTTATCATGATAAGTTTTATGAGAAAGAGTTGCTGATTATGATGCTAGAAAAAGTGATTGAAATTATCATTGATCAAACTTATGCATTTTGCTAGCATTCACACTTCATAAATTATTTCTTTTATCATTTACCTACTCGAGGACGAGTAGGAATTAAGCTTGGGGATGCTGATACGTCTCCAACGTATCTATAATTTATGAAGTATTCATGCCGTTATATTATCATTCTTAGATGTTTTACAATCATTTTATAGCAACTTTATATCATTTTTTGGGACTAACCTATTGACATAGTGCCCAGTGCCAGTTGCTGTTTTTTGCTTGTTTTTTACATCGCAGAAAATCAATACCAAACGGAGTCCAAACGCAGCGAAACTTTTTGGAGATTTTTTCTGGACCAGAAGACACCCGGTGGGCCAAAGAAGTACCAAAGGGGAGCTCCGAGGGGAGCACAACCCACCAGGGTGCGCCTGGGGGCCCAGGCGCGCCCAGGTGGGTTGTGCCCACCTCGGTGGCCTCCCGCACCGCCTCTTCGCCCTATAAATTGCCAAATATTCCAAAACCCCCGAAGGTAACCCTAGATCAGAAGTTCCGCCGCTGCAAGCCTCTGTAGCCATGAAAAACCAATATAGACCCCGTTTCGGCACTCCGCCGGAGGGGGAGATCATCACCGATGGCCATCTTCATTATCCCGGCGGCCACCATGATGAGGAGGGAGTAGTCCACCCTTGGGGCTGAGGGTTTGTACCAGTAGCTATGTGTTTAATCTCTCTCTCTCGTGTTCTTGAGATGGCACGATCTTGATGTATCGCGGGCTTTGTTAATATAGTTGGATCATATGGTGTTTTCCCCTCTCTATCTTGTTGTGAATTGAGTTTTCCCTTTGAGATTTCGTTTTATCGGATTGAATACTTTTATGGATTTGAGAACACTTGATGTATGTCTTGCATATGAATACCCGTGGTGACAATGGGGTATTATATTGATTCACTTGAGATATGTTTTGGTACTCAGCTCACGGATTCCCGAGGTGACATTGGGGTAATCTATGCATAGGGGTTGATGCATGTTCTCGTCTTTTGTTTCTCCGGTAGAAATCTTGGGGCACTCTTTGAGGTTCTTTGTGTTGGATTGAGTATTATGAATCTGAATTTGCTTTGGTGTTATTTTAGTACGAACTCTTGATAGATCGATCGGAAAGAATAACTTAGTGTTATTTTAGTACGAACTCTTGATAGATCGATCGGAAAGAATAACTTGGTGTTATTTTAGTACGAACTCTTGGATAGATTGATCGGAAAGAATAGCTACAAATAATTTCTTCTTATGTTCTCCGCTAGATAAGAACTTTGGAGTGATTCTTCATCGCACGTTGAGGGATGGTTATATGATCCAATTAGATTAGCATTGTTGAGAGATTGCACTAGCGAAAGTACGGACCCTAGGCCTCATTTTCAAGCATTGCAATACCGTTTGTGCTCCGTTTTATCAATTGATATCTTGCTATTTTTTATTGTTCTTATTAAAAAAATCAATATCTACTATCATTACTACACTTTTATCACCATCTCTTCGCCGAACTAGTGCACCTATACAATTTGCCATTGTATTTGGTGTGTTGGGGACACAAGAGGCTTTTTATTATTTGGTTGTAGGGTTGTTTGAGAGAGACCATCTTCATCCTACACCTCCCATGGATTGATAAACCTTAGGTCATCCACTTGAGGGAAAATTGCTACTGTCCTACAAAACTCTGCGCTTGAAGGCCCAACACAAGTCTACAAGAACAAGTTGCGTAGTAGACATCAATGGGTTACCTAAAATTTATGATTTGCTTGTTATACTAACGGATCTCACGAGGTTTCCGTTGACTTTTGTGTGCTGAAGTTTTCAAGTTTTGGGTGAGATCATGATGGATGAAGGAATAAGGAGCAGGAAGACCCTAAGTTTGGGGATGCTCAAGGCACCCCAAGGTAATATTCAAGGAAGACCCAAGCGTCTAAGCTTGGGGATGCCCCGGATGGCATCCCCTCTTTCGTCTACAAACCATCAGTATATTACTTGGAGCTATATTTTTTTTCATCACATTATATGAGTTTTACTTGGAGCTTCTTGTGCCATAGTAGTATTTGCCTTGTTTGCTTTTTAATTTGCCACAATCATATTTTGTTGGACACATCTTTTGATAGGGACACACATTTATTCGTGATTTGTTAGAATACTCTATGTGCTTCACATATATCTTTCGAGCTAGGTAGTTGCTCTAGTACTTCAGTTATATCTTTTAGAGCACGGCAGTGGTTATATTTTAAAGAAATAGTTACACTCTCATGCTTCACTTATATCTTTTGAGAGTTCAATAAATAGTAATGGCAATATGCACGTATTATTGTCAGCGTGCGACACCTATGGGACCCTCGAAGAATCCCTTTATGATTCGGCGGGGGGAGAGGTATGCGCAAAGAGCAGAACCAATGATCGACGCGGGGAGATTTTACCCAGGTTCGGGCCGCTGATCAGCGTAAAACCCTACTCCTGCCTTGTTTTATTATCTGTGTTCTTGAGCCCAGGCTCCAGGAGCGCTCGCAGTGAACAGCACATTCAAAGAGCAGCTACGCATGCAGAATGGGCCAAAAGATCATCTCCCCTGTAGCAGTTGCCTTGGGCCTCCTTTTATATCACCAAGGGGTCTCCACAGTGGCGAAATGTACATACATTGAGGTGTAAAGTAGCTACAGGGTCATCATACCTAACCCCTGATGGATTAGGACGAACGCATTTAATGCACCGTGAGGTGTCCGTCTAGGTGTCCTCACTTTCTTGGGGATGGAAAAAAGGGGCCATCCCATCAGCACCGCTTAAGCTCTCCTCCACTGGCGCGTCGCCACGCATCCAAAGAAGGACCCAGAATGTCGGGTTTGTTGCTGTGCCAGAGTGGTGGCACAGCAACAAAATCTTGCCGGGTGCTGAATCTTGCCGGGAGCCGAGCCTTGCCGGGCGCCGAATCTTGCCGGGAGCCGAGCCTTGCCAGGCGCCGAATCTTGCCGGGCTTTGTAGGCCACCCCGGCAAGATCTTGCCGGGGAAGCTGGCCTTCGGGTTCCAGCTCTTCTTATCTGCTGATCCTCAGATCTTTGACTTGAGGATTTCTTTGGTGGCCTGAGTCAACCTCGAACTGTTCCCCGACAAGCCTTGCCGCGAGTATGGCTACAACTGTCCGTGCACAAGTACGGGGTACTAATGGCCCAATACTTAGTACACCGACAGGAGCCCCCGGGCCTAGGCCACACACGAGTGCGAGGCGTTGTTGGGCTAGGCCCAAACAGTGCACGGGCACACGTGGCAGGGGATTAATTGCTCGTAAATATCCCGTTTACTGTGCCCCCCACTACGCGACGTGGGAAGCGTGCATCAAAAAGCTGCAACTACAACGCGCCTGCAGAGGCGCATTCACATTGGGGAGTAAAAGAGGTGGCCCCGCTCCTTCCCCATAAAAAGGAGAAACCGTAGAGGCACAGCCTATTTACCCCCCTCTTCTGCTCAATCTGGCCGTCGCCATTGCTTTCCTCCTCTTGAGCTCAGAGCAAAGCTTTCCCTCATCCGCTCGTCGCCTCCATGCCCGCTTCATCCCCGGGTTCCGCCCTTGCAGTTGCCATGCCGCCCAAGACCAGCAAAGGCAAGGGCAAGGAGACGAAAGCCGATGTCCCGGAGAGCGAGCTGGTGAAGATGTGGAAGAAGTATGTTGTCTTCGCCCCATCGCTTGATGCGGAAGCTTTGAAGAGGCGGTACCAGTGCATGTGGGCGAGGGAGATGCAGGCTCACCCCGCCACCCGCGTGATTCCAGGTTCTTGCTCCAAGAATGGGTCAGACAGATATCCTTTTTTCGTCGCATACTTCTATTGCGGGCTCTGTCCTCCATTTTCTGACTTCTTCAACGACATTATGTACACATACGGCTTCCATCTTCTCGATTTCACGCTGAATGCGGTATTGTGCATGTCCATCTTTGCTCACCTTTGTGAAAACTTTGCCGGAGTGGTTCCCAATACCGCCCTTTTCCGCCACTACTTTTTCCCACGAATCCAAAAAGGAGAGGCCCTCTCTGGTTCTATCGCCTGGATTCCAAGGGCTTGGAATAAGGAAATATACCCAGAAGGGGTTTATCGCGAGAAGTGGGACGAATGGCGGGCTGAGTGGTGCTGGATCAAGGAAACAGATCCCCATCCGTTCTGTCTGCCTCGACAGCAGAAAGCGGTCCGCAGTAGTGGCTGGAGCAATCTTGCTGCTGAAGATGAAAAACTCACAATCGCCACCACCAGGATTCTTCGCCTGAAAGCTGTCGGGCTGACAATGGAGATGATTGGCTTCGATTTTCTCCGCCGCCGTATTGCCCCCTTGCAGAATAAAGGAAGACCAGCTTGGGAATATCAAAACGCAGCAGACATCATGAGACTGCGCCCCGGGTTGAACAACAATTTGACTGCTATGCAACTTGGCGCTCTCCGTCAAAAGCTGTTCCAGCGTGACAACAAGCATCGGTTGCCGGCAAGGATTGTCCCTCTGTGCAACAACTCTGCCCTGGGGTCAATTATCGCTACCATGCCACTGTTCAATGCCCACAGTCTCGACGCGACATGGGTTGAGCCATCCGAGGAAGAGGCACAACAGTTCTTTGATAACTTGACGGAGAGGGCTGTCCGGGAAGAAGCAGACTTCATTCGAGCCACCACCGACGAAGAGGTGGCATACATTGCCACTAGGGCGGAGGAGGCAAATCTTGCCGCGGAGGCAGGCAGCGTCGGCTTCAGAGAATGGGAAACCAGTGACGCGGAGGTAGTGGTGGAGAAAAATCTTGCCGGGAAGGACAAAGCTGCCGGGGAACAGAGTAGCACAGCCACTGAGAGCTTGTCCGATGAAGACGCGGCTGCAGAAGAACCGCAAGAAGAGCTCCCAGCCCCGAAGAAGACAAAGCATGTTCTTCGAAAGGCTGCATCTGGCATCCCGGCAAGCCAACCTTCCTCGAGCAGCGAGGCTCCCGGCAAGAAAGCGGCCGGCAAGACTGCGCCGCGGCAAGGAGTCCGACAGCAACCTGCGCGGCGTGCGAGACCCACATCAGCGGCAACTGCTGAGGCGGCAGAGGTGTCTCGCACTACCGCACCGGAAGCTGAGGTTACGGAAACACGCCAACCCCCGGCGCCTGCTACAGTCAAGCGATATAGGACCCCTCCTCCGCCTTCCCACACAGACACTGCAACGGAGGTCGATTTCGACATCTCCGGCTTCAGTCCGGAGCGAGAAGAGGAAGAGTGAGTACCTTGCCACAGCCTTTATCTTCCAATCCTGGACCAATCTTATTGACTTGCTTGTATTGTCTCTACAGTGATGCAGAAACCTTGATGGAGAGGATGGCAAAGAGGACAAAGACTTCTACAGGCGACGAGCCTCCGGCAGGCTTCGTGAGCGCGCCGGAAACTACTACCATCAGTTCGGATCTTAGTCCTCGACGCAGCCCCCAGTGTAAGTTCTTTATTCTTTTCGGTTGGGGGATGCTGAGGTTCCTATCCTTGCCGCTGATATCTTTGGGCTTGCAGGAGAAGGACGGCAACAAAGGGAGTTATCAGGAGATACCCTCGTCACGCCACCTCTGTCAACCACATCGCCCACAAGCGCGTCCCCGGCAAGTGATCACACCGACGAGCTTGTCTTGGTTGAGGAGGAGCCAACAACTATGGATGCTGGCATCTTACCACCGGCAACCGAGGTTGCCAGGAGGGGCGAGGCCACCTCTCGACAGCCCGATGCAAGTAACCAATTGCCTCAGCGTGCTTGCTATTCTTTCCTTTATCTCTCTCTCTTTCTTTTGTCTTCTTGAACTTCGATCTTGATCTCATTCTGTTTCTCCCCCTTGTCCTTTAGAATGCCCTGAGATGGAAGACATGGACATCGACGCTGTCATCGAGGAGACCGCCAGGGATGTTACCGCCGAAGCCGACAAGATCTCTGCCAGCGAGGCCGCCATGGATGCCACCGTAGAAGCCAGCGGTGCTTTTGCTGAGGAGGCCGCCAAGACTGCACAGGAGGAACCCGCCAAAGAGTCTACTGAAGAGGGCGGCAAGGAGGCTGGTGACCGTACTGACAGCATTCCTGCCACAGGAGTGCCAGGTGCTACGCCGGCCACGGAGCCCCCTGCTACTGGTGAGGCGGTTGCTGAGGATCAACCATCAACATCTGAAGTCCCCTCATCTAGCAAATATCTCAAAGTTGGCGAGAACCTGTTTGTCAACTTGTCGGGGACGGCAAGCATTGGGGCACCGACCGAAGGGGAAGTCTTTGATGAAGAAATCATCGCTGCTACCGGGCTCGAGGTTGTTGATGATCCAAGCACTAGCAGTGGCAAATCTGAAGAGGATCAGCTCCTTCAGGCCATGGGCGAAAATTTTCGCAAGCTCCAGGCTCTCCACCGCGCCCGGAAAGAGAAAGCGGATTCCAGAATGGCAGTTGTCAAGGCGGCCGAAGCAGATTTCCAGAGGCACGTCGAACAAATGCAAGTCTGGTACGCCGAGGCCCTCCAAGAGTTGACTGCCGGCCGGGAACAAGTGAGCCAACAGTGGACAGAAATCCTCCTGAAACAATCTGACATGGAGAAGGCGCAGGAGGAAGCTACGCAAAGAATTGCTGCTGAAGATGCTCTCCTGACGGGGCGTCGCATTGCGCTTGATGCTCACGAGGAAGACCTTGCCGCACGTGAGCAGGCGCTCGCCGCCAAGCTTCGCAGCAAAGATGAAGATATCAAGAAGCTTGTCGCGCGGCGGACCCAGGAGCTGGAGCAGAAACACAAAGAGGCGCTCGAAGCTCTAACTGTAGATCACGCCGGCAAGCTCAAGGAGGCCATCGATGCTGCCGAGGCTGCAGAGGCCGCCAAGAATGAGCTGAGCGACAAAGTAAAGAAACTGGAAGTGGATCTCGAAGAACACAGCAAGGAGCTCTCGACGCTCAAAGGTGATAGGGAAAAAACCCTCCACACCCTGGCAGAGATGCAAGTTGCCATGTCTAACAAGACCAAGCAGCTCTCCTCAGCATGATGCTATTGCCATTCTGGAATTGAAGCTGACCACGTTGGAGAAGTCTCTCGGGGCCGGCAGGGCCCACGAGAAGGCCTTGCTTAAAGATCTCCAGGAAGAGAGGAACCTGCTCAAAAGCGCTGCCGCCGCCCAAGTCGATTACAAAAAGGGGGTGAAAATCTGGACTAGACGTCTCATCGACACTGTGGAGAAGCTCACGGCAGAACTGTCAACCATGGGCCTGTCAAACTTCAGGTATTCTTCCGAGGAAAGGATATCTTCGAGTTCCAGGTTAACGATGTTCTTCGAAAGCATCATTGATGCCTTGAAGTTGCTTCAGTCTAACCGGGCGACCCAATTGGCCAACGAGTCCCGCCGGCTTTGTCGGGCCGTCCTCCGCAAGGTACTTATCAAGGTGGTGCATAACAATCCTGGCATCGACCTCTCCAACGTGCTTGGCCACCTGCCAAAGGACGCAAATCTCGAGGCGCTTGAAGAGCTTGTCGCGCCTATCCTTGAGAAGGTGGATTCAATCAAAAGGATCGAAGGCCAGCGCAGAGATTAACTGCTCCACCTCTTCCTGCCGTCGTCATTCTATGCTAAAGACAATTAAGTCTTAAGTTAGAACTGCGGCAACTTATTAATGTAATATAACTTGCTTATGTTTGGATACATGCATGCTATCTCCCTTGTCTGATTCCTTTATGTATGGAGTTCACCCTACACTTACTGAAAAACTTGTCGGCGCGCAACCTGCCGCGAGCCCTGGGTGCGGGACTTCAGCAGCCTGCTGGAGGCGCAGCGGGCGGCAAGACTCCTTGGCGTTCTCAGTGCAGCCACTTAAATTGTTGAGTGGACTCGAAACAAAATAAGGGCGCAACCGATTACAGCAAGGGTTCCTTCGCGTGCAGATTTTCCATACAAAAGTCGAAATCGTCCAAGGAAATAACTTTGCAATAAAGGAAACTTCTTCTAAGTTTTAGAACTTAGCTTTTTGTCGCTGTCCTTCCTCCGGCAAGCGTCAATTCTGAACATCGCCAACTGGTACTCATATCTCCCTTCCCCCCCCCCCCCCCCCCCCCCCCGGCAAATGTGCACGCGAGGAATCCTTCTGTCTTTTGAGAGAAAGAAAGAAGAGAAAATAAAGATATGAAACCTTGGCGGTTCGTTAGAACTTACCGGAAGTAAGTGTCATACAACATCTTAGACACACATGCATATATATATGAACATGGAAATCAATAAGGAAATGCACAACACTTAAATTTATTCATCTGTGCTCAGGGTCTGCGCCTGGCTTTGTACAAAGGATTATATGCCTTGCCGGCAAGACTTGTACAAAAGGGTGGTTGCCGGGGGCCCCCGGCAATCGCGCCTTATGGGTAGAACTTGCGAAGATGTTCGATATTCCAGGAATTACTCACTGGAACGCCATCTTCAGTCTCCAGGCGGACAGCGCCGGGCCTGGTGACTCGTACTACCCGATAAGGGCCTTCCCACTTCGGTGTCAACTTGTTTGAATTCTTGGCGGACTGAATCCGTCGAAGAACAAGGTCGCCTTCCTCAAGGCTTCGGGCATGAACTTTACGGCTATGGTAGCGGCGCAAAGCTTGCTGGTAGCGTGCAACTCGCATAGCAGCCTGAAGACGATTCTCCTCAAGGAGCACAGCGTCATCTTGCCGCAGCTGCTCTTGCTCAAGCTCATCATAAGCGAGCACTCGAGGTGATCCGTACGTGAGTTCCGTGGGGAGAACTGCTTCCGCTCCGTAGACCAGAGCGAAGGGTGCCTGGCCGGTGGCTCGATTTGGTGTCGTTCTGATTGACCAAAGAACCGCCGGCAACTCATCAATCCAGCGTCTTCCGCACTTTTTCAGCCTGTCAAAGGTTCTGGTCCTGAGACCGCGCAGCACTTCAGCATTGGCCCTCTCCGCTTGGCCGTTGCTTCTCGGGTGAGCAACAGAGGCAAAACAAATTTTGCCGCCAAGGTCTTGGATGTACTGCATGAAGGTGCGACTTGTGAATTGCGTGCCGTTGTCGGTGATGATCCTGTTGGGCACACCGAAACGGCAAACTATCCCTTTAAAGAACTTGACGGCTGATTGTGCTGTCACCTTCCTCACTGCTTCCACCTCCGGCCACTTTGTGAACTTGTCGATAGCAACGTACAAGTACTCAAAGCCCCCGGTAGCACGGGGGAAAGGGCCCAGTATGTCAAGCCCCCAGACCAAAAATGGCCAGGAGAGAGGGATTGTCTGAAGAGCTTGAGCTGGTTGATGCGATTTCTTCGAATGAAACTGGCACGCTTCACACTTAGTTACTAGTGCAGTTGCATCCTGGAGAGCGGTGGGCCAAAAGAAACCTTGCCGGAATGCTTTCCCGACAAGTGCTCTTGATCCTATGTGAGAGCCACATATGCCTCCATGTATTTCTACCAACAGCTCTAGTCCATCCTCCCGAGGAATGCACTTCAATTTCACACCGTTTGGTCTCTTTCTGTACAGGACGTCATCGACGAACTTGTACATAACAGACCGACGGGCTACTCTTTCCGCTTCTTCCTGTTCCTCCGGGAGTTCTCCTGTTTGAAGGAAATGGACAATGTGCTGTGCCCATGCTAGAGCCTGGGGCTCAACAGCTAGGACTAAAGGCATCTCCTCCACCGGGGGAACATTCGTCTCGACGGCGAAAGCGTGAGGTTCCGCCGGAGCCTGTCGTTCCCCGGCAGGTTTGTCGTTGATCCCGGCAAGTTCCTTGCCGGCGGCTCCGGGGTGCTCTACCGGAAAGTACTGTCCAGTGTTCAACTTTCTTCTCTTTTCTTGTCGCATTGACGGCGCCACGGATGGTTGAGTCAAATGGAGCACAAAAGTTCCTGGTTCCACAGGCAACTTGAGGGCAGCGCGCTTTGACAGGTCGTCAGCAATACTGTTCTCGGCACGAGGGATGTGCTTCATTTGCAGACCGTCAAAGTGCTCTTCCATTTTTCTCACTTCATCCACGTAGGCTTGCATCAATGGACTCTGATAACTCTTATTAACTTGCCTGACGACAAGCTGTGAATCGCCTCTGATGACGAGCTTCTTGATACCAAGGTCTGCCGCGATCCTGAGACCGGTAAGCAAGCCTTCGTACTCCGCAGTGTTGTTCGTCGAACTCTCCCGGGGAAAATGCATTTGGACTACGTACTTGAGGTGCTCTCCGGTGGGTGCGACAAGCAGCACGCCAGCACCGGCGCCTTGCAGCGAAAAAGCCCCGTCAAAGTACATAACCCATTGCTGGTCAATTTCCTTGCCGGGGAGAATTGTTTCTTGAACCTCTTCGTCTGGCGTTGGGGTCCATACCGCAACGAACTCCGCCAAGGCCCTGCTCTGAATTGTCGAAGTGCTTTCAAACTTGAGACCAAAGCTCGACAACTCCAACGCCCACTCCACAATCCTGCCGGTTGCTTCCGGATTTCGCAAAATCCGTTGCAACGGAAAGCGAGTGACGACGGTGATTTCATGTGCTTGAAAATAATGGCGCAGCTTCCTCGAGGCCATAAGGAGGCCGAAAAGCAACTTCTGCATGCTAGAATATCTTGACCTAGCTCCTTGTAAAAGAGAGCTAACAAAATAAACTGGGCGCTGCACCACCTTTTTCTTCTGCAATGATTCTTTTGACTGCACAGATCTTGTCTTGCCGGGATCAACCCTTGCCGGGGAAGATCCTGCCGCGTCACCTGACGATCCTGCCGCTGGTGTTGCTTCCTCATCAGCTTCTCTCTGCGCCACTAACACAGCACTGACCACTTGATTTGTTGCTGCCAAATATAGCAGCAACGGCTCTCGTGGTTTAGGCGCGACTAGCGTCGGCGGAGAAGAAAGGTATTTCTTCAAATCTTGCAGCACAGCCTCCGCCTCCGGAGTCCATTTCATTGGACCTGCCTTTTTCAAAATTTTGAAAAAGGGCAGGGCGCGCTCAACAGATTTGGAAATAAACCTGCTTAGAGCAGCAACACAGCCGGCAAGACGACGGACATCCTTGACGCGTCTTGGCGCTTTAATCTGCTCAATAGCTTTGATCTTGTCGGGGTTCGCTTCGATTCCCCGACAAGATACAAAGAATCCGAGGAGCTTGCCGGAAGGAACACCGAACACGCACTTCTCAGGATTGAGCTTTAAGTTGATCTTGCACAGATTTGCAAATGTTTCTTCTAAATCTTGTATGAGCGTCGCTTTGTCCTTGGTTTTGACCACTATATCATCCATATATGCCTCTATATTTCTATGGAGCTGAGGCTCAAAACCAATTTGGACCGCTCTCGCAAATGTAGAACCAGCACTTTTCAACCCGAAAGGCATTCGTATAAAACAATACGTACCACATGGGGTGATAAATGCGGTCTTTTCTTCATCTTCTTTCGCCATGAAGATCTGATGATACCCTGAGTAGGCATCAAGGAAGGACAGGAGATCAAAACCAGCGGTGGAATCCACAATCTGGTCGATGCGCGGCAAGGGAAAGGGATCTTTTGGACAGGCTTTATTGATATCTGTATAATCGATACACAGCCTCCATTTCCCATTCGCCTTGCGCACTACAACCGGATTGGCCAACCAGGTTGGGTGAAGCACTCCTCTGACCAATCCTGCCGCCTCCAGCTTTCTGATTTCCTCGGTGATGAATTCTTGCCGCTCCAAGGCTTGCTTCCTGACCCTCTGCTTGACGGGCCGCGTGTGAGGACAGACAGCAAGGTGGTACTCAATTACCTCCCTGGGAACACCGGGGATGTCAGACGGTTGCCATGCAAACACGTCAACATTCGCCCGCAGGAAGGCAACGAGCGCGCTTTCCTATTTGTCATCTAGGGTGGAACTTATGGTGAAAGTTCCTCCCGTTCTGTCCTCCCTGACGGGCACCTTCTTGGTCTCTGGTGGAGCAGCCTTGGATTTCTTGTTCTTGCCGGTGGAACTCTCTGGTGCATCCTCGATGGAAGCGCAGCACTCCGAGGAGGCGCGCTTACCGGAGTTCGCGCCAAGATTCTCGCCGGTCTTCTTCTTCCCCCTGGGAATTCCAGCGGCAGGAGCGGATGCCTTGACGGCAGGTGCTGCAACTGCTTCCTGGTAGAGTTGGTCGGCACAGATGAGCGCATCCTTCTTATCGGAATGGATAGTAATGACACTCAACGGCCCGGGCATCTTCAAAACATTATACGCGTAGTGTGATGCCACCATGAACTTAGCCAGCGCTGGCCGACCAAGGATCCCATTGTATGACATAGGGATCTTGGCGACATCAAACACTACCTTCTCGGTCCTGTAGTTGAGCTCGCTACCAAATGTCACCGGTAGCGTAATCTTGCCCTTTGGCTAGGTTCTTCCTGGATTGACCCCTTGAAACGTGCCCGTTTCTTCGAGAGCTTCATCAGGAATTTGGAGCCTCTTGAGCACATCCGGTGAAATTAGGTTCAGCCCGGCCCCACCATCAACCAGCATTTTCATCACCTTGAGGTTGCGGATTGTTGGTGAGACCAACAATGGCAAGCACCCGACCGCAGTTATGCGATCAGGGTGATCCTCGGCATCGAAAATGATAGGCGTGTTGGACCACTTCACGGGCTTACATGCATCTGGTGACGGCTCTGTTGCATTGACTTCCCGCACCCATTGTTTGAGTCGACGGTGAGAAGAATGCAACGAGGCGCCTCCATCGATACACATGGCCTCTGTAGCTTTCTGGAATTCTTGCTCACTAGACTCATCGTCTTCTTCGTCATCATCTTCTTCCTTGTCTTGGCCTCGAGCGGGCCTCTCCCTCTGTTGCTTGGCCTTGCCGCGGCGACCCCCTCAGCCACCGCGCTTCTTGCCGGATCCGTCAGCACCGTCATGGGCCTTCTCCTTATCTCGCCTTTCATACTCAGCCCTCTGTTTCTCGGCAAGCTGTTCAACTTGCCGGCAGTTTTGGAGATCATGGCCCTTGGTGTGATGGATCTTGCAATACTGCTTGCCGGAGCTTTCCGACTTGTCGGCTGCCGCCAAGGCCTGATAGGAAGGGCACCCGGCAAGTTCCTTGCCGGGGTCGTTAACCTTGGCCTTCTTGGCGGCGGCGGGGTTGCCGGATTCCTCGACAGCAAGCACGGCCTTGCCTCTGCGTTTCTTGTTCCGCCGCCGGCCTTTCCTTGACGGGGTCGCAGCGTCTTCATCTTCCGATTCGCCCCCCGCGCCAACAGCCTCGCCAGGGAGTTTCCTCCCCTCTTCAGCTCGAGCGCATTTGTCGGCCAAAGCGTAAAGCTCGGCGATACTCCTGACTTTGTTCATTGCCAGCTCTTCCCGCATTTTGCGGTTACGCAGGTTCTGATGAAACGCGCTAACAACAGTGGCAGGGTGAACGTCAGGAATATTGTACTGCACCCGGCTGAATCTCTGGATAAACTTGCGCAGGGATTCGCCCTCCTTCTGAGGGATGATATGCAAATCACTCTCTTGGCCAGGGGCTTGGTGGCCTCCAACAAAGGCGCCAACAAACTGATGGCACAGATCTGACCAAGAAGAAATAGAATTCTCCGTCAGATGCATCAACCATGACCTGACGTTGGGTTTAAGCACCAACGGGAAGTAGTTGGCAAGTATCTTGTCATCTCGGCCCCCGGCAGCCTGCACCGCAATGGTGTAAATGCTCAGGAACTCCGAGGGATGAGTCTTGCCATCATATTTCTCCGGGACCTCTGGCTTGAAGGTTCGGGAATTGGGCCACTGGACTTGCCGCAGCTCACGGGTAAATGCTGGAGTCCCTACCTCATAAGGCAAGTCTCCTGCGTCCCCTGGCGCCGGCTCGTCGACAGCCGGCCCCGCGCGCTTATCAGACTGATAGCACGCTTCCCGTCGCCGCTCGATGGTAGTTCGAGCATCCTCTTTGCCTCGTTCCTGGAGAACTTGACGCTGGTCGCGGCGCATCCGCGGATCGGACGACGCCGTGGAATCATCATCACGGCGATCGACCTGTTGGGTTGTCGCCCGCCGCTGGTGTCGCGGAGGGGAGTGCACCGTGGTTGCACCACCTGCGGTTTTCTCCACATCGGCTCGCGGCGGATCGACGGGCCTTCGCTGTGAGGGCCCTGCCTCTTGTGGCCCATCTTTGTTGGCGAAGCCAATAAGGCTCTGGATAGTAGCTCGCCACTCCTCCATCTTCTCCGGAGCAGGAGGGAAATCGAGGAGCAGCTGCGCACGTGCCAAGGCTTCCGCTGGTGTAGGCGGCGGCGACAGGTACGAGGTACGTGAGGTGCTCTGACTCCTAGCCATGTTAGAAGGAGCACCGTCACGGTCACGCGACCGCGCGCCACCTCCGCCGGTAGCTCGGTGTGCGTGCTGGGCCTGCGCACCTTGGGATCGATGCGCAGAAACTTTTTCATGGGGACGCCCTGAACCACCAGCGCCAAGACGTTGCTCATCGCGCACGACCTGGGTAGGCCGTGACGCTTGCGCCGGCGCGGGAGCTCCAGAAGGCGTCCTCCGATCTCCGGAATTCGTTGTGCCACCCGTAGGCAACACAGCTCCGTCTTTGGATCCAGCGGCGTGTAGGTTGCCGCTGCCACTGCGAACGACGCCGCTCGCCTGGCTTGGATCACCGGAACGCCGTGGAGGCTCTAATCCTCTTCCTTCTGCACCCACGCCATCGCCCATATGCGAAGGCACAGGCAAAACGGATGTGGATGGTTGCGCCGTCGCAGCGCTCTTCTTCTTGGGTGGCATGATGATGAAGATGATAAAGAAACTAAGGCGCCGATCACTGGATCAGGTTCACACAACCTACAATCCCCCTACCTGGCGCGCCAAAGATGTCAGCGTGCGACGCCTATGGGACCCTCGAAGAATCCCTTTACGATTCGGCGGGGGGAGAGGTATGCGCAAAGAGCAGAACCAACGATCGACGTGGGGCGATTTTACCCAGGTTCGGGCCGCTGATCAGCGTAAAACCCTACTCCTACCTTGTTTTATTATCGGTGTTCTTGAGCCCAGGCTCCAGGAGCGCTCGCAGTGAACAGTACGTTCAAAGAGCAGCTACACATGCAGAATGGGCCAAAAGATCCTCTCCCCTGTAGCAGTTGCCTTGGGCCTCCTTTTATATCACCAAGGGGTCACCACAGTGGCAAAATGTACATACATTGAGGTGTAAAGTAGCTACAGGGTCATCATACCTAACCCCTGACGGATTAGGACGAACGCATTTAATGCACCGTGAGGTGTCCGTCTAGGTGTCCTCACTTTCTTGGGGATGGAAAAAAGGGGCCATCCCATCAGCACTGCTTAAGCTCTCCTCCACTGGCGCGTCGCCACACATCCAAAGAAGGACCCAGAATGTCGGGTTTGTTGCTGTGCCAGAGCGGTGGCACAGCAACAAAATCTTGCCGGGTGCTGAATCTTGCCGAGAGCCGAGCCTTGCTGGGCGCCGAATCTTGCCGGGAGCCGAGCCTTGCCGGGCGCCGAATCTTGCCTGGCTTCGCAGGCCACCCCGGCAAGATCTTGCCGGGGAAGCTGGCCTTTGGGTTCCAGCTCTTCTTATCTGCTGATCCTCAGATCTTTGACTTGAGGATTTCTTTGGTGGCCTGAGTCAACCTCGAACTGTTCCCCGACAAGCCTTGCCGCGAGTATGGCTACAACTACCCGTGCACAAGTACGGGGTACTAATGGCCCAATACTTAGTACATCGACAATTATGAAATTGGTCCTTGATACGTCTTCAACGTATTTATAATTTTTTATTGTTCCATGCTATTATAGTATCAATCTTGGATGTTTTATATGCAATTATATATCATTTTGTTGGGACTAACCTATTAAACTAGTGCCCAGTGTCAGTTGCTATTTTTTGCTTGTTTTTGGCTTTTCAGAAAATCGGTACCAAACGGAGTCCAAATGCTACGAAACTTTTTGACGATTTTTTCTGGACCTAGAGAGACCCTAGAAGCTTTGGGAGAAGACCTGACAAGCCACGAGGGAGCGACAAGCTCAGGAGGTGCACCCCAAGGGGGCGCCCCCCAGGCTTGTGGGGCCCTCGTGGCACCTCTTGACCTAATTCCGCCTCTATAAATTCTCAAATATTCCCAATACATCAGAGAGCCACCCGAAACACTTTTTCCGCCGCCGCAAGCCTCTATTCTTCTGCGATCCCATCTGGAGTCCTTCTTCGGTACTCTACCGGGGGATCGATCACGGAGGGCTTCTACATCAACCTTGCTACCCTTCTGATGATGCGTGATTAGTTTAACACAAACCTACGGGTCCATAGCTACTAGCTAGATGGCTTCTTCTCTCTCTTTGATCTTCAATACAATGTTCTCCTCGATGTTGTGGAAGATCCATTTAATGTAATTCTTTTTACGGTGTGTTTGTTAGGATCCGATGAATTGTGGGTTTATGATCAGATTGTTCATGAATATTATTTGAGTCTTTTCTGAACTCTTTTATGCATGATTGTTATAGCTTTGTATTTCTCTCTGATCTATCCATTTGGTTTGGCCAACTAGATTGATTTATCTTGCAACGGGAGAGGTGCTTTGTGATGGGTTCGATCTTGCGGTGCTCAATCCCAGTGATAGAAAGGGACATGCCACGTATTTGTATCGTTGCCATTAAGATAAAAAGATGGGGTTTGTTCATATTGATTGGGTTTACTTTGTCTATGTCATGTCATCTTGCTTCAGGCGTTACTCTGTTTTTATTAACTTAATACCCTAGATGCATGCTGGATAGCGGTCAATGGGTGGAGTAATAGTAGTAGATGCAGGCGGGAGTCGGTCTACTTGTCTCGGACGTGATGCCTATATACATGAGCATTGCCTTGAATATCATCATAACTATGCGCTTTTCTATCAATTGCCCAACAGTAATTTGTTTACCCACCGTATGCTTTTGTTCAAGAGAGAAGCCTCTAGTGAAAACTATGGCCCCTGGGATCTACTTTTATTATATATAAAATCCAAAAAATACCTTGCTGCAATTTATCTACTGTTATTTTATTTTGTGTTTTATTTTATCTATCTACCACTACGAGATTTGATCCTTGCAAATAACCGCCGAGGGGATTGACAATCCCCTTGATTGCGTTGGATGTAAGTATTTGCTTTTGTGTGTGTAGGTGCTGCTAAAGAGGTTCTGCGTGATTCTCCTACAGGATTGATAACCTTGGTTCTTAACTGAGGGAAATACTTATCTCTACTGTACTCCTTCATCCTCTCCTCTTTGGGGAAATCCCAACGCAGCTCACAAGTAGCAGGAAGAACTTCTGGCGTCATTGCCGAGGAGACATCACCAAAACATGTCAAGTACGTGCACACAAATTATCATCTACTTGCATTTACTTTCATTTGCCATTTGCCTCTCGTTTTCATCTCCCCCATACTTCTAAAACAATTTTATAAAAACGCAAAAATATTTTCGTTTGCTTTCTAGTTTGTTTGTTTTGCCACTATGGCTAGTTCCTCGCTTGTTACGTGCACCCCTAAAAATGAAGTGCTTAATTTTAAACGAAGGGGAGGAGAGAATTTAAAGATGTTTGATATAGGATTTGCGATGCTCAAAATAGATCAACTCATAAGCAATCTACCACCATTCTTCTTCGCAATTTTATGTGGGTGTTACTACTTGGTTTAGATTTGTGCTTGACACTATTACTGGAGGGAATTTCTTGACTAGTCACCCTATGGATGCTTTCAATGCTATGGGAAATTTAGTAGGATCACCACCTATCACTATTAATGAAACAACATTGACTTTGGAGCATGTTATGCAAAGGCTATAAACTATTGAAAATAAAATTCCTACCGTAGATCATATTGAAAATTTGGATAAAAAGATTCATAATCATATTACTCAATTTGGATCAAAGGTAGAACTCCTTTAAAAATACTAAAAGAGAAGGAACCGGTAATTAATGAGAGGATAGAACAAAGGTCCGTTAGAATTGATAAGTTGTTATTAATAAGTTGGGTTCCGCCTTTTCTTCCGTTAAAACTATTGAAAGGACTCCTCCTAGTAAGAATTGCAAGTTTATGTATGTTCCTAAGAACAAGGGTGCCACATCTAGTAATGGAAGTGAGGATCTTAAAATGATTAGTGTTCACCCCAACTTCATTATGAGAATAAATTCCTCAACTTTGTCCCTAGGAGTATGATCATCAAAAATATACATGCTAAGTCTCCTAGGAAGTGTGGTTATATTATTGAGGAATCACCCTCGAGGTTCACACTTGAGGTGTTGCACGACAGAGTCGTATCGGGAGTGGTGAAGGAGGAATCACCCTCGATGACCACGACCGAATAGCTACACTACAGAGTTATCATCAGGAGTGCGTTACGAGGTATCACCCTCGGCACTCGATAGTAACTCTGCAGAGTCGTACAACTAAGGGGGGGTGAGGTGATGTGTCGGGCCCTGGATTTCGATCACGTTGATCGAGTCACCTGGTAATCCAGCGGGGGCAACAAGGACAAGGTGAGGGGCCACTGATGGATCACTAACCAACCTATACTAAGCAGTTTAGGATAAGCAGGTAAGGTACAAAAGCAGGTTACAAAAGCAGTCTATGCATCAGAATAGGAGCAAATAATTACAGTAGCAAAATCTAATGCAAACATAAGAGAGAATGGAATGGGCGATATCGGAATGATCAAGGGGGGGTTTGCTTGCCTGGTTGCTCTGCAGACGAAAGGAATCTTCGGAAGCGTAGCCGTAGTCGAACACCGAAGCATCAACGGTCTCGGGATCTATCGGAGAGGAATGAGGGGCAAGAAATAATAAATAACATGCATACAAAGCGAAAGAAAGCATGACATGACCGTAGGCTATGCTAGGGGCAACCTAATGCAGTGCTAGGTGATACTGGCGAAGGGGGAAACATCCAGGAAAGTACTCCCGGTGTTAGGTATTTTCGAACAGATGAAACGGAGGGGGACAGTTCCATGTTCGCTATGCTAGGGACACGTGACAGACGAACGGATGACATATTCTGGTTCGTTGTATTTTTCTGATCGATTTTCATATATAAATTATTTCGATCCGAGTTACAGATTATTTTATATGAATTTTCAAGGTTTATTCATTTTTTGGAATTACTGGAATTAATTTAATTCGAAAATTCATTTAATATTTAACTGCTAAGGGTACCCAGTGAAGTGTACCCAGTTTTTGTATGTGAGGCTGATAGTGGGTCCCGGTGCTGAGTCAGCATGCTGACTGGACCCATCTTATCTGCTAAAATAGTGACTGCGGGTCCCGTCTGTCAGCTAGCTAATTAAAATAAACAATTGTTTTTTGTCTAGTTAAAACATGTGGGGCCCAGCATTAGTGTGTATTAGGGGTGGTTAGCTTAGCCTAACCGGCCAGATTAGCCGCGGCTAATCGCCCGTGGCCATCACGGAGCCGAAGGCTCGCCGGAGCAACGCCGCCAGCGGCTGCTGGGCGCGTTGGGAGCACCAGGGGCAAGCCCTCGCATGCCCGCACCCAGGGGAGCTCGCGGCTGGCCGCGAGGCGTCCGTAGGCAGGGCCGACGATGAGGCTTGGCGACGGCGGAGCTCGGCGCTTGAACGGGCGCGCGGGGGAAGCGACAGGCGGAGGCGGGGGCGTAGGCGGGCGCGCACGAGTGATACGTCCATTTTGCATCATGTTTTCCGACTGTTATTTATAAAAATTTTATGCATAATAATGCTTTTAGGAGTAATTCTAATGCCTTTTTCACATAATATGCAAGGTTTACACAAAGAGGGAGAATACCGGCAGCTGGAATTCTGGACCTAAAAAAACTACGTCAGAGTTACCTATTCTGCACATCTCCAAATGAGCTGAAAATTTACGGAGAATTGTTTTGCAATATATGAAGAATATTGGAGCAAATAACTACCAGAGGGGGCCCAGCAGGTGGGCACAACCCACCTGGGCGCGCCAGGGAGCCCAGGCGCGCCCTGGTGGGTTGTGCCCTCCTTGGCCCACCTCCGGTGCCCCTTTTCTGTTATATAAGTCATTTTGACCTAGAAAAAATAAGGAGAGGACTTTCGGGACGAAGCGCTGATGTCTACTACACAACTTGTTCTTGTAGACTCGTGTTGGGCCTCCAAGCGCAGAGTTTTGTAGGACAGTAGCCAATTTCCCTCAAGTGGATGACCTAAGGTTTATCAATCCGTGGGAGGCGTAGGATGAAGATGGTCTCTCTCAAATAACCCTGCAGCCAAATAACAAAAAGTCTCTTGTGTCCCCAACACACCCAATACAATGGCAAATTGTATAGGTGCACTAGTTCAGCGAAGAGATGGTGATAAAAGTGTAATATGGATGGTAGAAATATATTTTTATAATCTGAATAAATAAAAACAGCAAAGTAGCAAGTGATAAAACGGAGCACAAACGGTATTGCAATGCTTGAAAACAAGGCCTAGGGTCCGTACTTTCGCTAGTGCAATCTCTCAACAATGCTAATCTAACTAGATCATATAACCATCACTCAACGTGCGATGAAGAATCACTCCAAAGTTCTTATCTAGCAGAGAACATAAGAAGAAATTGTTTGTAGCTATTCTTTCCGATCGATCTATCCAAGAGTTCGTACTAAAATAACACCAAGTTATTCTTTCCAATCGATCTATCAAGAGTTCGTACTAAAATAACACTAAGCTATTCTTTCCAATCGATCTATCAAGAGTTCGTACTAAAATAACACCAAAACAAATTCAGATTCATAATACTCAATCCAACACAAAGAACCTCAAAGAGTGCCCCAAGATTTCTACCGGAGAAACAAAAGACGAGAACGTGCATCAACCCCTATGCATAGATTACCCCAATGTCACCTCGGGAATCCGCGAGTTGAGTACCAAAACATATCTCAAGTGAATCAATATAATACCCCATTGTCACCATGGGTATTCATATGCAAGACATACATCAAGTGTTCTCAAATCCATAAAAGTATTCAATCCGATAAAATGAAATCTCAAAGGGAAAACTCAATTCACAACAAGATAGAGAGGGGAAAACACCATATGATCCAACTATATTAACAAAGCCAGCGATACATCAAGATCGTGACATCTCAAGAACACGAGAGAGAGAGATTAAACACATAGCTACTGGTACAAACCCTTAGCCCCGAGGGTGGACTACTCCCTCCTCATCATGGTGGCCGCCGGGATGATGAAGATGGCCACCGGTGATGATTTCCCCCTCCGGCAGGGTGCTGGAACGGGGTCTAGATTGGTTTTTCATGTCTACAGAGGCTTGGGGCGGCAGAACTTCTGATCTAAGGTTACCCCTGATGGTTTCTCTATTTATAGGAATTTTTGGCATTGGTTTCACGCTAAGATGGGCCTCGAGGTGAGCACAACCCACCGGGGCACGGGCAAGGGCTCAGGCGCGCCCCGGTGTCTTGTGCCCTACTCCTTCACCTTCTGGTCCTTCCACGAAGCTTCGGGGGTCTCTTTTGTTCCAAAAAAAATCGTCAAAAAGTTTCAGCTCATTTGGATAACTTTCATTTCTGCACAAAAAAACAACACCATGGTAGTTCTGCTGAAAACAGCGTCAGTCCGGGTTAGTTCCATGCAAATCATACCAAAACCATATAAAATTGTTGTAAACATGGCATGAATACTTCATAAATTATAGATACGTTGGAGACGTATCAGCATCCCCAAGCTTAATTCCTACTCGTCCTCGAGTAGGTAAATGATAAAAGAAATAATTTATGAAGTGTGAATGCTAGCAAAGTGCATAAGTTTGATCAATGATAATTTCAATCACTTTTCCTAACAACATAACAGCAATTCTTTCTCATAAAACTTTTCATGTTAAAGTAGCAACCAATTCACATGTTAAGGTTCAAACAATGAATTCTCTTGAAACTCAACAACCTATATTCTTAGTCACCAAACAATTGCAATTCAACTTATTCAACAGAGTCTAAGTAAGAGCTCCACATACTCAATCATCATATAGTCTTCCATGATTGCTAGTACTCAAAGCATATTCTTAGAACAAATGGCATCCATCGAACACAGAGAAAGATAGGGGTTTAATATTTTGCCTCCCAACTCATTTATCATAGAGATAATTGTCAACAATAATAATTCATGATCAAATATATTTGGCTGGTCATATGTGCCTAGATATTTCCCCACCACATGATGCTTGCCAACTAAAGAATAGTTGAGGTTGAAATGAGAATTCATACTATTGACTCTTTGCATAAAAGTAAATACTGAAAAGTAAAAGATAGGTCCTTCGCAGAGAGAAGCAGAGGTTGTCATGCGCTTTTTATTTGGATGCCCAAGCTCTTAATGCAAAGGAACGTCACGTTATATTGCCCCTTATGATAGCAACCTTTATTATGCAGTCCGTCGCTTTTATTACTTTGCCATCATAAGTTAGTACAACGCTCAATTTTCCCTTAAAATAAAAGATCAAACATATTTGGGAGCAATTTTTATTGCTTTATGCACCGATGACAACTTACTTGAAGGATCTTATTCAATCCATAGGTAGGTATGGTGGACACTCATGGCAAGAAACTGGGTTTAAGGGTTTTTGGATGCACAAGTAGTATCTCTACTTAGTACGAATTTTTGGCTAGCAAAAGATCCTAGGCAAACACCATATGTTGGAGGATCCATGACAATAAAACTTCTATGCAAATATACCCAAACATAACTCATTACGTTGTCTTCCTTGTCCAACTTCAACTAATTTGCACAAGTTTGAAAATAATTAATGGGTATTCACAATCATAGAAGACGTCCAAGATAATATATTTGCATGTGAAAGTTCTCTTCCTTATACTAATCATTCATGAATTGCTTGTATGACCAATATTGTGATTGTCAAGCTTCAAAAGATTTCACTTTCTAAACCCAATGTGAAGCCACTACTAGGCATGATATGGATATATAATTTCAACTTCATGATATTCAATTCATTCAATAATTTACTCATAGTATATAAGTGAAGCACAAGAGTAAATAACAAACTACTCCAAAAAGATATAAGTGAAGATCAAGCGAGTAGTTGAGTAAAGGGGTAGCTAAGTGAGGACTCTTTCTTATTTAAAAACTTTTAGATCTAAGTATTTTATTAAAACAGCAAGAAAATAAAATAAAATGACATTCTAAGAATAGCACACATCATGTGAAGAAGCAAAAACTTAGGCTCAATCGAGGCTAACCGATAATTGTTGATGAAGAAAGGTGGGATGACTACCGGGGCATCCCCAAGCTTAGATGCTTGAGACTTCTTGGATTATTAACTTGGGATGCCTTGGGCATCCCCAAGCTTGAGCTTTTGTGTCTCCTTAATTCCTTTTATATCACGGTTTCCTAAATCTTAAAAACTTCATCCACATAAAACTCAACAAGAACTCGTGAGATAAGTTAGTATAAATCAATGCAAAAACCTTATCATTCTCTACTATAGCAAATCACTAAAATTATTATTCAACATTGCATAATAAATGCCTCTGCATATTTAATACTCCTATCCTCAAATAGAATCATTAAACAAGCAAACATATGCAAACAATGCGAACATAATAGCAATCTGTCTAAACAGGATAGTCTGTAAAGAGTGCAATTGTACTCATACTTACCTAACTCCAAAAAAATTTAAAATTCACTAAAATGTAGAAAATTTATCATATCTCATTGTGCAAAAAGTTTCAACATTTTATCACATTCTGACTTTTCTGGATAATTATTACAACAGGGATAAACTTTCTGTTTTGAAACAGCAACTCATATACTTGCAAAACAAGCATGGCAAAGGCTATACCTGACATTTTTATTGAAGTAAAAGATGAAAAAAATTACTCTAAATAACAGAAAGCAAATAAAAATAAAATAAAATGATGCTCCAAGGAAAACACATATCATGTGACGAATAAAATTATAGCTCCAAGTGAGGTTACCGATAATGTCGGAGACGAAAGAGGGGATGCCTTCCGGGGCATCCCCAAGCTTAGTTGCTTGGATATTCCTTGAATATTGCCTTGGGGGTTCCTTGGGCATCCCCAAGCTTAGGATCTTGTCACTCCTTATTCTCCTCATATCGATATCTCACCCAAAACTTGAAAACTTCAATCACACAAAACTTAACGGAACTTCGTGAGATGGGTTAGTATGATAAAGACAAATCATTCACTTTGGTAATGTCAAAGACATGATTCATAATTTTTCTCACACAATGTATACTGTACTCTACAATTTCCACAATTTATATTAATCAATATAAGCCGTAGAAAACAAGCAAATTATGCATTGAAAACAGAATCTGTCAAAAACAGAACAGTACATTAAGATCTGAATTAAGGTCATACTTATGTATCTCAAAAAATTCTGAAAACCTAGGAAAACGTAGAAAATTTGTATACCCATCAACTGTAAAAAATTCAGAATTTTTACACGTTCTAGTAAAAGATAGGAATTTCTGCACTGGAGGCAAAAGTTTCTGTTTTGGCACAGAATCAAGTCAACTATCATCCACACTATCCCAAAGGCTTTTCTTGACACTTTATTGAAACAAAAGCTATAAAACATGTTTACTACTGTAGACTAATCATGTGAACACACAAAAACAGTAGAGGTAAATGTTGGGTTGTCTCCCAACAAGCGCTTTTTCTTTAATGCATTTTTAGCTAGGCATGATGATTTCAATGATGCTCACATAAAAGATAATACTTGAAACATGAAGAGAGCATCATGAAGCATATGACTAGCACATTTAAGCCTAACCCACTTCCCATGCATAGGGATTTTGTGAGCAAACAAATTATGGAAGCAAGAATCAACTAGCATAGGAAGGTAAAACAAGCATAACTTCAAAATTCTCAACACATAGAGAGGAAACTTGATATTATTGCGATATGTAGAAGCATATATTCTTCTCTCATAATCATTTTCAGTAGCATCATGAATGAATTCAACAATATAACTATCACATAAATCATTCCTTTCATGATCTACAAGTATAAAAAATTTATTACTCTCCACATAAGCAAATTTATTCTCATGAATAGTAGTGGTGGGAGCAAATTCAACAAAATAACTATCATGTGATTGAAAATTAAAATCATGATGACAAGTTTCATGGTTATTATTATTCAATATAGCATACATGTCATCACCATAATCATCATAGATAGGAGGCATGCTTTCATGATAGTAAATATTCTCATCAAAACTTGGGGGACTAAAAATATCATCTTCATCAAACATAGCATCCCCAAGCTTATGGCTTTGCATATCATTAGCATCATGGATATTCAAAGAGTTCATACCAAAAATATTGCAATCATGCTCATCATTCAAAGAATTTTTGTCAAACATTTTATAGAATTCTTCCTCTATCAATTGAGCACAATTTTCCTTTCCATCATTTTCACGAAAGACATTATAAAGATGAACAATATGATGCAACCTCAATTTCATTTTTTTGTAGTTTCCTTTTTATAAACCAAACTAGTGATAAAACAAGAAACTAAAAGATTCAATTGCAAGATCTAAAGATATACCTTCAAGCACTCACCTCCCCGGCAACGACGCCAGAAAAGAGCTTGATGCCTACTACACAACTTGTTCTTGTAGACTCGTGTTGGGCCTCCAAGCGTAGAGTTTTGTAGGACAGTAGCAAATTTCCCTCAAGTGGATGACCTAAGGTTTATCAATCCGTGGGAGGCGTAGGATGAAGATGGTTTCTCTCAAACAACCCTGCAGCCAAATAACAAAAAGTCTCTTGTGTCCCCAACACACCCAATACAATGGCAAATTGTATAGGTGCACTAGTTCGGCGAAGAGATGGTGATAAAAGTGTAATATGGATGGTAGAAATATATTTTTATAATCTGAATAAATAAAAACATCAAAGTAGCAAGTGATAAAACGGAGCACAAACGGTATTGCAATGCTTGAAAACAAGGCCTAGGGTCCGTACTTTCGCTAGTGCAATATCTCAACAATGCTAATCTAACTAGATCATATAACCATCCCTCAACGTGCGATGAAGAATCACTCCAAAGTTCTTACCTAGCGGAGAACATATGAATAAATTGTTTGTAGCTATTCTTTCCGATCGATCTATCCAAGAGTTCGTACTAAAATAACACCAAGTTATTCTTTCTGATCGATCTATCAAGAGTTCGTACTAAAATAACACTAAGTTATTCTTTCCGATCGATCTATCAAGAGTTCGTACTAAAATAACACCAAAACAAATTCAGATTCATAATACTCAATCCAACACAAAGAACCTCAAAGAGTGCCCCAAGATTTCTACCGGAGAAACAAAAGACGAGAACGTGCATCAACCCCTATGCATAGATTACCCCAATGTCACCTTGGAAATCCGCGAGTTGAGTACCAAAACATATCTCAAGTGAATCAATATAATACCCCATTGTCACCACGGGTATTCATATGCAAGACATACATCAAGTGTTCTCAAATCCATAAAAGTATTCAATCTGATAAAACGAAATCTCAAAGGGAAAACTCAATTCACAACAAGACAGAGAGGGGAAAACACCATATGATCCAACTATATTAACAAAGCCCGCGATACATTAAGATCGTGACATCTCAAGAACACGAGAGAGAGAGAGAGAGATTAAACACATAGCTACTGGTACAAACCCTCAACCCCAAGGGTGGACTACTCCCTCCTCATCATGGTGGCCGCCGGGATGATGAAGGTGGCCACCGGTGATGATTCCCCCTCCGGCAGGGTGCCGAAACGGGGTCTAGATTGGTTTTTCATGTCTACAGAGGCTTGCGGCGGCAGAACTTCTGATCTAAGGTTACCCCTGATGGTTTCTCTATTTATAGGAATTTTTGGCGTTGGTTTCATGCTAAGATGGGCATCGAGGTGAGCACAACCCACCGGGGCATGGGCAAGGGCCCAGGCGCGCCCCGGTGTCTTGTGCCCTACTCCTTCACCTTCTGGTCCTTCCACGAAGCTTCGAGGGTCTCTTTTGTTCCAAAAAAAATCATCAAAAAGTTTCAACTCATTTGGAGAACTTTCATTTCTGCACAAAAAAACAACACCATGGTAGTCTGCTGAAAACAACGTCAGTCCGGGTTACTTCCATGCAAATCATACCAAAACCATATAAAATTGTTGTAAACATGGCATGAATACTTCATAAATTATAGATACGTTGGAGACATATCAAGCGCTGCCGTCTCGAGGCGGAACTTGGGCAGGAGCACTTTTGCCCTCCGGCGGAGCGATTCCGCCAGGGGAACTTCCCTCCCGGAGGGGGAAATCATCGCCATCATCATCACCAATAACTCTCCCATCTTTGAGAGGGCCATCTCCATCAACATCTTCAACAACACCATCTCCTCTCAAATCCTAGTTCATCTCTTGTGTTCAATCTCTGTACCGGAACCTTAGATTGGTACTTGTGGGTGACCTGTAGTGTTGATTACATCTTGTAGTTGATTACTATATGGTTTATTTGGTGGAAGATTATATGTTCAGATCCATTATGCTATTTAATACCCCTCTGATCTTGAGCATCATTATTATTTGTGAGTAGTTACTTTTGTTCTTGAGGTCACGGGAGAAGTCATGTTGCAAGTAATCATGTGAACTTGATGTGTTCGATATTTTGATGATATGTATGTTGTGATTTTCTTAGTGGTGTCATGTGAACGTCGACTACATGGCACTTCACCATACTTGGGCCTAAGGGAATGCATTGTGGAGTAGTTATTAGATGATGGGTTGCTAGAGTGACAGAAACTTAAACCCTAGTTTATGCGCTATTTCGTAAGGGACTGATTTGGATCCAAAAGTTTAATGCTATGGTTAGATTTTATCTTAATACTTTTCTCGTAGTTGCGGATGCTTGCGAGGGGGTTAATCATAAGTAGGAGGTTTGTTTAAGCAAGAACAACACCTAAGCACCGGTCCACCCACATATCAAATTATCAAAGTAGCGAACACGAATCAAACCAACATGATGAAAGTGATATGATGAAATTTCCGTGTACCCTCAAGAACGCTTTGCTTATCATAAGAGACCGTTTTGGCCTGTCCTTTGCCACAAAAGGATTGGGCTACCTTGCTGCATATTATTTACCATTACCATTACTTACTCGTTACAAATTATCTTGCTATCAAACTATCTGTTACCTACTATTTTAGTGCTTGCAGAAAATACCTTACTGAAAACCACTTGTCATTTCCTTCTGCTCCTCGTTGGGTTCAACACTCTTACTTATCGAAAGGACTACGATTGATCCCCTATACTTGTGGGTCATCAACGAGCGTGCAACACACGCGTGAGGCGAGGGCGCGCCCAAGGGTGGAGAAGGGAGGCGCGGGGGGTGGTCGACGCGCCAACAGCTACGATGTCCAGCGGTGGCTCTGGGCGGTGCTCGGTGTCGAGCCCTTGCGGGACGCAGGGCGAGTGAGCGCGGGGCTGCACGGGCGCGGGCAGCAGCGGTCGTGCTTGGGCGCGCACAGGGCTTCAAAGACGCGACGGGAGTGCGGGTAGAGACGAGGGAGTGCGGGACGGAGCGGTGGCGTGGCTCGGGCTCGACGGGGTGACTACAGAGGCGCGGGAAAAAGCAAGGGGAGGTCGAGGGGGGAGCTGGGGCTCACGTTGGGGGCGAAGAGCGGGTCGGGGAGGCCGGGAAGGAGCCGATGCGGCGAGACGACGACGCGGCAGTGGAGGCGGCCGAAGGAGACGGAGATGAAGGAGACGCTTGATCTGCTCGAGGTGGGGCTCTCCGGCTTGAAACGGGTGGTCGGGGTGAGGCAACAGCCGTCGGTGGTCCTCCGGGACACGGTGGTGCGGCGCGGTGAAGGCAGTGGGCGCGAGAACCACAGGGCCATGGCGAGTACGGCGACGAGCGAGCTCGCAGAGGTGGATCCAGAGGGAGAGGGAGAGAAATACGAGGGAGGAATGGATGGATTAGAGCCCTAGGTCACCGGGGCACTTGTAGGTCGCCGGGGAGCGACGGATGCTCGGCATGTGAAGATCCCTCGCCATGGACGGGCGGCCTTCGTCCACGGTGCCTCTGTGAACAGAGGTAGGAGGAAAAAAATTGCAGGATCCCTTATTTGCAGGATTCACTTTGAGAAAAAAATGAAGCTCCAGTAGGACTCTATTGCTAGGTAGCTTAGTAATTGTAAAGATCTGTACCCGTGACGGTCATCCAGTGTTGCCTGACACTACTAGTATTTTAAGATTAAAGGAAAAAAATACATGATACACAACCGAAAGAGATTCATACGGTACATACGGTGATACACAGTGGCGTAATACAATTCATATCTAGACGCGTAATACAAACAATAATCCTGTCGTACAAGTATAATTTGCTGAAAACACTAGGAAGGGCATGTGTGACTCAAAACTCTTTTATGTAACAAAATTAGTGCAAACTTATCTCACGTTCATCTACAACGTGCCACGACACATCCTGAAAAATAACCATGGCATGACACATGAGAGAACCCACATATCCGCCTTCTTTTTTTTGGCATGACCGATCAACATTTGTTCATGTGAGCCGTAATTACCGTGGCCCACACTTCCATGCTAAAAATAACAAGAGTACAGTGCTATACTATAAAATATAGCTGACATTAATTGGCGTCATTATCTCCTTCCATATTCATGAAAATCTTTGTAATCACTAGTGAATTATTTGTTTCCCAACAATACTCGTGAGTTTATTTGCTTCCTGAATTGTGTGGCGTAGAATGCCCTTACCAGCCTTGCGTGTATAGATTTCAATGAACTCTCTATGTGTATTAGTTCTATCCACCACCCAACAAAGTGTAATAGTTATATGAAGCATTGGATCCCGGCAAACAAACAGGCCATAATATAAGTGGTGCACTTAGAATTCCACGAAGTGCCTAACTAAAAGTAAAAGTTAACATTGTACCCGTACAGGTGCGAAATTATATTACTTCTAATGTTCTTCGTACTGACATGACAAGATGAATAGATCGAAAGATTTCCCCGCAAAACAAATATATTCCACAAGAAGAAAACAATGTAAATTTTCTTGAGAGCTCAGATCAACAAAAGAGCATTGTCGTACTTCATCTACCCGCCCACATATTACTCATGTTTGACAGCAACGACTGATATACCTCAGTGTGGGATTTGATATGCTAAATATCACAGCTTAGAGAAGATAATACCACTACATAGTGGAACAACGTTTGTACTAGCTAGACATGTAAAACCATATGGAGAAATCACCTCAAAAGTGTGAATTCAGAATATACGTCCTTCATGAATTTATTTCAAACTTACATAAACATACCAGGCTTACACATTGGATTTTAAAAAACAACCTTTTCCTCCAACATAGGAAAATAAGAGATGAGCTCATAAGCACGATATCATGTATAGCTCGTTCCATAGAGCATGGTCCTTTAGTCCATACAATGCATACACAAAACAAGCACAAATACACCACAGAATCAGGGAGGAGACAACATATAGGTGGACCCCCTCCCTACAACCCCGCAACATAGGGCAGTGCCGCCACATGATTGATGGTGATTTTGCCACTGCTCTCTACATCCATCAAACTAGGCACATAATGCAACCCTAGACAGCGGTGACCGTCGTGCCACTTTGTGTCTTAGTGAATAAGCAATGAGGTGTGGGAGGAGGAAAGAGATGGGAACATCAATGGGAACGAGAGGGGGGGGGGGGGGTGGGTGGGGGGGAGGAGGGAAAAGGGGGCAAAGAGGGTGGGGTGGGGGCTAAGGGCGATGGGAGTATTAGGGGGGGGGGGGGTATCGGTGATTTGACAAGAATAAAACATGAAACAGTAAGATCCAAGTGTTGTATTCAAACTAAATTTTGTGAAGTTCAAACGAAATCAAGACGTAAGATTGTACATGGATGCATTTTCTGTACTAGTATAAATATACAAAAACTACCAATCTTTTGATATAAGACAAAAAAGTAGGCTTTCATACGGAATGAATTTTTTTGCTAACAAAATAAAGAATAACACACAACGTTTGTCTAGTTTCATTGTCACATCAACCTCCGCTAATGAGCACTGATAAATAAAACCATTAAAAATTTAAACACGCATCATATGATGTGGTTAGTAAAATTTGAACTAAGTTGAAATGATACACCATAAGCTTTGCCTATTGGTTTGAATGGCCGAGTAATCGATAATGGAGTCATCGGCGGAGGACCCCTTCGGGCAAGGTAGGTCAGCCACCCTACCTTGAATTTTGTCTAAAAATGTATACAGGTAATGCATCGGACTAAATTCGCGGCTGGTTGTGTACATTAATGCGTACTTGCATAGTTTTTCCTTGAGATGTGTACTTGCATAGCTAGGAAAAGGTAAAAGAATATTAGCAAAGCACTGGCCGTCGAATAGCATTTCAGTTACGTTATTCAAGCCTTTAGCCATACGCTGGGTGCTAGCCATGACTTCTTGCGAAGCAAGTCGAGAGAATGCACGCGAAATGAAACGAAGGATCGAGTCAACCAGCCAGGCACCGCACACCTGCACAAAACCTAAAATGTGACAGCGGTGCCGGCGGACGACGACAATTGAAGCGCGACGGTGGCGCACACCGCACACGATCTAGGCCACGATGCAGGGACACTGACGCGGGGCGGCACAACAATGTTTTTCGGGGGTGGTGCATCGGCGTTACGTCGTCGACGAATAGAAAAGGTAGGGTATGGACTGGAAAGAGAAGTGGTTAGCAAAGACAAAAGGAAAAGGTATAAGTTTCTAAAATTTCTACATGTGTGCATATTGTGAATCTGTGATGTGGATTGAGTTTACACAATATTGTAAAATAGCTTGACAGTCTAGTGATTTTAGTGGTATTTTCATGTTTGAATTGCACATCTGATAACATATTTTGACTTATTCGGCATTTTCATGTTGTGGATTGTATCTAGCTATTCTATTTAGTATCGTTTGAAAACACATGTATGAACTACTTTGGCTTTGTATCATACTTGTTTTTTTCTTTAGAGTTCGCCTGAGCTTATTTTCTTCGTTCTCTGCCATGCCCCTGAATGGAGTTCATCAATATGATGGTTGAAAAAATATATTAAAATATCATGGTTGAAAAGGACGCATGTGGACAACAACTAGTAAATTTGGTAGCTTGGCATAGATATATATGATTAGGCGTGCCTAAAGTAACTTTATAAATAACTTCCGCCACTTTTGTCTACACAATCTCAAAAGTAACTCGCCGCTATGGGAAATATTAAATTAAAAGACAATATAACTCATCCACATAGGATCTCTCACAATGACTTGAGCTCATCAGCCATCAATCTTGCTCACATGTGGCCGCGATAGTTCAATTGTCTTACAGCACGCACCAGGGCAATTTTCACCTACCCACCCCATGCATCACATAGTAGGGTCAGTGTCTTCGGGAGGCTGCTCTAGAGACCAACCTAGGTGACCTCTCATTAACCGGCTAATGAAAATTGTTATCTAGGCCCTTGTTATCGACCCGGGAGGACGACACGTCGCTGTGTGATTACTCTCCCTAAGATAGAGGCGGCGACAACATGTGGTGCTATTCGGCCCTCTTTCCTCGATGTGAATATATGGTTAGGAAGCTCCTCTCGTTCGTTGGAATATGCTCGCGCTACCGGCGGTAATCACTACTACTTATCTCCACCTGTAGGGTTCTCCCCCTCTCCTCCGGTGTCCACCGCCACTCCGATCCGGGGCCGCCTCATGACCATAGGAAGAAGACGACATGGTGGTGGCCACGCGCGGCCCACGGTACGATAGAGCTAGATCCATTGGTGAAGAACGCCAGTTGTAGCTAAAGAAGCAATATATGGTTTCTTATTTAAAGATGCACAAGATCCTTTTCCTTCATGGTCAAACACCGGTCTCATCCTCACAACCATCTTCTCTTTCTCACGACCTAACACCACACATACACAAAGCAAGTATAAAAACACCAAAAGCTCATAAATGAACCACAACATATAGGATGACAACCACCCCACTACATCATAAGCCGATCTACCACATGATCGGTGGCGATTTTTGCCACTACTAACCATCGTCCACCACATTGTGCACATACATGAAACACTAGACATCGGTGTCAGTCAACCCCCCTTGGCACCCTCGGTGAATAAGCAATAAAGTGTGGGAGGAGGAAAGAGAGGGGATCGACGACAAGAAAGGGGAGAGACAAAGAGAGAAGGGACAGAGGGACAAGATAAAGAGGTGGAGGGGGCGAAGGGCGACACGGGGACCAAGGGGGAAAGGGGTATAGCTGATTTGATAAAAAAAATAAAAGATTGAAGTGGATGAGCCAAATATTGTATTTAAATTGAATTTAGACAAGTACACATGAAATCAATTTGTAAAATTATAAATGGATGCATTTTTCTATAATGGTCTCTCTCTCTCTCTATATATATATATATCAGTACCAGTATTTTCATACAATATAAAAAAGGGCATGCCTTCGGAATGAAAATTTTGCTAATAAAAACAGACATATTGTCATGTTGTTTGTGTAGTTTCATTGTCACATCAACCTCTACCGACGTGAACCGCCAAATAAAAAGATTAATTATTCAAACACGATGTGATTAATAGAAGTTGAACTCATTTGGAATAAGCTAGAAGCTTTACCGCCTGACTTCAATGGTCGAATTATCAATAACAAAGTCGCCCTTGAGAAGTGTGAAAAGTAAATTTTAAACTTATGTTTAGTTGGATCAACAACAGGCAAAAAGTAATATCAAAATATTATGTTTGAAAGGAACGTGTGTGCGCGATAACTGGTACATTTGACCTGGTAGCTCGAGAAGGACATCAGATCGGATGTGGATAAAGTAACATGAAAAAAACTTCCTCCATGTTTCTCTGCAATATCTCAAAAGTAACTAACTTCTATGGGGAAACACAAACTTGCTACAGAAGCACATATATGTTCCTTATTTAAAGACGCATGAGATCCTCTTCCCTCATGGTCAATCATCAGCGTCATCCTCACAACAATCTTCTCTTTCTCACAACCTATCACCATGCATACACAAACTAAGCACAACAAACACCAAAAGCTCAGCTACGCACTGCAACATATGGGTGGACAACAACCCCCACCACATCACATGTCGATGTCGCAACTTGACTAATGGCGTTTTTGCCACTGCTTAGCACCATCGACCACATTGGTCTCATAAATGCAACCATAGACAATTGTGGTGGTTTGTGCCCTTTGGCGCATTAAGTGAAGAAGTGGCGGAGAGTGGGAGGGTGAATGAGAGGGGAACACCAACGGGAGAATGGGAGAGGCCAAGAGAGGAGGGACAAAAGAACATGACAAAGAGATGGAGGGAGAGCGAAGGTCGATGCGGAGACAGGGGAGGGGGAGTATCGCCGATTTGTTAAGAATAGAAGATTGAAGTGGATGATCCAACACATACATGAAACACTAGACATCGGTGACAGTCGACCCCCCTTGGCACCCTCGGTGAATAAGCAATAAAGTGTGGGAGGAGGAAAGAGAGGGGATCGACGACAAGAAAGGGGAGAGACAAAGAGAGAAGGGACAGAGGGACAAGATAAAGAGGTGGAGGGGGCGAAGGGCGACACGGGGACCAAGGGGGAAGGGGGGGGGGGTATAGCTGATTTGATAAAAAAATAAAAGATTGAAGGGGATGAGCCAAATATTGTATTTAAATTGAATTTAGACAAGTACACATGAAATCAATTTGTAAAATTATAAATGGATGCATTTTTCTATAATGTCATGTTGTTTGTGTAGTTTCATTGTCACATCAACCTCTACCGACGTGAACCACCAAATAAAAAGATTAAATATTCAAACACGATGTGATTAATAGAAGTTGAACTCATTTGGAATAAGCTAGAAGCTTTACCGCCTGACTTCAACGGTCGAATAATCAATAACAAAGTCGGCCTTGAGAAGTGTGAAAAGTAAATTTTAAACTTATGTTTAGTTGGATCAACAACAGGCAAAAAGTAATATTAAAATATTATGTTTGAAAGGAACGTGTGTGCGCGATAACTAGTACATTTGACATGGTAGCTCGAGAAGGACATCAGATTGGATGTGGATAAAGTAACATGAAAAAAACTTCCGCCATGTTTCTCTGCAATATCTCAAAAGTAACTAGCTTCTATGGGGAAACACAAACTTGCTACAAAAGCACATATATGTTCCTTATTTAAAATATCTCAAAAGTAACTAACTTCTATGGGGAAACACAAACTTGCTACAGAAGCACATATATGTTCCTTATTTAAAGAAGCATGAGATCCTCTTCCCTCATGGTCAATCATCGGCGTCATCCTCACAACAATCTTTTCTCTCTCACAACCTATCACCATGCATACACAAATTAAGCACAACAAACACCAAAAACTCAGCTATGCAGCGCAACATATGGGTGGACAGCAACCCCCACCACATCACAGGTCGATGTCGCAACTTGACTGATGGCGATTTTGCCACTGCTTAGATCCATCGACCACATTGGGCTCATAAATGCAACCATAGACAACTGTGGTGGTTGATGCCCTTTGGCGCATTAAGTGAAGAAGCGACGGAGTGTGGGAGGGTGAATGAGAGGTGAACACCAACGGGATAATGGGAGAGGCCAAGAGAGGAGCGACAAAAGAACATGACAAAGAGATGGAGGGAGAGAGAAGGGCGATGCGGAGACAGGGGAGGGGGGAGTATCGCCGATATGTTAAGAATAGAAGATTGAAGTGGATGATCCAATGATGTATTTAAATTGAATTTAGCGAAGTACAAAAGAAAATCAAGTTGTAAGATTGTATATACAACGACGACCAATCTTCGCATGTAAGCTAACAAAGAAGACGAAAATCCATTAACAACAGAAACCATCTCACCGTTGGTTAGCTTCGTCGTCACATCAACCTCTAGTAATGAGAATCGACAAAAAAAAAATTTAAACAACATATCATATGACATTCTTAATAAAATCCAAAGTCATTTGAAATGATAAAGCCGAAAGCTTTACCCGCTAGTTTCAACGGTCGAATAATCAGCAATGGAGTCGACCGTTGAGACGCGCGGAAAATAATATTAAAACTTTACGTTTGAAAAGTACGCGCGTCCGCGGCAACTAGTACACCCACCCCGATGACTCGATAGGGACACCTGATCATGTGTGGCTAAAGTAGGATGATAAATAACTTTCACCATTTCCGGGTACGAAATCTCAAAAGTAACTCACTGCTACGGAAACACAGTCTTGCTGAAGAAGCACATGCCAGGTTCCTTATTTAAAAGCCGCAGGGGATCCGCCCCCCTCGTGGTCAATCACGCGGTGTCATCCTCACAACAATCTTCCCCCCTTCACTGCTCTTCTCTCTCTCACAACCTAACACCATTTGTCCCCTCTCCCCATTTCCCCAAAAACGAACAATCCAACACTCGACCGAGTCAGTGCTGCCTTCCCCCACTCGATTCGCTCGATTCTTCGCCCCGAAGACCCTCCCCTCACTCGATCCTACTGACCCCCTCTCCCCGCGCGAGCTCCCGATCCGCCTCGCCGGCGGGCCGGCCGTCCTCGCCGCCGCCGCCGCCCTTGACCTCGCTCGCTCGCGCCGCCCGTTCTGTCTGCCGAGGTCGTGGTCGCGCGGACGCAGCTAGGGTTGGAGGGGTCGTCTCCCGGCCTGGCACCGGCGCCTCCTTCCCCTCTCCCCGCCGGAGCTGCAAGCGGGAGGTATCGTCTCGGGCTTCCCAGATCTGACTCTTGAGCGTTTCCCCCCAGGGTTCTAGTACAAATCTGTGATTAATCAAGTGGAGAGTCTGTTTGTTCGTTAGGTGTTGAAATATCGATTTTGTTGGATCGAAAATTGTGGTTGAGGGAATCAGAACTTGGATGTGATAAAATTTGGTATTGCTCGAGCTGAAAATTTGACGTTGGTCAACCTGATTTGTAGTTCAGCATGTCAAAGTTTGTTTTTGATTGATCGGACGTTATAGTTCAGGGAGTCGAAATGTTGAATTTTCGGAGAGGACCATGGCCACAAACTACAATGACGGAGTTCCACAGGGGGCGGTTGGGTGTGATGAGCGATCACGCAATTACTTTTTTGGCTTGTTTAGATGGATTTGGAAAATGCTGCTTACATGGGTGTAAAGTGACAAGTGATTTAGCCATCCACGGGCAGTGGTGGGGGCACGTGAGTGCCCATGTTTTTTCTTGCACCAGGATAGTTTAAGTACGCCAATGCTTTGGCAGGAAAGGACAAATGCAGATATTTTAGTTAGTATGTGTAAAGGAACTTCGCAGAAGTACTTATGGTTACTCCAGTGCATACTTTATTTTGTTCTTTTTCATTTTGTTGTTTTGATCTAAGTGTCTAAGGAGTTTATGCTGGCCACTGATAAGGTGATAATTGGCTCCTTGCTTTTAGTAATAGTGATATATTTTAGCTAAATACAATGTCTTGGTTGTGTATATATGACAGTTGCTTCACTGGCTGTTTGTACTGGAGGTTGATGCATCGTGCCTTGATATTTTGCAGCTGGAGACTGGGAGACCAGATGGAGGGCCCTGCCTGATCAAATCCTGCTGTTCCTGACGAGTGACAAGAAATTACACATCAACACATGGCACACGGGCTATTTGTGTATGCCAGGGAGATTAAGTAGACTGAGGAAATATGCAGGGTTTTGGACAATGGCTCCCTCAATCGCAGAGCGCAGCCGATCTTTATTTCTCAAGTATTATGTCATCTCAGTCGGACACTTCCATAGATATGCAGACTAGAAATACTGCAGTTGCAGTGTTGGAGAACGAGTCTGCTCATTCGTTTGGCATTACAAGTGCTGCTGGGCCAATTGAAGTCACTAGAAATGATGCTGGGACAATTATAGACAATGAAAATGTTGCTGAACCGACTGGAGGTATTGACTTGAACAAGACCCCACTACCGAAGGCTAAGAGGAAAAAGCACAGGCCAAAGGTCCTGAAACCATCAAAGCCTCCTAAGTCTGCAACTCCAAAGCCTTCCAAGGCAAAGGAGGAAAAACCATCTGGTAAAAGAAAGTATGTCCGTAAGAATACGCCAGCAGGCCAACCTCCCTCAGAACAGACTGCCGAGTCACATCGCAAAGCTGCCCTGAAACCCGCTAAGCGGTCTTTGAACTTCGAGGGGGAAGTTCCACAAGAGAACACACATCCTGGATCCCAAGCTCAAGTGGTATCTTGTGATCCCAAGGACTATCAACCATCCATGCCTTCTACCAGTCAAAGAAATGTCCAAAGCCAGTTGACATGCCATTTGGATTTTACCAGCAGTTCAATGTACAGTTCAGCTAATCAGATGGCTGATACACAGCTATTGCCTGCAGATAATATGAAAACATCAATTTACAGTTCAGCCAATCAGATGGCTAATGCACAGTTTTTGCCTGCACATAATATGCCAAAAGGAGTATTATTTGACCTCAATAGTTCGACGAATCAGATACAGAATGAGTATGCTAATTTTTTGGATGGGCCTGCGCAATTTTTTCAGTCTGGAATAACAGAAACATTGCAAACAAATCCTTTGCTAGAGCTCTGTGCTGGCATGCCAGATAAAAATTTACCTGATCTCAACAGTTCAATCACTCTAATGCAGGGCATGCCAACTAATTTTACCGAATACTTGCTTTCATCGTCACAAGCTTCTGTAAGAGAAACACATATGGGCAAACAGATGCCTAATTGTCAAAGAATGCCAGAAAATCCAGTTACACCTGCTCAGTGTTTTGAAGGGGTTGCAACGAGGGAAAACTTCAATATTAATTCTTGTTTAAGAGAAGGAGGGGTAACCAACCAAATATGTCATGGCTACAGATCGACACAAAGCCCAATCCCACCTCCCAAGCAAATTGAAGGGCATTCTACAATGGAAAATTTGAATGGGCTTGGAACAATAAGTGACTACTTAAAGTTTACCACCAGTCCTAGTCCTTACAGGCAAACAGGTGGTGCACTTGGACTTCATGGTTCACACAGCTCGTCACATGTGCATGCACTGGACACCAGAGAACACAATGCATCCAATGGTGCCCATATTCCATTAGGTATGAATCTTGACCAGCAGAGGAATGGATGGGCATCTGTAGATGCATGCCATGCTGCACCCTCTCAGGGGTCATATTTTCCTGAAACCTACAAAAGAATGAGAACAGATAATTATAGTAAATGCCTGAATGGAGCTGTGGGCAACACATCCACCCCAACTATGTATTTGTCAAACAATCGGAATACAAATGTGGTTTCAGCTATCAACTCTAATGTGTTTACCCTAGCTGATGCTCAAAGACTGATAGCCCGTGAGAAATCACGAGCTTCCCGAGGAATGATTAGTTTTGGAGGATCAGGATACAATATGGTTAAAAGACCGGAAATGATCGAAGAACATTATAGACCTGCAATCCATGGCACCGCATGCAGTGATTCTGTTGAAGCACCTGATAAACATTTCAGACACATAACAGAAAAAATTACACAGGTGCCTAGTAATCCAAACACCCTGCAAAGTCAAAACTGTAGTCCAAGAATTGGAAGTCATCAACCACAGTTTTGGGAAGGAAACACGATTGAAGTGTCAGATTTGCCTGTTGAACAGCATAATCGGAGCACTGCCCCTCAGGATGATACTCGGAATAGTTTCTGCATTGGTCCTTCCGACGAGCTTGGCAGAAGCATCAATGGTGAAATTTCTAGGTTCCCTGTCACTCCAACAGGCCAATCAACAGGTGACAACACTATGAAAAAGTTTGGTTCCCAACTGGAGACTTCTGGAGAAGTTATTATGCCCCTTGCCAGTCCAAGAAATTCATCACCAGGTACTGATGTTCTGAGAAATGAGAATCATCAAGTGGAGGTTTGTGGAGAAACTACTGTAGCTAAACCCAGTGAGAAGCGAAAAGCAGGACGACCCAGAAAAGAGATAAAACCTGGTGAGAATCCAAAGCCTAGAGGTCGTCCAAGGAAGCAAAAGGTGGTTGGTGCAGAACTTGCATGCAAAGGTAGCCATACAGATCCATGGCCAAATGAGGATATTTCTGTTATCTCTGGACCTCATGCGGGAGTGTCTCCTGGTTCCAAAGGGATTAATACGGAACGAAGTGGAGAAAGTTTTCCTGGAGCTATAGCACCTCCAGTGGATCCTTTGGATCTCATAATTCAAAAGATAAAAGTCTTAGACATAAACAAATCAGATAACACTGGGTCAGCTGAGCCGCATGGTGCTCTTGTCCCTTACAAAGGAGAATTTGGTGCAATTATTCCATATGAGGGGAAAGGGAAAAGAAAATATGCTCGGGCCAAAGTGAACCTTGATCCAGTAACTGCTCTAATGTGGAAGTTATTAATGGAACCAGATATGGTTGATGGTTCCGAAGGGATGGATAAGGACAAAGAGAAATGGCTTGAAGACGAAAGGAAAATATTCCGAGGACGTATTGATTCGTTCATTGCTCGCATGCATCTAGTTCAAGGTAATGCTACTATTTCAAATCTTTATTCCTGACAGGTCCTTCTATATGCTACTGCACATATTGGATTCCAGAACCTTATAGGGTCTCATGTTCGAACTCCTGACTTCACGCTAATGGGATGATCACAGATCATTAATGGTTTGGGTTGCACTGTATTGGATGCGATGATGGCTTATAGGTTTTGCAGAAAGGTACCTAACTCTTGAATGACCTCTATCTGTTTGCAGGAGATCGTCGTTTCTCTCCCTGGAAAGGATCAGTTGTGGATTCAGTAGTGGGTGTTTTTCTCACCCAGAATGTTTCAGACCATCTTTCCAGGTGAAATAAAGCTTGCAGCCTATTTGAACTGGAAGCTGTTTGTGACTAGCATTCTGAGATTATGTTGTTTGTCTGACTGTTGTCTTCTGCTGTTTTGTAGCTCTGCGTTTATGGCTCTCGCTGCAAGATTTCCTGCAAAGCCAGAAGTCTCTAAAATATCTGCAGATAGGATGTTTCACACAGCATCAGAGAACGTTGGTTGTTCTGGATTGTTTGGCGATTCTGTCAAATTGCCGGGCGGTATTCTTGTTGAAGAGGCAAGTAACACAACAGGCTCCTTAGTTACAACAGAAGAAAAGGAAGGAAGCAACAGTTCTGGATTGTTTGGAAATTCTCCTGGAGATGGAGTAGACTGTACAGCAGGGGTTTATTATAATTCTTATGGGACACTGCCGGTTAGGCTGCATGAGGGCAAGATACCGGCTGTGGGGGCTGAAAGCGTTGTTGAAGTCGAAGATGGGGCACTAGAGGACGTTGTTTCATCACAGAACTCTGCTATTTCATCTCAAAGTTCCCCTGATTATCTATTTCACATGACTGATCATATGTTCCCAAGCACATTGCTAAATTTTACAGCAGAAGACTTTGTTGGCAGAAATATGGCCAATGGTACAAGCAATTCAACCACATACACAGAACTTCTAAAGATGCAAGAGCTAAAGAGCAAGCCTAATGAAAAGGAATATGATGGAGTTCCAATACAATGTACAAACAGGGGGCCAATCCCCAGTGAAGTACATAACCTTAACAGCAAGACTCAACCTCTTCATGCTTCTGGCTCTTATCACCAGAATGGCCGAGCTCATCTCCCAGATATAACATTTTCCAGTGACTTAGAGCACTCAGTATACACTGGCCTTAATAGAACAGATGATTCCAGGGTCACACCAGCTGAGATCAGATATGATTGTTCTTTATCTTCTCCTGGAATTGACAGTGAAAATAGATCTCAAACGACTGATTCTTTAACTGCCCTTCTATACGGTATAGATGGATCCTTAAGTCAGGACAAAATGCCTTTCCCTTCCATGGCGACGCAAGGAGCTGACTCGATTTCAACATTAATGGATAAATATTTTCATCCATCAAGTTCAGAGACGGCGTCATTTGCTAGGGAGCAATTGTCCTGTGAAAATAATCTTCAAAGAAGTGACGTTGTAGCTGCATTTGTGGAACAGCATGAAACTTTGAATCTGCAAGAGGAATGTATTGCCAGAGCAAAGCAAATTGGAGGTGAAAATTATCAGTCAGAATGTAGCCAACAGTATGGCAATGTTGGACTTTCATCAAACATGGATGGGAGTCATTGTTCCTCAAACTTATATCAAAATGAAAAAGCAAATTCTGAACTCCTAGAGAGGGTTGCTTCAGACTCGATAGAGAAACCCAAAGATACTAACAAGGCTTTACCTGAAGTTCCTGCTGACAGATCAAAAGCAAAGAAGGCAAGGACTGGTAAAAAGAGAACATATGATTGGGATATTTTAAGAAAAGAAGTTCTTGCTAGTCGAGGAAATGAAGAAAGAGGTGAGAATGCAAAGGATGCACTTGATTGGGAAACAATAAGGCAAATAGATGTGAAGGAAATATCTAACACAATTAGAGAGCGAGGAATGAACAACATGCTCTCCGAGCGGATACAAGTAAGTATGCCAAAAAGTAGTTATTAAATGAAGTACAGTATAGCCCTAGTCATATGAACATGTGGGCAATTCAATCTAGACTTGCCTATTTGTTGAAATGGTCATGGTTCGGTCATGTATACTCATCTTTAGCAATTTCCATTGTAGGATTTTCTAAACCGGGTGGTGAGAGACCATGGGAGCATTGACCTTGAATGGTTGCGATATGTCGATCCAGACAAAGCAAAGTAAGCTACTCCCTCCGATCCATAATATTTGTCGCAGCTTTAGTACAAATATTATTTGCCGCGGCTTTAGTACAACTTTAGTACAAAGTTGTACTAAAGCTGCGACAAGTAATATGGATTGGAGGGAGGAGATTAATATATATTGAGCTAAAATTTATAACTGTACTTGTTTGTTCTATACATTGTCTTCCATCATTGTTATTGAGGCAAAATTATACAGGGTTCTCTGTTGATTTTGTAATCAGGTTTCATTGCTAAGATTTGTACCTGTACTTGTTTGTGTTATTGTTGTGAATCATCATCCACAATGGGATAACTACTGTTTTGAAGATAAGCAGACAACATGGCTGCTTGGGATTGAGTAGACATAGGTTGAGATGAGAGAATGAGATAATAGATCGAGTCTTCTAGCTTGATTTCCTCAGAAGTTACTCTTCCAATACTTACATGCTGCTAAGGATTGGGTTAACATAGGTTGAAAGAGAGAACAACTTGAAGAGAATAGATTGTTTTTTCTTGCGTGATTCCCTCAAAAGTTACACAAGCCAATACTACATAGTACTCCTACCTCTTAAGACTTAATTTGACCTGTTGTATTCTACCTAGGAAACCTCCTAGTAGATGTATACAATCCATGTTTTCTTAATCCTCCTGAACCCTTCCTAAGCATTCTATCCTAATTCTGTTTCTTACTCACTTTCTGAATTCAAGTTGTCTAACACCAAAACATCCTTGTCTTCTGTGTCTTGTTGGCCACTCAATGCATCTAATGCTGCTTTGATGCAACATGCTAATGTCCGCATCGGTTATTTATTTCACTGCCATTTTGCGACATGCTAATTTGACCTGTTTTTGTTGAGGATTCTGATTGTACAAAAACAATTAAAAAAACATAGACGACCTTTGTTGAGGAGCTGATTTAACAAAATCCCACCTACATGGGTCTGATTAAATTGTAGTTAACCTGTCAACTCAGCTGTGACTCTTAAAAGGGCCTCCTTGACAATTATGTATAAATGGCTTTAACTGCACATAATCTGGACTGAGGTGCTTGATCATATCAGAATAATGTAGGGTCTCTCGTGTAGATCTGTAATTCTGCCCCCTACTCAAATTTTATTGTACTTAGCCACATATACTATTACAAATATGTAGACCTATCACAAGAAAACTAATGGTCATATTCTTATGAAAAGTAGCTTTATAGACTTTAATTAACATACCCTGTTACACATTAATGGCCGAAGTCGCATTTTGGAATTGCAAAGTAAAGACTAGTCATTTTTGTTTTGGGCTGGAAGTAGTATCTGGTGCTCCTTTTCTTTGAACAAATACAAGATGCTGAACAAAACTCAATTAGAGGTGGAACGAATAGTTCACTGACTGCTTTCTTGTGTAGTGTTTCATTCTTGTTACATATGGATGCATATCAAAAGGCCAATTCAACACTGCCATAAGTCATAACTGAGTGCATACATGCAGATGTGTTGGTTATTTAAAAAGTTATCATTGATGGACCCATAAAGTCTTGAGATGATGGGAGCCCTCAAAATGTTTTTTCAACATGTAAAAGGGTTATATTCTAAAAGTTATGGACCATGTGACCTCAACCTTAGATGAATGTTTTTTGTCCAATTCTCTTGTATGACTGTTTGCTCGGGAAGTTTGCATGGTTGACCGAAATAAATGTTTGCAGCATATTATATTATGTGGCATCGCGCAATGGGCTATAAATGCATATAAATTTCTTTTGTTGAACAGTTTTGACATTTAAAAATTGTAACTTTCTTGCTGTGTCTCTTCCAGGGAGTACCTCTTAAGCATTAGAGGTCTTGGACTGAAAAGTGTAGAGTGTGTGCGTCTTTTGACACTCCATCATATGGCTTTCCCTGTATGTCCTCCCATTCCAAATTTTGTTAAATATTATTTATTTAATTTTGGAGGTTCATCAGTATCAATTGATTTTGTAGGTGGACACAAACGTTGGTAGGATTTGTGTGAGGCTGGGATGGGTGCCACTTCAACCCCTACCCGAGTCTCTTCAATTGCATCTGTTGGAGCTGTAAGTGCCCTCAATCCTTGTGGTTGGTTTGACTAGTATATTACACAAATTACTGAGTTTGATCATGCAAATTTGAAGGTACCCGATGCTGGAGAACATACAGAAATACCTCTGGCCTCGATTATGCAAGCTTGATCAACGGACATTGTAAGTCTTAGAAATCCAGTTAATTACTTATTTTGGAGAAGGTCTTTATCTGCAGGTATATAGTTAAAATTTACTATGTGCAGGTACGAGCTTCACTATCAAATGATAACGTTTGGAAAGGTAAACATGAGATATATTAAAGCAACATGTAACTGACTTATTGTGTGTTACTGAATTATTTTACTTTTTTCCCTGTTAGGTATTTTGTACAAAAAGTAAGCCAAATTGCAATGCATGCCCAATGAGAGCTGAATGCAAACACTTTGCGAGTGCATTTGCAAGGTAATTTATCAAGATATATGTACATTTTGATATACACTGTACCGGGCTAATCAACTATGCATCTTGCACTCTGGTATTTAAACTTCTATCATGTTTGTGGGACCTATTTTCCTGTGGAACCTGTGTATTGCAGTGTGTTAATTAACTTAATTTGTAGCTGAAGTACCTCCCTTGTGGATAAAAAGCTAACCATCTACTTTCTTGACGGCAGCGACTGATAATATTTCCCTGCAAAAAATTTGTTAGTTGGTTTTGTTTGAAAAAAATTGGGTTGTTGGAAAAGATTTTATTCCGGTCCAATAGATTTCACAAACTTAGCAAAACTATGAGTTCTTTTGATAGAACAAATAAAGTGCCAATGGATGGCTTGCTAAAAGGTTTGTTTCTATTCCAATTTGAATAGGAAAAGTTCATTGCTAATAAGTTTGTTTTTGATACAGTGCTAGACTTGCTCTTCCTGGACCTGAAGAGAAGAGTTTGGTTACGTCAGGAAACCCAATTGCTTCAGGGAGCTGCCAGCAGCCGTACATAAGTTCTATGCTTTTAAATCAACTTGACTGGAATGCAAATGCCCATGACCATATTCTGGACAATCGCCAGCCAATCATTGAGGAGCCAGCAAGTCCGGAACCAGAACCCGAGACTGCAGAGATGAGAGAGAGTGCCATAGAGGATATTTTTCTTGATGATCCTGAAGAAATTCCTACAATCAAGCTTAATTTCGAGGAGTTTGCACAGAATCTCAAGAATTATATGCAAGTCAATAACATTGAAATGGAAGATGCTGATATGTCAAGTGCCTTGGTTGCCATAACTCCGGGAGCTGCATCTATCCCAACTCCTAAGCTCAAGAATGTTAGTCGCCTAAGAACAGAGCATCAAGTGTATGTCCCTGTCTTCCACAAAACCAGTATCATTGATGATAACTATAGTACCCTCGTATCTTTTGTTATATTGCTGGTACAGCAAAGAAATTTACACAGGATCTGTATTGAAATGTTCTCATTATTTGCCTTCTGTGTTTTCTACATGGCTGCAGCTATGAACTGCCGGACTCACATCCACTTCTGGAAGGAGTGAGTTCATCGGTCATTATCGAAATTTTTACTGTGCTGAATGTGAAATAATATTACAATGAAAAATGTTTCTTTATTTTGTGCAGTACGACCAAAGGGAGCCTGATGATCCTTGCCCGTATCTACTCTCTATATGGACCCCAGGTAAGAAGCACATTATAAGCTGAAGTATTATGGCTGTCATACTCCTGTACAGTTGAGGGCTGCTAATGTTCATTCAAATATAAAACAGGTGAAACAGCTCAGTCAATTGATGCACCCAAGACAGCATGCAACTCCAATGAGAGCGGTAAACTATGTGACAGCAGTGCATGCTTCAGTTGCAACAGTATGCGAGAGGCGCAGGCTCAAACAGTCAGAGGAACAATTTTGGTACGTTACTCATTTATGTAATATACTTGCCAGAACAGTACTAGTGGCTGGCCAGCAAGATGCTCTGTAGGAAACCAGTGTCCAACTTCATTGATTAGGAAGACTCCATTATTACGCTATATCGAGTTAAGAGGCTAATTTGTAAGCTAGCAAGGAATTATTAGAGTTGGAGTCCAGAAAGAGATAAGCTCATCCTCCTATATGCATCCTAACGGATGAATACTATTCTCTCCCAAAAGTTCTCTCATCTCAATGTGTCCATCACCCCCCTTCTAAACACCAATCCCCTTCAAGCCTGATGTCTGGCCTTCCTCTACATGATGGTTATCTTTAATGGGAACCCCAAGGTTCATATCAGCTATAGATTTTGGGAAATGATTCCTAAGTTGTCTTTAAAATCCTGAACTCTTAATAGATGATGCATGTTCTAATGGAGACGAAATGATTTGTGTTAAAAATCCTTCCCGTCTCAACTAATTGTGTGATGTATTAGCGGGTATACAATTTTGGTGTTTGTGCATGGCATGGTGAGATCGACTGGTCTGATCCTTTTGAGTATGTGAGAAGCAAACCAGCAACTTTCCCTCGTTGTTACTTTGCATTCACGCATTGTGCGAAGTCAAGAAACAGTGGCATTACTTATATTGTGTTTGGTTGAGAACCGCTATGGCCCATGTTGTACATACCATCCACATTGTATGATGAAAGTGAACATCAAAATTTTAGATTTATGTATGTGTCGAACATGTTGTAGTAGTAAGCTACCTGGCCGTGAATTAATCCATGGAGTAGATTATCTACTGTTATCTACTGTACAAAAGTTCAGTATGTCAAATATCAATGATCCAATGAGCTTACATATTACTATCTTCAAAATGGTAGTGCCTAACTATCTTTTTGTTGAATTAACTCAAATAGGTACCGTGTCGAACAGCTATGAGAGGAAGCTTTCCACTTAATGGGACATATTTCCAAGTAAATGAGGTAATGACTGAGTTACCTCTGTTCATAGTTGGAATGGTATAATAACATCAACAGAAATACAAATGTTCCTGATATTATAGTTACTAGCTGTTCAAATGTTATACTGCAGGTATTTGCTGATCATGACTCAAGCCGAAACCCAGTTGATGTTCCGAGGAGATGGATATGGGACCTCCCTAGGAGAACAGTTTACTTCGGAACTTCAGTTCCTTCAATCTTTAAAGGTATATCCCTAACGAGAACCAAGGATTCAGCATTTGGTTGCACTGTGGTGGGCTTCTTATCTTTCAAAACAAACCATATAGATTGACTGAGAAGTTTGAGATAGGCAAAATAAAGTACTGACAGTAGAACTCCAGTTGATGTTACTTGCTGACTATTATTTTATTCCCACTAGTTTTATTGGACTTCCTTTAGTCATGGTAATATGGCATGAGATTAGTTTTTGTCATATATGAACATCTAGCTGCCCCATGCAATACTAATACCAACTGCCAAGTCCATCTTACTAAAATCTATGAAGGTACATCACCAACCTGTTCTACAGGATTTTTCCAACCATCCTGTCGGCATCCACCTTGCCTGCGGCCACCGCTCCCCCCTATCCAGCCAACCACCCCCACCTGCAATTTATACTCTTTGCTTGAAAAACATTATTCAAATATAATATATTTCAATATTAGGGCTGTTAACGAGCTGAGCTCGAACAAGCCAATGTTAGAGCACGAGTCAAAGGAACATGAAGAACACAAGATGGAAGAGCATGTACACTAATCGCGTTATCAAGATTCAAAAACAGAAGAAATAGGGGCGGTGGTATTGAATGGGGTTCAGGCTATCAAATCACTGGACCAAGATCCTTGATGGTGTAGGTCTTGAAGTCTTTGCTCTGGCCGTGGTGGTACTGCAGGGTGTGCAGTCATGTAGAAACTAGAAATTGGCTAACTGCGCAAAAATGTTTAACTGGGAAGTACTACTCCCTCCGTTCCTAAATATTTGTCTTTCTAGAGATTTCAACAAGTGACTACATACGGAGCAAAATGAGTGAATCTACACTCTAAAATATGTCTATATACATCCGTATGTGGTAGTCCATTTGAAATCTCTAAAAAGACAAATATTTAGGAACGGAGGGAGTAGATGTTATGGAAAATGATATATTCAGCAAAATTCCTCGCTTCCAATTTTTACCTGGTTTTATGTTCATGCATGGGAGATTGCATCTGTTTTAAGCACCAGAATATACTCCCACATCCATTTGTCCTGTGTCAACGCTTGAGTTTTATAGTAACAATATTAACCTTGTATAAACAAACAATGTTTTTTTGGCGGATTATCTTCTACTAGACGAATATAAAAAAATGCAAGGGCTAATAATTGGATTACCACATCCAGAATGTGTAGATGATTATACTTTGCATGTTTCTTTTGCAGGTTTAACAACTGAAGACATACAGCAGTGCTTCTGGAGAGGTAATCATCTAAATGTTTTTGTCATTTATAATTAGGGATGCTGCGATCAAAACTATTTCCTGGAGTCAAATATTTCTTGTCTTATTTTATGTTCCAGGATGTACCTCAGATGACTAATATTTGCCAAAAACTTGTGAAGCCCATAAACGCATAACATTGTGGAAGTATTTTTTAATACAAAATTAACTTATGTAATTTTACACAAAAAATATGATTACTTTAAAATATATTGGTCAAATATGAACTTTGTTGCACCAAACAGAAACATAAATTTATGGTTTGATTTAACAGTAACAGCTCCCAAGAGGATAAACATGTCTTAGATGTCGGTTTTATCTGTCAAGCAAAGAAAAACTCTGGGAATTGGAGGATTATCATATTTGGAAATAAACAAAAGTAAAAAAATAAATATCAATGTGGATAGCGTATTTGTCCATGAGGATTGTTGGAGGGAGCTATAATGGGGTAGAATGCTATTGATGAGATTTCATTTAAGTTCATTTGGGAGATTTCCAGTAACATTTTTACTTGGGAAAGTAGATGTTTATACGTCTGAACGAACATCTGCAGGATTTGTTTGTGTGAGGGGCTTTGATAGGACATCAAGAGCACCAAGACCACTGTACGCAAGGCTTCACTTTCCAGCAAGCAAAATTACCAGGAATAAAAAGGGCGCAGCTTCTGCAGGCACAGATGATGCATAGCCTGTCGAGGAAATAAAAAAAACCCGAATTACATAGAAGACCCTGCCAGAAGATCACTGACATGAAAATGGATCACTGACCAATAAGTTGTTGTCAACAATTCAACCATCCTTTAGCCTTTCGTACCTGCAAACATTATGAATGCCAGCCACTCGCGAATTTGTGAAGTTGGCGTTGTTCAGCAACATGATCCATTACTACACAGATTTATGCTCATTTGGTTCCCTCCAAGGAGTTCGATACAACAAATAGGGAGGGGAGAAAGTCTGCTGTCTGGGCCATTCTGTTTGTTGTTTAATGGGATTTGAACCAACTGTTGTACATTGGAGACGTCATCCATTCAAAGTTGTTCATGTTGTTCGGTAGTTCATGTGAACGTTGTCAGATTATTCGTCAATTATTTGATTGTTTCATTGATGAGGCCATTTCGCTCTCTTAACTCCTGTTTCATTGACGAGACATTTATATTCATTCGTATTTACTATTTACTCCCTCCATGTCAAAATATAGTGCAGATTAGTTGTCTTAAGTCAAACTTTGTAAATTTTGACCAAGTCTTTAGGAAAGGTTATCAACATCTGCAATACCAAATCAATATCATGAGATTCATAAAGAAATATATTTTCATATTGTATATGCTTGGTACTGCAAATGTTAATACGTTTCTATAAACTTGGTCAAGCCTAACCTAATTTGACTTGCAGCAAATCTAATATACACTATTTTTTGTAATCTGACATGGAGGGAGTATTATGCCAAAATTTATCTGTCTAGTGCTCCCTTATCCTTTAATACTTTCAAGTGCTCCCGCGCTACAACGGATACGAAATGGACTGATACATGTTCACAAACTTAAAAAACAAATCACCATGTTTTTTTTTTACTTTTTAGTATATATCATTAAAATATTTTTGGTTCCACCCATACTTTATTCATTTTATTTATTTGCATGATGTGAGGGAAATTTGGAGCAGAGTGGTGAGGATTGTTAGGATTAATTAAACTTGGTAATTAAGGGATTAATCCCTCCTTGTAATAACTATCAATCGCCGCATCGGTTACATCCGAACCGACACCCCCCTTGTAAAACGCCTGTTCCAGTGCTATATACAGCACTTCATCTAATGCAAAGAGGATAGTTTGATCATTTGTTCTTTTCAATCTCAAACACGTTACGAGCACGGACTTCTACCAAAGAGCGAAAACAGAGACACCAGAGAAGGGAGGACCAAGCACTCGCCGGTGAGATGTCCGGCCTCTTCTCCTTCCTTGTCTGATCCGCGGCGATGGTCGCCGCTTCGGCTGGTCACCGCGCCACTGGAAGAGGCGCGAGGACGCGGCCACCGCACTGCAGGACACGCCTCCGGTGGTGCTCACCACGCCCCTGGTGACGGCCTTGGCGCCGATGATTTTTTTTTGAATTTACTGTTTATAGAGGGTGTACTCTCAATGTTTCCAGAAAAAAAAAAAGTTTGAAAGGCATACGTACTCTTTGACTGATTCCGTGAGATCGATCATTGTCACGTCCGACAAGAGGTCCGATCCATCTCGAAACCTGAGTAGTACATCGAGTCGGTCTCTTGTTGCCTTGTCTGGCCCTTTACATACGCGAGCACCCAGGTGATCCAAGCTTACGATCAAGATCAAGAGTCGACGAGATCCAAGCAAGCAGGAAGCCAGGAACCATGGCTTCGACGGCGGCGGACGCAGGCAGCAGCGGCGAGGTGGATGCCATGGGCGACGAGAGCAACAAGATGTTCACGCTGATCAGCTCCAACGGCGAGAGCTTCGAGGTCACGGAGGAGGTGGGCAAGATGTCGCAGATATACCTGGCCATCTGTCGGGCCGGGCCGGGCCTACCTAAGCCCGGTGCAGAAAATCTAGGCCCGAGCCCAGCCCGGCCCGGCCGCCGGGCCTAAAAATTAGGCCCGAGCCCGGCCCATTGCGCAAAAAGCTCGCCGGGACTCGGGCCACGGGCCGGGCCTCTTCCTTAATTCGCAAATACGATGGGCCTGGGCCCGGCCCGGCCCGGTCATCGGGCTCAAAATCTAGGCCCGAGCCCGGCCCGTGGGCAAGGTCGGGTCGGGCCGGGTCGGGCCGGCCGGGCCGGGCTGCCCATGGCCAGATATAGTCGCAGACCATCAAACACATGATCGAGGACGGCTGCGCCGACAACGGGATCCTCCTCCCCAACATCCCCACCAAGACCCTCAGCAAGGTCATCGAGTACTGCAACAAGCATGTTGTCGCCGCCGCCGCCGACCGCGACGACGACAACAACGCCAGCGCCAGCGCGAAGGAGGACCTGAAGAGCTTCGACGCCAAGTTCATCGCCGTGGACCAGGCGACGCTGTTCGACCTCATCCTCGCCGCCAACTACTTGGACATCAAGGGGCTCCTGGACCTGAGCTGCCAGACGGCGGCCGACATGGTCAAGGGCCAGCCGGTCGAGGGCATATGCAAGATGTTCAACCTCGAGAACGACTTCACGCCGGAGGAGGAGGCGGAGATCAGAAGGGAGAACCCCTGGGCGTTTGATCTTTGAAGCTGTATAAGATTTCGTAGGTTTTCTTGCTTCTAATTAGTAATCGATGATTAGGCTAGTTTGTTTACTAGGTCGTTTGAAGCGGTGAAAAACTATACTATTTACTAAAATAGTGTACTCCCTACTATATTTATTAAAATAGTGTACTGCCTCTGTTTTACTCCCTCCGTCCCATAATATCAGTTTCAGTAGAATGTAAGATGCATCAAGTTTCATAAAAGTCAAATATACGTATTTTATTATGAATATCTATAATATAAAATTAATAAAATACGATTTTTCATGACGAGTCTAATGATACTGATTGGATATAGTATCTATGAGATATTCGAGGCGGAATTAATACTTGCTTTTTTTATTTGTTTGGGTAACATTATCCCGTCGCTGTTTGAAGCAAATCGTGTAGTTAACAAATCATTTTCGCACCAGACAATCGGCGACAAGCAAATAACTAGCTCAATGTGTGTGTGTCAATCACACACCTTTGTTAAACCATGCGCCCCACAAAGATATTAAATAAATGTTTATCCGAACCAACGTATAAGTGGGTGTTCTGGTGGTGTGTGTTTCATTACCCTCTAGGTTGACGGTAGGATCAATGTTGGTGTAGGAAAATAATAAGCAGAACTTTTTTTTAAAGTTGAAGCAAAACATATACACTATATGTGTTTTTCAATAGGTGTATCCTAATTTTAAATTTCTTTCCATCCTCTACTTGATTTTTTTCATAATTCGTGAAAACTTACTAAGATGATTTTCGCTAAGTTTCAAAATTTGGATTGCATACACAGCGGTTCTGAAAATCCACTCTGAGATATTTGTTGGGAAACATTGCATGGAAAACAAAAAAATTTCTACGCACACGCAAGATCTATCCATGGAGATGCATAGTAACGAGAGGGAAGAATGTGTCTACGTACCCTCGTAGACCGTAGGCGGAAGCGTTTGACAACGCGGTTGATGTAGTCGAACTTCTTCGCGTTCCAACCGATCGAACACTGAACGTACGGCACCTCCGCGTTCAACACACGTTCAGCTCGATGACGTCCTTCGCCTTCTTGATCCAGCAAGACGACGAGGTAGTGGATGAGTTCCGGCAGCACGACGGCGTGGTGACGATGATGGTGAAGCTATCTCCGCAGGGCTTCGCCTAAGCACTACGAAAATAAGACCGGGCGTGTAAACTGAAGGAAATATGCCCTAGAGGCAATAATAAAGTTGTTATTTTATATTTCCTTATTCATGATAAATGTTTATTATTCATGCTAGAATTGTATTGAGCGAAAACTTAAATACATGTGTGAATACATAAACAAATACCGTGTCCCTAGTAAGCCTCTACTAGACTAGCTCGTTGATCAAAGATGGTTAAGGTTTCCTAGCCATAGACATGTGTTGTCATTTGATAACGGGATCACATCATTAGGAGAATGATGTGATGGACAAGACCCATCCGTTAGCTTAGCATATTGATCGTTCAGTTTATTGCTATTACTTTTTTCATGTCAAATACATATTTCTTCGACTATGAGATTATGCAACTCCCGGATACCGGAGGAATACCTTGTGTGCTATCAAACGTCACAACGTAACTGGGTGATCATAAAGATGCTCTACAAGTATCTCCGAAGGTGTTTGTTGAGTTGGCATAGATCGAGACTAGGATTTGTCACTCCGAGTATCGGAGATGTATCTTTGGGCCCTCTCGGTAATACACATCATAAGCTTGCAAGCAAACGACTAAGGAGTTAGTTACGAGGTGATGTATTACGGAACGAGTAAAGAGACTTGCCGGTAACGAGATTGAACTAGGTATGAAGATACGGACGATCGAATCTCGGGCAAGTAACATACCGATGGATAAAGGGAATTACGTATGTTATCGTAACGGTTCGACCGATAAAGATCTTCGTAGAATATGTAGGAGCCAATATGGGCATCCAGGTTCCGCTATTGGTTATTGACCGGAGAGGTGTCTCGGTCATGTCTACATAGTTCTCGAACCCGTAGGGTCCGCACGCTTAACGTTCGATGACGATATAGTATTATATGAGTTATGTGATTTGGTGACCGAATGTTGTTCGGAGTCCCGGATGAGGTCACGGACATGACGAGGAGTCTCTAAATGGTCGAGAGGTAAAGATTGATATATAGGACGATGGTATTCGGACACCGGAAGTGTTTCGGGGAGGGGGTACCGGGTACTTATCGGGTCACCGGAAGGGGTTCCGGGCACCCCCGGTAAAAGATATGAGCCTTATGGGACAAGAGGGGAAACACACCAGCCACAAGGGGCTGGTGCGCCCCCCATATGGGCCGGCCTAAGGAGGAGAAGGAAAGGGGAAAAGGGAAAGGTAAGTGTGGATTATGATTCCCACTTCCTTCCCTCTCCCCCCCTCTTTCCTTTCCCCTCCGACAAACATGGCAGGGGGGGGGGGGGGGCGGCCAAGGGCAGGAGCCCAAGTAGGATTCTGACCTACTTGGGGCGCCCCTTGGCCCCTCCCCTCTCCCTCCCACCTATATATATGAAGAGGGGGGGGGGGGGGGCGCCTAGCACACCCCAGACAATTGCCTAGCCGCGTGCGGCGCCCCCTCCACCGTTTACACCCCCGGACATATTTTCGTAGTGCTTAGGTGAAGCCCTGCGGAGATCACTTCACCATCACCGTCACCACGCCGTTGTGCTGACGGAACTCATCTGCTACCTCGACGTCTTGCTGGATCAAGAAGGCGAGGGACGTCATCGAGCTGAACGTGTGCAGAACGCGGAGGTGCCGTGCGTTCGGTACTTGATCGGTTGAAGCGCGAAGAAGTTTGACTACATCAACCGCGTTGTGAAACGCTTTCGCTTACGGTCTACGAGGGTACGTAGACACACTCTCCCCCTCGTTGCTATGCATCTCCATGGATAGATCTTTGCGTGTGCGTAGAATTTTTTTGTTTTCCATGCAACGATTCCCAACAGTGGCATCATGAGCCAGGTCTATGCGTAGATGATATGCACGAGTAGAACACAAAGAAGTTGTGGGCGGTGATGTTCATACTACTTACCACCAACGTCTTATTTTGATTCGGCGGCATTGTGGGATGAAGCGGCCCGGACCAACCTTACATGTCCACGTACATGAGACCGGTTCCACCGACTGGCATGCAACTTGTTTTGCATAAAGGTGGCTGGCGGGTGTCTGTTTCTCCTACTTTAGTTGAATCAAATTTGACTGCGGCCGGTCCTTGAAGAAGGTTAAAACAACAAACTTGATAATTCACCGTTGTGGTTTTTGCCGTAGGTAAGAACGGTTCTTGCTAGAAGCCCGTAGCAGCCACGTAAAACTTGCAACAACAAAGTAGAGGACGTCTAACTTGTTTTTGCAGGGCATGTTGTGATGTGATATGGTCAAGACATGATGTGATACACGTTATTGTATGAGATGATCATGTTTTGTAAATTATCGGCAACTGGCAGGAGCCTTATGGTTGTCTCTTTATTGTATGAAATGCAAACGCCATGTAATTGCTTTACTTTATCGCTATGCGTTAGCAATAGTTGTAGAAGCAATAGTTGGCGAGACGACCACGACGCAACGATGGAGATCAAGGTGTCGAGCCGGTGACGATGGAGATCATGACGATGCTTTGGAGATGGAGATCAAAAGCACGAGATGATGATGGCCATATCATGTCACATATTTTGATTGCATGTGATGTTTATCTTTTATGCATCTTATTTTGCTTAGTACGGCGGTAGCATTATAAGATGATCCCTTCACTAAATTTCAAGGTAAAAGTGTTCTCCCTAAGTATGCACCGTTGCTACAGTTCGTCGTGTTAAGACACCACGTGATGATCGGGAGTGATAGACTCTACGTTCACATACAACGGGTGTAAGACAGTTTTGCACATGCAGAATACTTGGGTTAAACTTGACGAGCCTAGCATGTACAGACATGGTCTCGGAACACTGGAGACCGAAAGGTCGAACGCGAGTCATATAGTAGATATGATCAACATGAAGATGTTCACCATTGAAGACTACTCCATCTCACGTGATGATCGGACTTGGTTTAGTTGATATGGTTCATGTATCGCTTAGACAACTTGAGGGATGTTGATTTAAGTGGGAGTTCATTAGTAATTTGATTAATTGAACTTAATTTATCATGAACTTAGTCTTGATAGTTTTTGCATATCTATGTTGTTGATCAATAGCTCGCGTATAGCTCCCCTATTTTATTTTGATATGTTCCTAGAGAAAACTAAGTTGAAAGATGATAGTAGCAATGATGCGGACTGGGTCCGTGATCTGAGGATTATCCTCATTGCTGCATAGAAGAATTATGTCCTTGATGCGCCCCTAGGTGACAGACCTATTGCAGGGGCAGATGCAGATGTTATGAACGTTTGGCAAGCTCGATATGATGACTACTTAATAGTTTAGTGCGCCATGCTTTACGGCTTAGAACCGGGACTTTAAAAATGTTTTGAACGCCACGGAGCATATGAGATGTTCCAAGAGCTGAAATTGGTATTTCAGACTCATGCCCGTGTCGAGAGGTATGAGACTTCTGACAAGTACTTTGCCTACAAGATGGAGGAGATTAGCTCAACCAGTGAGCATGTGTTCAGAATGTCTGGGTACTACAATCGCTTGAATCAAGTGGGAGTTAATCTTCCAGATAAGATAGTGATTGACAAAGTTCTCTAGTCACTATCACCAAGCTACTATAACTTCGTGATGAACTATAATATGTGAGGGATGATGAAAATGATTCCCGAGCTCTTCACGATGCTGAAATCGGCGATGGTAGAAATCAAGAAAGACCATCAAGTGTTGATGGTTACCAAGACCACTAGTTTCAAGAAAAAGGGCAAGGGAAAGAAAGAGAACTTCAAGAAGAATGGCAAGCAAGTTGCCGGTCCCATGAAGAAGCCCAAAGCTGGACCCAAGCCTGAAACTGAGTGCCTCTACTGCAAAGGAAATGGTCACTGGAAGCAGAACTGCCCCAAATACTTGGCGGATAAGAAGGATGACAAAGTGTGTTGGAAACATTGCATGGAAAACAATTTTTTTCTACGCACATGCAATGATCTATCCATGGAGATGCATAGCAACGAGGGGGAGAGTGTGTCTACGTACCCTCGTAGACCGTAAGGGGAAGCGTTTAGTAACGCGATTGATGTAGTCAAACTTCTTCGCGCTCCAACCGATCAAGTACCGAACGTACGACACCTCCGAGTTCTGCACACGTTCAGCTCGGTGACGTCCTCGCCTTCTTGATCCAGCAAGACGGCGAGGTAGTGGATGAGTTCCGGTAGCACGACAGCGTGGTGACGGTGATGGTGATGCGATTTCCGCAGGGCTTCGCCTAAGCACTACGAAAATATGACCGAGGGAGTAAACGGTGGAGGGGGCGCCGCACACGGCTAAGACAATTGTCTGTTATGTGCTAGGCGCCCCCTCCCACATATATATAGGTGGGAGGGAGGGAGGAGCAGCCAAAGGAGGTGCCCATCCTACTTGGAGTCCCTCCCAAGCCGCGCCCCCTGCCTTATATAGGTGCGGGGGAAAGGCAGGGGAGGGTGGCGCCCCCCCCTTTCCTTTCTCCCATGAGAGGGAAAGGCAGGAGGGGCTAGCCCTCCCTAGTTTCCTTCCCTTAGGGCCTGCTGTCCAAAGAAGGGGCGCACCAGGGGCTGGTCTGTCCCCCCTTTGGCCCATTAGGCCCATACACTTACCGAGGGTGTCCGGAACCCCTTCCGGTGACCCGATGACTACCCGGTGCACTCCGAAACTCTTCCGGTGTCCGAATACCATCGTCCTATATATCAATCTTTACCTCTTGACAATTTTGAGACTTCTCATCATGTCCGTGATCTCATCTGGGACTCCAAACAACATTCGGTCACCAAATCATATAACTCATATAACACTATATCGTCAACAAGCGTTAAGCGTGCGGACCCTACGGGTTCGAGAACTATGTAGACATGACTGAGACACCTCTCCGGTCAATAACCAATAGCGGAACCTAGATGCCCATATTGGCTCCTACATATTCTACGAAGATCTTTATCGGTCGAACCTTATGACAACATACGTAATTCCCTTTGTTCATCGGTATGTTACTTGCCCGAGATTCGATCGTCGGTATCTATATACCTAGTTCAATCTCATTACCGGCAAGTCTCTTTACTCGTTCCGTAATACATCACCTCATGACCAACTCCTTAGTCATTTGCTTGCAAGCTTATGATGTGTATTACCGAGAGGGCCCAGAGATACCTCTCAGATACTCGGAGTGACAAATCCTAATCTTGATCTATGCCAACCCAACAAACACCTTTGGAGATACCTGTAGAGCATCTTTATGATCACCCATTTATGTTGTGACGTTTGATAGCACACAAGGTATTACTCCGGTATCTGGGAGTTGCATAATCTCATAGTCGAAGGAATATGTATTTGACATGAAGAAAGCAATAGCAATAAACTGAACGATCATTATGCTAAGCTAACGGATGGGTCTTGTCCATCACATCATTCTCCTAATGATGTGATCCCGTTATAAAATGACAACACATGTCTATGGCTAGGAAACCTTAACCATCTTTGATCAATGAGCTAGTCTAGTAGAGGCTTACTTGGGACACGGTATTTGTTTATGTATTCACACATGTATTTAAGTTTCCGATTCAATACAATTCTAGCATGAATAATAAACCTTTATCATGAATAAGGAAATATAAAATAACAACTTTATTATTGCCTCTAGGGCATATTTCCTTCAGTCTCCCACTTGCACTAGAGTCAATAATCTAGTTCACATCGCCATGTGATTAACACCCATAATTCACATCGCCATGTGACCAACACTCAAAGAGTTTACTAGAGTCAATAATCTAGTTCACATCGCCATGTGATTAACACCCATAGTTCACATCGCCATGTGACCAACACTCAAAGAGTTTACTAGAGTCAATAATCTAGTTCACATCGCCATATGATTAACACCCAAAGAGTACTAAGGTGTGATCATGTTTTGCTTGTGAGAGAAGTTTAGTCAACGGGTCTGCCACATTTAGATCCGTATGTATTTTGCAAATTTCTATGTCTACAATGCTCTGCATGGAGCTACTCTAGCTAGTTTGCTCCCACATTCAATATGTATCTAGATTGAGACTTAGAGTCATCTGGATTAATGTCAAAGCTTGCATCGACGTAACCCTTTACAACGAACTCTTTATCACCTCCATAACCGAGAAACATTTCCTTAGTCCTATTAAGGCACCTAAGGATAATTTTGACCGCTGTCCAGTGATCCACTCCTAGATTACTTTGGTACCTCCCTGCCAAACTTATGGCAAGGCACACATCAGGTCTGGTACACAGCATAGCATACATGATAGAACCTATGGCTGAGGCATAGGGAATGACTTTCATTTTCTCTCTATCTTCTGCAGTGGTCGGGCTTTGAGTCTGACTCAACTTCACACCTTGCAATACAGGCAAGAACTACTTCTTTGACTGATCCATTTTGAATTCCTTCAAAATCTTGTCAAGGTATGTACTCATTGAAAGTTTTATCAAGTGTCTTGATCTATCTCTATAGATCTTGATGCCCAATATGTAAGCAGCTTCACCGAGGTCTTTCATTGAAAAATTCTTATTCAAGTATCCTTTTATGCTATTCAGAAATTCTATATCATTTCCAATCAGCAATATGTCATCCACATATAATATTAGAAATGCTACAAACCTCCCACTCACTTTCTTGTAAATACAAGCTTCACCGTAAGTCTGCATAAAACCATATGCTTTGATCACCTCATCAAAGTGTATATTCCAACTCCGAGATGCTTGCACCAGTCCATAGATGGATTGCTGGAGTTTGCACACTTTGTCAGCACCTTTAGGATCAACAAAAGCTTCTGGTTGTATCATATACAATTCTTTTTTTAAGAAATCCATTTAAGGAATGCAGTTTTGACGTCCATTTGCCAGATTTCATAAAATGCGGCAATTGCTAACATGATTTGGACAGACTTAAGCATCGTACGGGTGAGAGAGTCTCATCGTAGTCAACTCCTTGAACTTGTCGAAAATCTTTTGTGACAAGTCGAGCTTTGTAGATAGTAACATTACCATCAGCGTCAGTCTTCTTCTTGAAGATCCATTTATTCTCCATGGCTTGCCGATCATCGGACAAGTTCATCAAAGTCCACACTTTGTTCTCATACATGGATCCTATCCCAGATTTCATGGCCTCAAGCCATCTGTCGGAATCTGGGCTCATCATAGCTTCTTCATAGTTCGTAGGTTCGCCTTGGTCTAATAACATGACTTCCAGGACAGGATTACCGTACCACTCTGGTGCGGAATATGTTCTGGTTGACCTACGAAGTTCAGTAGCAACTTGATCTGAAGTTTCATGATCATCATCATTAGCTTCCTCTCTAGTTGGTGTAGGCATCACGGGAACGGTTTTCTCTGATGTGCTACTTTCCAATTCGAGAGAAGGTACAACTACCTCATCAAGTTCTACTTTCCTCCCACTCACTTCTTTCGAGAGAAACTCCTTCTCTAGAAAGGATCCATTCTTAGCAACAAAAATCTTGCCTTCGGATCTGTGATAGAAGGTGTACCCAATTGTTTCCTTAGGGTATCCTATGAATACACACTTCTCTGATTTGTGTTCGAGCTTGTCAGGCTGAAGCCTTTTGACATAAGCATCGCATCCCCAAACTTTAAGAAACGACAGCTTAGGTTTCTTGCCAAACCACAGTTCATACGGTGTCGTCTCAACGGATTTAGACGGTGCCCTATTTAACGTGAATGCGGCTGTCTCTAATGTATAACCCCAAAACGATAGTGGTAAATCATAAGAGACATCATAGATCGCACCATATCTAATAAAGTACGATTACGATGTTCGGACACACCATTACGGTGTGGTGTTCCAGGTGGCTTGAGTTGTGAAACAATTCCACATTGTTTTAAATGAAGGCCAAACTCGTAACTCAAATATTCGCCTCCGCGATCAGATCGTAGAAACTTTATTTTCTTGTTACGATGATTCTCCACTTCACTCTGAAATTCTTTGAACTTTTCAAATGTTTCAGACTTGTGTTTCATTAAGTAGATATACCCATATCTGCTCAAATCATCTGTGAAGGTCAGAAAATAACGATACCCGCTGCGTGCCTCAACACTCATCGGACCGCATGCATCGGTATGTATTATTTCCAATAAGTCATTAGCTCGCTCCATTGTTCCGGAGAACGGAGTTTTAGTCATCTTGCCCATGAGGCATGGTTCGCAAGTATCAAATGATTCATAATCAAGTGATTCCAAAAATCCATCTGCATGGAGTTTCTTCATGCGCTTTACACCAACATGACCTAAACGGCAGTGCCACAAATATGTTGCACTATCATTATCAACTATGCATCTTTTGGCATCAATATTATGAATATGTGTATCACTACGATCGAGATTCAATAAACCATTCACATTGGGTGTATGACCATAGAAGGTTTTATTCATGTAAACAGAACAACAATTATTCTCTGACTTAAATGAATAACCGTATTGTAATAAACATGATCCAATCATATTCATGCTCAACGCAAACACCAAATAACATTTATTTAGGTTCAACACTAATCCTGAAGGTAGAATGAGTGTGCGATGGTGATCGTATCAACCTTGGAATCACTTCCAACACACATCGTCACCTCGCCCTTAACTAGTCTCTATTCATTTTGCAACTCCTGTTTTGAGTTACTAATCTTACCAATTGAACCGGTATCAAATACCCAGGGGCTACTATCAACACTAGTAAAGTACACATCAATAACATGTATATCAAATATACCTTTGTTCACTTTGCCATCCTTCTTATCCGCCAAGTATTTGGGGCAGTTATGCTTCTAGTGACCATTCCCTTTGCAGTATAAGCACTCAGTTTCAGGCTTAGGTCCAGCTTTGGGCTTCCTCACGGGAGTGTCAACTTGCTTACCATTCTTCTTGAAGTTCCCTTTCTTTCCCTTGCCCTTTTCTTGAAACTAGTGGTCTTGATAACCATCAACATTTGATGCTCTTTCTTGATTTCTACCTTCGTCGATTTCAGCAATGCGAAGAGCTCTTGTGGCACCCCGGCTCAGAGAAACCGGAACGCCCCGTATTCCAGCCCAGAGATCGAGGTGAAGTCTTCTGGAATACTGCACTGCTTAGCATAGAACAAACCAGCTCTCTATTACAACACGAATACGGATACAAGGTCTCCGATATTACAATGAATAACATCAGCACGGCGATGCTATGACAACCACAGTTGCTCTATGCAAGCAGCATAACAACTCGAGGCAGCGGAACAACGAACGATGATGGTGGGCTCCAATCCGCAGGGACTCTGGATGGAACGTTTATCCTAGCTCGCGAACACAGGAACCACACCAAACAAGCAAGCTGTGGCGCCCCCGACTCAATCATACACTAATCATACACGCAAACGTGTACGATCAAGCACAGGGACTCACAGGAAGATATCACAACACAACTCTAACACAATTTAAACGGAGGTCCACAATATTACAGACCAGGGATCAGAAGATCCGAATACATAAGTCAGTCATACAAATATTATCTGAGTACAGACATAGTTAGACAAGTTTTGCCTTAAGAAGGCTAGCACAAACAGCGACACTAGATCGAAAGGCGTTGGCCTCCTGCCTGGGAGCCTCCGATCCTACTCCTGGTCATCTGGCTCGATCCAGTAGTAAGTACCCTCTGGACCCTCCTGGTAGTAAGCTCCGGTGGTGGCATCTGACTCCTGGACTCCATCGTCTGTTTGTATCATCAAGGTGGGGGTATATGGGGAAAAGAGAAAGTAAAGCAACCATGAGTACTCATCCGAAGTACTCAGCAAGCAAGGATCTATACTACATATGCAACATTATCAATGGAGAAAGGCTGTATAAGTGGACTGGGCTGCAGAAATGCCAGAATAGAGAGAAGGCCTAGTCCTATCGAAGACTAGCATCTTCAAACATCTTCACAGGGCCATCATCTTGCAGCAGTAGAAGAGAGTAGAATAGCATTTTATTTAGCAAACATGTTGAAGTACAGCTTAAAGATCCTTCCTCGACTCCCAAGCGAGAAAGCGATCCCGAAGCTTCAATTAAGTAACAAGTATCCAGTTTAAGTAGTAGATCGGGATACACAAACTGAGCGTCCTTTACCGTAGGACCGGCTATCGATAGAAGATTCATCCCTGCAGGGGTGCACTACTGTTACCCAACACGCTCGATCAACTCTGGCCGGACACACTTGCTGGGTAATGCCCGTCCTCGGAAGATCAACACAAAGCAGCGCTCTACCTAGGCTCGGACTAACCTATGCACCCAGAGGTCTCGGGCCATCGCCCTGGGCACCCTGCGCGTTGCGAGACTGCCGGGTGCAGGCGCGACACTGAACCGTCAGTGAAGTATCCAGCCCAATCCCGACAATCAGCCCGCACGGTGAATCGTGACGTCAGACGAGCTTTCGGAGAAACGTACTTCGCAGAGGGTCCCATAACCATTATCCCGCGTGGTGGTAGTGCGTATAGGGCACGTCGACCCACTCAGATCACACACCCAAATCCAATAGGCTCAATTAGTATCACGCGGAGACAATCAGAGTCTCTGATGCTCCGCCACAATGTCACACTCGAGTGCCCTTCCGGCACCCGAAATCATAGATCCCCAGCGGGTACCCACCAGGGTGGACCCGCCTGTAACAAGGGTCAAAGTAATCGTGTGGTCATAACATCAAGGGGGAAACCCGAGGAATCACCCTCGGAGGATTCCACTCGACGAAAACATCAGGGTGAACGTATGAGGTATCACCCTCGAGGTTCACACTGAGGGTTGCACGACAGAGTCATATCGGAAGTGGAGAAGGAGGAATCACCCTCGATGACCAGGACCGAACAGCTACACTGCAGAGTATTCATCGGGAGTGCGTTACGAGGTATCACCCTCGACACTCGATAGTTACTACGCAGAGTCGTACAACTAAGGGGGTGTGAAGTGAGGTGTCGGTCTCTGGTCGACGATCATGTTGATCGAGTCGTCGATGATCAAGCAGGGGCAACAAAGGAAAGGTGGTGGGGTCACTGATGGTTCACTCCAACCTAAACTAAACAGTTTATCATAGGCAGGTAAGGTAGCAATGAACAGGTTACAACAGCAGGCTATGCATCAGAATAGGAGCATACATTAACAGTAGCAAAATCTAATGCAAGCAGGAGAATAGAATGGGCGATATCTGGAATGCTCAAGGGGGGGGCTTGCCTGGTTGCTCTGGCAAGAGAGAGGGGTCGTCAACAGGCTTCTCGTCGGTAGTGAAGTCGTATCCAGGTGCAGCGTCGTCGGTCTCAGCGTCTATCGAGAGAGAGAAGGAGGGGGAGAGAAACAATAAATTCACGGCAATAATGCAAACAATATGTATGACATGCCTAAATGATATGCCGGGGTGTTCTACTGCCTAACTAAATGATTTAGTTAATTTAGGAATTTATTTGGATTTATTTAATTAAAGTTGGACACTATTCATTTACTGAAATCGGTCTAAAAGTTCAACGTTCTTATAGCTGCGGGCGTCTGACGGGAATACGGAGGACGTATTCGGGTTCGTATCGAAATTCTGAGCAAGTTTCATATATAAATTATTTTCATCGGAGTTACGGTTTATTTAATATGATTTTCTAAAGCTTTTATTAATTTCTGGAATTTATTTAATTATTTAAATCAACATTATCTGAAATAGTGTTGCGATGACATCAGCATGACCTAAGAGGTCAACTCTGGCTGACCAGAGTCAAACCTGACAGGTGGGACCCACATGTCATACACTGTGGCTTAATCAGAGAGGTTAATTTAATTATTTGAGTTAATTAACAGGTGGGGCCCAGCAGTCAGTGACTGATTAGTATTTAATTAACTAATTAACAGATTTTCTATTTATTTAAATTCATTTAAGCGACCGGGCCCCACATGTCAGTGAGACAGGGCGGCCACGTCAGCGTTGACCCCGGTCAACGGGGTCAAAGGGGCCCGCGGGGCCCCACAGTCAGTGGCACAGGGCGGGACCCGCCGGTGCCACGTCGGCGGTGGCCGGCGACGCGCCGGAGTAGCTCCGGCGAGCCAAAACGCGGCGGCGCGAGTCGGGCTTGGCTCGGGTTTCGCCTACGGTGGGTCTCAAGGGCTGGGGTAGGTCGCGTTCGACGCGGCTCATCGTCGCGCGTCGAATGGCGGCGGTGCTGGGTGCTGGGGAGGCCGGAGCTGAGCGCCAGGAGCTCGTCGGCGGCGAGGTTCTCGGGCGAGCTACGAGATCGACAAAACGGCGCGCGTTCAAGCGTTGTGAGGAGCTAGGCGGGGTCTATGCGACGCGGTGAAGCAAATGGGCAGCAGCACATGACCAAATGGTCGCCGGACGGTCGCCGGCGACGAGGTCTGCGGCGGTGGGTGCGGCCTAACGCGGAGCGGTGGCTATGGTACGCTAGCGAGCTAATGGAGAGGGGGAGGAGGAGCAGGAGCTCACAGTGGGGCATAGCCGTTCAAAGTGGGCTCGGGGAAGGCCTGGAGTAGCCGGAATCGACGGCGAACGGTGGCGGGGATCCGAGGAAGAAGACGACGATGTGGGGGCAATGCAGGGCTCCCGGAGCTCAGGCTCGTGGTCGAGGAGGACGGCGCGTTGCGGCGGAGCTCGTGGACACAACGGGGAGGCGAACGGGGCACGGTGGCCGCGAGCTTCAGCGGTGGCCGACCATGGCGGCGTCGGGCGAGGTGGGGGACGGGGGAAGAGGGGCAAAGGGGGCGGCTAGGGCTCGTCCGTGGAGTCAAGGGGGGGGGGTCCATATAGGCGTCCGCGGTGCCGCAGTGCTCGTTGTCGAGCAAAGGCGAGGGGGGCCCGGGGCGGTGAGCGCGGGCGCGGGCGACAGCGCGGCGAGGTGAGCAGTGCGAGGTGAGGGATGGCGCGGGGGTGGGCTGGGCCGCGACTGTAGCGATAGGCCGAGTGTACAGTAGATCATTTAGGCCTTTTCGTTTTTCTCTTTTCTGTTTCTTTTTCTTTTCTGTTCAGTTAATTGTTTAGGCCCCAAATGGATTTTGTAAAAAGTGTGAGCTAGTCCTTAAATACCAGTGCACTATACCCTAACACCAAAAACTAGTTTGGGCAAAACATCATTTCATATTCGATCTAGATTAATTAAAAGGCTTGTAGATATTATTTTCAGCCACTGTTAAAAGAGGTTTGGGTCACCTAATTAATTTATTAAATGTTGGTTACAATTTTAGAATGGTCTCTGCAATATTTGTTATTTACTGAACATTTTAGTTTTTATGTTGGTCAACTTTTATATTTCACTTTCATTTAAATTTGAATTTGAGTTAGGAGTTGAAATGCAATATGATGCTAATGATGATTATGCACTGTTAAACATGCTGTCATGTCATTATCAAAAGTGATTACTGTTGCTAATCACCGGGGGTGTTACACAAGCAATCCAGGCACGACCAGCAAGCTGGCATGACACGCCAGGTCAGTACATTGAATGTACTTGCAAGCTCACAATTAACCAAAAGCAATAAAGACAGACAACAGCATGGCAATTACAGGTTAACAAGGATTAATATGATACTATCAGATCAATCTTAACATGAACATGATATAGCTAGCACAATATGAGCATGGCATGAACTTATGAACATGATGATACTAGCATGCAACCTGATGTCACTATCATGCACCAACTTACTCTGCTCGGGTTACCTCGTAACCATCTCATGCATCAACTTACCAACCTCGGTATCCATGATACCACCATGATCATCTCGCGATCACATAAAGATCAACCAACTTCGGTGTCCACGATACCTTCGTGATCCTCTCTTGATCACAACCAACCTCTTTCTCATCATCGAACCATGGTTGTTATTAATCAAGTTATTATTATTACCATTGGCTCATAGTGTGACCGACTACGAACTGGGCCCATATCCGCGGGCGCGGCTATCGATAGATTTAAACACACACTCTGCAGAGGTTAGTACACTGTACCCACACCACAGAACCCATGGCCTCACACTCCCATTCGGGTGGACCAACGGCGTTCCGACAAAACCGATCTACTGCCCATGACACTCTCCCAGCCACTCCGACCAACTCCCCTTTGGGCTAAGTCCTGGGTGGCCCCGTGTCTACCAAGGACACCCAACGGCCACCGTCGTGGCAAAACATAAACGGTCCCAAACAGGGACAAAAGCGCGCAAACAACTCGGGCACACAAGGCTTATGCCGTCCTACCCGGCCAAGGTAGCACCCACGCATAACCTTCCCTTGTTGGAGGCACCGGCGAGAGGCATGACAATAGACCGCATTAGGGCCTTCCCATAAAAGGCAAGCGTGGTTGCACTGGTCAGCTCGACTTGGTGGCACCATGACTCAGCCAACAGTTGTTCAAGTTCATTATTATCTGGTTAAACTTGAATGCAATAAGCTGAGCCAAATTAAAATAACATGATGCATCTACAATGCATGAGCATGATATAAACATAAGCATGGAGGTACAACATAATCCTCGAGCATAACAACAATGAAAGCATTTATGCAAATGAGCATGGCATACTGACGAGCATAAGCATAACACTACACATGAGCATAGCATGACTACCAGCATCATAAATAAATACCATGCAAGAAAGTAGCAAGAACACTACCAAGTAAGCATATAACCAACTAGATGCAAAGGAACAGGCATAACAACGGTGATGGATAACAAACGGTAAACATGCATCGGACTGAACATCACTACTACCAGCATGTACTACTACGACCAAGCATAACATGTGAACATGATACTAGCAAGATAACAAGATGCATTGAAACATAGCTTGAAGGTGAACATGGAACCACGAGCATAACCGAAACAACGACAGTAGTAGCAAACAAGCAGGCCGATAACGGGCAAACTTTTGTTAAATATTCAAGTAGAAACCATGGCTACTACATGGCTATCATGCAAGTGGTTGTTGTGGCTTTCCTGGGGGTGACGGAGACTCCGGGAAGAAGTGTGGTGAAGCCGCGGAACGAAACGCCGGACGGTTCTCTCTCAGAGGGGGCTGATTAGAGGCAAGGGCAAAATGGTCATTTTCACTATGGGACCACCTAGTGAAAATGTTACCAACAGAAGATCTCGATGAGACGAAGAAGTAAGCATTGGTTTCACCTCAATCAGAGTTACGGTTGCGAAGTTATGAGGTGGAGAAGATCAGGGACTAATCTATAAATATTTTCATCACCAACAAGTCCCTGGCGGCTGAAACAGAAAGCGCCTCCGGGCAGATTACGTTTTCTGAAAGAGAAAGCGTATTTTCAGCCGAAGTAGATTGAAAATACGTTTTCAAAACAAGGAAGCGTACCCGGGGAAAATCCAACTCCACTTGCCACGTGGGCTGGGGCGCCTGGGCCACTGACAGGCCGGGCCCAGGGGCAGGGGAGGGGGCACGGGCGCACGTCGTCTTCCTCCTCCCGCTCCTGTTCTTACGTGAACAGAGGAAGGGAGCAGGGGAAAGAGCGGCTAAGGGGCCGGCCGGCTCCGGCGATCCCCGGCCAAGACAAGGGCATCGGCGGGTGCGCGGGGCCGCGCCGCACCCGTTCAAAGGAAGCAGGGGCGCCGGGGAGGAGCGGGGAGGAGTGGAGGTCGCGATAACGGGAGGAGTACAGGGAGGCGCGGGTGGTGGTGGTTGCCGGCGACCAGGGCACTCCGGCGAGGAGGAGAAGGGTTGGGGAGGCTCAGCGGGACGAGAGGGAGTCGGTGGAGGTGGAGGGGAGGCCAGAGGAGGCTTGGGTTGGCCGGAATCAAGCCGAGGCCGAGGCGGCCATGGAGGACAGCTGCGAACTCCGGCGAGATTAGGCAACTCCGGTGGTCGAGGAGGAACAAGGAGAGGCTTGGGAGCTGCGGAAGGACCCGGGGGTGCTATATATAGCCGAGGGGGAGGGTTCTAGAGCTCACGTGCGAGCTCGGGCTGGGCCTTAATGGCGGACAGTGGCTGGACGCGTCACGGGCACGGCGACGGCGACCACACCACAACGATGCAGGGCGGGGCAGCGACGCAGGCTGATGCAGACAAGCACGGGCTAGCTCCAGGACACGGTTTGAGGTCGAGACGACGAGGGAGACGACGGGAACAGTGGCCGGAACGAGCCAGAGCACTCAATTAGCCATGACGCAAGCGTGATCACCACCAGCACTGGTGCAAATGGCTCGTTTTGGCCGGAACGACCATGTCCAGTAGATAGACCGTAGTGCCCTTAGTCGCAATGACGAAGGAAAAGATCCCAGGGGCAAAGAAGAGATTTGGAGGAGGGGCCAAAACATTGCAACAGCAAGGTGTTTGATAAGAATTGTGAGAGCTAGAACAGTGCAATGACTCGGGGCTTTGGCCTAGCTTGATCACAAGCTAAGGTAACTGTGGTGGCCAAATATCAGACGAAATGGAGGAGTCTAGAGTGCACTTGCTGTAGAAAGTGACCCACAGGTCAGATTTGGATATTTTGAAGTAACACTCACATAATTGAATGAAATGAGCTGAAAATGGTCATGGCCCAATGATTTGAAGATGCCCAAAAAGTTTCATGCCATTTGGACTTGCCAAAATAGCACTTGCTTCATAAAGCATCCCTCTGGACAGAAACTTGGAAAAATTGCACAGGGCAATTGGATTAATGAATTGAGCCAAAACTTGGTGGAGAGAGTTAATATGGACAGGAGAATATCCTGGTAAATTTTTAGCTTAAATGAAGCAATATAAAATATAGTTGCTTCACAAACTGAAAATCTGACCAGAATCCAAGATTTGAAGCTGGGCTCACATGGATGAGTTACATGAGCTCAAATTTGGTGGAGAGGTATGATTTGATCATATGAAAAATGTGGCAAAGTTTCATCTCATTTGGACATGCCTAGAATATACCTCCTTCACAATGACTTCCCTCAGACAGGAACTTTGAAAAATTGCTCAGGAATATTTACTATGCAAATTGAGTTGAATTTTGGCATGGGGCCATTATATGGACAGAAAAAGATGTCCAAAAAGTTTGGAGTCAACCAAGCAAAGATAAATAGCACTTGCTTCACACAGTGCCATTTAGGGCAGAATAGGAAAAGAATTATTGGAGGATGATTTATGAACATGGCAATGAAGTGTTTTGCCATAATTGAGCAAGATACGACCCAAACAATTTATGATAATTATTTGGGAATTTTGGGAGTGACAGAAGAATAGGTTGCTTCACAACCTAGGGTTTAAAGGATTATTCCTTTAATAGAAAAGAAATATTCCCAAGAAAAAGAATATTGGATTAGGTCAAGGATGAAAAGGACATGATTTTGGGATGATGATGAGGATGACAAGCCACTTTAAAACCTAGGAAGACATGATCTTCCCAAGTTTCAGAACCACATAGCCACAGAAAAAAAAATCAAATCAAGAAATCAAAGAAAATCAAAGGAAAAAGAAAAGGGCAAAATCCAGGGTGTTACAAACCTTCCCCCCTTAAAGAAATCTCGTCCTCGAGATTTGGGTGCTTAGGGAACAGGTAAATATTCTGACTTGAAGAAACCGTTTCCAACTCGGGTTTCTTCTATTTACTCTTATATTACGTTCCCACTGAATTGGATCTGACTGACTACCTTAATCTGGGGTGGTTTGCTTCACCATATCTGACATGCTGATAGGACTTACCCCATATGTTCCTGTTCATACTGTCTCAAATTTTCTTTCATATTTGCTGGCTTAGCTGAGGTCCGAAAGATTATCATACATGTCCTTCTCGATATTGACCCTTGCTGGAGATGTTATTCCGGTATCGAGTACCGAGGATATTCCACGGAGTTGGGAACACATCTTCCCGTGGAACAAGGAATACATTCTATCCAGGCATTGGATCCCTCGAATATATGCATGCCTCCTGGATTGAAAATAGGTATAGGAATCATACTTGTCTTTCTGATGGATTCTGACATCTTGCAGGAGTTTCTGACTTATCTTGACTGGCTTTACTGTCTTGCGTATCCAACCTGTACCAAAGGTTTGACTGTCGCTTGACGTGACTGATAGAAAAATTGCACCATCTCCTGATGCTAGCAGTTGCAGACTTGATTGACGGTGATCTTGGCAAGGAATCCCATTCACGACAGACTATTCTGTAATTGCTCCCCATATGCGAGAGCACATGCTTTGTGATTTAATATTCTGATTCTTCATTTTGCCGGTATATCCATGAGGATAATAGGTTGTGCGATACTTTAGCACGGTTGCTGAGGTCATCATATCGAGCTGTCCTTGAGTCGGACTTGACAGACTCGGGTATCCAATGCTGACAGTTCTGAGCATACTGTGGACTGAGCTAGTTGCCTTGCTATGAGGTCCTTACCACAATGGAGTAGACCTCTTAGGCGAATCTTTATAGTGTTCGATATGAAATAAAACTGCATTGTGCATTCATACCGCATTGTTCACACAATGCTCCGGCATACTGGTATTGTCGGTCTTGCTCCTTCATTATTATTTTCTTCATCTGGATCTTTAACTGAAAGAGTGGGGCCTTATATATCCTTGATTATTTTTGTGACCCTGAGTGCTGTCATATGCAATATCTTGCAATCATACCCTGGTCTTGTTCATGTCTCCAGTCTCGGTAAATTCACCCGGTTCACGTGTGCTTATACAGATCTCAATACTGTTGTTGATTATACCAGACAGTGACCGGATTAATAACATCACCTTGTCGGATGTGCGGGGCTGATCTTGATATTTACTGCTGAGATGGTGACTTAATGCTGTCTTTCTTCAAGACTTGTCGCTTCTTGTATTACCCACTGATTTTCCTTCACTTGCATATCCAGTGAGGTTGTCGGATGCGTACCATGAATTCTTCCTTGTGCGTGGGACTTGCATGAATTTGACAGCGTACTCATTGTATGAAGAACTATCTGATTCTCGAGGCATACCTCTGTTCTGACTGATTCTTGGTTCTGACTTAACTGTTGCAGATCTGCCACTTGGAAACACTGTCATATGCTGACAATTCATTGTTTAATATCTTGTACCAGTGCCGTACTGAAGAAGACTGGGCAGCTTGCGTTGGAAACCACCGGGATATCGTGCTGAGGAAGACTGGATGGCTTGTGCTCGAAGCTTTCGGCGGATATCTTGCTGAGGAAGACTGGGTACCGTACCTCCTAAGCTTCCCCCCTTAAAGACTTGCTAGGGAAGACTCGGTACCTTATGCCAGAAGCTTCTTGCAGTATCTCATTGAGAAAACTGAATATCTTGCACGGGAATCCATTCATACCTTACTGATGCAGACTGGGGAATCTTGCCTTGTATGCTTTGTTGATAAATTGTGGAGAAGGACTGGACTGTTTTCCTTTGTGAACCAAATAATATATATATATTCTTGTCATTCCGGCTGCTGATTACTTGTATGACAAGAATTGTCTGACTGTCCTTGCTGAATTCATTGCATATTTGGACTGACTTCGGGGTATCGCATGTTTCAAATCTGACTCATGGCAGAATCAATCATCGGGTACGGACCATACCTCTGACTGGACATGCATGTTGGACTTGGATCCAATTTTGTTCTCTTGCTGGTTTAATCGTTGCTGCAATAAGGATGTATCTCTGACGAGTACTTGTTACTGAAAGTCTGAGCAGAATATAATTTGTATCCAGAGCGGATGTCTGCAATACAATACTGTCGGCTGAAAATATCATTGCTTTTAACTGAGTTCCTTGGTGCATATCTTTACTTCTCACGGCTTCTTCTGATCCGGTGTCGATTGATGAGAAATTTTCCATAAGGGGGTAACACCGAAGATTCAAAACAAAGAAGCACGAGAAAACAATTTATTGCAATAAAGCACACAGCAAACAAGCTACAAAACTACTCTACACCAGCACACACAAACATGATACCACAGCAGATGCACATGCACTACACGAAGGATTACACCCTACGCTTGAGCAAATGCTCGGGAGCCGACGAAGAAGTTAAGGGAGTAGCGAGCAGAACTGCTGACTCCAAAACTCCGGATGGACGAGGCGGAGGGGTTGGAGAAGCTGGCGGAGACTAAGGTAGGGTGGCACCAAGCGATCTCCTGGCTCGAATGGCGTCTCGGACTAACTCGGAAATAAGAAGACACTCAGCCATCATGTAACGGGACATGGCGAGGATAGCCGGGTCATCTTGAGGGTTGACAGATGGGAACTTGATCCGCTTAGGATTCTCGATGATGGTGGGATAGTATTGATAGGCACAGTTCTCTTGCACCATGCTCTCTTGATGACGAAGACCGGTGATTCCTGCCATTGCGGCAAGCTGAACGGCACGCTCGGGAGTAGCGCTGTAACCACCATGGAAACTATAGGTGCGCTTACCAACAAGAATCAAGGCTGACAGATGGACATGAGCCACATACTCCAGGATTCTTCCTCTGGCAGAAAACTGGAATACTTGATAATGAGGTGGATCTCCGCGGGGATAGATGCTACGCCACATATCGCCAAGGAGGGTGGCAAAGCTGAGAGGTGCAGGAGTGGGACTGAATGCAATAGGAACAACACCGAGAGCTCTGGGGAGGGCATTGAACTCGTGGAAGCTGACCGCCATCTACGCAAGAAATAGGGGTTAGGGGTAACCGGATAAGACAATATGCAGCAAACAAATGCAGCAAGCAAGGGCAACAACCAGACCCTATACTACCGTTTTCTAACGTTCCAGCGGACTAGGACATTCTACAGCTAGACCTGCTCTGATACCAAGCGTTGTGACACCCCGGCTCAGAGAAACCGGAACACCCCGTATTCCAGCCCAGAGATCAAGGTGAAGTCTTCTGGAATACGACACTGCTTAGCATAGAACAAACCAGCTCTCTATTACAACACAAATACGGATACAAGGTCTCCGATATTACAATGAATAACATCAGCACGGCGATGCTATGACAACCACAGTTGCTCTATGCAAGCAGCATAACAACTCGAGGCAGCAGAACCTCTACTGGCAGCGGAACAACGAATGACGATGGTGGACTCCAATCCGCAGGGACTCTGGCTGGAACGTTTATCCTAGCTCGCGAACACAGGAACCACACCAAACAAGCAAGCAATCCAGGCACGACCTGCAAGCTGGCATGACACGCCAGGTCAGTACATTGAATGTACTTGCAAGCTCACAATTAACCAAAAGCAATCAAGACAGACAACAACATGGCAATTACAGGTTAACAAGGATTAATATGATACTATCAGATCAATCTTAACATGAACAAGATGAACATGATATAGCTAGCACAATATGAGCATGGCATGAACTTATGAACATGATGATACTAGCATGCAACCTGATGTCACTATCATGCACCAACTTACTCTGCTCGGGTTACCTCGTAACCATCTCATGCATCAACTTACCAACCTCGGTATTCACGATACCACCGTGATCATCTCGCGATCACATAAAGATCAACCAACTTCGGTGTCCATGATACCTTCGTGATCCTCTCTTGATCACAACCAACCTCTTTCTCATCATCGAACCATGGTTGTTATTAATCAAGTTATTATTATTACCATTGGCTCATAGTGTGACCGACTAGGAACTGGGCCCATATCCGCGGGCGCGGCTATCGATAGATTTAAACACACACTCTGCAGAGGTTAGTACACTGTACCCACACCACAGAACCCATGGCCTCACACTCCCATTCGGGTGGACCAACGGCGTTCCGACAAAACCGATCTACTGCCCATGACACTCTCCCGGCCACTCCGACCAACTCCCCTTTGGGCTAAGTCCTGGGTGGCCCCGTGTCTACCAAGGACACCCAACGGCCACCGTCGTGGCAAAACATAAACGGTCCCAAACAGGGACAAAAAGCGCAAACAACTCGGGCACACAAGGCTTATGCCGTCCTACCCGGCCAAGGTAGCACCCGCGCATAACCTTCCCTCGTTGGAGGCACCGGCGAGAGGCATGACAATAGACCGCATTAGGGCCTTCCCATAAAAGGCAAGCGTGGTTGCACTGGTCAGCTCGACTTGGTGGCACCATGACTCAGCCAACAGTTGTTCAAGTTCATTATTATCTGGTTAAACTTGAATGCAATAAGCTGAGCCAAATTAAAATAACATGATGCATCTACAATGCATGAGCATGATATAAACATAAGCATGGAGGTACAACATAATCCTCGAGCATAACAACAATGAAAGCATTTATGCAAATGAGCATGGCATACTGACGAGCATAAGCATAACACTACACATGAGCATAGCATGACTACCAGCATCATAAATAAATACCATGCAAGAAAGTAGCAAGAACACTACCAAGTAAGCATATAACCAACTAGATGCAAAGGAACAAGCATAACAACGGTGATGGATAACAAACGGTAAACATGCATCGGACTGAACATCACTACTACCAGCATGTACTACTACGACCAAGCATAACATGTGAACATGATACTAGCAAGATAACAAGATGCATTGAAACATAGCTTGAAGGTGAACATGGAACCACGAGCATAACCGAAACAACGACAGTAGTAGCAAACAAGCAGGCCGATAACGGGCAAACTTTTGTTAAATATTCAAGTAGAAACCATGGCTACTACATGGCTATCATGCAAGTGGTTGTTGTGGCTTTCCTGGGGGTGACGGAGACTCCGGGAAGAAGTGTGGTGAAGCCGCGGAACGAAACGCCGGACGGTTCTCTCTCAGAGGGGGCTGATTAGAGGCAAGGGCAAAATGGTCATTTTCACTATGGGACCACCTAGTGAAAATGTTACCAACAGGAGATCTCGATGAGACGAAGAAGTAAGCATTGGTTTCACCTCAATCGGAGTTACGGTTGCGAAGTTATGAGGTGGAGAAGATCAGGGACTAATCTATAAATATTTTCATCACCAACAAGTCCCTGGCGGCTAAAACAGAAAGCGCCTCCGGGCAGATTACGTTTTCTGAAAGAGAAAGCGTATTTTCAGCCGAAGTAGATTGAAAATACGTTTTCAAAACAAGGAAGCGTACCCGGGGAAAATCCAACTCCACTTGCCACGTGGGCTGGGGCGCCTGGGCCACTGACGGGCCGGGCCCAGGGGCAGGGGAGGGGGCACGGGCGCACGTCGTCTTCCTCCTCCCGCTCCTGTTCTTACGTGAACAGAGGAAGGGAGCAGGGGAAAGAGCGGCTAAGGGGCCGGCCGGCTCCGGCGATCCCCGGCCAAGACAAGGGCATCGGCGGGTGCGCGGGGCCGCGCCGCACCCGTTCAAAGGAAGCAGGGGCGCCGGGGAGGAGCGGGGAGGAGTGGAGGTCGCGATAACGGGAGGAGTACAGGGAGGCGCGGGTGGTGGTGGTTGCCGGCGACCAGGGCACTCCGGCGAGGAGGAGAAGGGTTGGGGAGGCTCAGCGGGACGAGAGGGAGTCGGTGGAGGTGGAGGGGAGGCCAGAGGAGGCTTGGGTTGGCCGGAATCAAGCCGAGGCCGAGGCGGCCATGGAGGACAGCTGCGAACTCCGGCGAGATTAGGCGACTCCGGTGGTCGAGGAGGAACAAGGAGAGGCTTGGGAGCTGCGGAAGGACCCGGGGGTGCTATATATAGCCGAGGGGGAGGGTTCTAGAGCTCACGTGCGAGCTCGGGCTGGGCCTTAATGGCGGACAGTGGCTGGACGCGTCATGGGCACGGCGACGGCGACCACACCACAACGATGCAGGGCGGGGCAGCGACGCAGGCTGATGCAGACAAGCACGGGCTAGCTCCAGGACACGGTTTGAGGTCGAGACGACGAGGGAGACGACGGGAACAGTGGCGGAACGAGCCAGAGCACTCAATTAGCCATGACGCAAGCGTGATCACCACCAGCACTGGTGCAAATGGCTCGTTTTGGCCGGAACGACCATGTCCAGTAGATAGACCGTAGTGCCCTTAGTCGCAATGACGAAGGAAAAGATCCCAGGGGCAAAGAAGAGATTTGGAGGAGGGGCCAAAACATTGCAACAACAAGGTGTTTGATAAGAATTGTGAGAGCTAGAACAGTGCAATGACTCGGGGCTTTGGCCTAGCTTGATCACAAGCTAAGGTAACTGTGGTGGCCAAATATCAGACGAAATGGAGGAGTCTAGAGTGCACTTGCTGTAGAAAGTGACCCACAGGTCAGATTTGGATATTTTGAAGTAACACTCACATAATTGAATGAAATGAGCTGAAAATGGTCATGGCCCAATGATTTGAAGATGCCCAAAAAGTTTCATGCCATTTGGACTTGCCAAAATAGCACTTGCTTCATAAAGCATCCCTCTGGACAGAAACTTGGAAAAATTGCACAGGGCAATTGGATTAATGAATTGAGCCAAAACTTGGTGGAGAGAGTTAATATGGACAGGAGAATATCTTGGTAAATTTTTAGCTTAAATGAAGCAATATAAAATATAGTTGCTTCACAAACTGAAAATCTGACCAGAATCCAAGATTTGAAGCTGGGCTCACATGGATGAGTTACATGAGCTCAAATTTGGTGGAGAGGCATGATTTGATCATATGAAAAATGTGGCAAAGTTTCATCTCATTTGGACATGCCTAGAATATACCTCCTTCACAATGACTTCCCTCAGACAGGAACTTTGAAAAATTGCTCAGGAATATTTACTATGCAAATTGAGTTGAATTTTGGCATGGGGCCATTATATGGACAGAAAAAGATGTCCAAAAAGTTTGGAGTCAACCAAGCAAAGATAAATAGCACTTGCTTCGCACAGTGCCATTTAGGGCAGAATAGGAAAAGAATTATTGGAGGATGATTTATGAACATGGCAATGAAGTGTTTTGCCATAATTGAGCAAGATACGACCCAAACAATTTATGATAATTATTTGGGAATTTTGGGAGTGACAGAAGAATAGGTTGCTTCACAACCTAGGGTTTAAAGGATTATTCCTTTAATAGAAAAGAAATATTCCCAAGAAAAAGAATATTGGATTAGGTCAAGGATGAAAAGGACATGATTTTGGGATGATGATGAGGATGACAAGCCACTTTAAAACCTAGGAAGACATGATCTTCCCAAGTTTCAGAACCACATAGCCACAGAAAAAAAATCAAATCAAGAAATCAAAGAAAATCAAAGGAAAAAGAAAAGGGCAAAATCCAGGGTGTTACAGCTCGGGAATCGTTTTCGTCATCCCTTGCATATTATAGTTCATCACGAAGTTCTAGTAGCTTGGTGATAGTGACTAGAGAACTCTGTCAATCACTATCTTATCTAGAAGATTAACTCCCACTTGATTCAAGCGATTGTAGTACCCAGACATTCTGAGCACATGCTCACTGGTTGAGCTGTTCTCCTCCATCTTGTAGGCAAAGTACTTGTCAGAGGTCTCATACCTCTCAACATGGGCATGATTCTAAAATACCAATGTCAGTTCTTGGAACATCTCATATGCTCCATGGCGTTCAAAACGTTTTTGAAGTCCCGTTTCTAAGCCGTAAAGCATGGCGCACTAAACTATCAAGTAGTCTTCATATCGAGCTTGCCAAACATTCATAACGTTTGCATCTGCTCCTGCAATAGGTTTGTCACCTAGCGGTGCATCAAGGACATAATTCTTCTGTGCAGCAATAAGGATAATCCTCAGATCACGGACCCAGTCCGCATCATTGCTACCATTATCTTTCAACTTAGTTTTCTCTAGGAGCATATCAAAAATAGTGAAGCTATATCGCGAGCTATTGATCTACAACATAAATTTGCAAATACTATCAGGACTAAGTTCATGATAAATTAAGTTCAATTAATCAAATTACTAATGAACTCCCACTTAAATTAACATCCCTCTAGTTATCTAAGTGATACATGATCCAAATCAACTAAACCATGTCCGATCATCACGTGAGATGGAGTAGTCTTCAATGGTGAACATCTTCATGTTGATCATATCTACTATATGACTCATGTTCGACCTTTCGGTCTCCAGTGTTCTGAGACCATGTCTGTACATGCTAGGCTCGTCAGGTTTAACCCAAGTATTCTGCGTGTGCAAAACTGTCTTACACCCATTGTATGTGAACGTAGAGTCTATCACACCCGATCATCACGTGGTGTCTCGAAACGACGAACTTTTGCAACGGTGCATACTCGGGGAGAACACTTTTATCTTGAAATTTAGTGAAGGGATCATCTTATAATGCTACCGTCGTTCTAAGCAAAATAAGATGCATAAAGGATAAACATCACATGCAATCAAAATATGTGACATGATATGGCCATCATCATCTTGTGCTTTTGATCTCCATTTCCAAAGCATCGTCATGATCTCCATCGTCACCGGCTCGACACGTTGATCTCCATCATTGCGTTGTGGTCATCTCGCCAACTATTGCTTCTACAACTATTGCTAACGCATAGTGATAAAGTAAAGCAATTACATGGCGATTGCATTTCATACAATAAAGAAACAACCATAAGGCTCCTGCCGGTTGCCGATAACTTTACAAAACATGATCATATCATACAATAAGGTGTATCACATCATGTCTTGACCATATCACATCACAACATGCCCTGCAAAAACAAGTTAGACGTCCTCTACTTTGTTGTTGCAAGTTTTACGTGGCTGCTACGGGCTTCTAGCAAGAACCGTTCTTACCTACGGCAAAAACCACAATGGTGAATTATCAAGTTTGCTGTTTTAACCTTCTTCAAGGACCGGCCGCAGTCAAATTCGATTCAACTAAAGTAGGAGAAACAGACACCCGCCACCCACCTTTTATGCAAAACTAGTTGCATGTCAGTCGGTGGAACCGGTCTCATGTGTGTGGACATGTAAGGTTGGTCCCTGCCGCTTCATCCCACAATACCGCCGAATCAAAATAAGACATTGGTGGTAAGCAGTATGACTATCACCGCCCACAACTCTTTGTATTCTACTCGTGCATATCATCTACGCATAGACCTGGCTCTGATACCACTGTTGGAAACGTTGCATGAAAAACAATTTTTTTTCTACACATATGCAATGATCTATCCATGGAGATGCATAGCAACAAGGGGGAGAGTGTGTCTACGTACCCTCGTAGACCGTAAGCGAAAGTGTTTAGTAACACGATTGATGTAGTCGAACTTCTTCGCGCTCCAACCGATCAAGTACCGAACGTACGGCACCTCCGAGTTCTGCACACCTTCAGCTCAGTGATGTCCTCGCCTTCTTGATCCAGCAAGACGACGAGGTAGTGGATGAGTTCCGGCAGCACAACGGCGTGGTGACGGTGATGGTGATGTGATTTTCGCAGGGCTTCGCCTAAGCACTATGAAAATATGACCGAGGGAGTAAACAGTGGAGGGGGGCACCACACACGGTTAAGACAATTGTCTGTTATGTGCTAGGCGCCCCCCTCCCACATATATATAGGTCGGAGGGAGGGAGGAGCAGCCAAAGGAGGCGCCCAAGTAGGAGGAATCCTACTTGGAGTCCCTCCCAAGCTGCGCCCCCTGCCTTATATAGGTGCGGGGGAAAGGCAGGGGAGGGTGGCGCCCCCCCATTCCTTTCTCCCATGAGAGGGAAAGGCAGCAGGGGCTAGCCCTCCCTACTTTCCTTCCCTTAGGGCCTGCTGTCCAAAGAAGGGGCGCACCAGGGGCTGGTCTGTTCCCCCTTTGGCCCATTAGGCCCATACACTTACCAGGGGTGTCCGGAACCCCTTCCGGTGACCCGATGACTACCCGGTGCACTCCGAAACTCTTCCGGTGTCCGAATACCATCATCCTATATATCAATCTTTACCTCTCGACCATTTTGAGACTCCTCGTTATGTCCGTGATCTCATCCGGGACTCCGAACAACATTCGGTCACCAAATCATATAACTCATATAACACTATATCGTCAACAAACGTTAAGCGTGCGGACCCTACGGGTTCGAGAACTATGTAGACATGACCGAGACACCTCTTCGGTCAATAACCAATAGGGGAACCTAGATGCCCATATTGGCTCCTACATATTTTACGAAGATCTTTATCGGCCGAACCTGATGACAACATACGTAATTCCCTTTGTTCATCGGTATGTTACTTGCCCGAGATTCGATCGTCGGTATCTATATACCTAGTTCAATCTCGTTACCGGCAAGTCTCTTTACTTGTTCCGTAATACATCACCTCGTGACCAACTCCTTAGTCAATTGCTTGCAAGCTTATGATGTGTATTACCGAGAGGGCCCAGAGATACCTCTCCGATACTCGGAGTGACAAATCCTAATCTCGATCTATGCCAACCCAACAAACACCTTCGGAGATACATGTAGAGCATCTTTATGATCACCCATTTATGTTGTGACATTTGATAGCACACAAGGTATTCCTCCGGTATCCGGGAGTTGCATAATCTCATAGTCGAAGGAATATGTATTTGACATGAAGAAAGCAATAGCAATAAACTGAACGATCATTATGCTAAGCTAACGGATGGGTCTTGCCCATCACATCATTCTCCTAATGATGTGATCCCGTTATCAAATGACAACACATGTCTATGGCTAGGAAACCTTAACCATCTTTGATCAAAGAGCTAGTCTAGTAGAGGCTTACTAGGGACACGGTATTTGTTTATGTATTCACACATGTATTTAAGTTTCCGATCAATACGATTCTAGCATGAATAATAAACCTTTATCATGAATAAGGAAATATAAAATAACAACATTATTATTGCCTCTAGGGCATATTTCCTTCAAAGTGAACAAAGGTATATTTGATATACATGTTATTGATGTGTTCCTTACTAGTATTCATAGTAGCCCCTGGGTATTTGATACCGGTTCAGTTGCTAAGATTAGTAACTCGAATCAGGAGTTGCAGAATAAACAAAGACTAGTTAAGGGCGAGGTGACGATGTGTGTTGGAAGTGATTCCAAGGTTGATATGATCACCATCGCACACTCCCTCTACCTTCGGGATTAGTGTTGAACCTAAATAAATGTTATTTGGTGTTTGCGTTGAGCATGAATATGATTTGATCATGTTTATTGCAATATGGTTATTCATTTAAGTCAGAGAATAATTGTTGTTCTATTTAGATGAATAAAACCTTCTATGGTCAAACACCCAATGTGAATGGTTTATTGAATCTCGATCGTAGTGATACACATATTCATAATATTGATGCCAAAAGATGCAAAGTTGATAATGATAGTGCAACATACTTGTGGCACTGCCGTTTAGGTCATATTGGTGTAAAGCGCATGAAGAAACTCCATGCAGATGGGCTTTTGGAATCACTTGATTATGAATCATTTGATACTTGCGAACCATGCCTCATGGGCAAGATGACTAAAAATCCGTTCTCCGGAACAATGGAGCGAGCTGATGACTTATTGGAAATAACACATACCGATGTATGCGGTCCGATGAGTATTGAAGCACGCGGTGGGTATCGTTATTTTTCTGACCTTCACAAATGATTTAAGTAGATATGGGTATGTCTACTTAATGAAGCACAAGTCTGAAACATTTGAAAAGTTCAAAGAATTTCAGAGTGAAGTGGAGAATCATCGTAACAAGAAAATAAAAGTTTCTACGATCTGATCGCGGAGGCGAATATTTGAGTTATGAGTTTGGCCTTCATTTAAAACAATGTGGAATTGTTTCACAACTCACGCTACCTGGACCACCACAGCGTAATGGTGTGTCCGAACGTCGTAACCGTACTTTATTAGATATGGTGCGATCTAGGATGTCTCTTACCGATTTACCACTATCATTTTGGGGTTATGCATTAGAAAAAGCCGCATTCACATTAAATAGGGCACCGTCTAAATCCATTGAGACGACACCGTATGAACTGTGGTTTGGTAAGAAACCTAAGCTGTCATTTCTTAAAGTTTGGGGTTGTGACACTTATGTCAAAAGGCTTCAGCCTGATAAGCTCGAACCCAAATCGGAGAAGTACGTCTTCATAGGATACCCTAAGGAAACAATTGGGTACACCTTCTACCACAGATCCGAAGGCAAGATCTTTGTTGCTAAGAATGGATCCTTTCTAGAGAAGGAGTTTCTCTCGAAAGAAGTGAGTGAGAGGAAAGTAGAACTTGATGAGGTAATTGTACCTTCTCTCGAATTGGAGAGTAGCACATCACAGAAAACTATTCCAGTGATGCCTACACCAACTAGAGAGGAAGCAAATGATGTTGATCATGAAACTTTAGATCAAGTTACTACTGAACCTCGTAGGTCAACCAGAGCACGATCCGCACCAGAGTGGTACGGTAATCCTGTTCTGGAAGTCATGTTACAAGACCAAGACGAACCTACGAACTATGAAGAAGCTATGATGAGCCCAGATTCCAACAGATGGCTTGAGGCCATGAAATCTGAGATAGGATCCATGTATGAGAACAAAGTATGGACTTTGGTGGATTTGCCCGATGATCGGCAAGCCATAGAGAATAAATGGATCTTCAAGAAGAAGACTGACGCTGATGGTAATGTGACTGTAACAAAGCTCGACTTGTCGCAAAAGGTTTTTGACAAGTTCAAGGGGTTGACTACGATGAGACTTTCTCACCCGTAGCGATGCTTAAGTCTGTCCGAATCATGTTAGCAATTACCACATTTTATGATTATGAAATGTGGCAAATGGACGTCAAAACTGCATTTCTTAATGGATATCTTAAAGAAGAGTTGTATATGGTGCAACCAGAAGGTTTTGTCGATCCTAAAGGTGCTGACAAAGTGTGCAAGCTCCAGCGATCCATCTATGGACTGGTGCAAGCATCTCGGAGTTGGAATATACGCTTTGATGAGGTGATCAAAGCATATGGTTTTATACAGACTTACGGTCAAGCCTGTATTTACAAGAAAGTGAGTGGGAGCTCTGTAGCATTTCTGATATTATATGTGGATGATATATTATTGATTGGAAATGATATAGAATTTCTGGATAGCATAAAAGGATACTTGAATAAAATTTTTTCAATGAAAGACCTTGGTGAAGCTACTTATGTATTGAGCATTAAGATCTATAGGGATAGATCGAGATGCTTGATAAGACTTTCAATGACTACATACCTTGACAAGATTTTGAAGGAGTTCAAAATGGATCAGTCAAAGAAGGAGTTCTTGCCTGTATTGTAAGGTATGAAGTTGAGTAAGACTCAAATCTCGACCACGGCAGAAGATAGAGAGAGAATGAAAGTCATTCCCTATGCCTCAGCCATAGGTTCTATAAAGTATGCCATGCTGTGTACCAGACCTGTTGTGTACCTTGCCATAAGTTTTGCAAGGGGGTACAATAGTGATCCAGGAGTAGATCATTGGACAGCGGTCAAAATTATCCTTAGTTACCTAAGAGGACTAAGGAAATGTTTCTCGGTTATGGAGGTGATAAAGAGTTTTTCGTAAAGGGTTACGTCGATGCAAGCTTTGAAACCGATCCAGATGACTCTAAATCTGGATACGTATTGAAAGTGGGAGCAATTAGCTAGAGTAGCTCCATGCAGAGCATTGTAGACATAGAAATTTGCAAAATACATACGAATCTAAATATGGCAGACCCGTTGACTAAACCTCTCTCACAAGCAAAACATGATCATACCTTAATACTCTTTGGGTGTTAATCACATGGCGATGTGAACTAGATTATTGACTCTAGTAAACCCTTTGGGTGTTAGTCACATGGCGATGTGAACTATGGGTGTTAATCACATGGCGATGTGAACTAGATTATTGACTCTAGTGCAAGTGGGAGACTGAAGTAAATATGCCCTAGAGGCAATAATAAAGTTGTTATTTTATATTTCCTTATTCATGATAAATGTTTATTATTCATGCTAGAATTGTATTGATCGGAAACTTAAATACATGTGTGAATACATAAACAAATACCGTGTCCCTAGTAAGCCTCTACTAGACTAGCTCGTTGATCAAAGATGGTTAAGGTTTCCTAACCATAGACATGTGTTGTCATTTGATAACGGGATCACATCATTAGGAGAATGATGTGATGGACAAGACCCATCCGTTAGCTTAGCATATTGATCGTTCAGTTCATTGCTATTCCTTTCGTCATGTCAAATACATATTCCTTCGACTATGAGATTATGTAACTCCCGGATACCGGAGGAATACCTTGTGTGCTATCAAACATCACAACGTAACTTGGTGATCATAAAGATGCTCTACAGGTATCTCCGAAGGTGTTTGTTGAGTTCGCATAGATCGAGACTAGGATTTGTCACTCCGAGTATCGGAGAGGTATCTCTGGGCCCTCTCGGTAATACACATCATAAGCTTGCAAGCAAATGACTAAGGAGTTAGTCACGAGGTGATGTATTACGGAACGAGTAAGGAGACTTGCCGGTAACGAGATTGAACTAGGTATGAAGATACCGACGATCGAATCTCGGGCAAGTAACATACCGATGGACAAAGGGAATTACGTATGTTGTCATAACGGTTCGACCGATAAAGATCTTCGTAGAATATGTAGGAGCCAATATGGGCATCCAGGTTCCGCTATTGGTTATTGACCGGAGAGGTGTCTCGGCCATGTCTACATAGTTCTCGAACCCGTAGGGTCCGCACGCTTAACGTTCGATGACGATATAGTATTATATGAGTTATGTGATTTGGTTACCGAATGTTGTTCGGAGTCCCGGATGAGATCACGGACATGACGAGGAGTCTCAAAATGGTCGATAGGTAAAGATTGATATATAGGACGATGATATTCAGACACCGAAAGTGTTTCGGGGGGTACCGGGTACTTATCGGGTCACCGGAAGGGGTTCCGGGCACTCCCGGCAAAAGATATGGGCCTTATGGGCCAAGAGGGGAAACACACCAGCCACAAGGGGCTGGTGCGCCCCCCATATGGGCTGGTCTAATTAGGAGAAGGAAAGGGGAAAAGGGAAAGGTAAGTGTGGATTAGGATTCCCACTTCCTTCCCTCTCCCCCCTCTTCGCTTTCCATCGTCCGAGTAAAGAAACATTTGCGTTTAGGGGGCGCTAGGGAGGCACCAACACGCGGAGCAACGCGCGGCCAAACATAGCCACGCGAAGCAGACCAAATCACACTAGGATTCAGACCTATTTGGGCCGGCCACCTTTACGCATTATCCCCTGCTACCGTCCCAACCTATATTATGTATGAAAGAGGTGGGCGGGGGGAGGGAGCCTAGTAAGAAAAACCCCAGACAATTGCCTAGCCGTGTGTGGCGCCCCCTCCACCGTTTACACCCCCGGTCATATTTTCGTAGTGCTTAGGCGAAGCCCTGACGAGATCACTTCACCATCAGCGTCACCATGCCGTCGTGCTGACGGAACTCGTCTACTACCTCGACATCTTGCTGGATCAAGAAGGCGAGGGACGTCACCGAGCTAAACGTGTGCAGAACGCGGAGGTGCTGTGCGTTCGGTACTTGATCGGTTTAAGCGCGAAGAAGTTTGACTATATCAACTGCGTTGTGAAACGCTTCCGCTTACGGTATATGAGGGTACGTAGACACACTCTCCCCCTCATTGCTATTCATCTCCACGGATAGATCTTGGTGTGTGCGTAGAAATTTTTTGTTTTCCATGCAACGATTCCCAACATAAACGGTGGAGGGGGGCGCCGCACATGGCTAAGACAATGTTGTCTTGTGCTAGGCGCCCGCCCCACATATATATAGGTGGGAGGGAGGGAGGAGCAGCCAAGGAGACGCCCCAAGTAGGCCGAATCCTACTTGGGGTCCTCCCCTAGCCGCGTGCCTCCCTTCCATATATAGGTGCGGGGGAAAGGCAGGGGAGGGAGGCGCCCCCCTTTCCTTTCTCCCATGAGAGGGGAAGCAAGAGGGGCTAGCCCTCCCCCTTTCCTTCCCTAGGGCTGGCCGGCCAGGGAGAGGGGTGCACCAGCCCCCTGTGGGCTGATCTGTCCCTCCCTTGGCCCATTAAGCCCATATACCTACCGGGGGGGGGGGGGTGTCCGGAACCCCTTCCGGTGACCCGGTGCATCCCGTAACTCTTCCGGTGTCCGAATACCATCGTCCTATATATCAATCTTTACCTCTTGACCATTTTGATACTCCTCGTCATGTCCATGATCTCATTTGGGACTCCAAACAACCTTCGGTCACCAAATCATATAACTCATATAACACTATATCGTCAACGAACGTTAAGCGTGCGGACCCTATGGGTTCGAGAACTATGTAGACATGACCGAGACACCTCTCCGGTCAATAACCAATAGCGGAACCTGGATGCCCATATTGGCTCCTACATATTCTATGAAGATCTTTATCGGACGAACCGTTATGACAACATACGTAATTCCCTTTGTCCATCGATATGTTACTTGCCCGAGATTCGATCGTCGGTATCTTCATACCTTGTTCAATCTCACTACCGACAAGTCTCTTTACTCGTTCCGTAATACATCATCCTGTAACTAACTCATTAGTTACTTTGCTTGCAAGGCTTCTTATGATGTGTATTACCAAGAGGGCCCAGAGATACCTCTCCGATACTCGGAGTGACAAATCCTAATCTTGATCTATGCCAACTCAACAAACACCTTCGGAGATACCTGTAGAGCATCTTTATGATCACCCAGTTACGTTGTGACGTTTGATAGAACACAAGGTATTCCTCCGGTATCCGGGAGTTGCATAATCTCATAGTCGGAGGAATGTGTATTTGACATGAAGAAAGCAATAGCAATAAACTGAACAATCAATATGCTAAGCTAACGGATGGGTCTTGTCCATCACATCATTCTCCTAATGATGTGATCCTGTTATCAAATGACAACACATGTCTATGGTTAGGAAACCTTAACCATCTTTGATCAACGAGCTAGTCTAGTAGAGGCTTACTAGGGACACGGTATTTGTTTATGTATTCACACATGTATTTAAGTTTCCAATCAATACAATTCTAGCATGAATAATAAACCTTTATCATGAATAAGGAAATATAAAATAACAACTTTATTATTGCCTCTAGGGCATATTTCCTTCAGTCTCCCACTTGCACTAGAGTCAATAATCTAGATTACATTGTAATGAATCTAACACCCATGGAGTCTTGGTGTTGATCATGTTTTGCTTGCGGAAGAGGCTTAGTCAACGGGTTTGCCACATTCAGATCCGTATGTACTTTGCAAATCTCTATGTCTCCATCCTTGACCTTTTCACGAATGGAGTTGAAGCGTCTCTTGATGTGTTTGGTTCTCTTGTGAAACCTAGATTCCTTCACCAAGGCAATTGCTCCAGTGTTGTCACAAAAGATTTTCATTGGACCCGATGCACTAGGTATTACACCTAGATTGGATATGAACTCCTTCATCCAGACTCCTTCATGTGCTACTTCCGAAGTAGCTATGTACTCCGCTTCACACGTATATCCCACCACGACGATCTGCTTGGAACTGCACCAACTGACAGCTCCACCATTCAATATAAACATGTATCCGGTTTGTGATTTAGAGTCATCCGGATCAGTGTCGAAGCTAGCATCAACGTAACCATTTACGACGAGCTCTTCGTCACCTCCATAAACGAGAAACATATCCTTGGTCCTTTTCAGGTACTTCAGGATGTTCTTGACCCCTGTCCAGTGATCCACTCCTAGATTACTTTGGTACCTCCCTACCAGACTTATGGCAAGGCACACATCAGGTCTGGTACACAGCATAGCATACATGATAGAACCTATGGCTGAGGCATAGGGAATGACTTTCATTTTCTCTCTATCTTATGCAGTGGTTGGGCTTTGAGTCTGACTCAACTTCGCATGTTGTAACACAGGCAAGAACCCTTTCTTTAACTGATCCATTTTGAACTTCTTCAAAACTTTATCAAGGTATGTGCTTTGTGAAAGTCCTATTAAGCATCTCGATCTATCTCTATAGATCTTGATGCCCAATATATAAGCAGCCTCACCGAGGTCTTTCATTGAAAAATTCTTATTCAAGTATCCTTTTATGATATCCAGAAATTCTATATCATTTCCAAACAACAATATGTCATCCATATATAATATCAGAAATGCTACAGAGCTCCCACTCACTTTCTTGTAAATACAGGCTTCACCGTAAGTCTGTATAAAACCATATGCTTTGATCACCTCATCAAAGCATATATTCCAACTCTGAGATGCTTGCACCAGCCCATAGATGGATCGCTGGAGCTTGCACACTTTGTTAGCACCTTTAGGATCGACAAAACCTTCTGGTTGCATCATATACAACTCTTCTTTAAGATATCCATTAAGGAATGCAGTTTTGATGTCCATTTGCCAAATTTCATAATCATAAAATGCGGCAATTGCTAACATGATTCAGACAGACTTAAGCATCGCTACGGGTGAGAAAGTCTCATCGTAGTCAACTCCTTGAACTTGTCAAAAACCCTTTGCGACAAGTCGAGCTTTGTAGACAGTAACATTACCATCAGCGTCAGTCTTCTTCTTGAAGATCCATTTATTTTCTATGGCTTGTTGATCATCGGGCAAGTCCACCAAAGTCCACACTTTGTTCTCATACATGGATCCTATCTCAGATTTCATGGCCTCAAGCCATCTGCCGGAATCTGGGCTCATCATAGCTTCATAGTTTGTAGGTTCGCCTTGGTCTAGTAACATGACTTCCAGGATAGGATTACCGTACCACTCTGGTGCAGATCATGCTCTGGTCGACCTATGAGATTCAGTAGCAACTTGATTTAAAGTTTCATGATCATTATAATTTGCTTCCTCTCTAGTTGGTGTAGGCATCACGGGAACGGATTTCTTTGATGTGCTACTTTCCAATTCAAGAGAAGGTACAATTACCTCATCAAGTTCTACTTTCCTCCCACTCACTTCTTTTGAGAGAAACTCCTTCTCTAGAAAGGTTCCATTCTTGGCAACAAAGATCTTGTCTTCGAATCTGTGGTAGAAGGTGTACCCAATCGTTTCCTTAGGGTATCCTATGAAGACGCACTTCTCCAATTTGGGTTCGAGCTTATCAGGCTGAAGCCTTTTGACATAAGTGTCGCAACCCCAAACTTTAAGAAACGACATCTTAGGTTTCTTGCCAAACCACAGTTCATACGGTGTCGTCTCAACGGATTTAGATGGTGCCCTATTTAACGTGAATGCGGTTGTCTCTAATGCATAACCCCAAAATGATAGTGGTAAATCGGTAAGAGACGTCATAGATCGCACCATATCTAATAAAGTACGGTTACGACATTCAGACACACCATTACGCTGTGGTGTTCCAGGTGGCGTGAGTTGTGAAACAATTCCACATTGTTTTAAATGAAGGCCAAACTCGAAACTCAAATATTCGCCTCCGCGATCAGATCGTAGAAACTTTATTTTCTTGTTACGATGATTCTCCACTTCACTCTGAAATTCTTTGAACTTTTCAAATGTTTCAGACTTGTGTTTCATCAAGTAGATATACCCATACCTACTCAAATCATCTGTGAATGTCGGAAAATAATGATACCCGCCGCGTGCCTCAACACTCATCGGACCGCATACATCGGTATGTATTATTTCCAATAAGTCATTAGCTCGCTCCATTGTTCCGGAGAACGGAGTTTTAGTCATCTTGCCCATGAGGCATGGTTCGCAAGTATCAAATGATTCATAATCAAGTGATTCCAAAAGTCCATCTGTATGGAGTTTCTTCACGTGCTTTACACCAATATGACCTAAACGGCAGTGCCACAAGTATGTTGCACTATCATTATCAACTTTGTATGTTTTGGCATCAATATTATGTATATGTGTATCACTACGATCGAGATTCAACAAGAATAGACCAATCATCAAGGGTGCATGACCATAAAAGATATTACTCATATAAATAGAACAACCATTATTCTCTGATTTAAATGAATAACCGTCTCGCAATAAACAAGATCCAGATATAATGTTCATGCTCAACGCGGGCACCAAATAACAATTATTCAGGTCTAAAAATAACCCCGAAGGTAGATGTAGAGGTAGCGTGCCGACGGCGATCACATCGACCTTGGAACCATTTCCGACGTGCATCGTCACCTCGTCCTTAGCCAATCTTCGTTTATTCCACAGCTCCTGTTTCGAGTTACAAATATGAGCAACCAAACCGTATCAAATACCCAGGCGCTGCTACGAGCATTAGTAAGGTACACATCAATAACATGTATATCAAATATACCTTTGTTCACTTTGCCATCCTTCTTATCCGCCAAGTATTTGGGGCAGTTCCACTTCCAGTGACCATTCCCTTTGCAGTAGAAGCACTCAGTTTCAGGCTTGGGTCCAGCTTTGGGCTTCTTCCCGGGAGTGGCAACTTGCTTGCCATTCTTCTTGAAGTTCCGTTTCTTTCCCTTGCCCTTTTTCTTGAAACTAGTGGTCTTGTTAACCATCAACACTTGATGCTCCTTCTTGATTTCTACCTCCGCGGCCTTAAGCATTGCAAAGAGCTCAGGAATCATTTTATTCATCCCTTGCATATTATAGTTCATCACGAAGCCTTTGTAGCTTGGTGGCAGTGATTGAAGAACTCTGTCAATAACACTATCAGCTGGAAGATCAACTCCCAGCTGAGTCAAGTGGTTATGATACCCAGACATTTTGAGTATGTGTTCACTGACAGAACTGTTCTCCTCCATCTTACAGCTATAGAACTTGTTGGAGACTTCATATCTCTCAACCCGGGCATTTGCTTGAAATATTAACTTCAACTCTTGGAACATCTCATATGCTGCATGACGTTTAATACGTCTTTGAAGTCCCGGTTCTAAGCCGTAAAGCATGGCACACTGAACTATCGAGTAGTCATCAGATCGAGCATGCCAGACGTTCATAACATCTGCTTCAGCTCCTGCAGCAGGCCTGTCACCTAGCGGTGCATCAAGGACATAATTCTTCTGTGCAGCAATGAGGATAATCCTCAAGTTACGGACCCAGTCCGTGTAGTTGGTACCATCATCTTTCGACTTAGCTTTCTCTAGGAATGCATTAAAATTCAGGGGAACGGTAGCTCAGGCCATTGATCTACAACATAGATATGCAAAACTATAAGACTAAGTTCATGATAAATTAAGTTCAATTAATCAAATTACTAATGAACTCCCATTTAAATAAACATCCCTCAAGTTATCTAAGTGATACATGATCCAAATCAACTAACCCATGTCCGATCATCATGTGAGATGGGGTAGTCATCAATGGTGAACATCTCTATGTTGATCATATCTACTATATGATTCACGTTCGACCTTTCGGTCTCCAGTGTTCCGAGACCATGTATGTACATGCTAGGCTCGTCAATTTTAACCCAAGTATTCTGCATGTGTAAAACCATCTTACACCCGTTGTATGTGAACGTAGAGTCTATCACACCCGATCATCACGTGGTGCTTCGAAACGACGAACTTTGGCAACGGTGCATACTCGGGGAGAACACTTTTATCTTGAAATTTAGTGAAGGGATCATCTTATAATGCTACCGCCGTTCTAAGCAAAATAAGATGCATAAAGGATAAACATCACATGCAATCAAAATAAGATGCATAAAGGATAAACATCGTCATGATTTCCATCGTCACCGGATCGACACCTTGATCTCCGTCGTTGCGTCGGGGTCGTCTCGCCAACTATTGCTTCTACAACTATCGCTAATGCATAGTGATAAAGTAAAGCAATTACATGGCGCTTGCACTTCATACAATAAAGAGACAACCCTAAGGCTCCTGCCGGTTGTCGATATTACAAAACATGATCATCTCATACATCAACACATATCACATCATATCTTGACCATATCACATCACAACATGCCCTGCAAAAACAAGTTAGACGTCCTCTACTTTGTTGTTGCAAGTTTTACGTGACTGCTACGGGCTTCTAGCAAGAACCGTTCTTACCTACGCAAAAACCATAACGGTGTTTCATCAAGTTTCCTGTTTTAACCTTCTTCAAGGACCGACCATAATCAAATTCGATTCAACTAAAGTAGGAGAAACAGACACCCGCCAGCCACCTTTATGCAAAACTAGTTGCATGTCTGTCGGTGGAACCGGTCTCATGTGCGTGGACATGTAAGGTTGGTCCGGGACGCTTCATCCCACAATACCGCCGAATCAAAATAAGACGTTGGTGGTAAGTGATACGTCTCCGTCGTATCTACTTTTCCTAACGCTTTCCCTCTTGTTTTGGACTCTAATTTGCATGATTTGAATGAAACTAACCTGGACTGACGCTGTTTTCAGCAGAACTACCATGGTGTTGTTTTTTGTGCAGAAATAAAAGTCCCCGGATTGGAACGAAACTTTGCGAGGATTTTTTATACAATAAAAGAGAATTTCTGGAGCCAAGAACCACCGAAGGGGGGCACCTGGGTGGGCACAACCCACACCCACCTGGTGGCATCGCAGACTTCAACCCTGACACTATAAAATCACATTTTCGGAGAAAAAATCAGGGAGAAAGAATTATCGTGTTTCGCGAGACGGAGCCACCGCCACCTCCTGTTCTTCATCAGGAGGCCAGATCTGGAGTCCGTTTGGGGCTCCAGAGAGGGGGATCTTCGATCTTCGTCATCACCAACCCTTCTCCATCGCAAATTCCATGATGCTCCCCACCGGGAATGAGTAATTCCTTCGTAGGCTCGCTGGTCGGTGAGGAGTTGGATGAGATTCATCATGTAATCGAGTTAGTTTTGTTAGGGCTTGATCCCTAGTATCCATTATGTTCTGAGATTGATGTTGCTATGACTTTGCCATGCTTAATGCTTGTCACTTTGGGCCCAGTGCCATGATTTCAGATCTGAACCGTTTAAGTTATCACAATTATATCTATGTTCTAGATCCGATCTTGCAAGTTATAGTCACCTACTACGTGTTATGATCCGGCAACCCCGGAGTGACAGAAGTCGGGACACTTCCATGTGATGACCGTAGTTTGAGGAGTTCATGTATTCACTATGTGTTAATGCTTTGTTCTGGTTCTCTATTAAAAGGAGGCCTTAATATCCTTAGTTTCCATATGGACCCCGCTGCCACGGGAGGGTAGGACAAAAGATGTCATGCAAGTTCTTTCCATAAGCACGTATGACTATTTACGGAATACATGCCTACATTATATTTATGAACTAGAGCTAGTGCCGTATCGCCCTAGGTTATGACTGTTATATGATGAATATCATCCAACGAATTCACTGATCCAATGCCTACGAATTTCTCTCATATTGTTCTTGCTAAGTTACTACTGCTATCGTTACTGTTACACTTGCTACAAAATCATTGCTATCACTGTTACTGTTACTATTGCTGTTGCTACTACTATCAAAACTATCATATTACTTTGCTACTGATCACTTTGCTGCAGATAATTAATCTCCAGATGTGGTTGAATTGACAACTCAACTGCTAATACTTGCAAATATTCTTTGGCTCCCCTTGTGTCGAATCAATAAATTTGGGTTGAATACTCTACCCTCGAAAACTGTTGCGATCCCCTATACTTGTAGGTTATCAGTAAGCAGTATGACTATCACCGCCCACAACTCTTTGTGTTCTACTCATGCATATCATCTACGCTTAGACCCGGCTCTGATACCACTGTTGGGAAACGTTGCATGGAAAACAAAAATTTCTACGCACATGCAAGATCTATCCATGGAGATGCATAGCAACGAGAGGGAAGAGTGTGTCTACGTACCCTCGTAGATCGTAAGTGGAAGCGTTTGACAACGCGGTTGATGTAGTCGAACTTCTTCGCGTTCCAACCGATCGAGCACTGAACGTACGGCACCTCCGCGTTCAGCACACGTTCAGCTCAATGACGTCCTCCGCCTTCTTGATCTAGCAAGACGGCGAGGTAGTGGATGAGTTCCGGCAGCACGACGGCGTGGTGATGGTGATGGTGAAGCTATCTCCACAGGGCTTCGCCTAAGCACTACGAAAATATGACCGAGGGTGTAAACGGTTGAGGGGGGCGCCGCACACGGCTAAGACAATGTTGTCTTGTGCTAGGCGCCCCCCACATACATATATAGGTGGGAGGGAGGGAGGAGCAGCCAAGGAGGTGCCCCAAGTAGGCCGAATCCTACTTGGGGTCCTCCGCTAGCCGCGCACCCCCTTCCATTTATAGGTGCGGGGGAAAGGCAGGGGAGGGAGGCACCCCCCTTTCCTTTCTCCCATGAGAGGGGAAGGCAGGAGGGGCTAGCCCTCCCCCCTTTCCTTCCCTAGGGATGGCCGGCCAGGGAGAGGGCGCACCAGCCCCTTGTGGGCTGATCTGTCCCTCCCTTGGCCCATTAAGCCCATATACCTACCGGGTGGTGTCCAGAACCCCTTCCGGTGACCCGATGGCTACCCGGTGCATCCCGAAACTCTTTCAGTGTCCGAATACCATCATCCTATATATCAATCTTTATCTCTTGACCATTTCGAGAATCCTCGTCATGTCCGTGATCTCATCTGGAACTCCGAACAACCTTCGGTCACCAAATCATATAACTCATATAACACTATATCGTCAACGAACATTAAGCGTGCGGACCCTACAGGTTCGAGAACTATGTAGACATGACCGAGACACCTCTCCGGTCAATAACCAATAGCGGAACCTGGATGCCCATATTGGCTCCTACATATTATATGAAGATCTTTATCGGTCGAACCGTTATGACAACATACATAATTCCCTTTGTCCATCGGTATGTTACTTGCCCGAGATTCGATCGTCGGTACCTTCATACCTAGTTCAATCAAGTTACCAGCAAGTCTCTTTACTCGTTCCGTAATACATCATCCTGTAACTAACTCATTAGTCACTTTGCTTGCAAGGCTTCTTATGATGTGTATTACCAAGAGGGCTCAGAGACACCTCTCCGATACTCGGAGTGACAAATCCTAATCTCGATCTATGCCAACTCAACAAACACCTTCGGAGGTACCTGTAGAGCATCTTTATGATCACCCAGTTATGTTGTGATGTTTGATAGCACACAAGGTATTCCTCTGGTATCTGGGAGTTGCATAATCTCATAGTCGGAGGAATATGTATTTGACATGAAGAAAGCAATAGCAATAAACTGAATGATCAATATGCTAAGCTAACAGATGGGTCTTATCCATCACATCATTCTCCTAATGATGTGATCCCGTTATCAAATGACAACACATGTCTATGGTTAGGAAACCTTAACCATCTTTGATCAACGAGCTAGTCTAGTAGACGCTTACTAGGGACACGGTATTTGTTTATGTATTCACACATGTATTTAAGTTTCCGACCAATACAATTCTAGCATGAATAATAAACCTTTATCATGAATAAGAAAATATAAAATAACAACTTTATTATTGCCTCTAGGGCATATTTCCTTCAATATTGCCACCATCTCATGGCATGCATCTCCACCGCATGTTTGTGCGCCTTTTGAGCGTATAATTTTCTGCAATGCAATGCAGAGTACATTTTTTTGAACAATCACCAAGGGGGAGAGGATCCCCACCTGAATGCATTGCTCAAGGTGCCACCATGCAAGTTGTTACAGAGATGTGCTAGAGCGCGATGCAAGGTAATGCCGCCAAGACACAGCGGCAGCCTTCTAAGCATGCTTAGTAAATCTAAAACACCACCAAAGAGTAAAATCTGCTACAATGTTTCTGACACTGAGGGAGGGGGATGGAGATCATTCCAGAAAGTGGCGGTATTCCACGAGTCCCACAGCTTCCAAAGAATGGTGATGGCGACATCCGGGCAAATATTCGCATCAAGACCGGAGGGGGTCTTGACATCCCAAATGTCGAAGATAGTGGAGGCGGCTGAAGGCCGACCATTAGCCAAACTTGGGCGGCAGTAGGACAGGTGATGCGGAGCATCCTACGGTCATCCCCATGTACACTACAACTACTCCCCGAGCCCCAAGTGGACACATGACGAGACCTCAAGCATACGCCATTGGACACGAGGTGAAGCCGCTCCTAAATGCTTTCCCTTTCCATTCATCCGAGACATGGTTGCTACCTAATGCAAAGACACTACATGTGCTCAGGAACCGAGGAGACGACCAGGGAGATGCTCCAAGCATATGACAAGTCCACACGAAAGCAGAGCATGAAGTGCCTCAGGTGGAGTCGCCGCAGAGCTACAGCGGCCGGACATCCGGCAGGAGCCCGGACATTCGGCGCCACCAACCAGAAGAAGACCAGAGAGAGACAGACGCCAGGCGACTCTACAGCGTCCGGACATGCGGTTGACCCCCGGACATCCGGTGCCTGCCTGTAAATCCGGCGCATGCTATCCAGAGAAGGAGACCATCGGCCAGCTACCTGGCCGGACATTCGGCCATCCAGCCCGGACATCCGGTATCCTGTGTCAGGCCGGACATCCGGCGCCTGCTCGCTGCATGGGGCCCAAGCGCCTTGTAACTGCCCCTCTCTTACCCCTACGCCCCGAGGACTACTATATAAGGATCCCTACCTCCTCCTAGCTAGGGTTAGCAAAGTATTAGCTCATTTGAGATAGAGCTTTGCTCATCCACTTACCTCTACTCCATTGGAGACCAAGGCCTCCTCGGAGAAGATCCCCCAAGTGGATTCAAGACCCCCTTGTGGGAAGATCCCCTAGTGGATTCAAGACCCCTTTCCTCACGGATTGGGATAAACTAGCTACCGTGTATCATCCTTTGTTGGATTTGGACCTTTGTATCTCTCTTTGTGTATGTGGATCTAGCACATGTGTGATTGGATCGAGTCTATATGAGTGTTTCCTCTCGTTTTCCCTCTCGTGTTCTTCGCGTTCTTCGTAGGATCTGCTCCAATCGTGAAAGATCGGCCTCACCCCGTATCATTTTGGTATCATGAGCCATGGTTGATCACGAATTTGGAGTCCCTACCCCCGTTTTCTAGCCTAATTTTGCTTTGATTTCGTTCTAATTTTGAAAATCCCCACCAAAAATAGCCCCACAATTTTTTCGTCATTTGTTGGTTTGATGAGATTTTGTTGAATTTGATCCTTGGATTTGATGTGTTACTCGTTGATCTAGCATCCCCCATCTTTTCCCCACTTTCCATCCATGAAATCTCCTCAATTTTTCCTTTGGAATCACGAAATTCTGCCCCCAAATCAAAAATTTCCGCCCCATACGAGATCTGGAATCGTCGGGCCGGACATCCGGGTCCCCGGCCGGACATCCGTCACCTGGAGAGCAAAATCGGTCAAGTTTCTGGACACAGGCCCCTGGATTTCTGGCCTAGCCCCCAGATGTCCGACCCCTGGAAATTTTAGCCTCCCGTGTTTCACCGTTTTGATCATAACTTTCACATCCCGAGTCCGATTTTTGCATTCTTTAGCTCATTGGATAGATATTGACATCCACCATCCATCTAGATAGGTTCCAACACCATTTGACTCCATCAAATTTTTGGAACTTTGGCATCTTTGCCTAGGCTCTCCACCATATCTTCCGCATTACCACCACAGACTTCTGCAACCTAACCCATGTTGTTCCCCATTGCATTTGTGGTTGCTTGAGTTGTGATTTTAGTCTCCTAAGGTGTTTCGGCTACTTAGGGACGGTTACTTCTTCATCAACCACCACCACCACTTCTGCATTACAAACTCCGAAACCACCACCGCATTTCGCTACCACCTACATTTGCCGTTTGAGATTTTGAGTTCGCGGTTTTTCCGTTTTCTAAGGTGTTTTGTCTACTTAGGAACGGTTCTACATCAAGAGCACTGCCTCTCATCATCGCCACAGACTCGACATCAACAACGACCACCTCACCATTTTGACACCACCACCGTAAGCAAGGACGGTAACCTCACCAACACCATTGTACATTATCCTTGCCATTGCATTGTTAACCCCGAGCCCATTTTGCGTCACTTTCCTATCGAGACTAGCCATTGAGTATTGCCGGACAACGTTACTTGTGCACTTTAGTGATCATAGATTCCGCACCTTCCATTGCATACATACCTCATCTTGGTATCATATTATCATCGCTTGCGTCACAAGATTGTTCCCACATATACATCATTGCTACCTTGGTTCAAAAAGTTTGCATAAGTGGCCAAAAAAGAGAGAGAGAGAAAGAATAAGCTTTTAATCAAAGAGGAAACAAAGAGCTTGTAAGCAATAGCCATAGCATTGCCACATTGCATATCATATACCATCATTGATCATCTTGGATCATCGTGTGCGAAACATCGGGAATCATACATATATAGCATACTTGGGATAGAAGTCGTTACGTTTTGCCTAATAGGTTTTGTGCGCAAGTATCGTATCCGCCTATTGAGCAATCGTGCTAGCATCTCTCTAGTGTTGTGCAACAAGAGCATTTTCCGTGGATTCCACATTTTGAGCTCGTTCCTTGGTTGCACGACCCCCTTTATCTATCTGTGTGTGTGTGTTTCCATGTGCCATTCATTGCTATTGGTCTACTTGTTTCACTTGCGAATTTGTGAATCTCTTTCAACATTATTGACTCTTGCTAACAATTGCGTCAAATTTTTGTGCCACTATCCTCACCAAGCTCCACCAAAAGCTTTACTTGTGTAGGTGTGAGAATTGACAAGTGATACATCTCCAACGTATCTATAATTTATGAAGTATTCATGTTGTTATATTATCATTCTTGGATGTTTTACAATCATTTTATAGCAACTTTATATCATTTTTTGGGATTAACCTATTGACATAGTGCCCAGTGCCAGTTGTTGTTTTTTTGCTTGTTTTTTACTTCGCAGGAAATCAATATCAAACGGAGTCCAAACGCAGTGAAAATTTTTGGAGAATTTTTTTAGACCAGAAGACCCAGGATGGGCTAAAAAGTACCCGAGGGGAGGCCCGAGGTGGGCACAACCCACCTGGGCGCGCCCAGGGGGGTTGTGCCCCCCTCGGTGACCTCCTACACCACCTCTTCGCCCTATAAATTGCCAAATATTCCAAAAACCCTCGGGGTAACCCTAGATCAGAAGTTCCGCGGCCGCAAGCCTCTGTAGCCACGAAAAACCAATCTAGACCCCATTCGGGCACTCCGCCGGAGGGGAAAATCATCACCGGTGGCCATCTTCATCATCCCGGCGGCCACCATGATGAGGAGGGAGTAGTCCACTGATGTTTGCTTGAACTACGTCGGTATTTCCCCAAAGAGGAAGGGATGATGCAGCACAGCAACGGTAGGTATTTTCCTCAGTGATGAGACCAAGGTTATCGAACCAGTAGGAGAACCACGCAACACCACGTAAACAGCTCCTGCACACAAAGAACAAATACTTGCAACCCGACGTAAGAGAGGGGTTGTCAATCCCTCATGGGTAAAAAGATAGGTAAAATTGTAGTAGATTGGATAAATAGATCTCACGGGAACGCGAGATAGAATAAATAAATAAAAATGGCAGCACGGTATTTTTGTATTTTTGGATTAATAGATCTGAAAATAAAAGCAAATAAAAATAGATCGCGAAGGCAAATAGCAAATAGCTCTGAAAATATATGATGAGAAAATAGACCCGGGGGCCGTAGGTTTCACCAGTGGCTTCTCTCGAGAAAAATAGCATATGGTGGGTAAAGAAATTACTGTTGGGCAATTGATAGAACTTCAAATAATCATGACGATATCCAGGCAATGATCATTATATAGGCATCACGTCCAAGATTAGTATGCCGACTCCTGCCTGCATCTACTACTATTACTCCGCACATCGACCGCTATCCAGCATGCATCTAGTGTATTAAGTTCATGGAGAAACGGAGTAATGCAATAAGAACGATGACATGATGTAGACAAGATCTATTTATGTAGAAATAGACCCCATCTTGTTATCCTTAATAGCAACGATACATACATGTTGGTTCCCCTTCTGTCACTGGGATCAAGCACCGTAAGATCGAACCCATCACAAAGCACTTCTTCCCATTGCAAGATAAATAGATCAAGTTGGCCAAACAAAACCCAAATATTGGAGAAGAAATACGAGGCTATAAGTAATCATGCATATAAGAGATAAAAAAGACTCAAATAACTTTCATGGATAAAAACATAGATCTGATCATAAACTCAAAGTTCATCGGATCCCAACAAACACACCACAAAAAAGAGTTACATCAAATAGATCTCTGAGAGACCGTTGTATTGAGAATCAAAAGAGAGAGAGGAAGCCATCTAGCTACTAACTACGGACCCGTAGGTCTACAATGAACTACTCACCCATCATCGGAGAGGCACCAATGAGGATGATGAACCCCTCCGTGATGGTGTCTAGATTGGATCTGTGGTTTCTGGAACTTGCAGCGGCTGGAATTGATTTTCGTCGACTCCCCTAGGGTTTCTAGAATATTGGGGTATTTATAGAGCAAAGAGGCGGTGTAGGAGGTCATCGAAGTGGGCACAACCCATCAGGGCGCACCTGGGGGCCCAGGCACGCCCTGGTGTCTTGTGCTCACCTCAGGCCCCCTCTTCGGTACTTCTTTGGCCTACTGGATGTCTTCTGGTCCAAAAAAAATCTCCAAAAAGTTTCGCTACGTTTGGACTCCGTTTGGTATTGATTTCCTGCGAAGTAAAAAACAAGCAGAAAATATCAACTGGCACTGGACACTATGTCAATAGGTTAGTCCCAAAAAAATGATATAAAGTTGCTATAAAATGATTATAAAACATCCAAGAATGATAATATAACAGCATGGAACAATCAATAATTATAGATACGTTGGAGACGTATCATCCACCCTCGGGGCTGAGGGTTTGTACCAGTAGCTATGTGTTGATTCTCTCTCTCTCGTGTTCTTGAGATGTCATGATCTTGATGTATCGCGGGCTTTGTTAATATAGTTGGATCATATGGTGTTTTCCCCTCTCTATCTTGTTGTCAATTGAGTTTTCCATTTGAGATTTCGTTTTATCGGATTGAATACTTTTATGGATTTGAGAGCACTTGATGTATGTCTTGCTATGAATGCCCATGGTGACAATGGGGTATCATATTGATTAACTTGATATGTGGTTTGGCACTCTACTCGCAGATTGCCGAGGTGACATTGGGGTAATCTATGCATAGGGGTTGATGCATGTTCTCGTCTTTGTTTCTCCGGTAGAAATATTGGGGCACTCTTTGAGGTTCTTTGTGTTGGATTGAGTATTATGAATCTAAAATTGTTTGATGCACATCGCATAATTAACTCACGGATACTCGCGGTGACATTGGAGTATCTAGGTGACATTAGAGTTGGTTGATGTGTATCATATGGTGTTATTTTAGTACGAACTCTTGGTTAGATCGATCGGAAAGAATAGCTTGGTGTTATTTTAGTACAAACTCTAGGATAGATTGATCGGAAAGAATAGCTTTGAGGTGGTTTCGTACCCTACAAACAATTTCTTCTTATGTTCTCCGCTAGATAAGAACTTTGGAGTGATTCTTCATCGCACGTTGAGGGATTGTTATATGATCCAATTATATTAGCATTGTTGAGAGATTGCACTAGCGAAAGTATGAACCCTAGGCCTCATTTTCAAGCATTGCAATACCGTTTGTGCTCCGTTTTATCAATTGCTACCTTGCTGTTTTTTAATTGTTACTATTACAAAAATCAATATCTACTATCATTACTATGCTTGTATCACCATCTCTTCGCCGAACTAGTGCACCTATACAAATTACCATTGTATTTGGTATGTTGGGGACATAAGAGACTTTTTGTTATTTGGTTGCAGGGTTGTTTGAGAGAGACCATCTTCATCCTACGCCTCCCACAGATTGATAAACCTTCGGTCATCCACTTGAAGGAAAATTGCTACTGTCCTACAAAACTCTGCGCTTGGAGGCCCAACACGAGTCTACAAGAACAAGTTGTGTAGTAGACATCAACAAGATCCGGTACCAATTGTGCTATTTCCATAATACAACATTGGGTGATCATTGATCCATCTTCAACATTGGATAAAGTACATTGGTCTAGTTCTTTCCTTTCTTCCACTCACATTTCTTTGAGCGTGATGGATAGGCAATGCACATCATCTTTGGTCTGCGACGACAACGATGATGCGAACAACTACGTCATCAAAACTCCACACTTCGGCCTACAACGGGCAATGCAAGGCATTGAGCGACTCGCCATCGACATACGTCACTCCAAACCAAGGAAAAGGGACTACATCGACACCAAGTTGGACGAGCTAAAGGATCAACTACGAGACATGGTGGCCAACTACAAGTCTTCTTCCCCTTCATCATCTTCAAGGCGGCGACTCTCAAGTAGCACATCTTTGAAGTGTCCATCCGAGGCAAGTGCAATTCGTGATCCACGTCGTCATGAAGGGCAAGTCACATTCAACCAACACGTGCGCGACGAAGAAGCACACCTTCGAGCTCAAGCATGGCAATGACACCATCAACATGAAGATGCTCGAGACGCGCAAACCTACAAGTCCCAACAAGCTCTACATCAAGCTATGACCAACCTTCGTGAGCACAAGAGAAGACCGCGAGACAAGCACCACCAAGAGGAAGCTACGGCTACCACCACCACTTCAGCATCTTCGCTTTTGGACGTACGACATCTTCGCCTACTTCCCACGAGTACACCTACATCGACATCATCAAGTCCAAGGCGACCACCTACAAGCGAGGCTGACACTTCCATCTTCGGAAGCCCCTCAAGGAAGCTGGCCGAGCATGGGAAATTCCCGTCGGTCATGGAGACGAGCTACGAGGTGCCACATCATATGGGCCTCCTACAACATGACGGCGACAAGACGGTCGAGCAAGGGCCATCCCCTTTGACCACGGCGACGCGCACGAACCTCTTCGACAACGCGAAGACGATGCCCCAATGGGACTCATACTCCGAGTCAAGCTACGAGACCGCACATGAGACCCTCTCTTTGGTCCCGGAGGAGAGTGATGATTTGCCACTTCCTACGGCACCCATCTTTGGAGGGGTTATGGATGAGGAGGTTGATCATGGGACTATCCCTTCAACCAAGGCAGTGATAGGAGTTGAACATGGAGACATTTGCACCTACGTCTCTTCGACACCCACATATGACGAGATGCCCCAATTGCCATGTGAGGAGAGCCACCACCCAATGAGTGAGATGAGTGACTCCACCATATATGACATTGAGTGCATTTCCTATGAGAGGATGAGTGTGATCATGCTACTTCTTGAGCTTGCGTTGGTTTTTCCCTTGAAGAGGAAATGGTGATGCAGCAAAGTAGAGATAAGTATTTCCCTCAGTTAAGAACCAAGGTATCAATCCAGTAGGAGGAACACACAAGTCACCAATGACTGCACCTACACAAACAAACAAATACTTGCACCCAACGTGATAAAGGGGTTGTCAATCCCTTCACGGTTACTTGCAAGGATGAGATCTGATAGTGATAGATAAAAAAGACAAATAAAAGTGCAAAATAAGATAAATGTAAATAAATTGCAGCAAGGTATTTTTGTGTTTTTGGTTTTATAGATCTGAAAATGATATGATAAAAGATAGACCCGGGGGCCATAGTTTTCACTAGAGGCTTCTCTCTTGAAAGAAAGCATACGGTGGGTAAACAAATTACTGTTGAGTAATTGATAGAAAAGCGAATAATTATGACAATATCCAAGGCAATGATCATGTATATAGGCATCACGTCCGTGACAAGTAGGCCGACTCCTGCCTGCATCTGCTACTATTACTCCACACATCGACCGCTATCCAGCATGCATCTAGTGTATTAAGTTAACAAGAACGGAGTAACGCCTTAAGCAAGATGACATGATGTAGAGGGATAGATCCAATCAATATGAACAAACCCCATCTTTTTATCCTTAGTGGCAACAATACAAATACGTGTCATGTCCCCTTCTGTCACTAGGAATAAGCACCGCAAGATTGAACCCACTACAAAGCACCCCTCCCATTGCAAGAAAAATCAATCTAGTTAGCCAAACCAAATTAATAGATCGGAAGGAAATACAAAGCTATCTTAATCATGCATAAAAGAGTTCAGAGAAGACTCAAATAATATTCATAGATAATCTGATCATAAACCACAATTCATCGGATCTCAACAAACACACCGCAAAAGAAGATTACATCGAATCGATCTCCAAGAACATCGAGGAGAACATTGTATTGAAGATCAAAGAGAGAGAAGAAGCCATCTAGCTACTAGCTATGGACCCGTAAGTCTGTGTTAAACAACTCACACATCATCGGAAGGGCAACAAGGTTGATATAGAAGCCCTCCATGATCGAATCCCCCTCCGGCGGAGTACCGGAAAAGGTCCCCCGATGGGATCTCATGAAGACAGAAACTTGCGGCGGCGGAAAAGTATTTTTGGTGTACCCTCTGGTCTACGAGGAATATTTGGGTATTTATAGAAGAAGAATTAGGGCTAGAGGTGCCACAGGGGGCCCACAAGCTTGGGGTGCGCCCCCTAGGGCGCGCCCTCCGAGCTTGTGGCCACCTCGTGACTCTTCTGGCCTCCTCCCAAAGCTTCCAGTGTGTCTTGTGGTCCAAGAAAAATCGTCAAAAAGTTTCATTCCGTTTGGTATTGATTTTCTGTAAAGACAAAACAAGGAAAAAACAGCAATTGGCACTGGGCACTAGGTTAATATGTTAGTCCCAAAAATGATATAAAATAGCATCATAATGCATATAAAACATCCAAGATTGATAATATAATAGCATGGAACAATAAAAAAATTATAGATACTTTTGGAGACGTATCAAGCATCCCCAAGCTTAATTCCTGCTCGTCCTCGAGTAGGTAAATGATAAAAATAGAATTTTTGATGTGGAATGCTACCTAACATGTTTATCATGTAATCTTTTTTCATGTGGCATGAATATTCAGATCCATAAGATTCAAAACAAAAGTTTAATATTGACATAAAAACAATAATACTTCAAGCATACTAAAAAGAAATCATGCCTTCTCAAAATATCATGGCTAAAGAAAGTTATCCCTACAAAATCATATAATCTTGTCATGCTCTATCTTCTTAACACAAAGTATTTATCATGCACAACCCCGATGACAAGACAAGCAATTGATTCATACTTTTAACGCGCTTCAGCTTTTTCAACTCTCACGCAATACATGAGCGTGAGCCATGGATATAGCACTATAGGTGGAATAGAGTATGGTGATAGAGATAGTATGGAGAAGACAACAAGGAAGAAAGTCTCACATCGACGCGGCTAATCAACGGGCTATGGAGATGCCCATCAATTGATGTCAATGCGAGGAGTAGGGATTGCCATGGAACGGATGCACTGTAATGCCTGGATAGTTAAGCTATAGTAACCCTCTACTAATGATGCCACGTCATCACTTTTTACTGTTACTAAGTACCACGTTGATTCAAACCAATTCAAATTTCAAATTCAAAATTAAGTCAAACAATTAAAGTTTTCAAAAGCCAAAACTAAAATGTTCTAAATGTGTCAACTAAATCATGGGTAATTAGGGTGGAGAAACCACATTTTTGTAAAGTGTTCGAGTGCTCTTAAATAAATAAAACCGTGGCCAAAACAATAAATTAAATGCTTTTTAAATTATAAAAATATTAAACTATTTTATTTAAACCTCAAACTAAATGTGGCAGTGGCCTAATCTTATTAAACTAAATTAGGTGCAGTTTTATACTTTATAAAACTATTTTTGGTAGTTAAAAGAATTAGAAACAGAAGTTTTAAGAAAAGGGAAAACTAAACAAAAGAAAAAGAGGAAATGAGAGAGAGCCCCCTGTTCCCTGGACCCTAGCCCAATCGAGCTGGCCAAGCCCAACCCCCACACCCGCGGTCGATCCCCTCCTCTCACTGCTCCTCCGACCGGGCGCCTGGGCGCGCTCCCGCCCGACCACCTCGCCGGCGAACTCCCCCCGGCGTTTAAGATCGCCACGGCCCTCACATCCTTGATCCCCTCTCCCACTTGGCCCCCACTCGCTCGCTCTCTCTCCCCTCACCTCACCACCGCTCCCCTCCTCCAGATCCGCCTGCTGCCGACCACACTACCTCCATGGCCTCATCGCCGTAAACAACGCGGCCACCGACCTCCTCTCGCCGTTCCGAAGAGTCCGGCAGCTTCCCTGTGGTCGTCTTCATCGACCTCGCCGTCGGACCAAACCGTAGGAGCCCCACCGACGTCGCCCCCAACCTCTTCTGCTCCGGCGCCGTCCGCCTCTGCCGCCATCGATTCGGTCACCTGCGACCATCGCCGGCCTCCCCGGGCCTTCTTTACGTTCGCGGTGAGCCTCCTCCTCCGCCCCAGCTTTTCCACTTCCTTCCCTTGCCGTAGGTCGCCGTGGCCGGTGCTCCACTCGCCGCCCCCATGTCCGCGCTCGCCACGTTCCCCGGCCGCGCCCTGCCTTGTTTGGCCACGCACGGCCGTGACCAGCACGCACCCACACCCGCACGCGCACGCGCCCCTGCTCGCTCCCGCCCAGCGCTGTCACTCGCCGCCGCCCGTACACACGCGCTCGGCGCGGCCTCGCTGACCGAAGCTCTGGCTTTCGCTCCGGTTGCCGCTGCTGTCGCTATCGACCACTTCCGGCCACGCTACCGACCACTTCCGGCCATGCTACCGCCACCGCTGGACGCGTCGCGCTGCGGTCGTCCAGAGAGCCCATCCATGCGTCCTGGGGTCGCCTGTACCGCGTTCCCGACGCAGCTCCGCCGCCACTGCCGCTCGTCCGTTGCCGTAGCCGTCGCTCCGGCCACCCCCACACCCACTGACCCCTCTCCTTGATTCGCACCGTCGCCCTCTCCCTGTAGTCGCTCTCGGCTGACCAAATGGTCGCCGGAGCCACAAGTCCGGCGAGCCCCCGTCGCCTCTTTACGCCACCATCGGCGCTCGCTAGTTAAAACCAGCGGGTGGGCCCGGCCTAGTTAATTAGGCACTAACCTAACCCCCCACCTAATATCTCACTAACTAGTGGGCCCTTTTTGATAAACTAGCTAATTAAAGCTGCTGTTAATTAAACATCCTATGACACCTGGGCCCCATCCCCTGTTTGACTGGTCAATGTTGACCTTTGACATGCTGACTATGCATGTTGACTCAGCTTCCGGACCCCACCCGTCATACTCAGTAGCTAGCTACTACTAGGTATAAAAGAATATTCCACTGTTTAAATTCGAATTAATTTAAATCAAAAAATTCCAGAATGTTATTAAAACTTTAAAAAATCATAGAAAAATAACCGTAACTCCGATGAAAATAATTTATATATAAAAATGATCAGAAAAATATGACGAATCCGAGTACGACATCCACATACTGGTCACAAGCCCCTAGTACTGCAAACATGGAACCATCCCCTTCGATTCATCTGCCCGAAAATGCCAAACGCTGGGAAAACATTCTCGGATGTTTTCCCTCTTCACCTGTATCGCGTACCACTGCGATAGATCATCCCTAACACCGCGTATTGCCATGTTATGCTTTGTGATGCTATGTTTGATTTATATTTATTGTTTCTTCCCCCTCTTCTCTCCGGTAGACACCGAGACTGACACCGTTGCCGATACCCCTATGATCGACTACATCGACGATGACCTCTCCTTCTCGCCAGAGCAACCAGGCAAGCAAACCCCCCTTGGTCATTCCGATATCGCCCATTCCATTCTCTCTCATGCTTGCATTAGATTTTGCTACTGTACTTGATTGCTCCTATTCTGATGCATAGCCTGCTTTTGTAACCTGCTCTTGTACCTTGCCTGCTTATCCTAAACTGCTTAGTATAGGTTGGCTAGTGATCCATCAGTGGCCCCTCACCTTGTCCTTGTTGCCCCCGTTGTTTACCAGGTGACTCAATCAATGTGATCGACGTCCAGGGCCCGACACATCACATCACACCCCCTTTAGTTGTATGACTCTGCATGGTTACTATCGAGTGCCGAGGGTGATACCTCGTATAGCACTTCTGATGTTAACTCTGTAGTGAAGCTAATCGGTCGTGGTCATCGAGGGTGATTCCTCCTTCACCACTCTCGATACGACTTTGTCATGCAACACCTCAAGCGTGAACCTCGAGGGTGATTCCTCCTAGTTCACCTTGACGATTACATCAGGTGGATTCCATCGAGGGTGATTCCTCGGATTCCCCCTTGGTGTTTTGGACACACGGTTACTTTGACTTTACCACAGAACCATGTTACTGAAGTCGGGTTGGCCCTGAGGGGTACCCGCGATTTGATGTGTAGTCGGGTTGACCTGGAGGGTACCCACAAGATTTCTACGTGGCACGGCCGGGCATTCCGGGCCCTTGCCGTAAGTCCACGAGACGGGGTGACGGGGTCACATATCGTGAGTCTCTGCTCGTTACCGCGTGCTCCCAAGCCACTAACGAGATTGGGTATTTGATCTGAGTCGGCCACTGGCCTATACGCACTAACCACCATGCGGGACAAGATATGGGCAACTGGCATTGTAGTATCAGCCGAAGCTTTCCAGACGTCAGCGACTGAGCGGCGCACGCCGAGTTGGACCACGTAGAGCACCCTTCTTTGTAATGGAGGCTGCCAGGTCTGCTCACCGGCCGCCCACGCAACATGCAGGTCTGCAACGGGCGATGGGCCCAAGACCCCTGCACGCATAGGATTTAGAACGGCATGCTGACCTCTCTGTAGGGCCTAGGTAGGGCTGCGACGTGTTGATCTTCCGAGGCCGGGCATGACCCAGGAAAGTGTGTCCGGCCAGAGTGGTCGAGCATGTTGGGTAATGTGGTGCACCCCTGCAGGGAAGTTAATCTATTCGAATAGCCGTGTCCACGATAACAGGACGACCCGGAGTTGTATTCTGATCTTTACAACTAGAACTGGATACTGAGATGTGGAATGGATATGATGGCTCCGGGATTGCTTTCTCGTAGGGAGTCGAGAAAGGATCTCTGGGCGTTAATGCTACAACATGCTTGCTAATTATAAAATGCTATTCTATACACTTCTAAATGCTGCAAGATGGTGGCTTCGAGAAGATGCTAGTCTTCGATAGGCTAGGCTTTCCCCTCTATTCTGGCATTCTGCAGTATAGTCCACATATACAGCCCTTCCCTTTGATACCAGTGCATATGTAATGTAGATCCTTTCTTGCGAGTACTTTGGATGAGTACTCACGGTTGCTTTGCTCCCCTTTTTTCTACCTCTTTCCATTCTTCTCGGTTGCTGCGACCAGATGATGGATCCCAGGAGCCAGACGCTATCGTTGACGACTACTACTACCCCGAGGGTGCCTACTACTACGTGGAGACCGCCGATGACCAGGAGTAGTTAGGAGGCTCCCAGGCAGGAGGCCTTGCCTTTTCGATCCATGTTGCTGTTTGTGCTAGCCTTCTTAAGGCAAACTTGTCTAACTTATGTCTGTACTCAGATATTGTTGCTTCCGCTGACTCGTTTGTATTCGAGCCCTCGAGGCCCCTGGCTTGTAATATAAAGCTTGTATTATTTTAATTTGTGTCTAGAGTTGTGTTGTGATATCTTCCCGCAAGTCCCTGATCTTGATCGTACACATTTGCGTGTATGATTAGTGTACGATTGAATCGGGGGCGTCACATGCACTAAGAGCTATAAGTGTATGAAAGCTCAAAAGAAAACTAAGAGGGTGTGCATCCAACTTGCTTGCTCATGAAGACCTAGGGCATTTGAGGAAGCCCATCATTGGAATATACAAGCCAAGTTCTATAATGAAAATTTCCCACTAGTAATATATGAAAGTGACAAAATAGGAAACTCTCTATCATGAAGAACATGGTGCTACTTTGAAGCACAAGTGTGGAAAAAGGATAGTAACATTGTCCCTTCTCTCTTTTTCTCTCATTTTTTTCTTTTTTTGTCGGGCTCTTTTGGCCTCTCTTTTTTATATTTTTCGTCCGGAGTCTCATCCCGACTTGTGGGGGAATCATAGTCTCCATCATACTTTCCTCACATGGGACAATGCTCTAATAATGATGATAATCACACTTATATTTACTTACAACTCAAGAATTACAACTCGATACTAGAACAAAAATATGACTCTATATTATTGCCTCCGACGGTGTACCGGGATGTGCAATGATCCAGCGTGACATGTAAAAAAAGATGAACGGTGGCCAAGCCACAAATACTATGCCAACTATATGATCATGCAAAGCAATATGACAATGATGATATGTGTCATAATAAAATGGAACGGTGGAAGTTGCATGGCAATATATCTCGGAATGGCTATGGAAATGCCATAATAGGTAGGTATGATGGCTGTTTTGAGGAAGATATAAGGAGGCTTATATGTGAAAGTGCGTATCATATCACAAGGTTTGGATGCACCGGAAAAGTTTGCACCACAACTCAAGGTGAGTAAGGGTAATGCACGGTATCGAAGATGCTAGCAAAATGCGGAAAGGTGAGAGTGCGTATAATCCATGGACTCAACATTAGTCATAAAGAACTCACATACTTGTTGCAAAAGTTTATTAGCCCTCGAAGCAAAGTACTACTATGCATGCTCCTAGGGGGATAGATTGTTAGGAAAAGACCATCGCTCATCTCCGATCGCCACTCATAAGGAAGATAATCAATAATAAATCATGCTCCAATTTCATAGCATAACGAGAGACCATACATGCATGCTTCGGGAATCACAAACCTTAACACAAATATTTCTACTAAACCATGATTAGTCACTAGCATGACTCTAATATCACCATCTTTATATCTCAAAACAAATGCAAGGAATCGAACTTCTCATATATTCAATGATCTTCATGAAAGTTTTTATTATATCCCTCTTGAATACCCATCATATCAGGACTAAATTCATAACCTAAGCAAATTGCCATACTATTTATAAGACTCTCAAAATAATATAAGTGAAGCATGAGAGTTCATCAATTTCTTAAAAATATAACCACCGCCATGCTCTAAAGTTTTTTAAGTGAAGCACTAGAGCAACTACCTAGCTCATAAGATATAAGTGAAGCACATAGAGTATTCTAATAAATTCACGATTAATGCGTGTCCCTCTCAAAAGGTGTGTCCAGCAAGGATGATTGTGGCAAACAAAAAAGCAAATAAAGCAAAGACTCATATAATACAAGACGTTCCAAGCAAAACACATATCATGTGGTGAATAAAAATATAGCCTCAAATAATTTACCGATGGATTGTAGACAAACGAGGGGATGCCATCCGGGGCATCCCCAAGCTTAGATGCTTGGTTGTCCTTGAATATTACCTTGGGGTGACATGGGCATCCCCAAGCTTAGGATCTTTCCACTCCTTATTCCTAGGCCATCGAAATTTCACCCAAAACTTGAAAACTTCACAACACAAAACTCAACAAAAAACTCATGAGATCCGTTAGTATAATAAAACAAATCACCACCTTTAAGTATTGTTGTAAACTCATTCCAATTTTATATTGGCCTTATATCTACTGTTTTCTAACTTCTCCATGGTTCATACCCCCTGATACTATCCATAGATTCATCAAAATAAGCAAACAACGCTTAGAAAACAGAATCTGTCAAAAAAAAAAACAGAACAGTCTGTAGTAATCTGGACTGTATCCAAACTTCTGTAAATCCAAAAATTCTGAAAAATTAGTACAAAGTATGCAATTTGTATATCAATATTATGTGAAAAGTTCAGATCAAAAGAATGTTTCTGTGAATTTTTAAAATTCCAGAATTGAGTGCAAAAGTTTCTGTTTTTCAGCAAAATCAAATCAACTATCACACAAGATCATCCCGAAGGTCTTACTTGGCACAAAAACTAATTAAAATACTAAAAAATAATAATAACAGAAGTATAATTTCATATTTATTCAAAAACAGAAGAAAAGGCAAAAACATAAAATAATATTAGGTTGCCTCCCAACAAGCGCTATTGTTTTACACTCCTAGCTAGGCATATTGCATAGATGTAGGTATTGCTATCTTTGGTATTCAATCCATAAGTGGCCCTCATAATAGATTCATATGGAAACTTAATTTTATTTCTTGGAAAGTGATCCATGCACTTCCTTAATGAAAATTGAAATCTAATGTTTCCTTCTTTCATATTAATAATTGCACCAATAGTTCTAAGGAAAGGTCTACCAAGAATTATGGGGCATGTAGGATTGCAATCAATATCAAGCACAATAAAATCTCCGGGCACATAATTCCTATTTGCAATAATAAGAACATCATTAATCCTTCCCATAGGTTTCTTAATAGTGGAATCCGCTAAGTGCAAATTCAAAGAACAATCATCAAGTTTATGAAAACCTAGCACATCACATAAGGTTTTTGGAACAGTGGAAACGCTAGCACCCAAATCACACAAAGCATTGCACTCATAATCTTCAATCTTAATTTTAATAGTAGTTTCCCATTCATCATAAAGCTTTCTAGGGATTGAAACTTACAACTCAAGTTTTTCTTCAAAATATTTCATCATAGCATCAACGATATGTTTAGTAAAAGTCTTATTTTGATTATAAGCATGAGGTGAATTAAGCATATATTGTAACAAGGAAATACACTCAATCAAAGAACAATTTTCATAATTAAAATCCTTGAAATCCAAAAGAGCGGGCTCATCACTAGTTAAAGTTTTGACCTCGCCAAACCCACTTTATTCAATTTTTTCATTAAGATCTTCACCCTCCAAATTATTGGGACGCCTTCTAGCTAAAGTTGACTCCTCTCCAGTACCTTATTTATCAAGATTTATATTAGCAAACAAAGATTCAATAGGAGTCACACCAATCACTTTAAGATCTTCATCATGATTATCGCGAAAACTAGAAGAACATACTTTTTCTAGCCATTCTCTCTTAGATCGCATCCTAGCGATTCTCTCCCTACTTTCATTAATAGAAATTTGGATAGATTTTAGAGACTCATTAATATCAAGCTTGGGTGACATAGATCTAATCTTAAAGAAATCAATCTCATGAGAAATTCTATCAACGTTTCTAGCCAAATCATCAATCTTAAGCAATTTTTCTTCTACCATAGCATTGAAAATCTTTTGGGAGTTAATAAAATATTTAATATTATTCTCAAGATAAAAGGGTATATTATTATAATTTCCATAAGAATTATTGTAGTAATTGCCATAATTATTATAGGAATTACTAGGAAATGACCTAGGATTAAAATTACCTCTATACGCGTTATTACCAAAATTGTTCCTAGCTACCAACAAAATTCACATCCATAGATTCATTATTATTCTCAATCAAAGTAGAAAAAGGCATATCATTAGGATCAATAGGAGCACTCTTTCTAGCAATCAATTTCATAAGTTCATCCATCTTTTCACTCAAAGTATTAATTTCTTCAATAGCATGCTCTTTTTTACTAGTAGAAGATCTTTCGATGTGACATTGAGAGTAATTTGCCATAATATTATCTAGGAGTTTAGTAGCTTTTCCTAATGTGTTTCCATAAAAGTACCACCCACGGTGGAATCTAAAATATTTCTAGATGCAAAATTCAATCCAACATAATTTTTTTGTATGATCATCCATAAACTTAAACCATGAGTAGGGAAATTTCTTATCATTAATGTCATCCTCTGCCATGATTGTCCAACATGTTCATGTTCAAGTTGCTTAAAATTCACTATATCATTCCTAAGAGAGATAATCTTAGCGGGAGGAAAATACTTGGAAATAAAAGCATCCTTACACTTATTCCATGAATCAATACTATTTTTAGGCAAGGATGAAAACCAAGTTTTAGCACGATCTCGTAGTGAGAACAGAAATAGCTTCAATTTAACGATATCATTATCCACATCTTTTATTTTGCATATCACACAATTCAATGAAAGTATTAAGATGGAATGTAGCATCTTCATTAGGACTACCAGAAAATTGTTCTTTCATAACAAGATTCAACAAAGCGGCGTTAATCTCTTAAGATTCCGCACTAGTGGCGGGAGCAATCGTAGTTCTAATAAAATTGTTATTATTAGTGTTGGAAAAATCACACAACTTAGTATTTTCTTGAGCCATCGTGACAAACAAAGCAATCTAGCACACAAGCAAACGAAAAAGCGAACGGAAAGAAGGCAAATATTTTTGTATTTTTCTGAAAACATTTTAGAAGTGGGGGAGAGGAAAACGAGAGGCAAATGGCAAATAATGTAGATGCAAGAGATGATAGTTTATGATGGCTACTTGGTAGGCTTTATGTAGATCCTCCCCGGCAACGGCGCCAGAAATTCTTCTTGCTACTTCTTGAGCTTGTGTTGGTTTTTCCCTTGAAGAGGAAAGGGTGATGCAGCAAAGTAGAGATAAGTATTTCCCTCAGTTAAGAACCAAGGTATCAATCCAGTAGGAGGAACACACAAGTCACCAATGATTGCACCTACACAAACAAACAAATACTTGCACCCAACGTGATAAAGGGGTTGTCAATCCCTTCACGGTTACTTGCAAGGATGAGATCTGATAGTGATAGATATAAAAGATAAGTAAAAGTGGAAGGGCGCCATGCCTCTCTCCCACCTCCACCCACCACCACCACCCTTCCATGGCGCCTGCTGATCTAGCCTACCATGGATGGTCTACTGCATTGGGATTTCTCCCCCGGCCTTGCGGTCGCGGCTCAGGTGCGTCGACGCTTTGGATCTTCTGTTCACTTCTCCCCCTCTGGTTCAAGCAAGGAGTTCTTTCTGGTCGTAAGTTTCTCGTCGGCCTCCTTCCCTCTCAATGAGGATTCGGTTGCAATTGCTCTTCAATGTTCCATTGGAGGTCTTCCTTTTGGCTTAAATGTTAAACACTTGGATGGAAGATGTTTTTGTTTCTCAGTGGCTTCTAATCGTGTTGGACATTTCATATATGGGCTTAAAGATCGAATTTGGCCAGATTTTGTCTGTCATTTTAGTCTCTATCGACCAGGGGTTCATACTTCTATGGACAATCCTATGTCTTGGCATCTGGATCAACCTAACCCTGAGGTCATTTCGAGGTCTCCTGTAGCAATCAGATTAAAACATCGTTTTGGGTCTACGAAGGCTAGTGTTGTTGAAGCATCATCTCTGGTTGTTCTCTCGAAATCTGGTTTCCCCGTGGACTCTAGTCACATTGTCAACCATTTGAGCTCGCCGCCGGTGTCTTCCCGGCGGCCTCCGGCTAGCCGACAGGATCTTTCTGGCAAGGAAAATTTCATGGGTTTTAATCAGTCTTTAATGCCTAATTCCTTGGTCTTCTGGAACATTAATGTGGATATTTCTGGTCGGATCCCTGGTAATAACGCTGTCACTTCTCAGCGCTTTGAGGGGATACATTTCAAAACCGAGTCATGGAATCATATTCCCGGCTTTATTCTTCGACATATTCTGGATCATTATCGTGCGGGGATTTCGGAGGACAGAATTGCATCGATATGGAAAATGGCTTCGGTCCCACCTCTGGATTTCATTTATGATAAATTATCCATCTGCCATATTTGTGATGACATCGATCATTGTGCTTCTAATTGACTGGGTCCCTACTGTCAGGTATGTTTTGAAAGACCTTGCATGTGTACCTCTGCCGGCCCTGTTCCTAGCCCAAGCAATGCATCCAATCCAGCCTACTACATTTGTGACTCTACAGCCCACATATACTTTGACTGTCTGGCTAAATCATACTGTGGGTCTTGTGGGCTATTGGGCCACCAAAAATATTTGTGTGGATTATCAGGGACTCGGTATCTATTTTGGCAACCAAAAGATTTGGCAAGCAGGAATTATTTACCATCAATCGATTCTTTCCCTCCGGTCAAAGATAACGTAGCTGCTGCTTATGGAAACTATCGTCGGAGGGATAATGATCACGTCTTGTCTAGGATTCAGATGCAGAAAATAAATGATACTTCCTGTAAAGACGTACCTGCCACTCAGCGCCGCCCTGCCGTTAGATGTTCATCCTGCGGTCTCCAGGGACATAGGGTGGCAGCTCGCCATAAGTTAGTGCACAAGCATCGAGGAGTCTGGATACCCAAACCCCTGCCAAGGGCGGACGATACGCATTCCTCCTTGCAGTCTGTGTGTCCCTCTGCTCTGGCTCCTCCCACCTCAACAATGGCGAACTACCCCATCAATGTCGTCCCCTACCTCCCGCCGAGCATGACCATAGAGCTTGGTCCGGCTGATCGCAAGGTGCGTGAGGATATGGTGGTGAGCCCAATCCCTCCATTGCGTCATGATTTCCTGGCCATTGCCGAGGCGAATCGGTTCATCCCCTTCCACCAGAAAGCTGATCTACGCAACATCATTAAAGGTTTGCTCCATGAGTCACATTACTTTCCTTCTGAAGTGGTTGATCATCCTCTTGGTGTTAGTCTATTTGGATTTGCGAACTCTATGGTCCGAGATGCTGTCGTAGGAACCACCTTTGAGCTTGATGAGAACGAAGTAGATGAGCACACTATTATCTCGTTTGTTCCACATGATGTTGCTTTGAACATGCATCTGACTACCTTTGGCCCCGAGGTGTGGCTTCTGTATGTTGGATTCCCTTATGATTATCAGACTCAGCACTACATGCACAAATCTGTGGATTCTTTTGGGGCTCTGGTTGACTGGAATAATCCTAGAGGGTATAGGAGGCTGGTTCTTATTAAGGTCAGAGTAATTCATATGCGTTTGGTGCCCAAGAGCTTGGTTGTAAGGCAGTTAGGAGGTGCTCGCCATTGTTGGACGGTTGCTGTTACAATGTTGCATAGTAATGATTGGAATGCACACCTCCCTGAAGTGCCACCGGCTGGAGAAGATCCACCGCCTGCTAATGGCATTCCCCATCCCTTGCAAGGTGAAGGTCTCAATGCTGAACAGCTCTATCAACAGCAGCTTCATAATTGGATGGCACAGAATGTTGTGGCCAATGCTGATCCAAATGAGGATGATGGAAATGTTGTGGTTGATCAAGGCAATGATGTTGAAATACACCCAGAATGGGGGGTGTGGCCTCCTTCACCTCCCCAAGAACCCCCTGTCTTGTATAATTTTCAGCAATGGCTGGCTGGTGAGGGTCTGCAGGTTGACCATGGTATTGTGCCCCCACAGACCCTCCAAGACAGCCTTGCTGCTGCTTGGAATGATTCAATATCGATGCACACTAGCTCAGACTCTAGTGCAACTATCTCTGACTCTTATGTTCTGGTGCCTGTTGCACTCATGAATCAATTCTGGCCTCAAGAAGCCACTAGCTCTGCTCTGGCCAACAATGCTAGTTCTGCACTGATCAATACTGGAAACACAACACCGACTAGCTTGGACAGCTCTGAACCTGTCCCTCTGCCAGTTAATATCATGGAGATTTCTCTTACTCTCTCTGCAGAGGGCTTGCACTTGGACATGTCTTCTCAGGGTAACTTTATACCTGCTATGCTTCTGAGAGATTGCATTCCCATGCTCAGTCGAAACACATATCTAACAGCTGCTGTCAGACCCATTGTTGCTTCTTATGGCCCATGGAGAGATCACTATGGTTTTAAACAGGATTCAGTAACTTTTAAAATCACTGTCTCTGAAAATAATGGCCTGCTGACTGTTGTTTCTGCCTCTAAGACAATTGCACAAGCTAGATCTTCTGCTGTTACAATTGAAGAACTCAAGGAGGCCTCCACTTGGGAGCTCGGGCTGCCTTCTGCTTAGAGGGATTATACTGCAAGTGAGGAGGAGAATGATCTTGCCCAGGACTCTGAATCTGCTCTGCTTGTCAATACTGAAATTAAGGAGCTGCAGTGCAATCATGGTGCTCTTCCTCCACCACCATCCTCTGACATAGGTGGTACTTCCTCCAATCTAGCCCGCAAAGGAAAGGCTGTTGTGCCAGAATGCTCTGTAGCTCTGCGTAGGAGTGCTCGATCAAACAAGAATGATGGTTTCAAGGTTCATCAGGTGACTGACAGTAGGATGAAAGTTTCCAAGGTCAAGCCCAGGACTGTCCCGACAGCTATCAGAATCAGAGAGGTGTCTGAAGAGCAAATTCCACCACCAACGCCTGTCCGGGTGATCCAGCAGATAGGCACTGTGCTGTGTGCTATCCCAGCAGATGAGCTCTCTGAAGAATCGCTGCTGGCTCCACAGGAGGAGGAACCTTCGGCCTCGATCTAAGCTGTTGCTCAAGATCAATCTATTTACTTTTTTAAATGCCTCTTTTGGTGAATTGGAATGTTTTATGTTGGAACGTACGCGGTTTAAACTCTGGGGACAAACAACTCGCGCTATCGAATGCTATTACCTCTAGTGGATGTCCGGTCGTATGCTTGCAGGAAACTAAGAAAACCTCTTTTGATCTGCCCTTTATTAAATCATGTTGTCCTCATCGGTTTGACCAGTTTGCTTTTGTATCTTCTCGTGGAGCTTCTGGTGGCATTGCTACAATTTGGAACAACGCTATTTTCTCTGCTGATGTTATATTTTCTGAAGACTATGCTCTGGTCACATGTTTTCGATCCACCCAATCGGCCCAAACTTGGACTTTGGTTAATGTCTATGGTCCGTGCCAAGGGGAGCAGAGAGATCATTTTATTCAATGGTTATGTGCTCTTGACATTCTTGCTACTGAAGATTGACTTTTCGTGGGTGATTTCAATTTTATTCATGCACCAGAGAATCGTAATAAACCAGGAGGAAGCATGAATGACATGAATACTTTTAATGATTTCATATGCTCTCAAAGCTTAATTGAGTTACCTATAAAAGGATGATCTTTCACATGGAGCAATATGCAACTAGACCCTCTCCTTGAACAACTCGGCTGGTTCTTCACAAGCACAAACTGGACTCTATCATATCCTAAAACCTTGGTCAAACCTCTAGGTAAACCTATCTCTGATCATATCCCTTGTGTGGTTACCATTGAGACAAACATTCCAAAATCCAAATTATTTTGCTTTGAGTCCTTTTGGGTGCAACACCCGGGTTTCATGAACATAGTTGAGACATCTTGGGCCAAACCAGTAAATTCCACAAACACTGCCACTATTCTATGCCAAAAACTCAAAACCCTAAGACATGATCTCAAACACTGGAGCAAGGGTATCTCTAAGTTATCGGTGGCCATTGAGAATTCAAACAAAGCCCTCTGTGAGATTGATGAATTGGAAAATAAACGTGCATTGTCCATACCTGAAGCCAATTTCCGTCGAATACTCAAGGCTCACATTCTGAGGTTACTAAGGTACCAACAACTCTACTGGAAAAAGAGATGTACAATTAGATGGGTCCAATTCGGGGACGAGCCATCAAATTTTTTTCAGGCCATGGCTTCGGAGGGATATAGGATAAATAATATAGCATCTTTGGCTATCGGTGATGGCACAACTGTTGAAGATCATGCGGGTAAGGAATCCATCATATTTCAAACTTTCAAAGAAAGGATGGGATCTTCACAACCATGCAATATGAAGTTTGATCTCGCTAGAATAATTAAAAAATGTGAAGGGCTTGACGAGCTCACCGTTCCTTTTACCCATGATGGGATCGACAAAGTTATCTGAGAAATGCCCGCCGACAGAGCCCCTGGTCCGAACGGCTTCACTGGAATTTTCTTAAAGAGATGCTGGCCAATCATTAAAGAGGACTTCTATAACTTGTGCAATCAATTTCACAATGGAGACCTCAATTTGGAAAGCATTAATGAAGACTTCATCACCCTTATTCCAAAAATTGGATCTCCTGAAACCATTAATGACTTTAGACCGATCACACTATTAAACTGCTGTCTCAAAGTCATCACAAAGATTTTGGCCAATAGACTTCAAAGAACTATTTTGAAGATCGTACATAGAAACTAGTATGGTTTTCTGAAGGGAAGGGCCATCCAAGATTGTCTTGCGTGGGCATACGAATACATATACCAATGCCAATCATCCAAAAGGGAAATCATGCTTCTCAAACTGGATTTTGCCAAAGCTTTTGACACGATTGAACATGAAGCCATGATCGAAATTATGAAAAACATGGGATTCAATGACAAATGGCTAAGTTGGATTCGGTGCATATTTTCTTCGGGCAAATCATCGGTCCTCCTCAATGGAACTCCTGTCCGTCAATTTCATTGTAAGTGTGGTGTCAGACAGGGTGACCCTCTTTCCCCTCTAATCTTCGTACTGGCGGCTGATCTCCTCCAAGCTGCCATTAACGATGCTTTCGCACGAAATTTAATCCATCTGCCATTTCCCTCCCCGCATCAACAAGAGTACCCAGTGATTCAATACGCTGATGATACAATCCTGGTTTTACCTGCATGCACACAACAGGCAACTGTCATCAAGGATATTTTGACTGATTATGCCTTGTCCATTGGGTTGAAAATAAAATTTCACAAATCTACGCTAATACCAATCAACTGCGAAGCTGCAAAGACTGAGGAGATTGCTACTATCTTCGATTGTGTGATAGGCAAGATGCCTTTTACCTACTTGGGGCTTCCCCTTGGCACTACTTGACCGATAGTTCAAGAGCTCATGCCACTGGTTTGCTCAGTGGAAAGACGATTAACAGCCACTCTCAACATGATCTCTTATGGTGGAAAGCTTTCTTTGCTTAATTCAGTGATCACCTCTCTTATCATCTTTGCACTCTGCACTCTTCGGTTGCCAACCAAAATAATCAAGCTTCTGGATAAAATTCGAAGGAAATGCTTGTGGACCAAGAAAACTGAGCAAGGGGATAGGTGCAACTCTCTGGCCTCTTGGGAGATGGTTTGTCAGCCTAAAGAAAGTGGAGGGCTTGGAGTGATCGATCTCCGAGTTCAAGGAGATGCGCTCTTACTAAAATACCTGCACAAATTCTATAATGGTTGGGATGTGCCCTGGGTTCAGCTTGTTTGGGAAACATACTACACGAACCAAATCCCACATGCATCTGATCCATGTGGATCTTTCTGGTGGAGGGATGTCGCAAAGTTGATGCCAACATATAGATGAATCTCAACCGTTCAAGTGGCAAATGGAACCAATGTCCTCTTCTGGAAAGACTTATGGACTGACACCATTCTTGCCGACAAATACCCGCGTGCACTTTCTTACGCAATAAATGAAGACGCTTCAGTTCGGGATTTCTTGTCCATCACGTCATTACGAGAGGCGTTTCAACTACCCCTCTCAGCACAGGCACATGCAGAAGTCCGCCAACTTCAATCTGACACTATGGAGGTTGTCATTTCAAATGAACCCGATGTTTGGACTTATGTTTGGGGTTCGGGGACTTTCACGGCTCACAAATACTACACATTTTACTTCCGGGAAGTACGTGCACATGAGGCTTTTGGATGGATCTGGAAATCAAAATCCACCATGAAAATCAAGGTCTTCGGTTGGTTACTACTTTCAGATCGCCTAAACACAAGAAACATGCTTAAACGAAGACACTACAATATAGGAAATGACCACGACTGCATTCTCTGTGGACTACACATCAAGGAAACTCTGGAGCATCTGTTCTTTGAGTGTCATTTCAGCATTAACTGCTGGTCCAGCCTTGGTCTTGCTTGGACACAGGGAGAATCAAGATTACAAAACATTACTACGGCCAAGAACAACTGGAATAGACCTCTCTTCATGGAGCTATTCTTGTTAGCAGCGTGGAGCATATGGAAGGAACGCAACAATAAACACTTCAGGGGGATTATCCCAACAAAGGCCTCTTGGTTAGATAGGCTCAGATCTGATTTCTCCCTCCTTACCTATAGGGTTAAGGAAAAGCACAAAAAATTCATCCCACTGATCCTTTCTTCTTTACATTAAACCTTACTCTATCCCCCAAAGGGGGGTTGACATGTAATTTTTACCATGTAAAGCTCTCATGTAAATGGTTACGTCACTATATTAATACCTAAACAGTAGGAGGTTCTCCTACTGTTCAAGGTTCAAAAAAAAAAGATAAGTAAAAGTGCAAAATAAGATAAAGGTAAATAACTTGCAGCAAGGTATTTTTGTGTTTTTGATTTTATATATCTGAAATAATATGATAAAAGATAGACCCAGGGGCCATAGTTTTCACTAGAGGCTTCTCTCTTGAAAGAAAGCATACGCTGGGTAAACAAATTACTGTTGAGTAATTGATAGAAAAGCGAATAATTATGACGATATCCAAGGCAATGATCATGTATATAGTCATCACGTCCGTGACAAGTAGACCGACTCCTGCCTGCATCTACTACTATTACTCCACACATCGACCGCTATCCAGCATGCATCTAGTGTATTAAGTTAACAAGAACGGAGTAACACCTTAAGCAAGATGACATGATGTAGAGGGATAGATCCAATCAATATGAACAAACCCCATCTTTTTATCCTTAGTGGCAACAATACAAATACGTGACATGTCCCCTTCTGTCACTAGGAATAAGCACCGCAAGATTGAACCCACTACAAAGCACCCCTCCCATTGCAAGAAAAATTAATCTAGTTAGCCAAACCAAATCAATAGATCGGAGAGAAATACAAAGCTATCTTAATCATGCATAAAATGGTTCAGAGAAGACTCAAATAATATTCATAGATAATCTGATCATAAACCCACAATTCATCGGATCTCAACAAACACACCGCAAAAGAAGATTACATCGAATCGATCTCCAAGAACATCGAGGAGAACATTGTATTGATGATCAAAGAGAGAGAAGAAGCCATCTAGCTACTAGCTATGGACCCATAGGTCTATGGTAAACTACTCACACATCATCGGAAGGGCAGCAAGGTTGATGTAGAAGCCCTCCGTGATCGAATCCCCCTCCGACGGAGTACCGAAAAAGTTCCCCAGATGGGATCTCACGAAGACAAACTTGCGGCGGTGAAAAAGTATTATTTTTTTTGTCCTTTGGTCTACGGGGAATATTTGGGTATTTATAGAAGAAGAATTAGGGCTAGAGGTGCCACAGGGGGCCCACAAGCTTGGGGGCCGTGCCCCCCTAGGGCGCGCCCTCCGAGCTTGTGGCCACCTCGTGGCTCTTCTGGCCTCCTCCCAAAGCTTCCAAGGTGTCTTGTGGTCCAAGAAAAATTGTCAAAAAGTTTCGTTCCGTTTGGACTCCATTTGGTATGATTTTCTGTAAAGACAAAAACAAGGAAAAAACAACAACTGGCACTGGGCACTAGGCACTAGGTTAATAGGTTAGTCCCAAAAAATGATATAAAATAGCATCATAATGCATATAAAACATCCAACATTGATAATATAATAGCATGAAACAATAAAAAATTATAGATATGTTGGAGACGTATCAGATCGCCACTAGCCCCACACATGAGAGCATGACACACATCCTATGTGAGGTTGAGAGCCATTTGCGTGACCCCACCAACCATATGAGTGAGAGCATCCTAAAGGGAGTGAGTGAGCCACAACACTTAGTGAGTGAGGTAGTTGTGACGGCTTGTGAGGACACTATGATTTCTAACAACTTAACTTCTACTTCGATTGTGTTTTCTACTTTAGTGCTAGATATCCTACAAGACGAGACGCCAATCTTCGACGAGTCCATACCTCCAATGGACAAACCGATGGCCATGATGGACGATTATGCACCCCCACATGGTACCATCAAGTTGATGAAGCTATTGACCAAGCGTCAATTTTCACCACCTCACCTACAACACATGAGGCGAGCTCTAAAGGTAACATAGGCGTTGGTAACTCGCTTGTTCCCCTAGTGGACTGTCTTGCAAATGATTGCTTGCATGATGTTGATCACCTCATGGATTCATCACATACCATGTCTTCTACATGTTTCGATATGCCACCCATTTATGATGTATATGATGATGAGCATGTTGAATTGCCTAGTTGTGATGCTATGCTCCATAGGATATTATGTGAAAATTCTATCGGTCACATCATGTTTGACAATCCATTAAACTTGTCATATACTCTGAGTGAAATTTCCCATATTGCATCATTACAATCTCAACATAGTAACTATGCATATCCAATTAAAATCAATCCCATTTGCACTTATGGCATACAAGATCATGGTTATTGCTACTTCTTGAGCTTGCGTTGATTTTTCCCTTGAAGAGGAAAGGGTGATGCGGCAAAGTAGAGATAAGTATTTCCCTCAGATAAGAACCAAGGTATCAATCTAGTAGGAGGCACAAGCAAGTCTCCAATCTATGCACCTGCACAAACTAACAAACACTTGCACACAACGCGAAAAAGGGGTTGTTAATCCCTTCACGGTCACGAACAAGAGTGAGATCTAATAGAGATAGGTATAAAAGATAAATAAAAAGCAAACTAAAGTAAACATAAATAAATAGCAGCAAGGTACTTTTGGGTTTTTTGGTTTATAGATCTGAAAATAGACCCGGGGGGCATAGGTTTCACTAGAGGCTTCTCTCTTGAAAGAAAGCATACGGTGGGTAAACAAATTACTGTCGAGCAATTGATAGAAAAGCGCAAAGTTATGACGATATCTAAGGCAATGATCATGAATATAGGCATCACGTCCGTGTCAAGTAGACCGAAACGATTCTGCATCTACTACTATTACTCCACACATCGACCGCTATCCAGCATGCATCTAGAGTATTAAGTTCATAAAAATGGAGTAACGCTTTAAGTAAGATGACATGATGTAGAGGGATAAACTCAAGCAATATGATGAAAACCCCATCTTTTTATCCTTGATGGCAACAATACAATACGTGCCTCGCTACCCCTACTATGTCACTGGGTGAGGACACCGCAAGATTGAACCCAAAACTAAGCACCTCTCCCATTGGCAGAAAAACCAATCTAGTTGGCCAACCCAAACCGATAGTTCGAAGAGAAATACAAAGATATCTTAATCATGCATAAAAGAGTTCAGAGAAGACTCAAATAATATTCATAGATAAACTGATCATAAATCCACAATTCATCGGATCTCAACAAACACACCGCAAGAGAATATTACATCGGATAGAACTCCAAGAACATCGAGGAGAACTTTGTATTGAAGATCAAAGAGAGAGAAGAAGCCATCTAGCTACTAGCTATGGACCCATAGGTCTGTGGTAAACTACTCACGCTTCATCGGAAGGGCAGCAAGGTTGATGTAGAGGCCCTCCGTGATGGAATCCCCCTCCGGCAGGGTGCCGGAAACGGCCCCAAGATGGGATCTCACGGGAACAGAGGTTTGCAGTGGCGGAAAAGTATTTGGTGGATGCCTCTGATGGTTTGGGAATATTTGGGAATTTATAGTGCAAAGATCAGGGTTAGAAGACCTCCGAGGGGCCCACAAGCCCTCAGGGCGTGCCCCCCTGGGGTGTGCCTAGCAGGCTTGTGGCCTCCTCGGGATCCTTCTAGCCCCCTCTCCAAGTCCTCTAGATGTCTTCTGGTCCAAGAAAAATCACTGCGAAAGTTTTATTCCGTTTGGACTCCGTTTGATATTCCTTTTCTGTAAAACTCAAAAACAAGGAAAAAACAGAAACCGGCACTGGGCTCTAGGTTAATAAGTTAGTCCCAAAAATAATATAAAATAGTATATTAATGAATATAAAACATCCAAAACAGATAATATAATAGCATGGAACAATAAAAAATTATAGATACGTTGGAGACGTATCAAGCATCCCCAAGCTTAATTCTTGCTCGTCCTCGAGTAGGTAAATGATAAAATAGAATTTTTGATGTGGAATGCTACCTAACATATTTATCAATGTAATCTTCTTTATTGTGGCATGAATGTTCAGATCCATAAGATTCAAAACAAAAGTTTAATATTGACATAAAAACAATCATATTTCAAGCATACTAATAAAGCAATCATGTCTTCTCAAAATAACATGGCCAAAGAAAGTTATCCCTATAAAATTATATAGTCTGACTATGCTCCATCTTCATCACACAAAGTATTTCATCATGCACAATCCCGATGACAAGCCAAGCAATTGTTTCATGCTTTGGGTGTTCTCAAACTTTTTCAACTTTCACGCAATACATGAGCGTGAGCCATGGACATAGCACTATGGGTGGAATAGAATATGGTGGTTGTGGAGAAGACAAAAAGAAGGAGAAAGTCTCACATAAACTAGGCAAATTAATGGGCTATGGAGATGCCCATCAATTGATATCGATGCAAGTGAGTAGGGATTGCCATGCAACGGATGCACTAGAGCTATAAGTGTATGAAAGCTCAAAAAGAAACTAAGTGGGTGTGCATCCAACTTGCTTGCTCACGAAGACCTAGGGCATTTTGAGTAAGCCCATCATTGGAATATACAAGCCAAGTTCTATAATGAAAAATTCCCACTAGTATATGAAACTGACAAAATAGGAGACTCTCTATCATGAAGATCATGGTGCTACTTTGAAGCACAAGTGTGGAAAAAGGATAGTAACATTGTCCCTTCTCTCTTTTCTCTCTTTTTTTTGTTTGGGCTTCTTTGGCCTCTTTTTTTTATTTGGGCTTCTTTGGCCTCTTTTATTTTTTATAAAGTCTGGAGACTCATCCCAACTTGTGAGGGAATCATAGCTTCCATCATCCTTTCCTCACATTGGACAATGCTCTAATAATGAAGATCATCATATTTTTATTTACTTACAACTCAAGAATTACAACTCAATACTAGAACAAGATATGACCCTATATGAAGGCCTCCGGCGGTGTACCGGGATGTGCAATAATCAAGAGTGACATGTATAAAAAATATGAATGGTGGCCTTGCCACAAATACTATGCCAACTACATGATCATGCAAAGCAATATGACAATGATGGTGCGTGTCATAATAAACGGAACGGTGGAAGTTGCATGGCAATATATCTCAGAATGGCTATGGAAATGCCATAATAGGTAGGTATGGTGGCTGTTTTGAGGAAGGGTATATGGTGGGTTTAATGCACCGGCGAAAGTTGCGTGGTACTAGAGAGGCTAGCAATGGTGGAAGGGTGAGAGTGCGTATAATCCATGGACTCAACATTAGTCATAAAGAACTCACATACTTATTGCAAAAATTTATTAGTCATCGAAACAAAGTACTACACACATGCTCCTAGGGGGATAGATTGGTAGGAAAAGACCATCGCTCGTCCCCGACCGCCACTCATAAGGAAGACAGTCAAAAAATAAATCATGCTCCGACTTCATCACATAACGGTTCACCATACGTGCATGCTACGGGAATCACAAACTTTAACACAAGTATTTCTACCAATCCACAATTACTCACTAGCATGACTCTAATATCACCATCTTTATATCTCAAAACAAATGCAAGGAATCAAACTTCTCATCTATTCAATGCTCTTTATATGAAAGTTTTTATTATATCCCTATTGGATGCCCATCATATTAGGACTAATTTCATAACCTAAGAAAATTACCACGCTGTTTAAGACTCTCAAAATAATATAAGTGAAGCATGAGAGTTCAACAATTTCTATAAAATAAAGCCACCGCCGTGCTCTAAAAAGATATAAGTGAAGCACTAGAGCAAACTGCCTAGCTCAAAAGATACAAGTGAAGCACAAAGAGTATTCTAATAAATTCATGATTAATGTGTGTCCCTCTAAAAATGTGTGTACATCAAGGATGATTTTGGAAAACTAAAAATCAAAGACTCATATCATACAAGACGCTCCAAGCAAAACACATATCATGTGGTGAATAAAAATATAGCCTCAAGTAAATTTACCGATGGATTGAAGACAAAAGAGGGGATGCCATCCGGGGCATCCCCAAGCTTAGATGCTTGGTTGTCCTTGAATATTACCTTGGGGTGCCTTGGGAATCCCCAATCTTAGGCTATTTCCACTCATTATTCCGTTGTCTATCAAATCTTTACCCAAAACTTGAAAACTTCACAACACAAAACTCAACAGAAAACTCATAAGATCCGTTAGTATAATAAAATAAATCACCACTTTAGGTACTATTGTGAAATCATTCTTAATTTATATTGGTGTTATATCTACTGTATTCCAATTTCTCCATGGTTAATACCCCCCGATACTACCCATAGATTCATTAAAATAAGCAAACAACACATAGAAAACAGAATCTGTCAAAAACAGAATAGTCTGTAGTAATATGGAAATTTCGTATACTTATATAACTCCAAAAATTCTGAAAAATTAGGATAATTTAGTAAATTTATATATAAATATTTTGTAAAAAATTCAGATCAAAATCATGTTTCTGTGATTTTTTAAATTTCTGGCAATGAGCGCAAAAGTTTCTGTTTTTCAGCAAGATCAAATCAACTATCACCGTAGACCATCCCAAACGTCTTACTTGGCTCAAACACTAATTAAAACGCCAAAACACAATTACTACAGAGGTAATAATGTGTATTCTCATAACAACAGAAAATAAAATATTGGGTTGTATCCCAACAAGCGCTTTTCTTTAAAGCCTCTTAGCTAGGCGTTGATAATTTTAATGATGCTCACATGAAAGATAGCAATTGAAACACGAAGAGAGCATCATGTAGCATGTGAAAAACAAGTTTAAGTCTAACATACTTCCTATGCATAGGCATTTTATAGGGAAAAGATTTATCAAGACAAGCAAAAACTAGCATATGCGAGGAAGAAGAAAGAAACAATAGCAATCTCAACATAACGAGAGGTAATTTAGTAACATGAAAATTTCTACAACCATATTTTCCTCTCTCATAATAATTACATGTAGGATCATATTCAAATTCAACAATATAGCTATCACATAACATATTCTCTTCATGATCCACATGCATGCAAAGTTGACACTCTTCCAAAATAGTGGGATTATCAAATAAAGTCATGACCTCTTCCTTTTATCAAAAAATTCATAAGATTGATCATTCTCCAAAGTAGTGGGATCATTATTACCTAGAGTTGACACTCTTCCAAACCCACTTTCAATATTATTGCAAACATTATTATCAATATCATATTCATCATGAGGCTTAAACAAATTTTCAAGATCATAAGATGCATCACCCCAATCATGATCATTACAATAAGTAGTGGACATAGCAAAATTAACATCCCCAAGCTTAGGGTTTTGCATATTATTAGCACAATCGGCATTAATAGAATTTATAATAACATCATTGCAATCATGCTTTTTATTCAAGGATCTATCGTGAATCACTTCATAAATTTCTTCTTTTAGAACTTCATCACAACTTTCAGATTCACGAATTTCAAGAACTTCATAAAGATAATCTAGTGCACACAACTCACTAGCAATTGGTTCATCATAATTGGATCTTTTAAAAATATTAGCAAGTGGATGAGGATCCATAAACTCTTTGCTTCTGATTTTCAATAAACACACAATTATACCAAGCAAACGAGCAAACAAACCAAGTAAGACATAAGGGCAAACGAAAAGACGAACGAAAGAAGGCGAATAAAAAGGCAAATATTTTTGTGTTTTTCTGAAAACATTTTAGAAGTGGGGGAGAGGAAAACAAGAGGCAAATGGCAAATAATGTAATGCAAGAGATGAGAGTTTATGATGGATAATTGGTAGGCTTGATGTAGAACCTCCCCGGCAACGGCGCCAGAAATTCTTCCTGCTACTTCTTGAGCTTGCGTTGATTTTTTCCTTGAAGAGGAAAGGGTGATGCAGCAAAGTAGGGATAAGTATTTCCCTCAGTTAAGAACCAAGGTATCGATCCAGTAGGAGGCACAAGCAAGTCTCCAATCTATGCACTTGCACAAACTAACAAACACTTGCACACAACGCGAAAAAGGGGTTGTCAATCCCTTCACGGTCATGAACAAGAGTGAGATCTAATAGAGATAGGTATAAAAGATAAATAAAAAGGCAAACTAAAGTAAATATAAATAAATTGCAGCAAGATATTTTTGGGTTTTTGGTTTATAGATCTGAAAATATATGATGGAAAATAGACCCGGGGGCCATAGGTTTCACTAGAGGCTTCTCTCTTGAAAGAAAGCATACGGTGGGTAGACAAATTACTGCCGAGCAATTGATAGAAAAGCGCAAAGTTATGACGATATCTAAGGCAATGATCATGAATATAGGCATCACGTCCGTGTCAAGTAGACCGAAACGATTCTGCATCTACTACTATTACTCCACACATTAACCGCTATCCAGCATGCATCTAGAGTATTAAGTTCATAAGAACGGAGTAACGCTTTAAGTAAGATGACATGATGTAGAGGGATAAACTCAAGCAATATGATGAAAACCCCATCTCTGTATCCTTGATGGCAACAATACAATATGTGCCTCGCTACCCCTACTATGTCACTGGGTGAGGACACCGCAAGATTGAACCCAAAACTAAGCACCTCTCCCATTGCAAGAAAAACCAATCTAGTTGGCCAAACCAAACCGATAGTTCGAAGAGAAATACAAAGATATCTTAATCATGCATAAAAGAGTTCAGAGAAGACTCAAATAATATTCATAGATAAACTGATCGTAAATTCACAATTCATCGGATCTCGACAAACACACCGCAAGAGAATATTTCATCGTATAGAACTCCAAGAACATCGAGGAGAACTTTGTATTGAAGATCAAAGAGAGAGAAGAAGCCATCTAGCTACTAGCTAAGGACCCGTAGGTCTGTGGTAAACTACTCACACTTCATCGGAAGGGCAGCAAGGTTGATGTAGAGGCCCTCCGTGATCGAATCCCCCTCCGGCAGGGTGCCGGAAAAGGCCCCAAGTTGGGATCTCACGGGAACAGAGGCTTGCGGCGGCGGAAAAGTATTTTGGTGGATGCCTCTGATGGTTTGAGAATATTTGGGAATTTATAGTGCAAATATTAGGGTTAGAAGACCTCCGAGGGGCCCACAAGCCCTCAGGGCGCCCCCCCCCCCGGGGGCGCGCCTAGCAGGCTTGTGGCCTCCTCGGGAACCTTCTGGCCCCCTCTCCAAGTCCTCTAGATGTCTTCTGGTCCAAGAAAAATCATCGCGAAAGTTTTATTTCGTTTGGACTCCGTTTGATATTCCTTTTCTGTAAACTCAAAAACAAGGAAAAACAGAAACTGGCACTGGGCTCTAGGTTAATAAGTTAGTCCCAAAAATAATATAAAATAGAACATTAATGCATATAAAACATCCAAAACAGATAATATAATAGCATGAAACAATAAAAAATTATAGATACGTTGGAGACGTATCAAGCATCCCCAAGCTTAATTCCTGCTCGTCCTCGAGTAGGTAAATGATAAAAACAGAATTTTTGATGTGGAATGCTACCTAACATATTTATCAATGTAATCTTCTTTATTGTGGCATGAATGTTCAGATCCATAAGATTCAAAACAAAAGTTTAATATTGACATAAAAATAATAATACTTCAAGCATACTAATGAAGCAATCATGTCTTCTCAAAATAACATGGCCAAAGAAAGTTATCCCTACAAAATCATATAGTCTGGCTATGCTCCATCTTCATCACACAAATTATTTCATCATGCACAACCCCGATGACAAGCCAAGCAATTGTTTCATACTTTTGGTGTTCTCAAACTTTTTCAACTTTCACGCAATCCATGAGCGTGAGCCATGGATATAGCACTATGGGTGGAATAGAATATGGTGATTGTGAAGAAGACAAAAAGAAGGAGAAAGTCTCACATCAACTAGGCAAATTAATGGGCTATGAAGATGCCCATCAATTGATATCGATGCAATTGAGTAGGGATTGACATGCAACGGATGCACTAGAGCTATAAGTGTATGAAAGCTCAAAAAGAAACTAAGTGGGTGTGCATCCAACTTGCTTGCTCACGAAGATCTAAGGCAATTTGAGGAAGCCCATCATTGGAATATACAAGCCAAGTTCTATAATGAAAAATTCCCACTAGTATATGAAAGTGGCAAAATAGGAGACTCTCTATCATGAAGATCATGGTGCTACTTTGAAGCACAAGTGTGGAAAAAGGATAGTAACATTGTCCCTTCTCTCTTTTCTCTCTCTTTTTTTGTTTGGGCTTCTTTGGCCTCTCTTTTTTATTTGGGCTTCTTTGGCCTCTTTTATTTTTTATAAAGTCCGGAGACTCATGGAGCAAGCGTGGAGCAGCCATGGAGGAGGCCCGCGGATCCGCCGGCGATGGCAACGACGACGCGAGGTCGCCCGCGCCCAGAGCGAGCTCGGCGTCGGGATGCTTGCCTGCGTATGGTCCACCTCTATCCGCCGCAGCGACCTTGCCGCGGTCAACGCCGTGCCATCGGCCATCGTTGTGAGCCCGCACGCCCGAGCTCAGGGAGGTGGCGTCGTGGGATCATCGGGGCGGCCGCAGCTCGTCGGCCTCTCCATGGAGTGCCGGTGAGGGAGGGGGGAGGTAGGTGGCCGCCGCCGCTAGGGCCAGGAGAGAGAAGGGAGGAGGACAACGGCGTGCTCGCCAGAGCAAAAAGAGATATGGCATGGAAGAGAAAGCCAGAGATGAGGAATAAAAATGAAAAGGGGGGGAATATGTGACGCTGACAGATGGGTCCCCCGTCCACGTCAGCTTTTTTGTCCACATAGGCATGCCAACTCAGCCCGACAGGTGGGCCCAACCTGTCAGTTTTGCTGTTTTCTCGAGCAAATCAGACAATCAGTGCTCTCCGTTACAGATTAGGCACAGTTTCAGTGGTTTTTTGTGCCCTGGCTAAAATCTGGTACCAAGTTATTACCCTAGCCCCAAGTATGATGGTTTTGGGTAAATAACCCTTCAGTGATGATCGAGGTCCTCCTCATGGTCATGGGTGAGGAGGTCATACGCATGTTTGGTGGAGAAGCCAACGCCCCTAGATTTGATAGATGAGCCAGGCCAAACCCATAGATTTCAATGACAAACATAAGAATCTAGATCTATCCTACAGAACATGACCAACGTCATAACTTTATGCCAACAAACTGTCAACTAAAACTTCATTCACCTATCATCAAATGCATGTTTCTTCCGAAAAAAAAAAGAATCATCAAATGCATGTTCCAGTTTAGTGACCAAGCAAGAGAGAGAGAGAGAGAAAAGACATGTTTAACAGGCACTCGTATACAGGTCATGCACTCAAGTGGAACCCTGACAATATCAGGATAAGGATAAAAACAAGGAATTCACAGCAAGGCAGCAAGTACGTGGTATAAGCATCTTTTTAACCCATAAGACGTAGCAAGTTTGGGAGGAAATCTGTAGTATTTGCCCCCTTTGTACAGAGCTGCCAATTTACAACGTTGTCAAGAGATGAGGGAGAAACACATGTTCGACGGCCTGTCTTACAAACATGCATAGAGGGAAAATCCTGGATGGTGCAACAAACATGCCAAGTAATCAGTGTATTTTCCACACGAGTTCAACACGGCCTCTGGAATTCATGAGTTCTCCCTGAAAGAACTCGCCGAGCCGTAACCATATTTCCTTCTGCAGTGGGATAGTGTCAACATCTACAAACTTCACAAACTATCACCAAAACTTCAGAGTTCGCCAACATGATTAGTCTTCGCGGCAGCTTTACCTGCACATCAGAAGTTCACGAATCAAGAATGGAAAAATCTGATAATACAAGCATGGAAAATCACAGTATAGAGCAGTTTGTTTATCTTGTACAATCTTGGGCTCCTGCATGTTATAATATACTCCCTCCGTTCCTAAATATTTGTTTTTCTAGAGATTTCAAATGGACCACCACATACGGATGTATATAGACATATTTTACAGTGTAGATTCACTCATTTTGATTCATATGTAGTCACTTATTGAAATCTCTAGAAGACAAATATTTAGGAACGGAGGGAGTAAAAAGCAGTATCTCAAGTTGGCACACTCTTTTCATTAGATAATGCTGCAAGCAAGGCAAAGATCAAAGCACTAGCGTGTGCTTCGGCTACCGCTCTGCTATAGTGAGGCGGTGTTGGTGCAAATTACAATTGATTTCTATCAGCAGGTAGCAGTTCTGGTGCCAACACATATATGAGAAGCTGGATCTGTTGCTTCAGCCTCAGGGACACTTAGTCTCAGAAATCATCCACAATACTAACTGACAACCTAAACATGCTGAAGTGCTGAGCTAATGCTAGCGTCATTCAAATTCAATAGACTACATGGACTAGTTGTTCGCATAATTTGGACTAGAACATAATTGAGCAGCAATTTCATAGATTAAACAGAATGCACAAAGTAAAAGTATATGGATCACATGTGAAAGCCATTATATACCTGCAAAAAACTTCTTACCTAGTTTATATCGATTTTCAGCTCAAAGAGATCACTTGAAACTGTACTCTGATTGCACTCAGAAACTATCCCCTCAAGATCCATAGGTGCATTTGAAACGAAAACAAGCAGCGGCTTCTTTTTCGGAACAGGCAGTGGCTCACTCTTGCCCTCCAGTATGCCTAGAACATTCCTCATGACAGGTCTCTCTTCTGAAAAGGGATTCACACAGCTCAAACCTAGAAGAAGCAGCCTCATCATTTGCTCTGTGTCATACTCCCCATTCAGGCTCATATCAACAGCATCTAAAAGCCTGCCCTTAGAGTGCAAATTCCAAACCCAATCAACAACATTCAGCATGTTCATGCTGCCAGGAGCTTCTCGGTCTATTGGCCGCCTTCGTGTGCAGATCTCCAGCAGTACAACCCCATAGCTGTAGACATCGCTCTTTTCTGTGGCTCTTCCCATCTGGAGGTACTCAGGGGCAAGGTAACCAACAGTCCCTGCTGCTAAGGTTGACCGAGGGCTAGTACTAGGATCCTTCAACCTTGCAAGCCCAAAATCCCCCAACTTGGGATTGAAATGCGAATCCAGAAGTATGTTACTGCACTTGATATCCCTGTGGATCACCTGCTTGTCATGTTCTTCATGTAGGTATGCAACCGCAGAGGCAATGCCGACTGCCACATTGTAGCGCCGAGCCCAGTTGAGAGTGGGATAACGGTGGACACCTGAGCAAGAGTGGAGAGCCATGTCCAGGCTGCCATTTGACATGAACTCGTACACAAGCAGCAGCTCGTCCTTCTCCGCGCACCACCCTCGCAGCTGAACCAGATTAGGGTGCTTCAGGTCAGCGATTATGGTAAGCTCGGCGGTGAACTCGTTGTGGCTCTCCGTGGATTGCTTGGAGCGCTTGACCGCATATGTGACCCCAGAGCGCGGGCACACCGCCTTGTATACAGTACCGAAACCACCACTGCCAACCACTAGAGAAGGATCAAATCCCTTGGTCGCCGAGAAGAGATCTTGGTACATGAACTGCCTTGGATGGCCCGCTGCTTTTGCTCTGACGCCGCCGTTAAACCCTGCAGGACGAGACCTCCACTTCTTCATAGACAATATCACAAACACCATGACTGCACCGAGAAACACGATGGGCAAAGGAATGCCGAGCCCCATTGCAAGCCTTCTGCGGTGCCCATCCTTACGGCTGGCGACAGCGACATCCCCCGACGCGGGGGCGCTGCGGACGCTGTCGGACACGCTGTGCGAGGGTCTGGACGCGAGGTCGACGGCGCGCAGCCCGTTCGTCTGGAAGCTCCAGCTGTGGATGACGAAGCCGCCATCGGTGCTCCCGTTGTTGGACGAGTACGAGACCTGGAAGCCGACGAACATGAACTCCGCGAAGCGGGCCGCAAGGGCCGTGGCGTTGGCTACCACCAGCGCGGGCGTCGGCGGCCGCAGACTCGCGTGGCTAAGGAACACCTCCAGGCGAGCCCGGAGCGCGTCGTAGGTGACCCACGAACCGACCTCGTTGCCATTCCGCAGGTCCACCGCCCCGGTGGAGTTCCCGCCGATGTGCTTGCCAGCGGAGGACGTGTGCACGCGATTCTTCGACGCGTCGAACGCCACCTCGAGCGGGAGAGACCTGTTCCCGCCCGTGCCCTCGGCGGCGGCGACCGGGTCGGGGAGGAGCACGAAGGAGAGGCGGGAGGCGGGGCGCGTGGAGGCCGGGGAGGCGAAGAGGAAGGAGGTGGAGAAGGAGGCGTTGGGGGGAAACGGGAGAGGGAGCGGGAAGAGGGCGTGGGAGGAGGGCGGCGGGAGGGACACGGAGGCGGAGCGGAGCGAGGCCCCGCCGAGGAGGGTGAGGTTTCGGAGGGAGAAGGACGGGAAGGAGAAGGCGACGGTGGTAGCCGCGTCGGCGGTGGGCGGTGGCTGGACGGGGAGGAGGAAGAAGACGATGGCGAGGAGGTAGAAGGGAGGAGGTCTTGGAGCCATGGCGTGGCGGTGGCCGGTGGCCGGTGATCAGGGGGAGAATGAGTTGACGAGGTCAATGCGGGGTGGAAAAGGGAAAGGGGGGACATTATATAGGGGAGAGTGTGGGGTCAACCTGTCAGGGACAGTGAGAGCGCGCAACGGAGAGAGAGGGTTGTCGATGGGTTTGCTTGCTTTTCCATTATTATTTTTCTGTTTTTCACGATGAATGCCGTTCCTAATTTTTGATGTGTATACCTTCAAAATAAATAAATAACTGAACCTTCAAAATAAATATTTTTTTGAACCTTCAGAATAAAATTAATGTGTAGGAATGAATTCCAGAAAATAAGAAAAAGAAGCGGTTACCGAAAATAAATGAAACATGGTTGATCCTTCATTTGCTTAATTTTTGTCCCAATTGAACACTTTCATGTATTAAGGCTAACCAAAACAAAACAATTACTAATAAATTTAACTGGTTATTTGCGTTCCAAGAAAATGCAAACCAACAAATTGTTATTTTTGCTTTTATTCTAACCCTAAAGTTGCACAAAATACATTTGTTTGTTCATGTATTAGTTCTAAAACCCAAGAAATTCACAGAAAAAAAGGTGCAATTACACACAAAAATTGCAATCCCGCAAAACATTGCAATTACACAAAATAAAAGGTAATAGCATAAAAGTAGTTTCAGTTGCACCAAAAAGGTGTAGCTGCAAAAACAAATGAGCAAAACACTTACAAACACAACAACTTTTCTATATACACACAAAGCACAATCGTGTTTCGATAATAGTGTACTAAGCAAAGATGGCCGAGGACAGGAATTTAGACCCTTCCTTTACAAAGCACACAAAATCCACACTCGTCTCTGCCTATATCCATGGAAAGCTGGCTATGGTTTTGTTTTAGTAGTAATCAAAAACTAGTCCCATAATTATGGTAATGAATGCATGGAGGCCCTCCTACGGAGGGGTTTGAGCTTGCCAAAAAAAAGCCCCGTAATTAGTAGTGTTGACTCACTTTTGTCTTCATGCCCACACGCAGCATGCTGATTGCACATGAGAGGTGCTTCGAAATAACTTGTAGACGTAAAACCATAAGCACACTAGAAAGACATTTGTGTTCAACACTTATAGACGACACGGAACGTTTTGACGATCATGTTGGAACTATAATAATAAAAGGTGGCACAATGCATTTTTTTCATTTAAGATGCTTGTTCGAATGCAAAGGCTGGAGGTGAATTCTTGCAGTTGTATCACTTGATGTAACGGAGGTCGATAAAGCTTTAGTTTTAGGGGGAAAATGAATTTAGGACTTTATGCCCAAATAACTCACCTATTGGTTATGCTTAACATCTCTAATTTCATATCATATCCAATGCATAACTAAATTGGGGCTTAATATGTGTGCATCTTTGTTCTGAGGAACATAGGTGACTGTTTGGTTACAGGCACCTAGTGCAACGCTTTTCTGCACACACATTGACATCATCGCATGTGTGCAGTCACACAATGCCTACTAAAACCTAAAATCGCGGAAGATGGAAGATTGACGAAATCGAACATAGTATCATATTGGTCTGGGATACAATCACCTCTACTAACGCCTAGAGTTGCTTGATTCTCAAGGAATATGTGGTGCTGATAATTTTTTTGTAGCAAAATCTTGGACTATGATGTGATATACTGAGAACTAATAAAGAAAAAAGTCAAGTTAAAATGCAGATTGGAAACGAGGTTTCCATAATGTGATGTTTTTTATCATGGTTTTGGCACACTGTGTAAACTAGTGCGAAGTCTATAAGGCCCATAGACCATAACAGTGTCTTTTGTAAGTGCTAGTGTCATTTTTTTAAACTTGTCTTTGCCCATAAGGGAGCAAGTAAATATATTTCAAACAAAATAGTGCTAAAGTGTAATAAAATGTATGGTGCTAATATTTATCTAAGTACATGCCAAATAAAGCTAGGGTTAGGGGGAGAACCGAACGAGATGAGAGGAGAGAACGAGCTACGGTCATTTGGGCGGGGGGAGGGGGGTTCAGAGGTTGACATCGACTACAATTTCTCTGTTATCACATCCATGGAATTCCTAAAAAAAGAGGATCAAACAGAGGAGTGGGTGGGGGTACCCTGCGGCTCTCTCCCGGTTGTACGAAGCTATGGTGCTGGTTGACGCTATTCCGTTGATTCTTCTCCAAACAGGAACCGCTGATTTATAAATTTTATTAACCACTGAATTTAGTGAGTGGTGCCAAATCCTTCTATGGATTGCTTTTTTCGCCTCTTTTGCCGTCAAAGTGCGAAGTCTAAGAGCGTTTTATGAAGTTTGAGATGAGAAACCTCTGAAAGCTATACTTAATAAAAAAATGACGGTGGACTGTCCAGATTCGAGAAAGATTTCCTTTTTTATGCATTACCTGCTAGCAACCTAAGAGCATCTACAACCGGACTCCTCAAATTGACCGGGCGGGCACGGGGACCACTGACCGAACAGGAGAGAGAAGAAAAAATAGCAAAAAGTTGACCCAATCGGACCCTCAAAGCCTCCTTACATGCCCGGGCTGTCCAGCAGCCCTCATATTCATCTCATATATGGGATGAGTATGAGAAGTGTCCGGGCGTGCCCGGTCAGTGGTCCTGCGTCCGCCACATAGGATTGGGTCCCCCATAAAGCATCTTTTTTCTTTCTTTATTATTTCTTTTCTTTCTCTCTCTCCTTCTCCACCAATCACATGCATGTGACCGGACATATAAGGAAAAAGTGAGGGACATGGCTACATGAATAAAGAAATAGGGAGTCAAAGCGGACACGCCCGACCGCTGACCGGGCGCGTCCGCGGGCGTTTGAGGGGTCGAATTAGATGTACGTGGCTGAAGATGCTCTAAAGGCCCTCCTAGAAATTCGGAGCCCAAAGGTGGACTCTAGACAACCTATGACCATAGTATTGGGAATAAGCGCACATACACTTAGATAATATGAAAAGTATGATGGAATCAAAGTGTAATTTCAGCAATACTTCATGCACATATTCAGGGATCATTGCTCGCCGTGGAAAGAAACACATGCATCAACATTCAACATATATGGAGTGAATTAATTCAACCTCACTGGTTGAACTTAGGGAAAGCCCTGAGTGCTTCCAGCACATAGCTAGGACAAGTAATAGGTGCTTTCAGACATTCTTCTAGAAAAATGTAGCATCAATAACAACACACATAGACACCAAATATTAACGTGGAAAAGTCCCCAAATTAGGATAAAACCCACTAGATGAAGCGACTCAAATCTTCTTTCATTATTATCAAACATGGGATAGAATTGTTTCTTCCCTAAGTAGTTTTAGAGGCTCTTATGCATTAAGATATCACTACCTTAGATGAAGACAGTAAGATTTAGGGTAGCAAGAGCCAAGGATTAAAACAACCTCACCAAAGATGATGGAACCAAAGCTTGAAAGAGACCGGGTGGTAGATCTCAACTTCACAACCTTGGGGACAAACCCCATTTGCTTGATGACAATCTTCATTTTTCCTCTATTCCCATTAATTTCATTTTTTTCCTCCAAAGGAGGCTAACTTAGAATTTTTGTCACTTCTCTCGGTGACTACTGTACGGGAGGCTAGACATCCCACTTGCACACATTTGGGCTGCCTATAAGAATTCAGAGGTTCAAGTCATCTCCTGACAACCCACCCCTAGAGATAGCGTTTCATCGATGAGGCCATTTCTGGCTCATGCTTGGCAATACAGACATCATTCTTGCAAAGAAAAAAAATGTTGAAGCGATAACCACCCTTTCTGGTTTGAGAAGAGTGTTAGTTCGCAGAAATTGGATTAACTTCAAAAATTATTTCTCTATACCTCCAGAAAATGTAAGATACACAGCATGCATTTAACGAGAAAATAGAATTACATAGGATTTAAGAAGAATCCAGACACATCTGTCTGCCACAGTTGCGCTTTTGGTTAAGTGACCGCTACCAGGCCTAGCATAGTAGCCCAACCTTGAACACACAGGGGTGAAAGAAGAAATGGCGGCTTCTCATTTCAGAAGAGATCTTGCAAAGTGTTCCCTGGCTGTGGCCAGAGCTTGAGATATTGTCTGCAGAGAACAAACAGCCAAATAGAAAAACTATGAGATACTATATGATAAATGACAGGAATGTGCAGGGACCGAGATTCAGAAATTTGCCTGCTCAGAGAAGGGAACAGAGCCGTCAGCAGCATTGGTTGCAACCTTCCCCGCAATGGTGTTCGCATCTGTTTCAAGAATTATGCTGCACAAATACACAAAAAAGGATCGCATAGTTTCAGTTTATTTTCAAATCTTTAGCATGCATATATAAACACTAAAAAATCACAAGAATTTTTTGTGGTCTAATGAGCTAAGGTCATTATTATATGAAATCAGCATCAACCATGATATGTTCCTAAACACTGCTGGTGACTAGTTGGCTAGTTGTTTAAGATGCTCACTTATTTAAGGGCCCTCTTGTTTGGAACACTGGAATTTTTACAGATTCCATAGAAATTAAACCATGTCCTGTAAAACTCATGCGTTTTAAATGGGGCCTACCTTTTCCCATATATTAAGGAAACTCCACGAGAGCTCCCAGAAAATGGACATAAAATAAAAAGAAGTAGATAACAATACAACATAAACATGCTGCAGAATGTTGAAATGGCACAAGAGTATGATGCCCAACACCTTCATGTCAACAGAGGATTATGAAACATGAGACAATTCAAATTTAGCATAGATCACAAGAAAACTTTACCCGCCATCAATAATCTCATCAATGCAGAGAAGTATCAAGTCCAAGTTCTCAAGTGCAGTCCTCTTCTCAACATCACCCCTAAAGCACAATAAGTTGCACCTTGAACCAACTGCCTTACAAATTACCAGTATCAAAATACCAGTTCATGCAGTAACATTACAACATGTATATTACCTGAGTAGAAGACCAACCGAATCAGCAAAACCCTGTAGCACATTTGCTATGATGAGCTCATTCTCATCATCCCCGGCAGTGACGAAAAAGTGTAGGTCTTGTACAAACTTGTAAACAACAATATAACCATCAAGCAATGTTATCTCAGCTGCAGAGAATCAAAATAGGTGTCAAAGGTAAATCCAAATTTAACTCGGACAACAAAATAGTTGATATTATTGAACATAATATACTAATGAAATAAACCTGAAACTTTTCACCCATCCAATAACTAACATATCACGGTCATTGGACATTCAGGGTTCCTCAATTAGGGCATACAATTGGCAGTAAACTAACATGAACTGTTCATGAAATACTTTCTGTTCAACTAATGGCCCTTTGTTAACACGTGATGCCATTTACATACCACAAACAAGAGATGTGTTGAATAATTGTCAATAAAATCAAATAATACGTTCCTACCAAATACTTTAAAACCAATAAAGCATCTTACGGAGTATTACCTGCATTATAAATCAGTAGCGGGCTTTAACTTACGGCCGGGCCTAGATATGCATGTATTGCAACTATGGTCTCAAATATGAGTCGCTAATGGCAAATTCAAGTAATTTTGTGAGTTACAATCGTTGACCAATGGTGAAAAATGGCAAAAGCAATTAAAACCAGTGGTACAGTGATGGTAAGACAGGAATTCACATGGTACAGACTATGAATGAATTACCTTCGGAGCGTGCATTTGTCTTCAGAGTTTTAGTAAAAATGGACTTTTCAAAGGTCAACCTAGATGCGTTATTCGGCCAATCATCCGAGAAGTACTTCACAGCAACACGCTTCCCCTCAGAATCCAGTAGCAAAATGTTCTTCACGGAAGGGCAAGATTCCTGTGTAAAGGTAACGGGCAATCATTACAAGACTTTCTCCAGACAAATAAGCAAGCTGCTGCTGCACTTCATATTTATCAATTGAAAACACCATTTTCATATATATAAGAAAAACAATGCTAACCACAGTGAAAGAGGGAACAAATAAGAATTTCAGAAAATCAGTGAAGAGTATCTCTACTACTTAAAAAGAACGTAAGGTTCCCATTTCACCTTTCTTCCCACCACCCCTTTGTCCAACCTTCCATGTATATGATAATCAATCACCTTAATTTACTTACCTTCTGAACCAATTCCACTTTAATTTATTTACCAAACTTCTAATCAAAATATAAGGTAATTCACGGTCAGAATTTGATGAACATTTATTTACACAATCGCATTATTATTGACAGGTAAATCACAGGCTAACATACTAAAATATTTATATCCCGTTGCAACGCACGGGCATTGTTCTAGTAAATAGTTAAATACATAATGCATGATATATCACATTATTACAGACTAAGTATCCCTTGGTCTTTTTCCCTTTAGCATCAAGCAATCAACTGTAACTCTGCTTCTGAAAATCAAAATCTTAAATTATGGTACAAGAACTGTGGTCGATCAACTAGTTTCAGACAGACCACCGGCAGTCTGTGTGGAGTAGTTAAGCTTTACAGAAAGGAAGGTGTTAATAAAAAATAATTATACAGTTTCAGTATCAGTTTACACTTCATAGTACAGGATTGAGTTGACAGCCCAATTTACACGATCTTCCAGTGCCATATTCAAGAATGCTAACAGCCAATTAACATAACTAGGTGATGAGATGACATATGTGAGGTCTTCACAGATTTCCAGAATGGCGGTAGTTTCAGCTCGTTGGCTCTCAGTTATCATAGAGCAACACCACTGGTAGATGGGAAATCAAAAATTGTTTGGTTTATACTACATCTATGCATGGTCGACATTTTTTTTGGCAAACCGATTGATCAGTTCTTGGGACACAAATTCGGCTGTGCAAGATCACCCTCATAACAATGAACGTGCAAATCCAATGTAAATACGTGCAGTGAGAATGTATGGCAACAAGTAACAGGAACAGAGAAAGAATCTGCGGACCTTGGAGAATTCCCCCATGGCCTCCTCTCAGCTCCTTCCTTCGGTCCAAGCTTCCTGCCGAAGAGAGAAACGCACCCAGATAGGTAAGATCAACAGAAGCAGCTCAAAACCAAATGGCGAAAACGCAGCTCGGATCTGGACGGCCTGTTCTCGTCAGATCCGGGCTGAAAAAGCATGCAACGAAAGCTGTCGAGATGATTGACGGGCGCGCGGCGCGGATCACACGTAGCGAAGGCGCGCATCGGATGAATCCGCGGAGACTTGTCGAGGATGGAGGTGGGAGAGATCTAGAGAGGAGGAGTTACCTGGAAGGGGGAGTGATCGGGACAGCGGGAGGGAGAGCTTTGGTTTGTTGGTGCCCGCGAGATCTGAGATGCAGCAGACGAGTGTAGAGAAAGACGGGAGGGATTATGCAGGCGAGCGGAAATGAACGAGGTGGTTAGTTTAGCTACTCCAACAGGCCCGCTGGCCCAGCCCAATTGGCTTCGTTGGACTTGGATGGATCAAAAACTGAGACGGGCACCTAAAAAAAACATACCACAGCAAAAAAAGCTGAGGCTGTTCTAATTTTTTTTTTTAAAATTGAGGCATCTTACCTCAATCATCAGGTGTTCCTTACTATGGACGCCGAGGCGATCTTAAGCATGCCTTTATTATGTCGAGGATTTTTGGGCATGACACTTTAAAAGAAGGGTGTTTATACCATGAGATTAGCTTATCGGATGCTGGTTGACACCAAAGACCCGGAGAGAAAAATGGCTTGATGGGAATCCTGGTTCGTTTACTTCGGTGCAAGTTGCTAAATCCTGGACGAAAGTTTGGAAACTTTCTGTCACTACGAAACTGAAAATTTTCATATGGAGGTTAGCCCATCATTGATACCCTTCATCGCCCCAAGATGGCAACGACGAGCATGTGTGAATTGTGTGGATGTGAAGATTCATGGCGTCATTCCCTAGTAGACTGCACAATGTCGCGCTGCACTTGGGCGCTCTCCGATCCATGTTTGACTGAACATATGATTGCATGTATGGAGCTTCATGCGAAACAATGGTTGTTCTTCATGCATGATACACTACCTCTGGAGGAATTCACAAAGATGACAGTGACGCTTGATACGTCTTCAACGTATCTATAATTTTTGATAGTTTTATGTTGTTATATTATCAATTTTGTATGCTTTATATGCTATTTTATATCATATTTGAAAACTAACCTATTAACTCAGTGCCCAGTGTCAGTTCCTGTTTTCTGCTTGTTTTTTGTTCTTCGTAAAATCCATACCAAACGAAGTCCAAACACGATGAAACTTTTTGACCCGCTGACCCAGCCCAGTTGGCTTCATTGGATGGGATCAAAAACTGAGAAGGGGCACGCCCCTATATCTCGCATTCAGCGAGTCCAGCTTCCGACTCGCTGAAGGGCACAACATTTTTTTTCTTTTTTTACTTTTGTTTATACTTTAAAACATTCTAAATATACATATTACAAAAAAACACTCTATAAAAAATATTTTAAAATTGTTGAACAAGTATTTAAAAAATATTAATCAAGCATTTAGAAAATGTTGAACGTGTAGAAAAATTGTTGTACGTGTATAGAAAAATTGTTGATCATATATTAGAAAAATGATGGAATTTTGTAAGAATGTTAATCAAGCATTTAAAAAATATTGGAAAAGTATTTGAAAAATGTTAATAAAGCATTTGGGAAATGTTAAATGTGTATAGAAAAATGTAGATCATGTATTAAAAAAATGATGAAACAATGTGTTCATGTATGTAAAAATGTTGATCAAGCATTTAAAAAAATGTTGAACAAGTGTTTGAATAATGTTAATCAATCGTTTGAAAAATGTTAGATGTGTATAAAAAGTGTTGACCATGTATTCAAAAAAATATTAATCTTTTTTATTTGAAAACTGTTAATCAAGCATTTAAAAAATATATAGAAAAAAATCTTGATCATGTATTAAAAAAATTTAATCTTGTATATGAAAAATGTTAATCAAGCATTTGAAAAATGTTTAAAATGTGTAAAAAAATATTGACCATATATTAAAAAATGTTAAATTTGTATGGAAAATGTTAAACGTTGTATAAAAATCTTGTTGACATATACAAAAAATGTAGAATGAAAAAGAAAGAAATAAGAAAATCAAAAAATGAAAACCAAAAAAGAACAAAATAAACCAAAGAAAAAGAAAATGAAAAATAAAACTGAAGAAAAAAATGCAACACAGAATAAAAAGAATAAAAAACCGAAGAAAAAAAAGAAAATAAACAAACCACAAAAGGGTCAGTAAGGTATTTTTCGCAAGCACTGAAATTATCGGTAACGAGTAGTTTTGATAGCAAGATATTTAAACAAGTGATAATAGCAATAGTAAACTAAGGTGCAGCAGGTAGCCCAATCCTTTTTGTTGCAAAGGACATGCGGAACAATCTCTTATAATATAAAACGTTCTCAGGACACATGGGAATTTCATCAGTCACTTCAATCATTTTTTGTTTGATTCGCGTTCGCTATTTTGATAATTTGATATGTGGGTGTGATGGGGAACGAAGCATGAAAATCAAAAAATTTCCTACGAACACCCAAGATCTATCTAGAAGAAGCATAACAACGAAGGGGAGAGTGTGTCTACGTACCCTCATAGACCGAAAGGGAAGCGTATATAACGCGGTTGATGTAGTCGTACTCTTCACGATCTGATCACGATCCAACCGATCTAGTACCGAACGGACGGCAACTTCGAGTTTAGCACATGTGCGGCTCGATGACGTCTCCTCCTCCTTGATCCAGCAGAGAAGACGGGAAGTAGATGGATCACAACCAACACGACGTCGTGGTGGCGATGGTGGTGGTGGAGCAATGGCAGCGCTTCGCTAAGCAAAAAAACGTGAACGAGAACTATGCCGGGGGAGAGACGGGGCAGCAGCCAAGGCCAATGTCTTGGGGGTGCCTTATTGCGCCCCTCCCCTATATTTATATCGTGGGGGGAGGCTGGGAGTCCAACCCTACTCCTAATAGGAGTTGGCGCCAAGGGGGAGAGGACTTGGACTCCAAGTCCAATCTTATCACTGGTACAGCGAGGCGGGTGCTATACAAACGGTTTTTAACCCCTTTCCGCGATGGCATTTTGAACCGTCGCCAAGTGAGTGTGTGCGATAGGGGGGGTCCTTCCCACACAACCCAAAAACCGTCGGGGATAGGGAGCCATGATGCATACAGTTGTCCCTTTAAAACTGTTTCTGACATCTCGAATATCCCAAATGCTCCATCCTTGCTACTCGTTTGTGTTCGTATTGCCATCGCAGTCGGTATTCTGTGGTGCTATATTTAACGATGTGCGGCCCATCACAAACAGTTCACGGTTATAGAACGTGTATGATAAGCAGACAATCACACACTGTCGGCGTTCTGGGATCGGGGGTACCCAGACTTGCCTGCCTACAGCCCAGCGCGTGCCCCATCGACGGCCCGGTACGACCCAGCTACAAGACTCCACGAGCAAGACCCTCGCGGGGGCCCCCCGGCCTCGTGAGCGGACGGCCAAGACCTCCTAGGGGCAGCTCTCCGAGCCTGCTCCCGAGGAACGGAGATTTCTATGCAGGTACCCCACCTCATGAGGCTCACAGTGACGTGAGCCATGACGACCAAGGCCAACGGGCGCCAACGGCGCAGAGGAGGACAGTTTACTCTTTGGTGCTAAGGAGGCAAGGACCAGCGCGGGTTCCCGAGGGATCCCCCAAAGGTTTCTATTCTGGCGCAAACAAGACCAAGACACGAGGCTGCGCAGGACGGATGTCATCACGGAGCCACCACCGCGTCATGGCAGAAGCTTTGCAGGCGAGACCACCTTTCGTCAGGATAAGATGTAGATCTTGTCTCCTTTCAAATTGGCTGTTGTGGAATCCCTTCTCGCCTAAGCTATGAGGGAAGAGGACCAGGCCACTATAAATATAGGCTAGCCTCCTTCGTAGAGGGGGATCTGATTCCGTCCCTCTAGAGAGAACCATCCTCACCCACCGAGCCCTCGCGAGCAGCTCACCCACTGTACTAGTTCATCCTCAACCTCCTCGTGAGGCCAATCCACCACAAAGCAGGACTGCAGGAGTAGGGTTTTAACATCGCAAGGTGGCCCGAACCTGGGTAAACTGCCGTGTCCTTCCTTCCCCGCTCGCGCGAACTCGACGAGGCCAAGCCATGGAGTGATGAGCTTGAGGCTGCGGTTAGGCTAGATATTTGCACACGCCCTAGAGTTTGGAACCTTGTTGGGTCTGCGGAGCCCCGATTCCGACATTTGGCGCGCCAGGTAGGGGTGTGTCGAAACTCCCATCCGCTTCACTTTGTTTCTGGTTCATCGCATGGAGTTTTCGCGACCGGCTCGCGCTCATCGCCCTCGGCCCCGGCGCCGCCCGGCCTGCGCCTCGTCCGCTTCCACCTCGCAGCTAACGCTGCCACCGACCCTGCTGCTCATGAGCGGCAGGACTCTCGCTGCCACCCTCTGTGCAGTGTGATGGCCGCACCGCCACTCCATCCCTCACCCCGTCACGGCGTCATCTTCCCATGTTCGCCGCGGGCCGGCGAACGCGCAGGCTGCGCGCTCATGGCCGCGAGTTGCTGCACTACCGCCCCGCGACGAGGGCTACCGAGCTCGTCAACGCGCGGGCGAGGCCCCGGCGCCATCCCTCGCTCCGTCCTCCCTGCCTTCCCGTGCGGGCGACGTAGCTCATGCGCTCCTCCGCCTCCTCCTGTGCGTGGCGCAGATGCCGAGCCCAGGCGCGATGTGCGTCCGCGCGACCCGCCGCGCGGGCACCTGCGCCGGTGCGGGACAGGCCAGCTGCCAGTGTGCAGCAGCCGCAGTACGACGCGCGTGCGCTACCCGCACCACTGCGCCAGCACCAAGACCGGGCAGCTCTGGGGCTGTGGCGCATGGGGCGTCAGGATCGTGCTCCCCTCGCACGGGTGTGCCTGTAAGCGCGGCAGGTTGCCGCGCCTTCACGCTGGAGCTGCGCCGCGTCGTTTAGCCCGGCAAGTTCAAGCCAGACCTGCCCCCGCACTACGATGGCACCCCTGACCCCGCAAAGTTCCTCCAGCTCACTCGCTGAGCATCGGGTGGCGAATGGCGACGACAAGGTCATGGCGAACTGGTTCCCCATGGCCCTCAGGACGGCTCGCGTTCCTGGCTCTTGCACCTCCCTAGGGGTCAATCCTCCTCTGGGACAAGCTTCATGAGTGCTTCATCGCCAACTTCCAGGGCACTCGCAACCGCGCTCTCACCGTCAATGACCTGCAGCGCGTGAAGCAGCAGGCGAGCGAAACCCTCCGCAATTACATTCAACGCTTCACACAACGTTTGCCTCAAGATCCTGAAGGCCTAGGACGAAGCCTCATCTCGGCTTCACCGAGGATGTCACGGACGTCAAGATGAGCGAGGAGCTCGCCATCCACGATGACCTGTGCACGACGTTGGAGATGTTCAACCTGGCGGACAGGTGCGCTAGGGCGGAAGAGGGCCACCTCTCCCTCCTCAAGCTCCCTGACGTCGGTCCCAAGAGAAAAGCCAGCCAAGGAGGCAAAGCGCAAGGGCCCCACCATGCTGGCAGCGGGCTATTTGAAGCATGGCCGTGACCGCGATGACCCAGCCAAAGATAACCGCCCTTTCTGCGTCTCTCCACAACGTTCACACCCCCAACACCAACGACTGCCAGGAGCTCGGGCATCCGGGACGAGCGCCAGGCAGCGCCCCGGAGGGCAGCGCCACCTACGCCCGTGGAGAGGCCATTGGGACAACCGCAACCCTCGTCGGACTGGCGCGACCAGCCTCGCGATGGCCCCTGCGCGATCAGCCTCATGAGGCCCTCCTCAGGGCAATGCCGGCCTCCCTCCGCTACCACCACCACCACGAAGAAGAACGACACAACCATCAGGACGATGGAGCTGGGGGCTTCCAAGAACCTGCCGTGATTGCCTGCATCCTTGGCGCCCAGGCCCCCGCCTCGAACCGCATCTTCAAGCATTTCTCCCCGCGAGGTGAACGCAGCCCTCCCAAGGCTTGAGGCCGCGCCCCCCTCAGTGGTCGCAGTACGCCATCACCTTTGACTCCAAGGATCACCTCAAGTGCGCGGTCCTGCCGCGGTGCTCCCCATGCTCTGCACGCCCACCATCAGCAACGTCTCTGTCACCAAGACTCTCATCGATGGCACGCTTGGCCTCAATGTGCTCTCAAAAAGAAACAAAATAAACCAAAGAAAAAAGAAAATGAAAAATAAAACTGAAGAAACAAATGCAACACGAATGAAAAAAGAATAAAAAAACCGAAGAAGAAAAAAGAAAATAAACAAAACAAACAAAAGAGGTCAGTAAGGTATTTTTCGCAAGCACTGAAATTATCGGTAACGAGTAGTTTGATAGCAAGATAATTTATAACAAGTGATAAGTAGCAATAGTAAACTAAGGTGCAGCAAGGTAGCCCAATCCTTTTTGTTGCAAAGGACATGCGGAACAATCTCTTATAATAAGTAAAACGTTCTCAAGGACACATGGGAATTTCATCTAGTCACTTTCATCATGTTTGTTTGATTCGCGTTCGCTATTTTGATAATTTGATATGTGGGTGTGATGGGGAACGAAGCATGAAAATCAAAAAATTTCCTACGAACACCCAAGATCTATCTAGAAGAAGCATAACAACGAGAGGGGAGAGTGTGTCTACGTACCCTCATAGACCGAAAGCGGAAGCGTATATAACGCGGTTGATGTAGTCGTACTCTTCACGATCTGATCACGATCCAACCGATCTAGTACCGAACGGACGGCAACTTCGAGTTTAGCACATGTGCGGCTCGATGACGTCTCCTCCTCCTTGATCCAGCAAGAGAAGACGGAGAAGTAGATGGGATCACAACCAACACGACGTCGTGGTGGCGATGGTGGTGGTGGAGCAATGGCAGCGCTTCGCTAAGCAAAAAAACGTGAACGAGAACTATGCCGGGAGGGAGAGACGGGGCAGCAGCCAAGGCCAATGTCTTGGGGTGCCTTATTGCGCCCCTCCCCTATATTTATATGCGTGGGAGGGCTGGGAGTCCAACCCTACTCCTAATAGGAGTTGGCGCCAAGGGGGAGAGGACTTGGACTCCAAGTCCAATCTTATCACTGGTACAGCGAGGTGCTATACAAACGGTTTTTAACCCCTTTCCGCGATGGCATTTTGAACCGTCGCCAAGTGAGTGTGTGCGATAGGGGGGTCCTTCCCACACAACCCAAAAACCGTCGGGGATAGGGAGCCATGATGCATACAGTTGTCCCTTTAAAACTGTTTCTGACATCTCGAATATCCCAAATGCTCCATCCTTGCTACTCGTTTGTGTTCGTATTGCCATCGCAGTCGGTATTCTGTGGTGCTATATTTACGATGTGCGGCCCATCACAAACAGTTCACGGTTATAGAACGTGTATGATAAGCAGACAATCACACACTGTCGGCGTTCTGGGATCGGGGGTACCCAGACTTGCCTGCCTACAGCCCAGCGCGTGGCCCCATCGACGGCCCGGTACGACCCAGCTACAAGACTCCACGAGCAAGACCCTCGCGGGGGCCCCCCGGCCTCGTGAGGCGGACGGCACCAAGACCTCCTGAGGGGCAGCTCTCCGAGCCTGCCTCCCGAGGAACGGAGATTTCTATGCAGGTACCCCACCTCATGAGGCTCACAGTGACGTGAGCCATGACGACCAAGGCCAGACGGGCGCCAACGGGCGCAGAGGAGGACAGTTTACTCTTTGGTGCTAAGGAGGCAAGGACCAGCGCGGGTTCCCGAGGGATCCCCCAAAGGTTTCTATTCTGGCGCAACAAGACCAAGACCACGGGCTCGGCAGGACGGATGTCATCACCGAGCCCACCACCGCGTCATGGCCAGAAGCTTTGCAGGCGAAGACCACCTTTCGTCAGGATAAGATGTAGATCTTGTCTCCTTTCAAATTGGCTGTTGTGGAATCCCTTCTCGCCTAAGCTATGAGGGAAGAGGACCAAGGCCACTATAAATATAGGCTAGCCTCCTTCGTAGAGGGGGATCTGATTCCGTCCCTCTAGAGAGAACCATCCTCACCCACCGAGCCCTCGCGAGGCAGCTCACCCACTGTACTAGTTCATCCTCAACCTCCTCGTGAGGCCAATCCACCACAAAGCAGGACTGCAGGAGTAGGGTTTTACATCGCAAGGTGGCCCGAACCTGGGTAAACTGCCGTGTCCTTCCTTCCCCGCTCGCGCGAACTCGACGAGGCCAAGCCATGGAGTGATGAGCTTGAGGCTGCGGTTAGGCTAGATATTTGCACACGCCCTAGAGTTTGAACCTTGTTGGGTCTGCGGAGCCCCGATTCCGACATTTGGCGCGCCAGGTAGGGGTGTGTCGAAACTCCCATCCGCTTCACTTTGTTTCTGGTTCATCGCTCCCATGGCCGACGCCCGCCGAGTTCGCGCCGAGCGCCGGGCTGCTCACGTCGCCCAGACGGCGCCCGTGGGCCGTGGTGTTCCGCGCCACTCCGCTTCTCCTGCAGCTAACGCTGCCACCGACCCTGCTGCTCATGAGCGGCAGGACTCTTCGCTGCCACCCTCTGTGCAGTGTGATGGCCGCACCGCCACTCCATCCCTCACCCCCGTCACGGCGTCATCTTCCCATGTTCGCCGCGGGCCGGCGAACGCGCAGGCTGCGCTGCTCATGGCGCGCGAGTTGCTGCACTACCGCCCCGCTGACGAGGGCTACCGAGCTCGTCAACGCCGCGGGCGAGGCCCCGGCGCCATCCCACTCGCTCCGTCCCCTGCCTTCCCGTGCGGGCGACGTAGCTCATGGCGCTCCTCCGCCTCCTCCTGTGCGTGGCGCAGATGCCGAGCCCAGGCGCGATGTGCGTCCGCGCGACCCGCCGCGCGGGGCACCTGCGCCGGTGCGGGACGAGGCCAGCTGCCAGGTGGTGCAGCAGCCGCAGTACGACGCGCGTGCGCTACCCGCACCACTGCGCCAGCACCAAGACCGGGCAGCTCTGGGGCTGTGGCGCATGGGCGTCAGGATCGTGCTCCCCTCGCACGGGTTGTGCCTGTAAGCGCGGCAGGTTGCCGCGCCTTCACGCTGGAGCTGCGCCGCGTCGTTTAGCCCGGCAAGTTCAAGCCAGACCTGCCCCCGCACTACGATGGCACCCCTGACCCCGCAAAGTTCCTCCAGCTCTACTCGCTGAGCATCGAGGTGGCGAATGGCGACGACAAGGTCATGGCGAACTGGTTCCCCATGGCCCTCAAGGACGGCTCGCGTTCCTGGCTCTTGCACCTCCCTGAGGGGTCAATCCTCCTCTTGGGACAAGCTTCATGAGTGCTTCATCGCCAACTTCCAGGGCACTCGCAACCGCGCTCTCACCGTCAATGACCTGCAGCGCGTGAAGCAGCAGGCGAGCGAAACCCTCCGCAAGTACATTCAACGCTTCACCAACGTTTGCCTCAAGATCCTGAAGGCCTAGGACGAAGCCATCATCTCGGCGTTCACCGAGGATGTCACGGACGTCAAGATGAGCGAGGAGCTCGCCATCCACGATGACCTGTGCACGACGTTGGAGATGTTCAACCTGGCGGACAGGTGCGCTAGGGCGGAAGAGGGCCACCTCTCCCTCCTCAAGCTCCCTGACGTCGGTCCCGAAGAGAAGAAAGCCAAGGCCAAGGAGGCAAAGCGCAAGGGCCCCACCATGCTGGCAGCGGAGCCTGATTTGAAGCATGGCCGTGACCGCGATGACCCAGCCAAAGATAACCGCCCTTTCTGCGTCTTCCACAACGTTCACACCCACAACACCAACGACTGCCAGGAGCTCAGGGCGATCCGGGACGAGCGCCAGGGCAGCCGCCCCGAGTGCAGCGACCACGGCTACGCCCGTGGAGGAGGCCATTGGGACAACCGCAACCCTCGTCAGGACTGGCGCGACCAGCCTCGCGATGGCCCCTGGCGCGATCAGCCTCATGAGGCCCGTCCTCAGGGCAATGCCGGCCTCCCTCCGCTACCACCACCACCACGAAGAAGGAACGACGACAACCATCAGGACGATGGAGCTGGGGGCTTCCAAGAACCTCGCGTGATTGCCTGCATCCTTGGCGGTGCCCAGGCACCCGCCTCGAACCGCATCTTCAAGCAGTTCTCCCGCGAGGTGAACGCAGCCCTCCCAAGGCTTGAGGCCGCGCGCCCCCTCAGGTGGTCGCAGTACGCCATCACCTTTGACTCCAAGGATCACCTCAAGTGCGCGGTCACTGCCGGCGTGCTCCCCATGCTCTGCACGCCCACCATCAGCAACGTCTCTGTCACCAAGACTCTCATCGATGGCAGCGCTGGCCTCAATGTGCTCTCCGTCGAGACCTTCGAGATGCTTCAAGTGCCCTATGATCAGCTCATGCCCACCAGGCCATTCTCCGGGGTGACCGACGGCTCCACCGTCCCCCTGGGGCAGGTGCGCCTCCCTATCACCTTCGGCAAGCGCGACAACTACCACACTGAGCTCATCGACTTCGACGTCACCCACATCAGCCTCCCATACAATGCCATCCTCGGGTACCCAACTCTCGCCAAGTTCATGGCGGCAACCCACTATGGCTACAACGTCCTCAAGATGCCAGGGTGCAGCGACGTCATCACGGTCGCCTGCGACGAGAAGGACGCGGTCTGTTCTCTGGAGCACGCCTATCGGGCCGCGGCGGCTGAGAACTCTGATGACGAGGGCTGCGCCCTGCCTCCCGAGCCCACCCCCACGAAGAAGAAGCAGCTCCTCCCAAAGAGCCGTCCAGAGACCAAGAAGCCCACTGGTGTCACCTCAGGCTCCGCGCCCGCTGCTGGGGCGCCTTTTCCTCCCGCATAGGAAGGCGCGCCTGGCGCCTCCCTCTGGATGGGCTCGGGGGCTTCCGTTTAGAGGGCCTCTGACCTGACTAATGCAACGAGGGAGGTGTTCGGGCACCACTTGGAGGCGTGCTTCGATGCGCGCCCCCACGAGCAAGGAGCACGGCGCGAGGCGCCAGGGGCACGAGAATTCATCACCAAGGCGATCGAGGAGCTTCAGGAGGCGCAAGCCATGCGCGGCGAGCGTCGCCCCGCACGGCCCGCCAGTGCAGCTGCCGCCCCCGACGCGGGTGGCGAGCTGCACGTCTGCATCAACATCCCGGGCCTTAACAGGGCCGCTTCGCAGGGCCTCTTCTGGCCATCGCGCGTCGGCCGGAGTGGGGGCTACCCCTTCAACTACGTCCGCATGCCATTCGGCCTGCTCAACATGGGCGCCTCGTACCAGCGCCTGGCGCAGCGTGCTATGGCATCTCACAAGGCTAGGCGCTCAACGGTCGCGTCTCAGGAGGTCTCGGACCCTCATGGGCCCCCTGGGCCTCGCGGGTCTCCCATGCCTCCGGAGCCGCCCAGCTCATGAGGAGCAATCTCCATGGCATGCATCTTCAGCTACCTCGACGCTTCTACGAGACCGGTACCAGGTGACTTTTTGGTTTGTTCAGTTGAGGGCGCCCCTCGGGCTGCATTATCCTCAAGCTGTCAGGGCCCGCCCCTGCAGCTGTATCGTTTTGCGCATGTATCAGAACTGGCTCTGCCTTTGATGAATTTCCTAAGTATTCCAACATGCGTGCTCGGTGCTTCATCACCATGAATGTTGTCGTGCCCTCACGTCCCCCACCCTCGACCACCTCATGATTAAGGCTGGCACGGCGTCTGTGCTCGGGTTCGTCCCTGCAGCGTTGTTAAATCCAAGCGATCGAGCTCTGTCTCGCGGGCCAGCTCCCGTGCACGTCACCTCCCGGGGTCCTTGGTGCCTTGTCCACGCATGAGCTAATCGCGAGTGGGTGAGTTAGGGCGCACAGCCCGGTTCGTTCGACCGCAGTCTGGCACTTCGCCGTCGCGGGAGCCGCGCGCCGGGGGTCCTTCCTCAGGATTGTTGCATGAGAAGACTGGACACGGCGTCTGTGCTCGGGTCCGTCCCTACTGCGTCGATAAACCCAAGCGACCGAGCTCTGTCTGGTGGGTCGGTCCCGTTCACGTCACCTCCTATGGGTCCTTGGTGTTCGGCCTTCTCATGCGATGACCTCCGCGCCAAAAGTTCAGGCGCAACCCGCCTTGAGCTAGGGCCTCCTGAGTCCCGCGCTAGCTCACGAGTGCCCAGATACACCTCCTCGAAGTTCTGTCGTGCCAGTCACGTGTACGAACAAAATAGGGTTGTACACGCCCGGAGGCTCTAACACAGAGCTCCCTACCCACGCCAAGTGGAAGCCCCATGCTCCGCGCTGGCAGACGAAACGATCGAACAATGACTATGCCCACGCCCAAGTGGAAGCCCCATGCTCCGCGCTGGCGGACGACACGGTCGAACAACGGCTATGCCCACGCCCAAGTGGAAGCCCCATGCTTCGTGCTGGTGGATAAACAACTAAGGGCGCCCTAGGGGTTGCATTAACCTCAGGATGGCCTCTCAGCCCTTCACGCGGCACTGCTCGCAGCCTCCCCTGGGATGCACGTGCGAGGGGGCTGGACATGGTGCCTACGCTCAGGCCAGGCCTGGCGCACACCACCTCACTAGGTCCCTGGTGCCTAGTCTTCCCGTGTCCCTCCCAGGCGAAGACTGACAAGGAAAGGTATGAAAAGCTTCGGATTAACCTCGCCGCCGCCCATGTTTCCTTCATGAAGGCCGCTCGCACGTCAAGGGGGACCCCTAAGCACCGCGACTCAGGCGGCCTCACTAGTCACGTAGCCCGTCGCCCCTTGGTCTTGTCCTGGCATCGCGACCGGACGTCCCAACGGTGGTCGAGGTATGCGCGGGGCTGGGCCCTGCTGACGCAGAGCACAAAGGCAAGCAAGAAGGAAACCAAGCACGAAAAGGAAATCACGGAGTTCAAACAATTATTACAGGCACCAAATGTGTTGCAAATTCAAACAAAGTCTTACGCCTCCACGAGGCAGGATAAGTGTTGCAGGATAAGTTCTAGGAGGAAGGATTATCGTCGCCATGACCATCACTGCCACTTGCCTCGGCGGCGGCGGGATCGTCTTCAACATCGCTGTCGCCGCCATCGTCACCGTCGCTGCCGCTTACCCCGGCCGCCGAGGGCCCGACGTCAGGGGTGCAGGTGAACTTCTTCAGCAGCGCGTCCACATGGTCCTTCATGGCCGCCGCGGCGGCGGCGCGGGACTCGAGAGCAACCGGGCCAATCACCGCGCCAAAATCGAAGGCGGGATCGCGAAGGTAAAGGTGGCTGAAGACACACATCGTAGCCGTGGAGAAGAGGTCGCGACACTCGTCCTCCAGGATGGAATTCACCTTGGTGGCGGCGCTTTCGAGCTCCTCGGACAGCTTGGAGGAGAGCCTTGTGTAGCCACCCTCAGGGGTCGCAAGAGGTTCCTTGAATCCTCCCCTGCAGATGGAGCGCAGCGCCTGGCATGCCCTGAGCTTGAGGGAGGGGAAGGCATCGCGTTCCGCGGCCACCTTCCCTTGGGCGGTGGCAAGGGTCTTCTCCTGGGCATCCAGCCGGGCCGTTGCCTCTGAGACGTGCTCGGCGTGGGATCTCTGGGCCTCGACCACCTCCTCCTGCAGCTTGGCCAGCCGATCGCGCTCAGCGGCCTGATCAGCGGTCACCTTCGACAGCGTGGAATCGTGATCTGCAAGCCTCGCCTCGTGAGCCTTGAGGTCATCCTCCCTCTGCTGGAGCTGCCGCGCGCGCGTGGCATGTTCTTTGTGGAGCACCTTTAGGCTGGCTTCCGCATCATCGCAGCGCTTGGCGGCCGCCCTCGCCTCAGCAATGGCCGCATCACGGGCCGACCCTGCCTCATCGACTTCCTTCTTGCTCTTGGCGGCAAGGGCCTCGGCCCGGTCCTGGGCCGCCTTACTGGCCAAGGACAGATCACGCCACCCTGCGGCGAGCTTTAGGCGCTCCTACTTGAGACGCTCGTTAGAGTCCTGCAGGTCCGTCGTGAGCTGGTCGAGCGCAGTGCGGGCTTCGGTCAGGGCCCCGTGCCTGATCAGAGGATCATAGGCCATGAGCTCGAGGGTTGGCCGCGGAGGAACTGCCGTGACATCCTGGGCTGGCACCGTCTCGATTGGACGACACGGGGTGCCCGCCGTCAGAGGCGCAGGGGGCTCCTGGCCACTCTTCGTGGCTGATTCTTGCGCCGCGCTGCCGGAGGTTGCTGAGTCAAGCACCATGGTCGTAGGTGACGATGTTACCTAAGGTTGCGTTGCGGGGTGCGCGTCGTTCTATCCAGAGGCAGGGACCGGAGCGGCGTGAGGAGTCGAGGTCACCACCTCCTCTCCTGAGGCTGGAGGCGCCGCGGTTGTGACGAGCAGCGCTGCAGGCCGGATCTCCGTGGTCTCGGCTGTCTGCCTCCTCGGGAGATCGGGCGAGGCACTTGGCGGGGCCGGCATGACCGAGCGCCCGGGCGAAGCAACGCCCGAACGCCCAAGCACGGCGCCAGGACGACGCTGGATGCCTCCTCGACCGCCCACGCCGCGACCGAGAATAGAGGGTGCCCTCAGGACGGAGGGCTCCTTCGGCCCAACGTTCACCTTCTTCTTCTTCTTCGTCGCGCCACCACTTCTGGTCATCAAGAGGGGAGGTGATGTGAGCACATGTGCAATCTATGCTTGGTCAGAAAGCAAGGTAGGTCACTTACTCATCAGGCGCGACCCACTTCCTCTTCTTCTCCTCTTCGGCGGAGGCTGATGCGTGCTCGTCCTCCTTCGGCGTGGCCTTGTCCGCATCCCGAGGGCGGGCAGAGTCATCCTCGGCAGGCCTCATCACGGCACCGCCGCCTGGAGGAGTGAGGAGGCCGCCTGGGGGCCATGACCGGTGAAGTCATGTCCGCCCCAGCGGGGCTGCCTTGTCCTTCGACTGTGAGTCAGAGGGGGCGGGACCGACCCCTCGACCACCCTGCTAGGGCGTGGGGTGCCCTCCGAAGGGGGCGCAGCCGCCCTTTTTTCTGAGGCCGCCCAGCCAGATGCTCGCGTGGCCCGGGGAGTGGGCCCTGACCGCCTGAGGACCTTGGCGGAGCGAGGGGAGTCCACGGCCGGGGGATCCTCGACGTCGTCGTCATCCTCAAGGCTGCGAAGAAGCTCGCGCTGCGACGGAGGGGACGCCCCTCCCAGGTCGTCATCCCCGGTCGCCTCCGAGTCCTCCTCACCGCCGCTGTTGCCAGAGGACAGCACCACGAGGGAATCATGATCGACGGGCGGCTCGAGCCCCAGGTCGTTGAAGGCAGGCATGGCGGCGACCAAGGCCTCCCTATCGTTGCGGCGGTACAACGGGGCGTTGGCCTTGGGGATGTCCTTCGGAATGTAGCCAAGCAGGGCGATCAGGTCTGCGTCTAGCTCCTCGTGTGTCAGGCTGCTGGGGCGCAGCCTTATGCCATCCCTCGCACCCTGGTACTCCCACATGGGCTTCGAGTGCGACTTGAGCGAGCCAAGTGCTGCGTCAAGAACTCCTTCACAATCATCGCCCCCGTCAGCAGCTTGGCCTCCATATCTGAGGCTATCCTCTCCAGGACGGGCCGCGCCCGTGGGTCGGTGAGCTTCGAGGAACTCCAATCTGGGATCCGCTCTGGCAGCTCCATCGGGGGCTCCAGGAGCGGATTGAGACCCTGGACATCCAGGAAGACCCAATGGTGCCGGAAGCCTTCCACCTTGTTCCCGGCTTTCAGGAGCACATTCCCCTTCTGGACCGCAACAAAGGAGACGCATGCAGAACGCTGCTCCCAGTCGTGGAACCGCAAGCTGAAGTAATGGCGGAAGAGAGCCACTGAGGGCCTCACGCCCACAAAGGCCTCGCAGTAGAAGGCAAAGATGGACAAGAGGAGAATGGAGTTAGGCTGGAGATGGAGGGCGTGGAGCTTGTAGTGCTCGAGGATAGCACAGAGGAACCCCGAAAGAGGCGGGACAAGCCCAGAGAAGATGCTATGGAGGAAGAAGGGGAACACCGTCTTTGCCAAGGTGCTCCGCTCCGCAGAACCGGCCCAGATCAAGGTCTCGCCCCACTCATTCGTGTCGCCCGCCATCAGCGGGAGCGCGGGGGCGAGGTCTGCCTCCTTGGCAATGGAAGAAGTTGCGAGCGCTGGTGGAGGGGATGAGGAGGCCGTGACCTGGGCCTCAGGCTTCGATTTCCCGGCGGGCGCCATCCGCGGAATCCTTGGCAATAGGAGAGCAGGAGGAAGGGAAGCGCTTCGCCTGGATCTGGAGGAACCTCTCACGAGGGAAAGGGGATCTTGGCAAGAGAGGAAAGGCGCAAGGAAGAAGAGCAATGATGGCTCCGCGGCGCATGCCAGGCTTTTGTCAGTCTGGGCAGTTGCCGAGGCGACGTGGGGAAGTGGAGGCACCCGCGTCCCGTCACGCGCCACGCGTCAAGCCTGGCCCGCAGGCGATTGGGGCCCGCGGTGCTTCGCCCTTCGCTCCTTGCCTTCGCTTCAAAGCCAACCCGAGCGCGCCTTGGGCCCAGGGGCTGCTATCGGCGTTCTGGGATCGGGGGTACCCAGACTTGCCTGCCTACGGCCCAGCGCGTGGCCCCATCGACAACCCGGTATGGCCTAGCTACAAGACTCCGCGAGCAAGACCCTCGCGGGGGCCCCCTGGCAAAGCGAGGCGAACGACACCACGACCTCCCGAGGGGCAGCTCTCCGAGCCTACCTCCCGAGGAACGGAGATTTCTATGCATGTACCCCACCTCACGAGGCTCGCAGTGATGTGAGCCATGACGACCAAGGCCAGGTGGGCGCCAGCGGGCGCAGAGGAGGACAGTTTCCTCTTTGGTGCTAAGGAGGCAAGGACCAGCGCGGGTTCCCGAGGGATCCCCCAAAGGTTTCTATTCTGGCACAACAAGACCAAGACCACGAGCTCGGCAGGACGAATGTCATCACCGAGCCCACCACCCCATCATGGCTAGAAGCTTTGCAGGCGAAGACCACCTTTCGTCAGGATAAGATGTACCTCTTGTCCCCTTTCAAATTGGCCGTTGTGGAATCCCTTCCCGCCTAAGCTATGAGGGAAGAGGACCAAGGCCACTATAAATATAGGCTAGCCTCCTTTATAGAGGGGGATCTAATTCCGGTCCTCTAGAGAGAACCATCCTCACCCACCGAGCCCTCGCGAGGCAGCTCGCCCACTGTACTAGTTCATCCTCAACCTCCTCGTGAGGCCAATCCACCACAAAGCAGGAGTAGGGTTTTACACCACAAGGTGGCCCGAACCTGGGTAAACTGCCATGTCCTTCCTTCCTCGCTCGCACGAACTCGACGAGGCCAAGCCATGGAGTGATGAGCTTGAGGCTGCGGTTAGGCTAGATCTTTGCACACGCCCTAGAGTTCGAACCTTGTTGGGTCCGCGAAGCCCCGATTCCGACACATACATTCACTTTTCCCGAACCGTATGCGATATCTAATTAAGAAGATTAGCTATTCATCGTACGAGTGTCGGATAGGATTACGAAACGTCGGACCGTCGTAACATCATCGTACATGATAACTATCGCACACGCTATTCTGTGGTGCAATGTTTACGATGCGTACCACATCAGAAATAGTTCATGATTGCAAATCGTGTACGATAAGACAACTATCACAAACGTTTAGTTTGCCCGCACCATTTATGATATTGTCTGACATCACACACGCTTTGCAAATGGCAACTATGTGCATGATCACACACGTTTCCTCTCTATGAACCGTGTCGGATTATGGTGTATATCACAAACGTTTGTGTTTTACCGACCGTGTGCGCCGTAATGACCTGCAGAGCGTGATTTCATCATAATTTAATTGCTGATATTTAAAATTGTATCGGATTTGAATTTAAAAGTATGCTATAGCTTTATTCATATCCATCAGGTTCAAACAACCAATGCATTATTCGATTCATAGGTACATATGTTCTAGAATTACATAAGCACCAAATAAAGAATGATGATCCACAGTTGTATACTTGTACTATTAAAGACGGTAAATAAAGAGGCGAAATACATTCTGGTTGCTGAACAAGGTGAAGCGGAATGCCCATATTGTGCCCTCCTCCATGCAGAAGGCACGCACGACTCTAGTCCAACCCCTTGTGATGGCCGACCGCCCATCCTTCACTGTCTTCATGAACACATCTAGATAGTCATCGTGTTCTGGTAGAAATACTTTAACCTTTGCATGCCCACTAATCATGCACTGGTGCAGAGACGTGCTATACAAACGGTTTTTACCCCCTTTCGGCGACGGAGTTTTAAACCGTCGCCTAGTGAGTGTGTGCGATAGGGGGGTCCTTCCCACACGACCCAGAAACCGTCGGGGATAGGCCCTCCGGCCACACACACGGTGAATCCCAGAAAAACTTTTTCGTTCGTATGTATATCACACACAGTTTTTGTGTGGAAATGTTTGTGCAAGGTGGCCTAACGCAAACAGTTCTCTGCCGGAAGCTGTGTGTGATTGTTAGTTGATCCAACACGCCTACTTTCTAGAAACCGTGTGGGTTGTTTGAGTTCATCGCCCACGGTGTTGTCTGAGTAACCGTCTGCAATAGAAAACCCCAATAAACAGGGTAATTAGCCTATTATTGATAATCCATGTAGTAATCAAATTGACATTTCTTATAAAACACACCAGATATTTCATATCCGTATAACGGCAACCAGGATTTCATAATCGAATTACATCAGATAGCTTCAGCACTCAGTTACGCCATTACACAACAGCACCAAGTTTCACATGCAACATCGAAAACCTTTGGAAAGTAGCATCATACACGGTAAATAGACAGATGAATCTCATCTGGGAAACTGCAGAAGCGGAAGGCAAATATTGAGCCTTCAGTGATGTTGAATGTCCTTGCAACTTTAGTCCAGTGGCTATGGATAATTGCCCGCCCAACCTTCATCCTCTTCAGGAAGACTTCAATATTATGCCTTGGGTGTTGAATGAATACCTTCCTCGCCTCTTGACCATGCAGGTGGTTTGAGAGGTAATCATCGGTGAACTGCTTTGAAAAGTACTGAAAACAAAGATATGCATAAATCGCTGTTATAAATTTTGAAATGGCGCAAGGGGTAAAAACAAGGTAAAAGAGTTAGTACCATCCTATAGTTGACTGATGTCTTCTTCATTGTGCAAACAAAGATCTTGCTGTTATTCGTCGCAAGTTTCTTCATCCTAAAAATCTTTTTGAGTTTCTTGACTTGACTGATATTCATGGACATCTCATTTCCCCATATGCAAAATGGGTCGAACAGTGGGTCTAAGCCTCTGACAGCAGGACCTACATGTGCAAGACCAAATTATGAGAAACCTAAATATTAGAATGATTCCTGCAACTGCACAATAATGTGCTATTAGCGAAAGGACCATGCATGAGCAAACCTCGATGGTAAACCGCAATGTCTCCCATTGTTTCCCTGCAACACATATAAGGAAGATCTTGATCAGGTTAACTGAGAGTTGCCATACTATCGGTAGAATATGTATTGAGTACAGCCAAATTCGATTTATTTCTCACATGCACAACAATACAAAATTGTACCCACAGCAAATGAAAATCAAATTGCAGAATTGAACCAAACAGTTAAATGGACAGCAGACCAAATGAACCAAAACAGCTAACTGAGCACGACATTGCAGAATAGAAACATGTACTAGAAGATAAGGCAGTTAACAAAACAAAGAATGCTTGAGAATAGTACTATGAAATGTAGCAATTGTTGGACCAAACTATTAATTGAACATTACATTTCAGAGGACCAAACTGTTAACTGAACATCAGATTGCATATTAACATTACGGAGGACAAATCACTAGAAGGCACTGGCGGTGGCCTCAAGAAAACAGCACAAACTATATTTTAAAGTAGACAACCGCGTGGCGGTGTCGACGGTGGCCTCGAAGACGAGGTGCTCCTCCAAGATTTGGCGGTCGGCACGCATGGCAGCCAGAGCAACCTCGTGCGTGCATGCAGCCGCGATTTGCTTCTCCGCTGCCATATGCTACTGAGCTCCACGTTATACTGTGTGCAAAATGGCTGTGGGCAGCGCTTAATTGGAGGACGGGCCCAGTGATTTCGGCGGAAGGTGTCACGCCGTCTGTGGGGGCATGTGGGACGGGGAAGGAGGAGGATGGTGTGGGTGGGGTGTGGATTACTTGACCATATCGACGAGGCCGCGTAGCAAGAAGAAGGGTCGACGGCGAGGAGGTTGCGCAGCAAGAAGAAGGGTCGGCGACGAGGAGGCGGCGCTGCAATAAGAAGGGTCGCCAGCGAGGAGGCGGCACTGCAAGAAGAAGGGTCGCCGACGAGGAGGCGGCGCTGCAAGAAGAAGGGTCGCCGGCGAGGAGGCTGAGCTGCCAGTAAGCAGCAGTGAAGGTTTGAACTTGGAAAGCAAGGAGGAACAGTGGAAATGTGGCTTTTGGTGGGAGGGAGGGGGCGGGGTGATAGATATTTCCGCGGTGGCAGAAAAATTTCGCTCAGTGCCGTGAGAAATTGGCGCGCAAGTGCGGTTCAAACGCGGGCGGTGGACTGTAGATGACGAAGCTTCCTGCGTAAGCCAGACAAGACGGTACGCCAAGATATTTTATATCACATCCCACATGATTCTTGCTAGTAAACTGTTTGTGGTATACCTGATTTTTTTCATTATGTTTTGAAAGACAAAATGGTGTTACAGAGGGAAAGGATGGTGTTGGAATTGCTAGAACATTTATGTACAGTGAACATGCAACTACATGAGTGTCGTGTTTAAATTTGGAATTATTCCAGGTTCGTTTGGCATTTTTATGCATTAATTGAGTTTCTAGGCATTTAATGTGCATAATTCAAATTTGAACTACAAGCACATGCTCCAGTGCACCAAAGTTTGTTGAAAAATCACATGTGTGTCTTTGGGTGAATTTATAGCTCCCATGCAAGAATGGGAATGAAATTCAAACATCTGGGCGTCGTGGCTCGGCCGGGAACATTGAGAAGCTTGGTTTTTAAATTCCTGTAAATTCAAAACTTGCCTAAAAATCATGAAACTTGGCATGGTGTCATTTCATGGCACCAACATGTTGTGGTAAAAAAATTGGCCGCATTTGGACAAGTTTTGGTATAAGCTTCTTGCAAACCGGAGCTTCTCTCGAGAAGACTCGTGGTTCCCGAGGGGGGACGTGTCACCTTTGTGTGTGAAATGATATACGCTGCCTCCCCCCTCCTTGATTTTTTACAGAGGCAACATAGAACTATATGAGTGCCGTGTTAAAATTTGGAATTATTCCGGGTTTGTTTGGCCTTTTTTATACATTAATTAAATTTCTGGGCATTTAATGTGCATAATTCAAATTTGAACTACAAGCACATGCTCCAGTGCACCAAAGTTGGTTGAAAAATCACATGTGAGTCCTTGGGTGAATTTCTAGGTCCCATGCAAGAAATGAGAATGAAATTCAAACATCTGGGCGTCGTGGCTCGGCTGGAAATATTGAGAAACTTGGTTTTTTAATTCCTGTAAATCCAAAACACGCCTGAAAATCATGAAACTTGGCATGGTGTCATGACATGGCACCAACATGTTGTGGTAATTTTTTTGGCCAAATTGGGACAAGCTTTAGTATAAGCTTCTTGCAAACCGGAGCTTCTCTCAAGAAGGCTCGTGGTTCCGAGAGGGAACGTGTCACCTCCGTGTGCGAAACGACATACACTGCCTTCTCCCGCCTTAATTTTTTTACACAGGCAGCTTAGGTCAAATAGGAGTTTCGTGCTAAATTTTGGAATTATTCCGGGTTCGTTTGGACTTTTTTATATATTAATTGAATTTCTGCGCATTTAATGTGCATAATTCAAATTTGAACTACAAGCACATGCTCCAGTGCACCAAAGTTGGTTAAAAAATCACATGTGTGTCCTTGGGTGAATTTCTAGGTCCCATGCAAGAAATGGGAATGGAATTCAAACATCTGGGCGTTGTGGCTCGGCTGGAAATATTGAGAAACTTGGTTTTTTAATTCCTGTAAATCCAATACACGCCTGAAATTCATGAAACTTGACATGGTGTCATGACATGGCACCAACATGATGTGGTAATTTTTTTAGCCGAATTGGGACAAGCTTTGGTATAAGCTTCTTGCAAACCGAAGCTTCTCTCAAGAAGGCTCGTGGTTCCGAGAGGGAACGTGTCACCTGTGTGTGTGAAACGACATACACTGCCTTCTTCCGCCTTGATTTTTTTACACAGGCAGCTTAGACCAAATAGGAGTTTCGTGCTAAATTTTGGAATTATTCCGGGTTCATTTGGCCTTTTTTATACATTAATTGATTTTCCACGCATTTAATGCACATAATTCAAATTTGAAGTACAAGCGCATGCTCTAGTGCCCAAAAGTTAGTTGGAAAATCATTTATGTGTACTTGGGCGAATTTCAAGGTCCCATGCAAGAAGTGGGAATGGAATTCAAACATCTGGGCGTCTTGGCTTGGCCGGAAACATCGAGAAACTTGGTTTTAAAATTCCCGTAAATCCAAAACTCGCCTGAAAATCATGAAACTTGGCATGGTGTCATGACATGGCACCAACATGCTGTGGTAAAAATTTTGTCCGATTTGCGAAGGCGCACACATTAACAATCAACAAAGTCATTTTGGAACAAGTGTTGTCACGTTACAAATCGGAAACACAAGTATTATTGAAATCATGGGCGTTCTACTTACCATTTACGTGCCGCCACACGGCCCCTTTTTTATTGGCTAAGAGGTGTCGTGCGGGGTAGCTATTTGAGTACGGGAGGCGTGCGATCAGACCCCTGCGCGTGCTCATCGGGAGGAGAGCCCTTTGACCTCTATCCGCCACCCACCTCCCTCCCAACGTCTCCATTAATGGCGCCCGAGCCCCTGTTTCATGGCATGGCTATGTCTCACTCGACTGAGATTTAAGAGAGAAAAAAGAAAATCTGAAAAGAAAGTTTTGCACGGATCTTGATGTAAGATCCGACGGACCTATATAGCATCGACTGCGACTTATAGCAAGACTGGTGAATATAAGGACGATGATAGTGGATAATAATTGTCTTACATATTTAGGAAGATAATTAAAAAAGCCACATGCGGCAACGCCCGAAATACACAAGGGCAAAAGAAGAAGGAAGACAACGATCTGGCTCGCAGATCTCTACTTTCTTGATGCGTTGCTGCAAACCACAGGAACTAGTCTCCGCGGCGAGCGGCGATGAGCTATTTCGTGTCCTCAAGATGCTGCTTGAGAGCATCCACGGATTCCTCCACCAACCTTTGGCGCTCGATGCGGAGCATGGCATTCTCGTCCATAAGTTTCTTGACGATGACGTCGGTCCTCTGCAACAAGGCAGTGGTCTCCTCGTGCTGCTTCGTCGTTCCAGTGATCTTCACCCTCAGCAGGTCGCGCTCGGTGCGGAGCTTCGCCTTGTCCTCCCCTAGTCCCCGGATGACGCTGGTAGCATTTTCAAAGGAGGCATTCATCTTGTCCTGCTGCTTCATCAAGTCGGTGATCCGACCCATCAGGTCATCGAGCATAGCGCGCATGCGCCTGTGAGAGTCCTCGCCTACCCGCGAGACATTTTCCCAGGGTGCCGCGGCATGGGAGGACATCTCTGCTACATTCACGGTGCGGCGGGACATCTCCGCTGCTTCCGCGGCGCGACCGGACCAGTTTGCTGCATCGACGGCGTGGCGGGACCTCTGTGCTGCTTCAGCGGTGCGGCGGGACCTTTGTGCTGCTCGGCCGTGCGGCGGGACATGTCGGCTGCTTTCGCGGTGAGGCAGGACATCTCTCGTGCTTCCGCTTCCATGCTCGCCTCTCCCTGGTGGTAATCTCTCGACCCAGAACTCACGCTGGCCATGGCAGACGCAAGGGAATGATGATGAATGACTTGTTTGTTTTTGTGGATGAGGAGTTGAGGAGGAATGTGCAGTCATCTTGGAGTAGTAGTATTTATAACTGAGTACTAATACGCTCCTAAGTGGGAAACCATTTAGGTTTTGATCGGTGTGAACATGTTTGCAATTAAATATAGCGTGGTAGTAATTTGGAATGTGACGGGACGCAGGCTCCAAATTTATTGACGGTTCTATAATTTCTAAGTGCGGCACTATTCCCGGACGGCGTAATGTGGGCACGCTTTCTCGGCCACGTACGTGGCGTTTGCACCATAGGATGCACCGCAATAGGCAATGTCAGCACACGTCTTATTCCAACAACCGTGTGCGCTCGTTATTACCATCGCGCATGCTTCTTTTAATTAGAATGTGTGCCCATCCAGCGCACACACGTTGATCTGTCTAACTGTCTCTGTTTGTTGTGGCTAATCGCAAACAGTTCATCCGTGTGAAGTGCATGCCGTCAATCGCGGACATGTTGATCTGGCTGACCATTTCTGTTGTGTTGCCTAATCACAAACAGTTCATCCGTCTGAAGCGTATGCCCTCAATCGCACACGCGTTCATCTGGCTGCCCGTTTCTATTGTTCCGCCTCATCACAAATAGTTAATCCGACTGAACTGTATGCCGTATATCGCACACGCCTTCATTTGGCTGCCCGTTTCTGTTCTTCTTCCTCATCACAAACAGTTCATTGAACTGAACTGTATGCCCCGCATCACACACGCAACTAAAATCTGAACCGTGTTTGATGTATCCGCCATCGCAAATGTTTTGCATCTTTTTTGACAGTTTTTTTACATCACCGTTTGCGATTAATGCATCGCACACAATTTCATCGAAGGGTCTCTGATTGTAGTGTCGCGTTAGCAGCATCCTGCAGTAGTGATGTAGTTTGAGAGGTAATCTTGTGTAAATTGCTTTGGGAACCACTGCAAAGGAAAAAGATTCATACATTGTCATCTAACACAACTCATTATGGGCAGTAAAAAGAAGGTTGCAGAGTTCTTACTTACCATCCTACAGTTCGCTGTTGTCTTGGATAAAGTGTAAATAAATAGTTTAATTGCCATCTTTTGAACCATTTTACTAACAATCTTTATCAGCTTCCTCACTTGATGCTGGTTCATCAATATCTCATTGCCCCATACGCAGAAAGGGTCAAAGCGCGGATCTTTACCAATGACATATGTACCTAAAAGCACCAAGTTAATATTAGAAGCTAAACAACAATTGCACAATGATGTAGTACAACATTCCCTCCGTCCCATTATATAATATCTTATAACATCCAATATACTCACATATTGGATGAATTAACATCTAATATTATGGGTGATACGTCTCCAACATATCTATAATTTATGAACAATTCATGCCATGTTTACAACAATTTTATATGGTTTTGGTATGATTTGATTAGAACTAACCCGGATTGACGCTGTTTTCAGCAGAACTACCGTGGTGTCGTTTTTTGTGCAGAAATAGAAGTTCTCGGAATGGGCTGAAAAATTTACGGTGATTTTTAATGGACCAAAAGAGACCCCCGAAGCACCGGAGCTGGGTCAGGAAATGGCCGAGGAGGCCACAAGCCTGCTAGCCGCGCCCTACCCCCCAGGATGCTAGCTCCAGGCTTGTGGGCCCCTCGGGCACCCCCTTGAAGTGAGACCGACGCCGAAAATTCTTATAAATACCCAAACCTCTGTAGCCACGAAAAACCAATCGAGAGCCGTTCCGGCACCCTGCCGGAGGGGGAAACCATCACCCGAGGCCATCTTCATCTTCCCGGCGGTCTCCATGACGAGGAGGGAGTAGTTCACCCTAGAGGCTGAGGGTATGTACCGGTAGCTATGTGTTTGATCTCTCTCTCTCTTATGTTCTTAATTTGGCACGATCTTGATGTACCATGAGCTTTGTTTCTATAGTTGGATCTTATGGTGTTCTTCCCTCTCTACCTTCTTGTGATGAATTGAGTCTTGCTCTTTATTGGATTTGGAACACTTGATGTATGTCTTGCGATGGGATATCTGTAGTGACAATGGGATGTTCTATTGATTCACTTGATGTATGTTTTGGCACTCAACTCGTGGATTCCCGAGGTGACACTGGGGTAATCTATGCATAGGGGTTGATGCACATTTTTGTCCTACGTTCTAATATCATTACTACACTTTTATCACCATCTCTTCGCTGAACTAGTGCACCTATACAATTTACCATTGTATTTGGTGTGTTGGGGACACAAGAGACTTTTTATTATTTGGTTGCAGGGTTGTTTGAGAGAGACCATCTTCATCGTACGCCTCCCATGGATTGATAAACCTTAGGTCATCCACTTGAGGGAAAATTGCTACTGTCCTACAAAACTCTGCGCTTGGAGGACCAACACGAGTCTACAAGAACAAGTTGTGTAGTAGACATCAGTGCTTCAAAGTAGCACCATGTTCTTCATGATAGAGAGTCTCCTATTTTATCACTTTCTTATACTAATGGGAATTTTTCATTATAGAACTTGGCTTGTATATTCCAATGATGGGCTTCCTCAAATTGCCCTAGGTCTTCGTGAGCAAGCAAGTTGGATGCACACCCACTTAGTTTTCATTTTGAGCCTTCATACACTTATAGCTCTAGTGCATCCGTTGCATGGCAATCCCTACTCACTTGCATCGATATCAATTGATGGGCATCTCCATAGCCCATTAATTTTCCTAGTTGATGTGAGACTTTCTCCTTCTTTTTGTCTTCTCCACAACCACCATATTCTATTCCACCTATAGTGCTATATCCATGGCTCACGCTCATGTATTGCGTGAAAGTTGAAAAAGCTTGAGAACATTAAAAGTATGAAACAATTGCTTGGCTTGTCATCGGGGTTGTGCATGATGAAATACTTTTTGTGATGAATATAGAGCATAGCCAGACTATATGATTTTGTAGGGATAACTTTCTTTGGCCATGATATTTTGAAAAGACATGATTGCTTTATTAGTATGCTTGAAGTATTATTGTTTTTATGTCAATATTAAACTTTTGTTTTGAATCTTATGGATCTGAACATTCATGCCACAATAAAGAAGATTACATTGATAAATATGTTAGGTAGCATTCACACTTCATAATTTTTTTCTTTTATCATTTACCTACTCGAGGACGAGCAGGAATTAAGCTTGGGGATGCTGATACATCTCCAACGTATCTCTAATTTATGAAGTACTCATGCCATGTTTACAATAACTTTATATGGTTTTGGTATGATTTGATTAGAACTAACCCAGACTGACCCTGTTTTCAGCAGAACTACCGTGGTGTCGTTTTTTATGCAGAAATAAAAGTTCTCGGAATGGGCTGAAAATTTACTGTGATTTTTTATGGACCAAAAGAAACCCCCGAAGCACTGGAGCTGGGTCAGGAAGTAACCAAGGAGGCCACAAGCCTGCTAGCCGCGCCCTACCCCCCAGGGCGCTAGCTCCAGGCTTGTGGGCACCTCGGGCACCCCCTTGACGTGAGACCGACGCCAAAAATTCTTATAAATACCCAAACCTCCGAAAAGAACCCTAGATCTGAAGTTCCGCCGCCGCAAGCCTCTGTAGCCATGAAAAACCAATCGGGGGCCCGTTTCGGCACCCTGCCGAGGGGGAAACCATCACCGGAGGCCATCTTCATCATCCCGGCGGTCTCCATGATGAGGAGGGAGTAGTTCACCCTAGGGGCTGAGGGTATGTACCAGTAGCTATGTGTTTGATCTCTCTCTCTTGTGTTCTTGATTTGGCACGATCTTGATGTACCGCGAGCTTTGTTACTATAGTTGGATCTTATGGTGTTCTTCCCTCTCTACCTTCTTGTGATGAATTGAGTCTTGCTCTTTGAGGTTTCATTATGTTGGATTGATTATTGGATTTGAGAACACTTGATGTATGTCTTGCGATGGGATATCTGTGGTGACAATGGGATGTTCTATTGATTCACTTGATGTATGTTTTGGCACTCAACTCAAGGATTCCCGAGGTGACACTGGGGTAATCTATGCATAGGGGTTGATGCACGTTTTTGTCCTACGTTCTCTGATAGAAACTTTGGAGTGATTCTTTGTTGCATGTTGAGGGATTGTTATATGATCCAATAATGATATCATTGTTGAGAGAATTTGCACCAGTGAAAGTGTGAACCCTAGGCCTTGTTTTCAAGCATTGCAATACCGTTTTTGCTCACTTTTGTTACTTGCTACCTTTCTATTTTTATATTTTCAGATTATAAAAACCTATATCTACTATCCATATTACACTTGTATCACAATCTCTTCGCCGAACTAGTGCACCTATACAATTCACCATTGTATTGGGTGTGTTGGGGACACAAGAGACTCTTTGTTATTTGGTTGCAGGGTTGTTTGAGAGAGACCATCTTCATCCTACGCCTCCCACGGATTGATAAACCTTAGGTCATCCACTTGAGGGAAATTTGTTACTGTCCTACAAAACTCTGCGCTTGGAGGCCCAACACGAGTCTACAAGAAGAAGGTTGCGAAGTAGACATCAAGCTCTTTTCTGGCGCCGTTACCGGGGAGGCGAGTGCTTGAAGGTATATCTTTAGATCTTGCAATTGAATCTTTTAGTTTCTTGTTTTATCACTAGTTTGGTTTATAAAAGAAAACTACAAAAAAAATGGAATTGAGGTTGCATCATATTGTTCATCTTTATAATGTATTTCATGAAAATGATGGAAAAGGAAAACTGTGCTCAATTGATAGAGGAAGAATTCTATAAAATGTTTGACAAAAAAAATCTTTGAATGATGAGCATGTTTGCAATGTTGTTCGTATGAACTCTTTGAATATCCATGATGCTAACGATATGCAAAGCCATAAGGTTGGGGATGCTATATTTGATGAAGATGATATTTTTTAGTCCCCCAAGTTTTGATGAGAAAATTTATTATGATGATTGCATGCCTCCTATTTATGATGATTATATTGATGAAAGTGGATTTGGAGAGTCATGACTTTATTTAATGATGAATCCACTATTTTGGAAGAGGTTTCAATTGACTATGATAACAAAGTTGCTATCTATGATGATTATGGTGATGAAATGTATTCTATATTGAATAATGATAACCATGAAACATGTCATCATGATTTTGATTTTCAATTTGATTATGCCTCACATGATAGTTATTTTGTTGAGTTTGCTCCCACTACTATTCATAAGAATAAATTTGCTTATGTGGAGAGTAAAAAAATTCTATGCTTGTGGATCATGAAAAGAATGATTTATGTGATAGTTACATTGTTGAATTCATTCATGATGCTAATGAAAATTATTATGAGAGAGGAACATATGCTTGTAGGCTTCTCAATAATATCAAGTTTCCTCTCTATGTGTTGGAAACCTTGAAGTTTTGCTTGTTTTGCCTTCCTATGCTAGTTGATTCTTGTTCCCATAAATTGTTTGCTCACAAAATACCTATGAATAGGAAGTGGGTTAGACTTAAATGTGCTAGTCATATGCTTCATGATGCTCTCTTCATGTTTCAATTCTTATCTTTTATGTGAGCATCATTGAAATCATCATGCCTAGCTAAAAAGGCATTAAAGAAAAGCGCTTGTTGGGAGACAACCCAACATTTACCCCTACTGTTTTTGTGTGTTAACATGATTAAGCTACTGTATTAATCATGTTTTATAGCTTTTGTTTCAATAAAGTGCCAAGTAAAGCCTTTGGGATAGTGTGGATGATAGTTGACTTGATTCTATGCAAAAACAGAAATTTTTGCTTCCAGTAACAGAATTGCTTAAATTCACGGGAGCATCAAAAAATTCTGAATGTATTACAGTTGATGGGTATAGAAATTTTCTATGTTGTACTAATTTTTTAGAAGTTTTGGAGTTATAGAAGTATGATTATAATCCAAATCTTTACGTGCTGTTCTGTTTTTGACAGATTCTGTTAGTTTGCTTGTTTTATGGTTTCTATGGCTTATATTGCTTAATATAAATTGTGGAAATTGTAGAGTACATTAGTCATTGTGTGAGAACAATTATTAATCTTATCTTGACAGTACCAAAGTGAATGATTTGTCTTTATCATACTAACCCATCTCACGAAGTTCCGTTAAGTTTTGTGTGATTTAAGTTTTCAAGTTTTGGGTGAGATCTCGATATGAGGAGAATAAGGAGTGACAAGACCCTAAGCTTGGGGATTCCCGAGGCACCCCAAGGTAAAATTCAAGGAATATCCAAGCAACTAAGCTTGGGGATGCCCCGGAAGGCATCCCCTCTTTCGTCTTCAACATTATCGGTAACCTCACTTGGGACCATATTTTTATTCGTCACATGATATGTGTTTTTCTTAGGGAATCATTTTATTTTAGTTGGATTTGCTTTCTGTTATTTAGATAATGTTTTACATCTTTTATTTCAATAAAAGTTCCTGAGTATCCTTCACCATGCTTATTTTGCAAGTCTATGTGTTGCTGTTTGAAAACAGAAAGTTGCACGCTATTGCGTGAATTCTTGAGAAATGTCAGAATGTGATAAAATGTTTATTTTTTTGCACAATAAGATATGATAAATTTTATACAGTGTGGTAAATTTTCATAATTTTTGGAGTTGTGAAGTGTGAGTAAAATTGCACTCTTTAAAGACTGTACAGTTTAGACAGATTGCTGTTATGTTTGCTTGTTTAATGATTCTATTTGAGGATAGGAGTATTAAATATGCAAAGGCATTTAGTATGCAATGTTAAATAATAATTTAAGTGATTTGCTACAGTAGAGAGTGATAAGGTTATGCGTTGATTTATACTAACTTATCTCACGAGTTCTTGTTGAGTTTTGTGTGGATGAAGTTTTTTTAAGATTTAGGAAAACCGTGATATAAAAGAAATTAAGGAGACACACAAGATCAAGCTTGGCGATGCCCAAGGCATCCCAAGATAATATTTCAAGAAGTCTCAAGCATCTAAGCTTGGGGATGCCCCGGTAGGCATCCCACCTTTCTTCATCAACAATTATTGGTTAGTATCGGTTGAGCCTAAGTTTTTGCTTCTTCACATGATGTGTGCTATTCTTAGAATTTCATTTCATTTTGTTTTTCTTGTTGTTTTAATAAAATACTTAGATCTAAAAGTCTTTAAATGAGAAATAGTCCTCAAATGGCTACCCATTTACTTAACTACTCGCTTGATCTTCACTTTTATCTTTTTGGAGTAGCTTGTCATTTACTCTTGTTCTTCACTTATATTCTATGAGTAAATTGTTGAATGAATTGAATATCATGAAGTTGAAATTAGATGTTTATATCATGACTAGTAGTAGCTTCACATTGGGTTTAGAAAGTGAAATCTTTTGAAGCTTGACAATCACAATATTGGTCATACAAGCAATTCATGAATGATTAGTATAAGGAAGAGAACTTTCACATATAAATATATTATCTTGGACATCTTCTATGATTATGAATACCCATTAATTATTTTCAAACTTGAGCAAATTAGTTGAAGTTGGACAAGGAAGACAACATAATGAGTTATGTTTGGGTATATTTGCATAGAAGTTATATTGTTATGGATCCTCCAACATGTGGTGTTTGCTTAGGATCTTTTGCTAGCCAAAAATTCGTACTAAGTAGATATACTACTTGTGCATCCAAAAACCCTTAAACCCAGTTTCTTGCCATGAGTGTCCACCATACCTACCTATGGATTGAACAAGAACCTTCAAGTAAGTTGTCATCGGTGCATAAAGCAATAAAAATTGCTCCTAAATATGTTTGATCTTTTAGTGTAAGGGAAAATTGAGCGTTGTACGAACTTGTGATGGCAAAGTAATAAAAGCGATGGACTGCATAATAAAGGTTGGTATCATAAGGGAAAATATAACATGACATTCCTTTGCATTAAGAGCTTGGGCATCCAACAATAAAAAGTGCATGACAACCTCTGCTTCCCTCTGCAAAGGGCCTATCTTTTACTTTCAGTATTTACTTGTATGCAAGAGTCAATAGTATGCATTCACATTTCAACCTCAATTATTCTCTAGTTGGCAAGCATAATGTGGTGGGGAAAGATTTAGGCACATATGTCAAGTCAAACATATTTGATCATGATTTATTATTGTTGACAATTATCTATATGATAAATGAGTTGGTAGGTGAAACATTAAGCTCCTATCTTTCTCTGTGTTCGATGGATGCCATTTGTTCTAAAAATATGCTTTGACTACTACCAGTCATACAAAACTATATGATGATTGACTATGTGGAGCTCTTACTTAGACTCTGTTGAATAAGTTGAATTGCAATTGTTTGGTGACTAAGAATATAGGTTGTTGAGTTTCAAGAGAATTCATTGTTTGAACCTTAACATGTGAATTGGTTGCTACTTTAACATGAGAAGTTTTATGAGAAAGAATTGCTATTATGATGCTAGGAAAAGTGATTGAAATTATCATTGATCAAACTTATGCACTTTGCTAGCATTCACACTTCATAAATTATTTGTTTTATCATTTACCTACTCGAGGACGAGTAGGAATTAAGCTTGGGTATGCTGATACGTCTCCAATGTATCTATAATTTATGAAGTATTCATGCCATGTTTACAATAATTTTATATGGTTTTGGTATGATTTGGATGGAACTAACCCGGAATGACGCTGTTTTTAGCAGAACTACCGTGGTGTTATTTTTTGTGCAGAAATAAAAGTTCTCCAAATGCAACGAAACTTTTTGACGATCAAGAGGCACTAGAAGCTTCGTGGGAGGACCGAAAGGTGAAGGAGGTGAGCACAAGACACCTGGGCGCGCCAGGAGGCCCAGGCGCGCCCAGGTGGGTTGTGCCCACCTCGAGGCCCATCTTCGCGTGATTCCAACGCTGAAAAATCCTATAAATAGAGAAACCATTAGAAATAACCCTAGATCAGAAGTTCCGCCGCTGCAAGCCTCTGTAGCCACGAAAAACCAATCTAGACCCCGTTCCGGCACCCTGTCGGAGGGGGAAATCATCACCGGTGGCCATCTTCATCATCCCAGCGCCCACCATGATGAGGAGGGAGTAGTCCACCCTCGGGGCTGAGGGTTTGTACCAGTAGCTATGTGTTTAATCTCTCTCTCTCTCTCTCTCTCTCTCTCGTTTTCTTGAGATGGCACGATCTTGATGTATCGCGGGCTTTGTTAATATAGTTGGATCATATGGTGTTTTCCCCTCTCTATCTTGCTGTGATGAATTGAGTTTTCCCTTTGAGATTTCGTTTTATCAGATTGAATACTTTTATGGATTTGAGAGCACTTGATGTATGTCTTGCTATGAATACCCGCTGTGACAATGGGGTATCATATTGATTCACTTGATATGTGTTTTGGCACTCAACTCGCGGATTCCCGAGGTGACATTGGGGTAATCTATGCATAGGGGTTGATGCATATTCTCGTCTTTGTTTCTCCGGTAGAAATCTTGGGGCACTCTTTGAGGTTCTTTGTGTTGGATTGAGTATTATGAATCTGAAATTGTTTGATGCACATCGCATAATCAACTCACGGATACTCGCGGTGACATTGGAGTATCTAGGTGAAATTAGAGTTGGTTGATGTGTATCATATGGTGTTATTTTAGTACGAACTCTTGGTTAGATCGATTGGAAAGAATAGCTTGGTGTTATTTTAGTACGAACTCTAGGATAGATTGATCGGAAAGAATAGCTTTGAGGTGGTTTCGTACCCTACAAACAATTTCTTCTTATGTTCTCCGCTATGTAGGAACTTTGGAGTGATTCTTCATCGCACGTTGAGGGAAGGTTATATGATCCAATTATATTAGCATTGTTGAGAGATTGCACTAGCAAAAGTACGGACCCTAGGCCTCATTTTCAAGCATTTCAATACCGTTTGTGCTCACTTTTGCTACTTTCTACCTTGCTGTTTTTTATTGTTCCTATTACAAAAATCAATATCTACTATCATTACTACACTTTTATCACCATCTCTTCGCCGAACTAGTGCACCTATACAATTTACCATTGTATTTGGTGTGTTGGGGACACAAGAGACTTTTTATTATTTGGTTGCAGGGTTGTTTGAGAGAGACCATCTTCATCCTACACCTCCCATGGATTGATAAACCTTAGGTCATCCACTTGAGGGAAAATTGCTACTGTCCTACATAACTCTGCGCTTGGAAGCCCAACACGAGTCTACAAGAACAAGTTGTGTAGTAGACATCAGTGCTTCAAAGTAGCACCATGTTCTTCATGATAGAGAGTCTCCTATTTTATCACTTTCATATACTAGTGGGAATTTTTCATTATAGAACTTGGCTTGTATATTCCAATGATGGGCTTCCTCAAATTGCCCTAGGTCTTCGTGAGCAAGCAAGTTGGATGCACACCCACTTAGTTTTCATTTTGAGCCTTCATACACTTATAGCTCTAGTGCATCCGTTGCATGGCAATCCCTACTCACTTGCATCGATATCAATTGATGGGCATCTCCATAGCCCATTAATTTGCCTAGTTGGTGTGAGACTTTCTCCTTCTTTTTGTCTTCTCCACAACCACCATATTCTATTCCACCTATAGTTTTATATCCATGGCTCACGCTCATGTATTGCGTGAAAGTTGAAAAAGCTTGAGAACATTAAAAGTATGAAACAATTGCTTGGCTTGTCATCGGGGTTGTGCATGATGAAATACTTTGTGTGATGAAGATAGAGCATAGCCAGACTATATGATTTTGTAGGGATAACTTTCTTTGGCCATGATATTTTGAAAAGACATGATTGCTTTATTAGTATGCTTGAAGTATTATTGTTTTTATGTCAATATTAAACTTTTGTTTTGAATCTTATGGATCTGAACATTCATGCCACAATAAAGAAGATTACATTGATAAATATGTTAGGTAGCATTCACACTTCATAAAAATTTTCTTTTATCATTTACCTACTCGAGGAAGAGCAGGAATTAAGCTTGGGGATGCTGATACGTATCCAACGTATCTATAATTTATGAAGTATTCATGCCATGTTTACAACAATTTTATATGGTTTTGGTATGATTTGATTAGAACTAACCCGGACTGACACTGTTTTCAGCAGAACTACCGTGGTGTTGTTTTTTGTGCAGAAATAAAAGTTCTTGGAATGGGCTGAAAATTTACGATAATTTTTTATGGACCAAAAGGGACCCTCGAAGCACCGGAGCTGGGTCAGGAAGTGACCGAGGAGGCCACAAGCCTGCTAGCCGCGCCCTACCCCCCAGGGCGCTAGCTCCAGGCTTATGGGCACCTCGGGCACCCCCTTGACGTGAGACCGATGCCAAAAATTCTTATAAATACCCAAACCTCCGAAAAGAACCCTAGATCGGAAGTTCTGCCGCCGCAAGCCTCTGTAGCCACGAAAAAGCAACCGGGAGCCCATTCTGGCACCCTGTCGGAGGGGGAAACCATCACCGGAGGCCATCTTCATCATCCCGGCGGTCTCCATGACGAGGAGGGAGTAGTTCACCCTAGGGGCTGAGGGTATGTACCAGTAGCTATGTGTTTGATCTCTCTCTCTCATGTTCTTGATTTGGCACGATCTTGATGTACCGCGAGCTTTGTTACTATAGTTGGATCTTATGGTGTTCTTCCTTCTCTACCTTCTTGTGATGAATTGAGTCTTGCTCTTTGAGGTTTCATTATGTTGGATTGAGTATTGCATTTGAGAACACTTGATGTATGTCTTGCGATGGGATATCTGTGGTGACAATGGGATGTTCTATTGATTCACTTGATGTATGTTTTGGCACTCAACTCGCGGATTCCTGAGGTGACATTGGGGTAATCTATGCATAGGGGTTGATGCACGTTTTCGTCCTATGTTCTCTGATAGAAACTTTGGAGTGATTCTTTGTTGCACATTGAGGGATTGTTATATGATCCAATAATGATATCATTGTTGAGAGAATTTGCACCAGTGAAAGTGTGAACCCTAGGCCTTGTTTTCAAGCATTGCAATACCGTTTTTGCTCACTTTTGTTACTTGCTACCTTTCTATTTTTATATTTTCAGATTATAAAAACCTATATCTACTATCCATATTACACTTGTATCACCATCTCTTCGCCGAACTAGTGCACCTATACAATTTACCATTGTATTGGGTGTGTTGGGGACACAAGAGACTCTTTGTTATTTGGTTGCAGGGTTGTTTGAGAGAGACCATCTTTATCCTATGCCTCCCATGGATTGATAAACCTTAGGTCATCCACTTGAGGGAAAATTGCTACTGTCCTACAAAACTCTGCGCTTGGAGGCCCAACACGAGTCTACAAGAAGAAGGTTGCAAAGTAGACATCAAGCTCTTTTCTGGCGCCGTTGCCGGGGAGGCGAGTGCTTGAAGGTATATATTTAGATCTTGCAATTGAATCTTTTAGTTTCTTGTTTTATCACTAATTTGGTTTATAAAAAGAAAACTACAAAAAAATGGAATTGAGGTTGCCTCATATGCTTCATCTTTATAATGTCTTTCGAGAAAATGATGGAAAGGAAAATTGTGCTCAAGTGTTAGAAGAAGAAGTTAATAAAATGCTTGGCACTAAATCTTTGAATGATGAGCATGATTGCAAGTTTGTTGGTATGAATTCTTTGAATATCCATGATGCTAATGATATGCAAAGCCATAAGCTTGGGGATGCTATGTTTGATGAAGATGATATTTTTTCCCCCAAATTTCGATGAGCAAATTTATTATGATGAAAGCATGCCTCCTATTTATGATGATTATATTGATGAAAGTGGGTTTGGAAGAGTGTCAACTCTAGGTAATAATGATCCCACTATTTTGGAGGGTGTTGAATCTTTTCACAATATTGATAAAAGTGGATTTGGAGAGGTCATGACTTTATTTAGTGATGAATCCACTATTTTGGAAGAGGTTCCAATTGATTATGAGAACAAAGTTGCTATCTATGATGATTATTGTGATGACATGTATGCTATAAAGAATAATGATATCCATGAAACTTGTCATCATGATTTTAATGTTCAAATTGATTATGTCAATCAAGTATCTCATGATAGCTATTTTGTTGAGTTTGCTCCCACTACTATTCATGAGAATAATTTTGCTTATGTGGAGAGTAATAAAATTTCTATGCTTGTGGATCATGAAAAGAATGCTTTATGTGATAGATATATTGCTGAATTCATTCATGATGCTACTGAAAATTATTATTAGAGAGGAACATATGCTTTTACATATCTCAATAATATCAAGTTTCCTCTCTATGTGTTGAAAATCTTAAAGTTTTGCTTGTTTTGCCTTCCTATGCTAGTTGATTCTTGCTCCCATAAGTTGTCTACTCACAAAATCCCTATGCATAGGAAGTGTGTTAGGCTTAAATGTGCTAGTCATATGCTTCATTATGCTCCTGTTATGTTTCAATTCTTATGTTTTATGTGAGCATCATTGAAATCATCATGCCTAGCTAAAAAGGCATTAAAGAAAAGTGCTTGTTGGGAGCAACCCAATATTTACCCCTACTGTTTTTGTGTGTTCACATGATTAAGATACTGTAGTAATCATGTTTTATAGCTTTTGTTTGAATAAAGTGCCAAGTAAAGCCTTTGGGATAGTGTGGTTGATAGTTGATTTGATTATGTGCAAAAACAGAAACTTTTGCGTCCAGTAACAGAATTGTTAAAATTCACTGGAACATGGAAAAACTCTGAATGTTTTACACAAGATTTATATATAAATTTTCTACGTTGTCCTATTTTTTTAGAATCTTTGGAGTAACAGAAGTATGAGAATAATTCAGATCTTTACAGACTGTTCTGTTTTTGACAGATTCTGTTTTTGATGCATAGTTTGCTTGTTTTCTAGTTTCTATGGCTTATATTGCTTAATATAAATTGTGGAAATTATAGAGTACAGTAGGAATTATGTTGAAACAATTATGAATCTTGTATTTGACAGTACCCAAGTGAATGATTTGTTTTATCATACTAACCCATCTGACGAAGTTCCGTTAAGTTTTGTGTCATTGAAGTTTTCAAGTTTTGGGTGAGATATTGATATGAGGAGAATAAGGAGTGACAAAACCCTAAGCTTGGGGATTCCCAAGGCACCCCAAGGTAATATTCAAGGAATACCCAAGCAACTAAGCTTGGGGATGCCCCGGAAGGCATCCCCTCTTTCGTCTTCAACATTATCGGTAACCTCACTTGGAGCTATATTTTTATTCATCACATGATATGAGTTTTGCTTGGAGCGTCATTTTATTTTATTAGGATTTGATTTATGTTATTTATAGTAATGTTTTGCATCCTTTATTTCAATAAAAATGTCAAGTATAGCCTTTACCATGCTTATTTTGCAAGTCTATATGTGGCTGTTTGAAAACAGAAAGTTGCACGCTAGTGCGTGAATTCTTGAGAAAAGTCAGAATGTGATAAAATGTTGAAAGTTTTTGAAAAATAAGCTATGGTAAATTTTCTACAGTGTGGTAATTGTTTAGAAATTTTTGAGTTAGGGTAGTGTGAGTAAAATTGCAGTCTTTACAGACTGTCCTGTTGAGACAGATTGCCGTTATGTTTGCATTGTTTGCATATGTTTGCTTGTTTAATGATTCTATTTGAAGATAGAATTATTAAATATGCAGAGGCATTTAGTATGCAATGTTAAATAATAATTTTAGTGATTTGCTACAGTAGATAATGATAAGGTGTTGCATTGATTCATACTAACTTTTCTCACGAGTTTTTGTTGAGTTTTGTGTGGATGAAGTTTTTAAGATTTGGGGAAACCGTGATATAAAAGGAATTAAGGAGACACAAAAGCTCAAGCTTGGGGATTCCCAAGGCATCCCACGATAATATTTCAAGAAGTCTCAAGCATCTAAGCTTGGGGATGCCCCGGTAGGCATCCCACCTTTCTTCATCAAGAATTATCGGTTAGTATCGGTTGAGCCTAAGTTTTTGCTTCTTCACATGATGTGTGCTATTTTTAGAATGTCATTTTATTTTGTTTTGCTTGCTGTTTTAATAAAATAATTAGATCTTAAATTTTTAAATGAGATAGAGTCTTCACATAGCTACTTAATTATTTGACTACTCATTGATCTTCACTTATATCTTTTTGGAGTAGTTTGTCAGTTGCTCTAGTGCTTCACTTATATCTTTTTAGAGCACGACGGTGCTTTTATTTTGAAGAAATTGATGAGCTATCATGCTTCACTTATAATATTTTGTGAGTCTTAAACAGCATGGTAATTTGCTTAGGTTATGAATTTAGTCCTAATATGATGGGCATCCAAGAGGGATATAATAAAAACTTTCATATAAAGAGCATTGAATAATATGAGAAGTTTGATTCCTTGCATTTGTTTTGAGATATAAAGATGGTGATATTAGAGTCATGCTAGTGAGTAATTGTGGATTGGTAGAAATACTTGTGTCAAAGTTTGTGATTCCCGAAGCATGCATGTATGGTGAACCGTTATGTGATGAAGTCGGAGCATGATTTATTTTTTGATTGTCTTCCTGATGAGTGGCGGTCGGGGACGAGCAATGGTCTTTTCCTACCAATCTATCCCCCTAGGAGCATGCGTATTAGTACTTTGCTTTGATGGCTAATAAATTTTTGCAACAAGTATGTGAGTTCTTTATGACTAATGTTGAGTCCATGGATTATACGCACTCTCACCCTTCCACCATTGCTAGCCTCTCTAGTACCACACAACTTTCGCCGGTGCATTAAAACCACCATATACCCTTCCTCAAAATAGCCACCATACCTACCTATTATGGCATTTCCATAGCCATTCTGAGATATATTGCCATGCAACTTCCACCGTTCTGTTTATTATGACACATACCATCATTGTCATATTGCTTTGCATGATCATGTAGTTGGCATAGTATTTGTCGCTTGGCCACCATTCATATTTTTTATACATGTCACTCTTGATCATTGCACATCCCGGTACACTGCCAGAGGCATTCATATAAAGTCATATTTTGTTCTAGTATCGAGTTGTAATTTTTGAGTTGTAAGTAAATAAAAGTGTGATGATCTTCATTATTAGAGCATTGTCCCATGTGAGGAAAGGATGATGGAATCTATGATTCCCTCACAAGTTGGGATGAGTCTCCGGACTTTATAAAAAAATAAAAGAGGCCAGAGAAGCCCAAATAAAAAAAAGAGGCCAAAGAAGCCCAAAAAAAAATGAAAGAAATGAGAGAAGGGACAATGTTACTATCCCTTTTCCACACTTGTGCTTCAAAGTATCACCATGTTGCTATGTAGCCTCAGATATATTACATATGGCCCTAGTTAACCTAAAGATAAATGGGTTATAGTTATATTCAGTTAAAAGTCTGATTCACCGATTAGTCCCTTATCAACCCCCGGCCTATATGGTACCAGCTACCGATATCCTGAACAGTGAGTATGAATAAGCCATGGGATGAAACTAACCTCGATGGAAAACAGCAGTCATTCCTAAAATTGTCCTGTGTAAGTACATCGAGAGGCATGTTAAGCACAACAGGCTAAACATCAACCAAATATATCCATGGTAGACAAAATAATCTCCAAACGATAGCTTCAGTGTGCAGGTTTAAGCATGCTAGTTAAACAAAACAAGTGGACAGGTGTGTTAACTGCAATAGGCCTAACATTTAACAACAAGCAAATATAGTCATTCAAACTGGTATTGTGCTGGTCTAAGTACACTGGTTATTGTTAAATAAAAATGGAAAGGCGTGTTAACTACAACATGCTTAACAGCAACCAAATGTAGTCATTCATAGTGGTATTGTTGAAACTGGTATTGATGAAATTGAACTGCATAGTTCATACTTGCACATATGGAACATCACATTGTGAATAACTGGAATAAACAAGGCATACTACAAACAACAAAGATAGCATTTGAAACTTGACATATGCTAACTACAAACAACCGAACAACCAAAAAACTTTAAAAGAGGCATATGCTAGCTATAACAGGCTTAACAACAAGCAAATATATGCATTCCTATCGGTATGTTTAAAACTGGTATTGATGAAAATGTACTGCATAGTAAATAGTTGCACATATAGAGCATCACATTGTGAACAGCTGAAATAAACAAGGCATACTGCAAACAACCAAATATAGCAATTAAAACTGGACATATTCTCACTACACTACAAAAGGGACTCGACAAAACAAATCATGGGCCCCCCCTGTGAAGAGGCACGGCAAAATAAATCATGGGTTTCCTCACTTGTCACAGATGGGCTCGTTCCCGTGGGAAGAGCACGAACCCTGGGTGCGCTCCATGTTGTCGCAGATGGGCTCCTTCCCCTTCTTGGAAGAGCACGGCTGTAGGGTGCCCTCCCTGATGTCGCAGATGGGCTCTTTCCCCTTGGAAGAGCCAGAGAGGGTGCCCTCCTCGTGGTCACCATCGATGAGGTCTGACTTGGTAGCTGTGGATCCCAAGCCAGCGTCACAGAACGTGTCCTTCAGAAATGACAAAAGGGGCTCGATGGCGATGTAGGATGGCAAATTCTTGACAGCGAGCCAGAGGAGATCAGCGGCGGGGCCATGGATGAGATCGGCGGCTGTTGAACCCGAGGGGTTGGGGGTGGGGCACTTAACCTGTGACATAGCCCGCGTCAGGCCGTCGCTGTCGACGACCTCTATGTCATAGCCGGCGTCCACGACATACCCGCATACTCTAGCCCGCTGATTGAGAGCCTGCGGCCCGTAATGGTCGTCAGCTTCCTCGGCGGCCACCTCGGCGACGTCGGGCAAAGAGGCCGTGATACACCTCTTTTGGGCCAGTCGCTCCTCGAGCTCCACGGGAAGCGTAGTCGGGCTTAGGCTGCGACGCTCTGGAGTGGGGGATGGGGATCTATGGGAAAGGGGGCGTTTGGCAGGCGTCATCTAAGAAACTCAGGGCGGCCTGGGTATGGAGATCGGTGGGTAAGCTGCACGGTCAAACCGGTAGATGTTGACAATGGAGGCCTTGCGGCGGCGGCGACGACCTTGCTAGGGTTTCGAGCAAGGGAGGGGTTGTGGTGGTGGTGGTGTGTGTGTGTGGAGGGGGGTGTTTGAGGAAATGACGCGGCTACTGAAAATTTTACTACGCGGGAGTAAAATGCCGGGGCTATTGAAAATTTGGATGATGCATCGCACACGGTCCCGGAATAACAACCATGTGTTATGAAACAGAAAAACCCTCGAGCCGGGCAGATATTTTCGAGGGATGCAGGCGGGAGTGGGAACAACAAACATCACACACAGTCGAAACATAACAACCGTGTGTTATCAAACAGAAAAACTCTGCAGGCGGGTAGATGTTTTTGAGGGGAAGCCTCGTGGAGCCCAATGTACTGTGCTGATGTGCGTGACAGGGGTACCGGCGTGGCACACGGTTAGTGTGAGTGAACCGTGTCTGTTGCATCATCCGACTTGTCTAATGTTCATAAATTTGGTGAAAATGACGCGGGAAAGGGTCAGAACACAAACACACTTGCATGTGGACCAAATATATGTATGAAAAGGGTGGTTTGATGTTCAAATACCAAATGCACAACTTCGATGTGGCACCTATCTCACAAAGTGCACGGTATTGCTTGTCCCCCCCCCCTTCGTGTCGGCACGAGGGGAATCCTAAGCTATGAACGCATGCTCGCCCCCACGGAGGTTCACCTAGCAAAGTGTGAAGTAGCAGTCCCCCCCCCATCAAACACACACACACACACTTTCAGTCAGCGGGAGAGGGCATCTCACCAAGATGTATCATAAAACGGACCAAGAAGAATCCACCTTGGTCGTACAACCTCTCTCTTGTTGTTGGTCAAAGTGATGGACGTCCATGCGACCCCATAGATGGGCTAGCTCGCCAATAATCACGCAAGTAGCTAGTCCCCAAAGACAACCACTGCCTGCATGTGGCCCAAACATATGTATGGAGTGTTGATGTTTGAATACACAATGGAACAACTTTGTTGTGGCACCGTGCTTTGGAACTAGAAATCCCCACACGGAGCGAGGGTTAGTTGATGACGCATTGTATATATGTATGTCACACCACACTTCGATCCGATGACGGGGATTCATGCATGCATGCATAGTATGTGCTCAAACTTAGGTCTGAATCTCACCATGACCTACTACGATAACATGAACCAAAGGAAGAATCCACCATGGTAACCTATCTCGTTGTCGGTCAAAGTGATCATGGATGTCCACGTGGGCCCATGAATATATAGGCTTGTCGCTGATAACCACGTGAGGGAGTGTACCATTCGAAGACAACCACTACATGCATATGTATGTATGGAGGTGATGTGTGCATGCATGTTTGAATATCATGCACAACATTGATGTGGCGCGTGCGTCAAAAATCGTACAGTCCCCACACAGAGCGAGATCGGTTCAAGACGTGTCGTGGTACTGCCCACTTCGACTCGATGGGAGGGGTTCATGCATACACATGCATGTGTGCTCAAATGATCATGTCATCCCGGAGCATGACCTATATACCGTAATACAAACCAAAAAAATAATCCCCTCCTAAGTCAAATTAACCTCTCTCGTTGTCAAGCAAAGTAGTGATGGACCAAGCGGGCCCACAGATGGAAAGCATTGATATTGCTGATAACCGCGTGAGTGGGTTCCAGGGGACAACAACCATCGCTTTGCATGTGGGCCAGACATATGTATGGAGAGGTGTGTGTGGTTGTGATGTTTGAATACCCAAAATGCATAACTTTGATGTGGCACATGCCTCGAAAACCGTAAAGTCCCCACAAAGAGCGAGGTTCATGAAGTGTACTACATATGCTGGTCCCCTTCCCCCTCTTCGACGCATACTATATGCTCCTACCGTAACAAACCAAAAAGAATCCTCCTTGATGGTGAAATTAATTAACCTCTCCTGATGTAGGTCAAAGTGATGCATGCATGGAAGACGACCTCGCGGGCCCATAGATGGAAGCGTCACACGTGAGTGTCCTAGGATAACCACCGCCTGCATGCATGTGGCCCAAAGAGGTGTTATGTGATGTTTGAATAGCCAATGCACAACTTTGATGTGGCACGTGCCTCGGAAACCGAAACGTCCCGACACTGAGTGAGGTGTGTTCACGGACGCGTACATAGTATATATGCCAGTCCCCTCCCACCTCTTCGACGCGTACTATATACTCCCACCATAACACAAACAAAAAAGAATCAACCTTGCTGGTCAAATTAACCTCATTGTCTGCTGTTGGTCGAAGTGGTGGACGACGACCTCGCGGGCCCACAGAAAGCGTCACACGCGAGTGAGTGTCGTGTAGGACAACCACCGACTACATGTAGTGGACAAAACATGTATGTATGAAAGGGTTGTGTGATGTTTTAAATAACGAATTCATGACTTTGATGTGGCACCTGCCTCACAAAACGGCCAACCCACACGATGGCTCACGACTCGTAGTGTACTGCCAGCCCCCCCACCCCAGACGCACACACACACACCGCGCATCCATCGCAACTACGATGCATGTTAAATTTTCCCGCGGTGAACATATGTTACCAAAGGAGGGACATTTTAATTTTGAAAACAACCCAGAGATCATTAAGACGTTTTAGTACATTGATTGATTTTCTAGGGGTATAATGTGCAAAAATAAAATTTGAGCTACATGCACACGTGACAGTGCACCTAAATGGATTGGAAAAACACATGTGTCTCATTTGGTGCATGTTTACTCCCTGCGCAAGAAATTTCAAACATTGAGAATCTTGATTTTTAAAATCTAGTACATCCAAAACTTATTTGAAATTCATGAAACTTATCATGTTATCATATGGACACCAATACATAGTGGTATTGTACTTTTTTTTGTCAAATTTGAGATAAGTTTTGATGTAATCTTTATCTTCTTACAAATGAGAGATTATTAATAATTTGGAACCAATATCATAAATGGATTATTTATTCGAACCGTGGGCATTAGACCAACAACGGATACGTGCCATGCTTTGGTTAAGCAATAAAGCGGCGACATTAATCATCAAAATAGAAAAACAATATACGTGCCGCCACGCGATCCGTGTGCCGTGCGAGCAGGCGTGAGTTGACGGGACGCGTGCGAGCAGTCCGCCGCGCAGGCAGACCGAGAGGCGTGCGTGAAGGTGTGTGAATTGATGGGAGGCGTGCTCGCTGCGCAATGTCATCAGGAGGCGTGCGAGTAGCTGTGTGAAATGACGGTAGGCATGCCAGTAGTCCGGTGCGCAGGCTCACCGAGAGGCGAGCTAGCGGTTTGACCGACCGCCCGCCTCTCTCCCACTACTCCATATTAATGGCGCGCCCGAGTGGCCGCACCCCCCATCCTCACCACATACAAAATCCTCTCTCTCCGCCTGCATCCTCGACGCCGCTCTCAGTCCTCAAAGCCGTCAGTGTATGAGGATGCCGCCGAAGCGCCCCATCGGAGGGAGTGGCGACGCCGGGGGCTGCTGAAGCACCGGAGCACGGCGTGAAGATGGAGACAGAGGTTGCCGTCGCCGCCGACGAGGTATCGCTGCACCTTGACGTCGTTGACGGTGTCGTGCTTCCACAGCCGGAGCCGGAGCCGGAGCCGGAGGTCCACAACGACTCCGGCGACGACTCCGGCGACGACTCCGATGACGACAGACAACCGGTTAGTCATCTATACCCATTTATGTGTCAAATACATCCTAGGGTTTCTCTAGTTACTCCTGCCTCCCCCTTTTTGGAATAGAAATCCTATGGTTATGTCCTCTCAATCCATGAAATCTGAGTAAGTTTCGTTAGATCCGTGTAGTGTATTGATTGTTTGAATGGTACAAATGATAAGTGATTAGTTGTTTCATCTGTGCAAATGATTTCTGCTAATAATCCGACTAGGGTTAGTGTTTGTGCTAATAATTCCTAACCAGGTCTTGACAATTAATTTTGAATGACCTACATATATGTTTGTGCCATTTTTTTTCAAGATTGGTCTGTACATAAACGATTGTGCTTAAAAATCGAACCATAATCTCTGGATATGTCTAAAAATTAGCCATAAATTCCTAATCCTACTTTACGGCATGTAAACATTGATTTGATGCCAAATTTTGGCAACTGCCAAATGTTCGCTAGAGATTAGTTTGTATTCCAAATTTGATGCCACATTTTTTTACTATATGTATAGGTGCTATCTGACGATGTCAACAACAAGGATGAAGATGGCCAGAGGAGGTACAAGAGGCAAATCCCCAGGGAGCTTTATGCGGGAATGCATAACAAGCGTATTAGGACCTGGAATGGGCGCTATCGATGCCCATTTTGCAACCACAAGCTTCATGACGCGTATGAAAGTGTTCTGGCGCATGCAAGAGGACGAGCCATTGGCTCCTTCAGGCAGAAGTATTCTCGCAGGGTGGCGCATGCCGCGTACGCCGAGTACCTGGAGAAGCTTCACGATCGTGTAGGCAGATGAGATGAGACGTGGGATTGAACTATGTATGGCTATGTAGTGTCTTAATTATCAATGTGCTTGAGTATGCTTAATGGCGGTTGAACTATGCTTGTGTACGACTTATTATCTATGCCTGAGTATGTTTAATCTATGTTTACTTATGTCTAAATGTGGGATATGGATGCACTCAGTTCGGTTGATGGAATTTTATGCATATTAGGGTGAATGTTTAGCGTGGGTAAAACTTTCAGATTCAACCGACGAAGGAAAAGTGGAACCTCCCTGAAACATGGTTATTTTCCCAAATTGAAACCGTGTGCAATGACTTCCATTTTCCCAGCTACGTCAATCACACACGGTTGGCTCTAGCAAACCATTGCCTCCGAAACTCTTTGTGGGACAGAAAACACTCACCACCCAATTCAAAAAGAAAAAAAAGAAAAGCTCACCACCCAATTCAAAAAGGAAAAAAAAGAAAACCCTCACCATCCCCACGTCACAAAAACCCTCACCCCGCCCGCCACCCCCTCCGGTCCCCATTCACACCTGCACAAGCTCCTCCGTGACTCTGCATGGCACCGCCTATCGCCACGGCAACCACTTAGCTCGACGCTTGTCGCCGCCGCCAGGCTGCCGGCAAACCCCACCGCATTTTGCCATTTCGGCTTGCCGCCGCCTATCGCCATCGACTTTCTCGATGCTGCTCGGTGTGCACCCAGCTCCGCCCGATTGGGGAATCCGCCGTATTGAGGTTTTTTTTCTCATGGACAACAAGGTAACTAATTTAATGAGATATTCTCTCATCTCTTATCCCAGTTCATCTGCCTCATTTAATCACCCGGCCGAAATCGCCGTGAATTCATTTTTATTCGAGCTGATTTGAGGGTTTTCTTTCATTCATAGAGTGTACGTGCACGGACACATCAGGACTTTGCGGCCTCGGCCAGACATCCATGGAGTTCCATCTCACCATACTAGATGACTTGAGGATGCGCGCGGTATGTTCAGTGTCACCCTAAATCGGTTGGCATGGCCTACTTTCCTGAACATATACTATATATTGCTACATTTGGATAAAAGGTGCCACATGCAACATATACGTCAAAGGGAATTTTTTCCCTCTTCTTTCTATATTAGGCAAATTAATGATGTATTGTTCTTTCGATTACTCTCATATTTCCATGACATCTTGGTTACCCTATTTGTTTAAATATAGATTTTTGTCCTTTGATTTCAACTATTGTACAGTTCTTTAAATTTCGCCCATATTTGCATGTTACCATATTCTTTAACAATCCTACCATTTTCTGCAGCACGTCTCTTGCTTTGCAACAGCATCTGTAGTACACAATCTTGCCCTTTACATAAATCAAGACTGCAGGGATGTCATACTGAACACAAACCATGAATTGACAATCGTTGCTTCTGTAAGACTTGATGAATGTGGCACTCCTATTTTGCCACGGGCCTTTGGACAGAAATTTCTAAGTTTTATGTACTGAAAGCTGGCACTAAAATTGCACTGCACATAAAAGAACCTGGTCATGAGATATATGCTAACTTCCCCGACAATATCATCCGTCCAGACTTTGTTCGAAGTAAGTGTTCTTTTCAAGTATCTGCATGTTGATTACCGAGCAATATCAAAGGAATTGTGTAGTATTTAAGCAACCAATTGTTATTCCATTTTCTTACTCTATTCCTACCTACTAACTTCTAGTTACTAATACACTTTTCTTTTGCCCAGTTTTAACTAAATATTCCCTGTACTCCCACTTCTATGAGAAAGCGCCGCTGACGAGGAGACTCTGGAGGTGGAGAACAGGGCTGCCAACAAGCGGAGGCGGGTCGAGCAAGAACCGCAAGCGACTCCAGCAGGCCTAGTCTTCATCAGCAGCCTCCCCGATGATATGTTGATAGTCATCATCTCCCTCCTCCCAATCAAATATGGGGCGCGGACAACTGTCCTTTCCCAACGGTGGCGTCCCCTATGGCACTCCACCTCTCTCGACCTCATCGACACCCAAGAGCTCTGCCATGGCTATCGCAAAAGCTTGGATGCGTTCTCCCAGATCCTCGGCAGTCACCACGGCCCAATCAGAGGCCTTAGCATGGGCAAGTTCCGTTCCAACGGCAAGGACCGAGCCAAGCTTGATGAGTGGTTCCGATCCCCCGCCCTAGATCAGCTCAAGGAGCTCACTTGTATTGATGGGCATATGCGCTCGCTGCCAATGTCCGCACTCCGCCTCGCGCCCACGCTGCGCGTCACCAAGTTCATGAACTGCCACCCCCCCCTTAATGACGCGCCCGCTCTTATTCTACCATGACTGAAGCACCTCGAGCTCGTCGCCGTCTGCCTCCCAAACGGTGGCATGGAGCGCCTGCTCCGCGGCTATACTGCACTTGAGTACCTTCGTCTTCAGGCGATCAATGGGCTGAGTAGCTTCCACATCACCTCCATGACTCTCCGGACTATTTATGTGTGTTGCTGGTGCTGCAACAAGACATCACAAAATGGGTACCACGGTATGGTCATTGAGGACACACCTCACTTGAGAGATTACTTGTAGTTGATCAAGAAGATCCAACAAGAATCAATGTCATTTCTGCGCCAAAATTGACAGTGGTGGGCTACTCGTCTGACAAATACTCCGAACTTGGTATTGGATCCACACCCATTCAGGTAAAACAGTCACCTTCTACCTCTCCTTCTTGAAATTAACATTATTTCTAATTTTGAAGATGTATGTTCGTCTGTCATCCAGAAAATGATTCCGACAAGCTTGACCCCAAATCTGCGCATAGTGAAGGTCTTGGCAGTAGAATCTATCGGCCCCAACCTGGACCAAGTTGTTAGTTTCCTAAGATGCTTTCCGTGCCTGGAGAAGCTATATATATCAAGGTGATGTTCCCTTCCTGTTAAATGTTAACCATAAGGGAGTTCAATTTTTGACACATTTTCCCAAGTTTACAATGACAATGTACTAAGATTTCTGAAGGAATTTTGGAGGATTTCAGTACATACATGTTTCCCCCCCATATTGGTTGCTTGATCCATATGGTTACAATCCATAAGCATTTCTCCTTTGGATTCATTTGTACTAGTTTTCTTAGGGAACTTTTCATCCACTCCAACCTCTTGTGAAGAAGGATACAATTTTCTAGATTGTAATCAAATGCCCATGTTAATCATGTCGGATCGAAGATGGCATGTTAGTGCATTTTACAAATCTTGCAAACCAAATAGGCCTGTAGTAGTGTTCAAAACTGCATGTAGGCACTAACATGTTTTCTTCTTTTGCAGATAAGATTAGGCCCGGTGGTAGATAATGTGATACAATATAACAATCACATCGAATGCCTAGATCTGCATCTCTCAGCAATTACTTTGAACTCATACCGAGGGACCTTACCGGAGATTATATTCACCAGGTTCTTTGTTGTCAGAGCAAGGGTGCTGAAGGTAATGAGGTTTGCCCTACATTTATTTCACAAAAATGAATGGTTTGTTGATCAGCGCCGGCGGCTGCGGCAGAATGGAAAAGGCTCCGAAAAAGCTGAATTTCATTTTGGAACTTCAGCTGACAGAGTAATCAGAAGTCATTGTGTCAAACCCATACATGACTTGTCAGTGGCTGATCCCTTTGCAGAAATGATGAGGTTTCGAAACCAGCCTTACTAGTGGTAATATTAGTTTGAGCCTCTCTTATATCCATGTTCAGCTGATCAGCGCGGGTGTTTGCAGCTGAATGAGATGAATTTCATTTCTAATATTAGTTTGAACTTTGTAATCTTCGAATTTAAGCCATATAACTCTGGAATTTGAACCTTGTAATATTTGGGGCTTTTGTGGTACAATCATTGAAATGGCATCATATGAGACTTGTATATTGGTAGTACTATTTTGACCTTAATATGTAATGGACTTAGATTTTATTAACCATTCTCGAATGTGTTTCCCTGGTCGATCTCATAGCACACGATCTGTATAGCTAACTCTACTGTGATCTTCGACATTATTGCACACAATTGGTTTCTTCAACCGTGTGCCCTGTAGAGTGCATAATTAATTATCGCACTCGAGTGTCCATCATCACCCTTCTGTGTAACTTTGACCTCATCACCACGGGTAAACTTATGATCAAAGTCATTCCACACACTTCATTTTTACAAATCTTTTTGCCAATAAGCGCCCACGATTTTCCCCTCTTCTAGCCGACGCGTGGCCAAACTAGCCGGACGGGAAGCTTGCGCGGTAAACTGCGCAGTTGCACGGGAACAGGCTCACCAACGATACATTTGGCGCCTCTTCGAGCCCACACGTGGTCAAACAAAACGCGTGCGGGGTGCTCAAGCGTGCACTGGAATCCTCCGCTATGAACGCGGTGACAAGACGTGACGATTACAGGCCGGCCGACCCCCATTTATTACAGCGGCCATTTAACCCTTGTGCCTCTTCAACCTTTCGATCACGCCCTAGTATTGCAAGAAGCACACCCACCATGACAAATTCTTAGAGGGTATCCTGCGCGGCTCCCATGGCGCTTCGAGCGGCTGACGACGATGAGCAGCAGTTCACCATGCATATCGTGGTGGACACCCACAGAAGGTTCACGGAGCTCTCGGTGGTGTACACCAACAACCCGGTCTGAGTGGAGCACTCCATCCACATCATGGAGCTGTTTCTTGCTGAGGAGAAGTACAAGGTGGTCGGGTTCGACCTCAAGTACACCCTCGCTCGTGCCGGGTCTCGTCCCAAGGTTGCCGTAGCCCAGATGTGCGTGCGCAATCACGTCCTCGTCTACCACTACTGCCTGGCCACAAGGCCTTGTGAGCGTTTCGCCAGGTTTGTCGACAGCCCCACTACATGTTCGCTATAGTGGACATCACCAACGATGTAAAGGTGCTCAAGAATTCGGGCATCGCCTGCCAGAATCTTGTCGACATCCATGGCCAATACAAGATTTGGGGCAGCAACGAGCATGAGAAGGACTCACTGGTTCACCTCGTCGAGGCCATCATCGACCCCTACTACAGAGACATGAAGGATTCATGCAACAAGGACAAGCGTGCCTGGCACTCGGCCTGGATGGAGAAACTCGACAAAGCTCATGTCGTGTATGCGGCCAAGGAGGTGTACACGAGCTACGAGATGTACAGGTGGATTGTTGACATGAAGAAGTGCCTCCTTCCCCAAAACGGCCAGGGATCCAGCTGGAAGCAGAGCAATGGCAAGCATCATCACAACAAGAAGTAGATGATTAGATCCTCGTTTCTCCTAGTTTAGTATGCATGTAATTGCTTACTTTGGTGTGTGGAAATGTTATGTGTGTAGTCACTTGTGTAATTGTATGCTTAATTTGGTTATGCAATGCTGATTTTTTAAGTATATATGTTGATGCTTTGTAGATAGAGCGTAGATGTGCGGACAGAGCAAATCACATCGCACACGGACTAAACTATGGAACCCGTCGGTGAAGATTTCATCAATCACTCACAATTGTATACCAGCAATCGTTTTCTCACAACACACATGGCTTGTTAACAGGAATCGTCTGTGTTGTTATCGGTCTTCCCACACATTTCCGATTACAGACCTGTTTGCCGCGTATCGCACACATCTTGTTAAGTTGAACCGTTTCTGTTCTCTTGGCTCAACACAAACAGTTCATCTGAGTGAACTGTATGCCGTATATCGCACACACATTCATCGGGCTGACCATTTCTTTTGTGTTGCCTAATCACAAACACTTCATCCGAGTGAACTGTATGTTGTATATCACACACACCTTCATCTGGCTGCTCGTTTCTGTTGTTCCGCCTCATCACAAATAGTTTATCGGGGTGAACTGTATGCCGTACATCGCACACACCTTGATCTGGCTGCCCGTTTCTGTCATTCTGTCTTATCGCAAATAGTTCGTATGGATCAATCCGTATGCCCCGCATCGCACACGCATCTAAAATCTGAACCGTGTTTGATGTATCCACCATCGCAAACGTTTTGCATCTTTTTTGACGTTTTTTTACATCACCGTTTGCGATTAATGCATCGCACACAATTTCGTCGAAGGGTCTCTGATTGTAGTGTCGCATTAGCAGCATCCTGCATGTGACGCCCCCGGCCTAATCGTGCACTAATCATACACGCAAATGCACACGATCAAGCCTAAGGACTCACGGGAAGATATCACAACACAACTCTAAAACATAAATAAAGTCATACAAGCTTTATATTACAAGCCAGGGGCCTCGAGGGCTCGAATACATAAGCTTGCGTACAAGCGTCAGCGGAAGCATCAGATATCTGAGTACAGATATGAAACAGAAAAAGAAAGGCCTTTAGAAAGGTGGGGCAAAATAAAACACTACGATCGAAAGGCGTAGGCCTCCTGCCTGGGACCCTCCGATCCTACTCCTGGTCGTCAGTCAACTCGTAGAAGCATCCATCCTCTGGGTAGTAGTAGCGATCGTCGGTGGGGACAGCTGTCTCAGGGGCTCCGTCATCTTGTTACGACAAACTGATATGGGGAGACAAGGAAAACAAAGCAACCGTGAGTACTCAGAAGTACTCAGCAAGCAAGGATCTACACTACATATGCAACATTTTCAAAGGGAGGCTGTATATGTGGACTGGGCTGCAGAAATGCAAGAATAGAGAGAAGACCTAGTCCTATCGAAGACTAGCATCTTCAGCGGTCTTGCAGCAATAGAAGAGAGCAGAACAGATCAATATAAAGTAGCAGTATCATTAAGTCTTATCCTCACCCAGAGATCCTTTCTCGACTCCCTGCGAGAAAGCAATCCCAGAGCCATACAGTCATCAACCTCATCCGGAGATCCCTTCTCGACTCCCTGCGAGAAGCAATCCCATAGCCATAGTATCCAAGTATCCAGTTCTAAATTGTATCAATCAGGATACAACTCCGAGTGTCCTTTACCGTAGGACCGGCTATCTATAGAAATGTTCTTCCCTGCAGGGGTGCACCAACTTACCCAACACGCTCGATTAACTCAGGCCGAACACACTTTCCTGGGTCATGCCCGGCCTCGGCCAAACGACACACCGCAACCCTACCTACAGCTCAGCAGAGAGGTCCCCGCCGGTCTACATCCTAAGCGCAAGGGGGTCTTGGCCATCGCCCCTCACCCTCCGGGTCGTTGCGCACAGGGTGGATACCAGCATCGCCTCGGGTGGCCGACACGATCCGACCGTGCCGCCATGCTGAACTGGACATCTGACAGAGCTTTCGGCTGATGCATACGATGCAGAACGCCCATACTATGCCCATGTGATGGTTAGTGCTATCAGGCCAGAGGCCTGCTCGGATCAAATATCCAAATCGTTAATGGACTAGGGCTTGCGGTAACGAGCAGACACTCACGAAAGATGTGACCCCGTCGCCCCGTCTCGAGGACTTGCTGCAAGGGTTAAGAATGCCCGGCCACGCCTCGTATTCACCAATCGGGCACCACACTGGCACCCGTCTTCACAACACTCGCCTCTCAGGCGCACGCGGGTACCCCTCAGGGTCGACCCGCCTTTCTAAGTAACAGTGTAAAGTCCAAGTATCCGTGTGTCCATAACATCAGGGGAATCCAAGGTATCACCCTCGTTGGATTCCTACTCGATGTGTCTGTCAAGGTGAACTCGGAGGATTCACCCTCGATGGGTTCACACTTGATGTGTTGCACGACAGCGTCGTTACCGGAAGTGGTGAAGGAGGAATCAGCCTCGATGACCACGACCGAATAGCTACTCTACAGAATTAACATCAGAAGTGCTACAAGAGGTTTCACCCTCGGCACTCAATAGTAACGCTGCAGTGTCGTTACAACTAAGGGGGGTGATGTGCGGTGTCGGGGCCTGGTCTTCAATCCCGTTGATCGGGTCTTCTGATAATCCAGCGAGGCGGTCGGGACTAGTGGGGTCACTGATAGGTCTCTACCCAGCCTATACTAAGCAGTTTAGGTTATGCAGGTAATTATCAACAGCAGGTTACAGTAAACAGGCTATGCATCAAAATAGGTAAAGCAGCAGCAGCAGCAATTCTAATGCAAGCATGGGAAATTAGAATGGGCGATATCGGGATGATCAAAGGGGGGGCTTGCCTGGTTGCTCGGCGGCAAGGGCAAGGTCTTCAGGGGTCGTCGAACTCCGGAGCTGCATCGATACCGGCTCTATCGAGAGAGAAGAGGGGGAGGAAACAGTATAAATATAGAGCAAACATGAGCAACGCAAAGTACGGCATGACAATATGCAGTGCCGGGTGTGTCCTAACGTATAGTTGCACGTCACCGAGGAAGGGGGAATCCATCCAGGAATGTTTTCCCGGTTCCGGACATTTGTCAGACAGATGACCGGAGAGGAACGGTTGCATGTTCGGATAGTTAGGGACGTGTGACGGACGAACGAACCACGTATTCGAATTCGTCTCGTCGTTCTGAGCGACTTTCATGTATAAAGTTTTTCCATCGGAGTTACGGATTATTTAATATGATTTTCTAAACTTTTTATTAATTTTTGGAATTATTTTATTTATTTAATTTCGAATTATCCAGAACAGTAACTGATGACATCAGCATGACATCATGCTGACGTCAGCAGACATCTGACAGATGGGGCCCGCTGTCATTAACTATTAGCCTAATTAACAGATTAATTAGCTTAATTAGATAATTAGGTTAATTAAGTTTAATTAGTTTAATTAAACATGATTAGTTAAGTTAATTAACTCACTAATTAACTAATTAATTATTATTATATTTTCTTTTTCTTCTTTTTTTTAAAACATTCGGGGGGGGGCCCACTGGACAGTGGCACAGCCGGACACGTCCGCGCTGTGCCCGTCCAGAGCCGGACATGTCCGCGCGGTGGAGGTCAACGCGCGCGCGCGCACGGACGAGCGGGCAGACGACGGCGAGCGACGCGCGGGCGCACGTGCGGGGCAGCTGCGGCGCAGCGGCAGCAGCAGGCGGAGCAGCAGCTGCGCGGCGGGGGCGGGCGAGTGCGGCACGGGAGCGGTGACCGCGGCGGCAGGGAGAGAGCACGGGGAGCGGACGCGGTCCTCACCGGCGATGTAGATGAACAGGGCCGGCGAGGCTCAGTGGAGCCGACGGGGAGGAGGACGGGGAGGCGTTCGGCGACGGCGGTGGCTGGGTCTGGCGACGGCAGCGGGCGGCGGCGTCGGTGCCCCGTTGGGGAAGAGGTTGAGGATGGGGAGGCGGGCGCCGGCGATGGCGGGGCAGCACCGGGCGGCGTCGGAGAGGTGGCGGCGGGGTCAGCGCGGCGAGCAACGGCGCGGCATCGACGCTGCCGGGGCAGAGACGGGGGCGTCGGGCGGAGGCGAGGGGGACCTCCCGATCCAGACCGAGAGAGCGAGAGGGAGAGGTGGATCGAGGGGAGTGGGGTGTAGCAGGAGAGGGTTTGGGGGGGGGGAATAAGGGGAGAGCGGGGGTGGGCCGGCCTGGCGGCCTGGCCGGCCTGCTGGGCCGAGGCCCAGGGGAGTTTTTATTTTTTTTATTTTCTTTACTCCTATTCTCTGTTTTGTAAATTGTGAGGCCTCAAAATGACTTTTGTAAAATATGAGAACTAGCCCATAAATCACAGTGCATTATACTCTAACACCAAAAACTAGTTTGGGCAAAACATCATTTCATATTTGTTTTAAATAAATTAAAAGGTTACTAAATGTCATTTTCAGCCACTGTTTTAAGTTGTTTGAGTCACTTATCCTATTTTAATAATGTTGTTTACAATTTTAACATAGCCTCTGATTTATCTACTATTTATTGAACATTTTAGTTCTTATGTTGGACAACTTTTATATTCCACTTTCATTTAAATTTGAATTTTGAGTTAGGAATTGAAATGCAATATAATGCTAATGATGATCATGCACTGTTAAACATGATGACATGGTATTATCAAAAGGGGATTACTGTAGTTAACCACTGGGGGCGTTGCAAATCTCCTCTACTAACAAGAATTCTCGTCCCGAGAATTAAGAGGTAGAAGGAAAAAGTTCGGGGTATTCCGCATGAAGATTATCCTCGCGTTCCCAAGTGGCTTCATCTTCAGTATGATTTGACCACTGCACTTTGAGGAACTTGGTAACCTTCTGACGGTTCCGACGTTCAGCTTCATCGATAATGCGGATCGGATGCTCCTTATAAGATAGATCATCTTGCAATTCGAGCACCTCGTGATCCACTGCTCGGTGCGGAGATTCCTTGAAGCATTGACGAAGTTGCGACACATGGAAGACGTCGTGGATATGGGAGAATTGCGGCGGCAATTCCAATTTATACGCCACCTGACCACGTCTAGTTATAATGCGGAAAGGACCAATGTAGCGCGGAGCTAGCTTGCCCTTGATTCCAAAACGGTGAGTACCCTTCATAGGAGTGACTCGCAGATAAGCCTGATCACCAGGTTGATAAGTCAAACCCCATCGTTTGCGATCATAGTTGCTCTTCTGGCGGTCCTGAGCCGCCTTGAGATTTTCCCGGACAATACGAACTTGTTCTTCGGCGTGTTGAATAATATCCGGACCCACGAGCGGTCGTTCCCCAGTTTCTGACCAATTCAGAGGGGTTCGACACTTACGTCCATAGAGTACTTCGAAGGGAGCCATTTTCAAGCTGGCTTGATAGCTGTTGTTATAAGAGAACTCGGCATACGGGAGAGATTCTTCCCACTTCTTGCCGAAAGAAATAACACAAGTCCGAAGCATGTCTTCAAGAACCTGATTGACTCGTTCAACTTGGCCTTGGGATTGGGGGTGATAAGCTGAACTCCAGGTAATATGAGTTCCCATAGCTGTTTGGAAACTTTCCCAGAATTTGGAAGTGAAAAGGCCGCCACGGTCCGAACTGATCTCCTTCGGAATACCGTGGAGTGAAACAATTCTGGAGATATACAACTCTGCTAACTGACTAGCAGTGATCGTCTCTTTGACAGGCAGAAAGTGTGCAACTTTAGAGAGTTGGTCGACGACGACAAGAATAGCATCGTGACCCTTCTGTGACCTGGGAAGTCCTGTAATGAAATTCATTTGAACCTTATCCCATTTCCATAGAGGAATAGGAAGTGGTTGCAGAATTCCAGCTGGTTTCTGATGTTCTGCTTTAACGCGACGACACACATCACATTCGGCAACATAACGAGCAATGTCCTGCTTCATTTTAGACCACCAGTACCTTTGACGGAGATCACGATACATCTTGGTGCTACCCGGATGAATAGACAGCGGGGTATTATGTGCCTCCTTCATGACTTTGTCAGTCATAAGCTCGAAGCGAGGTACGACAATGCGGTTTCTGAAATACAAGGTTCCACCTTCAGACAGCGAGAAATCCCTGTACTTTACAAGGTGAAGGTCTTTCTTCATCAGATCAACTTCAGCATCTTTAGCTTGCGCATCCTTAACAGCTTTCTCAAGATCTGGTTGTATCACAAGGTTATTAAGAGAACCCTGTGGAACAATACACAGATTCAGCTTGCACAGTTCTTCAAAAAGACGAGGTTGTGCTCGCCTAACCATGAGGTTGTCGCAATAGGACTTGCGGCTTAAGGCATCAGCCATCACGTTAGCCTTGCCAGGGGTATAGGATATACCCAAATCATAGTCCGCAATGGCCTCCATCCATCTTTGCTGACGGAGGTTTAGAGATGGTTGAGTGAACAAGTACTTTAGACTTTTATGATCTGTGTAGATCTCGCAACGATTACCGAGAAGGTAATGTCGCCACAACTGCAATGCATAGATCACAGCAGCTAGTTCTAGATCATGTACCGGATAATTTTCTTCATGTGGGCGCAACTGACGAGAGCCATAAGCAATCACTTTACACTCTTGCATTAGGACACAGCCTAATCCTGCACAGGATGCATCACAATAGATCACAAAGTCTTTGCGGGTATCTGGAGGAGATAGTACTGGGGCAGATGTCAGCTTGTCTTTGAGTGTTTGAAAACTTTTCTGACATTTTTCTGTCCATTCAAACTTAACGCCCTTGTGAAGCAGATCAGTCAGGGGCTTAGCAATCTTAGAAAAATTCTCGACAAAACGGCGGCAATAACTTGCAAGGCCGAGAAAACTTCTCACTTGCTTGACGTTCTTCGGAGGAGTCCAGTCCAGAATAGCCTGAACTCGTTCTGGGTTAACGGCAATTCCATCTTTGGAAATCACATGACCGAGGTATGTCACTTCAGAAAGCCAGAATTCACATTTGGAGTATTTGGCATACAACTGGTGTTCTCGGAGCCTTTTCAGTACAAGACGGAGGTGTTCGGCATGTTCTTCCTTATTCTTCGAATATACCAGAATATCATCCAGATATACCACGACAAACTTGTCGAGGTAATCCATGAAAATATAATTCATCAGACGGGAGAATGTGGCTGGAGCATTTGTTAAGCCAAATGACATGACCGTGTACTCGTAGGAGCCATAACGAGTAACAAATGCAGTCTTCGGAATATCCTCTTCGCGAACACGGATCTGATGGTATCCCAATCTCAAATCCAGCTTAGAGAATACTGAGGAACCGGCAAGTTTATCATACAAATCATTGATCCGAGGAAGCGGATATTTATTCTGGATTGTAGCTTGGTTGATAGGTCAGTAATCCTGAACCAATCGATTAGTTCCATCCTTCTTCTTAACGAAGAGTGAAGGTGCTCCCCAAGCAGAGGAACTGGGGCGGATGAAACCTTTCTTAAGTGACGTGTCAATTTCTTCCTTAAGTTCGAGAAGATGATGCGGAGGCATTTTATAAGGACGCTTCGCAGTAGGAGTTGTGCCAGGCTTCAAGTCGATGACGAACTCAACAGCTCTAGCAGGGGGTATTCCTGGAAGTTCTTCTGGAAATACATCTTGAAAATCACGAACAACTGGAACGTTCTCGATGCCTTCAAGAGGTGAAGCGTTCAATGCATTTAGGACATATATCTGAGCTTCGGCGTCCTGCACTGTACGAGCTGAGTATCTGACAGTCTGACCGGAAGGGTGTGTGAGGCGGACTGTTTCAGTGGCACAGTCAATCAAAGCTTTATGGGGCTTCAACCAGTCCATACCGAGAATAATGTCTATGTTGGAGGTCTTGAGAGCAATGAGTGAAACGGGGAACATCAATCCTCCGATCACAATGTGGTTACCGTGGCTAACCATGGTAGTTTGCCAATTAGCCCCAGGTGAATGGATTACTAATGGGATGGACATCTCCTCGAAAAGTATATCATGGCTTCGCGCAAAACTTTCGGACATGAAGGAGTGCGATGCTCCAGAATCAAAGAGGACTGAAGCTGGGATTGAATTCACTAGAAGGGTGCCCATTACAATGTTGGGGTCCTGTCGAGCTTCTTCCATGTTGACTTGGTTGACATGGACCCGAACTATAGCAGACGGCCTGGCATAGCAGCTTCTGAGACGACGGTTTCGACAGCTTTTCTTGCGACCAACAGGAGGACGTGGTGCGTCCTGATGAAAAGCCGTAGCATCAGGCGGTCCATCATGAACCGCTAGCTGTCTCGGCGGTGAAGGCAGACGAGGTGCAACATATGACGGCCTTGGTGTTGGAGCAGGTCGATGATGTATATTGTGCGGGATCCACACTCGACGCTTCTGAACAGGCTGACCCGAGGATGAGCCAGCTCCATGAGTGCGCTTGAGCGACTCTTGGCATTCGGTCAGAGCTGTTTCAATTTGGAAAGATTTGATGACAAGCGTTGCGTAGTCTGTGCAATCATGGGCTGCAAGTGCGAGTTTTATGTCAGAACGGAGTCCTTCACGGAATTTATCCTGCTTACGTGCGTCAGTGCAGACGTCATCTTCAGCATAGCGGGACAATTCAAGAAATTTCCTCTGATATTCATCCACAGTCATTGTTCCCTGTGTAAGTTTGCGGAACTCCTGTTTCTTCTAGTCCATCAGACCTTGAGGAATGTACCGTGCACGAAAAGCTGACTGAAATTCCTGCCAAGTGGTTACGGTTTCAGCAGACAACATACCCTTGTGACTTTCCCACCATTGAGCAGCTGATCCCCTCAGGTGATACGTCGCGTAGGTGACGTAACTATTAGGGATAACATTGGCCGACTTCATCTGGAAGGCAATGTCACGGAGCCAATCATCAGCGTCCATTGGATCAGTCGAGCTGCGAAAAGTGGACGGATTGAGGCGCACAAATTCTGGCAGAGTTATTGGAGCAAACTGTTGCTGAGTATTCTGGTTTGGGAACTGAGCCAATATCCCGGTCATAACCTGACGGTTCAGTTCAAATTGCTGCATCATTGCGGCAATATAAGGTGGAGGTGGAGGATCGTCAGCCATCCTGCCAAATCAACAGGGGCAGTTTAGCAAGAAAAACTGCAGGTGTATGGAATGATTCACGAAGCAACACGCACAACAGAAGGAAGTGCAATAGATACTTCATCATATTCGCACCAGACATTCAAATCCACACATAGCCTCGGTTAGAATCCGGCATTACGACAGTAGAAAAGGGAGGGTTAGACAACTAGGCGGCGCGCAGGCACGCGGTAGGGAAGTACACAACGAGACATAGCAAAGGCTACATCAACGTCGGAGAAAACTATTGGAGCGAGGAATCTGCAAGTGAAACACAGGGTGCCCTCGATAAAAGGATCCTGTAAGCAGAACCTGGTCCACAATCTTGGAGCAAGGGGGGATATTTCAGAACTCCGGGTGGATGTGATTACGAGAACCTAATGTTGGAGTTAGTAAAATTTAAACCCGAATAGGAGAGAGATCAGAGTCCCAGATTAAAGGTCGAGGAGTAAAAGATCCTAATACCACCCAATTGGCGACGTGGGCCCGTAAGCCACACAGCCAAGTTAGTAAAACAGTTTTCGGTTACTAGACTCAACTTCGGCCAAGGAGTTGGAAAGGGGGTTCCTACAGTCAGTCGGCTCTGATACCAACTTGTGACGCCCCCGGCCTAATCGTGCACTAATCATACACGCAAATGCACACGATCAAGCCTAAGGACTCACGGGAAGATATCACAACACAACTCTAAAACATAAATAAAGTCATACAAGCTTTATATTACAAGCCAGGGGCCTCGAGGGCTCGAATACATAAGCTTGCGTACAAGCGTCAGCGGAAGCATCAGATATCTGAGTACAGATATGAAACAGAAACAGAAAGGCCTTTAGAAAGGCGGGGCAAAATAAAACACTACGATCGAAAGGCGTAGGCCTCCTGCCTGGGACCCTCCGATCCTACTCCTGGTCGTCAGTCAACTCGTAGAAGCATCCATCCTCTGGGTAGTAGTAGCGATCGTCGGCGGCGACAGCTGTCTCAGGGGCTCCGTCATCTTGTTACGACAAACTGATATGGGGAGACAAGGAAAACAAAGCAACCGTGAGTACTCAGAAGTACTCAGCAAGCAAGGATCTACACTACATATGCAACATTTTCAAAGGGAGGCTGTATATGTGGACTGGGCTGCAGAAATGCAAGAATAGAGAGAAGACCTAGTCCTATCAAAGACTAGCATCTTCAGCGGTCTTGCAGCAATAGAAGAGAGCAGAACAGATCAATATAAAGTAGCAGTATCATTAAGTCTTATCCTCACCCAGAGATCCTTTCTCGACTCCCTGCGAGAAAGCAATCCCAGAGCCATACAGTCATCAACCTCGTCCGGAGATCCCTTCTCGACTCCCTGCGAGAAGCAATCCCAGAGCCATAGTATCCAAGTATCCAGTTCTAAATTGTATCAATCAGGATACAACTCCGAGTGCCCTTTACCGTAGGACCGGCTATCGATAGAAATGTTCTTCCCTGCAGGGGTGCACCAACTTACCCAACACGCTCGATTAACTCCGGCCGGACACACTTTCCTGGGTCATGCCCGGCCTCGGCCAAATGACACACCGCAACCCTACCTACAGCTCAGCACAGAGGTCCCCGCCGGTCTACATCCTAAGCGCAAGGGGGTCTTGGCCATCGCCCCTCACCCTCCGGGTCGTTGCGCACAGGGTGGATACCAGCATCGCCTCGGGTGGCCGACACGATCCGACCGTGCCGCCATGCTGAACTGGACGTCTGACAGAGCTTTCAGCTGATGCATACGATGCAGAACGCCCATACTATGCCCACGTGATGGTTAGTGCTATCAGGCCAGAGGCCTGCTCGGATCAAATATCCAAATCGTTAATGGACTAGGGCTTGCGGTAACGAGCAGAGACTCACGAAAGATGTGACCCCGTCGCCCCGTCTCGAGGACTTGCTGCAAGGGTTAAGAATGCCCGGCCGCGCCTCGTATTCACCAATCGGGCACCACACTGGCACCCGTCTTCACAACACTCGCCTCTCAGGCGCACGCGGGTACCCCTCAGGGTCGACCCACCTTTCTAAGTAACAGTGTAAAGTCCAAGTATCCGTGTGTCCATAACATCAGGGGAATCCGAGGTATCACCCTCGTTGGATTCCTACTCGATGTGTCTGTCAAGGTGAACTCGGAGGATTCACCCTCGATGGGTTCACACTTGATGTGTTGCACGACAGCGTCGTTACCGGAAGTGGTGAAGGAGGAATCAGCCTCGATGACCACGACCGAATAGCTACTCTACAGAATTAACATCAGAAGTGCTACAAGAGGTTTCACCCTCGGCACTCGATAGTAACGCTGCAGTGTCATTACAACTAAGGAGGGTGATGTGCGGTATCGGGGCCTGGTCTTCAATCCCGTTGATCGGGTCTTCTGATAATCCAGCGGGGCGGTCGGGACTAGTGGGGTCACTGATAGGTCTCTACCCAGCCTATACTAAGCAGTTTAGGTTATGCAGGTAATTATCAATAGCAGGTTACAGTAAACAGGCTATGCATCAGAATAGGTAAAGCAGCAGCAGCAGCAATTCTAATGCAAGCATGGGAAATTAGAATGGGCGATATCGGGATGATCAAAGGGGGGGCTTGCCTGGTTGCTCGGCGGCAAGGGCAAGGTCTTCAGGGGTCGTCGAACTCCGGAGCTGCGTCGGTACCGGCTCTATCGAGAGAGAAGAGGGGGAGGAAACAGTATAAATATAGAGCAAACATGAGCAACGCAAAGTATGGCATGACAATATGCAGTGCCGGGTGTGTCCTAACGTATGGTTGCACGTCACCGAGGAAGGGGGAATCCATCTAGGAATGTTTTCCCGGTTCCGGACATTTGTCAGACAGATGACCGGAGAGGAACGGTTGCATGTTCGGGTAGTTAGGGACGTGTGACGGACGAACGGACCGCGTATTCGAATTCGTCTCGTCGTTCTGAGCTACTTTCATGTATAAAGTTTTTCCATCGGAGTTACGGATTATTTAATATGATTTTCTAAAGTTTTTATCAATTTCTGGAATTATTTTATTTATTTAATTTCGAATTATCCAGAACAGTAACTGATGACATCAGCATGACATCATGCTGACATCAGCAGACATCTGACAGATGGGGCCCGCTGTCATTGACTATTAGCCTAATTAACAGATTAATTAGCTTAATTAGATAATTAGGTTAATTAAGTTTAATTAGTTTAATTAAACATGATTAGTTAAGTTAATTAACTCACTAATTAACTAATTAATTATTATTATATTTTCTTTTTCTTCTTTTTTTTAAAACATTCGGGGGGGGGGGGGCCCACTGGACAGTGGCACAGCCGGACACGTCCGTGCTGTGCCCGTCCAGAGCCGGACACGTCCGAGCGGCGGAGGTCAACGCGCGCGCGCGCACGGACGAGCGGGCAGACGACGACGAGCGACGCGCGGGCGCATGTGCGGGGCAGCAGCGGCGAGCGGCGCAGCGGCGAGCGGCAGCAGCAGGCGGAGCAGCAGCTGCGCGGCGGGGGCGGGCGAGCGCGGCACGAGAGCGGTGACCGCGGTGGTAGGGAGAGAGCACGGGGAGCGGACGCGGTCCTCACCGGCGATGTGGATGAACAGGGCCGGTGAGGCTCGGTGGAGCCGACGGGGAGGAGGACGGGGAGGCGTTCGGCGACGGCGGTGGCTGGGTCTGGCGATGGCAGCGGGCGGCGGCGTCGGTGCCCCGTTGGGGAAGAGGTCGAGGACGGGGAGGCGGGCGCCGGCGACGGCGGGGCAGCACCGGGCGGCATCGGAGAGGTGGCGGCGGGGTCAGCGCGGCGAGCAACGGCGCGGCGTCGACGCTGCCGGGGCAGAGACGGGGGCGTCGGGCGGAGGCGAGGGGGACCTCCCGATCCAGACCGAGAGAGCGAGAGGGAGAGGTGGATCGAGGGGAGTGGGGTGTAGCGGGCTAGGGTTTGGGGGGGGGGAATAAGGGGAGAGCGGGGGTGGGCCGGCCTGGCGGCCTGGACGGCCTGCTGGGCCGAGGCCCGGGGGGTTTCCCTTTTTTTATTTTTTTTATTTTCTTTACTCCTATTCTCTGTTTTGTAAATTGTGAGGCCTCAAAATGACTTTTGTAAAATATGAGACCTAGCCCATAAATCACAGTGCATTATACTCTAACACCAAAAACTAGTTTGGGCAAAACATCATTTCATATTTGTTTTAAATAAATTAAAAGGTTACTAAATGTCATTTTCAGCCACTGTTTTAAGTTGTTTGAGTCACTTATCCTATTTTAATAATGTTGTTTACAATTTTAACATAGCCTCTGATTTATCTACTATTTATTGAACATTTTAGTTCTTATGTTGGACAACTTTTATATTCCACTTTCATTTAAATTTGAATTTTGAGTTAGGAATTGAAATGCAATATAATGCTAATGATGATCATGCACTGTTAAACATGATGACATGGTATTATCAAAAGGGGATTACTGTAGTTAACCACTGGGGGCGTTACACTGCAGTAGTGTATTCCTACTAGGACTCCCCTTTTTTCCCTTCCCTAGCCGCATGGGCTTTTGAGGACTTGGTTCGCCTAGCCCAATAAGGTCAGGGTGCCTCCCCTCAGCCCATGCCAACCCTTGGGACATGGTGGACCCACTTGTGGACTACCGGACCCCTCCGGAATCCTCCGAAACCTTCTGGAAGCTTCCCAGTACAATACCGAAAAAACTACACCTTTTTTCGGAACCCAAAATATGACTTCCCATATATAAATCTTTACCTCTCGACCATTCCGAGACTCCTCGTGAAGTCCAGGATCTCATCTGGGACTCTGAAAAACATTTCGTTACCAATCATCAAATATCCCAAATACTACTCTAGCGTCAACAAACATTAAGCGTGCGACCCTGCGGGTTCGGGAATCTTGTAATCATGACCGAGACACCTCTCCGGTCAATAATTAATAGCGGGACCTGGATGCCCATATTGGTTCCTACATATTTCACGAAGATCTGTTATCGGTTGAACCATGATGTCAAGGATTCGGTTAATCCCGTATGCAATTCCCTTTGTCCGGCGATACGTTACTTGCCCGAGATTCGATCGTCGGTATCTCCATACGTAGTTCAATCTCTGCTACTTCTTGAACTTGCGTTGGTTTTTCCCTTAAAGAGGAAAGGGTGATGCAGCAAAGTAGAGATAAGTATTTCCCTCAGTTGAGAACTAATGTATCAATCCAGTAGGAGGAACACACAAGTCTCCAATAATTGCACCTACACAAACAAATAAATACTTGCACCCAACGCGATAAAGGGGTTGTCAATCCCTTCACGGTTACTTGCAAGGATGAGATCAGATAGTGATAGATATAAAATAAAAATAAAAATGCAAAATAAAATAAAAGTAAATAAATTGCAGGAAGGTATTTTTGTGTTTTTGATTTTATAGATCTGAAAATAATATGATAAAAGATAGACCCGAGGGCCATAGTTTTCACTAGATGTTTCTCTCTTGAAAGAACACACACGATGGGTAAACAAATTACTATTGAGCAATTGATAGAAAAGCACATAGTTATGACGATATCTAAGGCAATGATCATGTATATAGGCATCATGTCCGTGACAAGTAGACCAACTCCTACCTACATCTACTACTATTACTCCACACATCGACCTCTATCCAGCATGCATCTAGCGTATTAGGTTAACAAGAACAGAGTAATGCCTTAAGCAAGATGACATGATGTAGAGGGATAGATCCAATCAATATGAACAAACCCCATCTTTTTATCCTTAGTGGAAGCAATACAAATATGTGTCATGTCCCTTTCTGTCACTAGGAATAAGCACCGCAAGATTGAACCCACTACAAAGCACCTCTCCCATTGCAAGAAAAATCAATCTAGTTGTCCAAACCAAATCAATAGATCGGAGAGAAATACAAAGCTATCTTAATCATGCATAAAAGAGTTCAGAGAAGACTCAAATATAATTCATAGATAATCTGATCATAAATCCACAATTCATCGGATCTCAACAAACACACCGCAAAAGAAGATTACATCCGAAAGGATAAGGACCGCAACCTCTCTTTCCCGCTAGAGTTCCCCCGTCGCTGTCGCCGCCCTAGCCCCCTCCCCTCGCCTCCGGCCGCCAGCCGCCAGGCGGGCGCGCCCCGCCCTGTCCCACTAGCCTTCTCTCTCTCCCGCTCCCCCACCCTCTCCCTTCCCCGTATCCCCGCGTCGCCTCCCCGAGCGAGGCGACTGGGGGCTCCCCGTCCCGCCTCCTCCCAGCGCCCCCTCCTAATCCCCTCCCATCACCGCCGACATAGGCTATCAGGCCTTGCTCGCATGGTGCCGGCGGCGGCGGCCCTGTTCTTTCCCCCCGACGGCACTGCGGCTCGGGTGGTGGCGGCTGGCGGCGGTGCACCCAGGCCGGCGGCGGATCTGGCGGTGGCGCAGCTTCGCGGGCGGTGCAGCTTCAGGTAGCTTGGTGGCGGTGGCGTGGCTGCTTGGCTGCTGGGCAACGTGATGGCTGGCGGCGGTGCCCTTCCGGCCCAGATCTGGGCCCTTTTGGGCCCCATCTAGGTCTGGCCGAGTCTGGCGTGGGCTGTCCGGCGTCGTCTCCGGTAGACGGTGGTGTGGCTCAGGCTGGTGGTGGCGGAGACGGCGGCGCATGTACTACAGCGTGGCGATTGGAGCCCGTTTCGGGCTCGGCCGGGCGGGAGTGCCTGGTTTGCTCCTGAGATGCGTCCGGTCGGTTACCGCTGAGGGTGGTGGAGGTTGTCCCCTCCCACGTGGCTGTTGACCCTGCCGCTCCCCGTTCCTGGCTGCTTCCTCTTGATCCCGCCGGTCTCGCTTCGCTTGCCATGATGAGACAGCGTTGCTGACTGCAAGGCCGTGGTAGCGCATATTGGTGGACGACAAGTATGGTGGAGCGTGATGGTTCGTTCGGGGTCGTGGTTGGTTGGCGGTTGGGATAAATCCTTGTCGGCTTGACCGGCACCGACACGGTGACGCCCGTGGGTGCCGCCGTGCCTTCCTGAAGGGCGTCGGAGATACCCCTTCCCCCACGTTCCTTTGCGTACCGGGTGAAACCCCAGGACATGTCCGGGTAGTAGCATCGTTGTCATCGCGTTCCTTCTTGAAGGTGTTGCTTGGTATGCGGCGTTCCGAAGTGCTAGGAGCGTGGTGGAATTCTCCAGCGGGCGCAGTGGTTTCGAGTCATCTTCGTTTTGTTCATCTGCCATTGTCGGCATTTGTACCTTTTGTATTTTCTCTTTCATTTCTTTTCTTTTGGGTGTGCATGTGCTGCTTCCGCCCCATCACCTATCATCTATTGTATCGGTGTTTTGCTTTGTAATACAAAGCGGGGGGAAACCCTTTTTCATCCAAAAGAAGATTACATCGAATAGATCTCCAAGAACATTGATGAGAACATTGTATTGAAGACCAAAGAGAGAGAAGAAGCCATCTAGCTACTAGCTATGGACCCGTAGGTCTGTGGTAAACTACTCACACATCATCGGAAGGGCATCAAGGTTGATGTAGAAGCTCTCCATGGTTGATTCCCCCTCCGGCGGAGTACCGGAAAAGGTCCCCAGATGGGATCTCACAAAGACAGAAACTTGCGGCGGTAGAAAAGTATTTTTGGCGTGCCCTCTAGTCTACGGGGAATGTTTGAGTATTTATAGAAGAAGAATTAGGACTGGAGGAGTCACGGGGGGCCCACAATCTTGCAGGGCGCCCCCCTAGGGCGTGCCCTGTGAGCTTGTCGTTGACTCATGGCTCTTCTGGCCTCCTCCCGAGGCTTCCAGGGTGTCTTGTGGTCCAAGAAAAATTGTCAAAAAGTTTCGTTCCGTTTGGTATTGATTTTCTGTAAAGACAAAAACAAGGAAAAAAACAGCAACTGGCACTGGGCACTAGGTTAATAGGTTAGTCCCAAAAAAATGATATAAAATAGCAGAATAATGCATATAAAACATCCAAGGTTGATAATATAATAGCATGGAACAATAAAAAATTAGATACGTTGGAGACGTATCAAGCATCCCCAAGCTTAATTCCTGCTCGTCCTCGAGTAGGTAAATGATAAAAACAGAATTTTTGATGTGGAATGCTACCTAAAATGTTTATCATGTAATCTTTCTTAATGTGGCATGAATATTCAGTTCCATAACATTCAAAACAAAATTTTAATATTGACATAAAAACAATAATACTTCAAGCATACTAAAAAGCAATCATGTCTTCTCAAAATATCATGGTTAAAGAAAGTGATCCCTACAAAATCATATAATCTTGTCATGCTCTATCTTCTTAACACAAAGTATTTATCATGCACAACCCCGATGACAAGCCAAGCAATTGGTTCATACTTTTTAATGCGCTTCAGCTTTTTCAACTCTCACGCAATACATGAGCGTGAGCCATGGATATAGCACTGTGGGTGGAATAGAATATGATGTTGGAGATTGTGTGGAGAAGACAAAAAAGGAGAATGTCTCACATTGACGAGGCTAATCAACGGGCTATAAAGATGCCCATCAATTGATGTCAATGCAAGGAGTAGGGATTGCCATGCAACGGATGCACTAGAGCTATAAGTGTATGAAATCTCAAAAGAAAACTAAGTGGGTGTGCATCCAACTTGCTTGCTCATGAAGACCTAGGGCATTTGAGGAAGCCCATCATTGGAATATACAAGCCAAGTTCTATAATGAAAAATTCCCACTAGTAATATATGAAAGTGACAAAATAGGAAACTAACTATCATGGAGAACATGGTGCTACTTTGAAGCACAAGTGTGGAAAAGGATAGTAACATTGTCCCTTCTCTCTTTTTCTCTCATTTTTTTCATTTTTTATTTTTCGTTGTTGGGCACTTCGGCATCTTTTTTCTTGGGCTCTTTTTGGGCTCTTTTTTTTTTTTCGTCCGGAGTCTCATCCCGACTTGTGGGGGAATCATAGTCTCCATCATGCTTTCTTCACATTGGAAAATGCTCTAATAATGATGATCAACACACTTTTATTTACTTACAACTCAAGAATTACAACTCGATACTAGAACAAAAATACGACTCTATATGATCATGCAAAGCAATATGACAATGATGATAAGTGTCATAATAAAATGGAATGGTGGAAGTTGCATGGCAATATATCTCGGAATGGCTATGGAAATGCCATAATAGGTAGGTATGGTGGCTGTTTTGAGGAAGGTATAAGAAGGTTTATGTGTGAAAGAGCGTATCATATCACGGGGTTTGGATGCACCGGCGAAGTTTGCACCACAACTCAATGTGAGAAGGGGCAATGCACGGTACCGAAGAGGCTAGCAAAATGCGGAAAGGTGAGAGTGTGTATAATCCATGGACTCAACATTAGTCATAAAAGAACTCACATACTTATTGCAAAAGTTTATTCGCCCTCGAAGCAAAGTACTACTATGCATGCTCCTAGGGGATAGATTGGTAGGAAAAGACCATCGCTCGTCCCCGACCGCCACTCATAAGGAAGACAATCAATAATAAATCATGCTCCAATTTCATCGCATAATGAGAGACCATACATGCATGCTTCGGGAATCACAAACCTTAACACAAATATTCTTACTAAACCACAATTACTCACTAGCATGACTATAATATCACCATCTTTATATCTCAAAACAAATGCAAGGAATCAGACTTCTCGTATATTCAATGATCTTCATGAAAGTTTTTATTATATCCCTCTTGAATACTTATCATATTAGGACTAAATTCATAACCTAAGCAAATTGCCATACTATTTATAAGACTCTCAAAATAATATAAGTGAAGCATTAGAGTTCATCAATTTCTTCAAAATATAACCACCGCCGTGCTCTGAAAGATATAAGTGAAGCACTAGAGCAACTACCTAGCTCAAAAAATATAAGTGAAGCACATAGAGTATTCTAATATATTCACGATTAATGTGTGTCCTCTCAAAAGGTGTGTCCAACAAGGATGATTGTGGCAAACTAAAAATCAAATAAAGCAAAGACTCATACAATACAAGATGCTCCAAGCAAAACACATATCATGTGGTGAATAAAAATATAGCCTCAAGTAATTTACCGATAGATTATAGACAAAAGAGGGGATGCCATCTGGGGCATCCCCAAGCTTAGACACTTGGTTGTCCTTGAATATTACCTTGGGGTGCCTTGGTGTCGTGGTTTGACACGATCACCTATGGGGCCATCGGCCCCTTCGTGGTTCGGCAAGGGGGAAGGGCATGTTGCACAAAGGGCGGAGACCGTAGAACAGCACGGCAATGGTGACACGGGTGGTTTTTACCCATGTTCGGGCCGCCGCGAGGCGTAAAACCCTACTCCTACTTTGGTCGATTGGGTGGAAGACCGTGACGAACACGTAGCGCTCAAGCCCGGCAAGGTCGCCTCAGGGAGAGCAGCTACGTGCGTATGAGTGTACAAGGGTCTAAATCCTTTCTAAGGTTGCCTCGGCCCTCCTTTTATAGGTCAAGGGGTTACCACAGTGGCAAAACAGTCATTATCTAGTGATTAGATAGCCACAATGCTATCATACCTAACTCTACAGACAGGACAAGGTGCATTAAATGCACCGCTTAGTGTCACATCGTGGAAGTAGCCCGGCAAGCCTTGCCGTGCCATTCAACCACCTTCTCGCCTGTCTGCGTGACACACCCCTGGACGAGTGTCATTTAGGGGTGATCTTCCTCAGAAATGTCTGCCACGTGCTGAATGACAGGCACTTAATCACTTGGGGGCTCGACACCGCACCGATAAGTGACCGACATTGCTGTGAGGTGGAGCGGTGGAGCCTTGGCGGCAAAGCAGGCCGTTGGTGCCCCAGCAACCCTTGCCGGGGAGGTCTCGGGACTTGCCCTTGGGGTGGCCTCGACCTGACCAGGCTCGCCTGCCCGGCAAAGGAGGCTTTTCCCTTAGTGATATCTTGTTCCTTCGGCTTGTCTTGGTCTTCTTGATCCGCCCTTTGATTTCTCAAAGAGCTATTTCTTCTGCTTGGCCTTGTCTTGGATACTTGGTGGAGCTTGCCTTGTTGTTGCTGCGCTGGAGACGTGCCTGTCCGTGCACAAGTCAGGGGGAAACATACACCCCTGTTTGTGTACCCCGACAGAAGCCCCGGGCCTGAGCCATACGTGTCACCAGGCACGTTGGGTTAGGCCCTAAATAGTGCATGGACATGTGTCAAGGGAATGCTGCGCGTGCAGCGGTTGTGATGACTAGTCAAACCAACGTCCACTCCGCGTAATTACCGCAGGTCGTGGGACTGTAGTAGTTAATGTAAAACGGTAACTTTCCGAGGAAAGCCGCAAAGAGTCGCCCCCTTTCCTTACGTCGGTTCCTCATAAAAAGGAAAAACATGAAAGGGCACGGCTCATTCGCACCTGTTTGTCTGTCCACCATCTTCTTCCTCAAGCCACGCAACCGCACCGCGCTTGCATTCGCATTTGACGCCTCACCCGACCTTCCATCCCCTCCACAGCTCCTGAGGATGGGAAAGAAACCCGCGGCCAAGGGGAAGCGGGCGACCACCGCGAAGGAGACGGCCGCGGAGGGGAACAAGAGGAGAGCAGCGGAACTGGCCAAGAAGCGATGGGGAGATGTGGTCTTCTTCCTATCGAGCCTGGACAGCGATGCCTTGGTTGCAAGGTATGGATACATGTGGGGAAGGGAAGTTCCAAAGGGGCATGGTGCACCCGTAGTCTTGCCGGAGGGGAAGAAGGATTCGCCGAATTCATATTGATTTTTCTGCGCGTATTTCCTCTGCGGCCTTTGTCCCCCTTCTCGGATTTCTTTGAGGCGATGATGGTGGTGTACGGGTTCCACCTCTTAGATTTTACGCCAAATGCGATGGCGTGCATGGCGATTTTCGCCCATCTGTGTGAGAACTTCGTCAAGGTTGCCCCCAACGTGGATCTGTTCAGGCATTTTTTCGTCCCGAGGGTGGAAAACAAGGCCCATCGCTCGGGAAACATAAGTTGGATTCCCCGAGAGAAGAGGGAGTTTTGGGACTATCTTCCTGGCCAGCAGCGAGGTAGATGGGAGGAATGGCGGGCGGACTGGTGCTGGATCCAGGATGAGGATGCTCCAGAGTATTGCCAGGCATGGACGGAGTGCATCATGCACAGCAACGAATGGAGGGAATTGGGCCTTACTGGCGACAGGCTCCGCCCGGCACTGAACAGAATTGCCCATCCCAAAGCTGCCGGGCTAACCATTGAACAGGTGGGAGCCAATTTTCTTCGACGCCGCATCGCGGCTCTGCAGAAAAGGGACAAGTTTGCCTTGCGGTATGGAGATGCTGCGGATAGGATGCGTCTGTATCCAGGCCTCATCAACAACCTGTCAGTTTATGGCCACGGCTGGCTATGCGAACAACTGTTCGGTAGCCTTGGGCCGTTCAAACTGCCGGTAGGTGTTGTTCCGCTGAATGTCAACTCTGCCTTGGATCAGATTTTGAAGTGGATGCCCGACTGCAATGCTTACGGGGTTGCGAGCGATTGGCAATTACCCGAGCTTGATGCAGAGCTTGAGTGGACTTCTAGCTTGGTGGAAAGGGCTACCAGGGTGGAGAACAACATGTTCAAGCGCACCTCCATGGTAGAGGCGGAGTTTATCAAAAGGCGGATTGAGGAGGACAAGGCGTTCCGGGGTGCCGAGAAGGCGAGGCCCGGAAGGGTGGATGAGGAAGAGGAAGGAGAGGCCGAAGACGGGGACTCCTCCTGCGACAGGAGCGAGGCGCTTGCCGTAGAGGAGGTTGTCGGGGATGAACCTGCCAGGACTGAGCTTGTCGGGATCGAAGCCTTGTACGCCGCGGCAGCGGAAGCCCAGGAAGGGGACAAGGCCGAGGCGGTGGAGCAGCCCAAGGAGGAGTGGCTCTCAGCAGGTCCACAAGCCCCCGAGCCAGACTTGGACCAGCGCCCTCGTAGGCGGGCGGCTAGTCGGGGACCAGCGGCTCCTGCTCCTGTGCCTGCCGTGAGGAAGGTGAAGAAGATCGCCTCCAAGAGCGACAAGCCGGACGTGGAGCACCGGCATTCTTCTCGCCTTTCCGAGGCTAAGACCCCTCCCGCCAAGCGACGGGCAGTCACAGGTGTCGACTCCAGCTCCCAATCAGACTCGAGCTCCTCGCGCAGCTCATCCTCACTGGAGCTCCCTGCGCCCCAGCAGGGCGTGAAGTTGCCCGGAAGCACCGCCCCCTCAACCCTGAAGAGAAGCAGAGCACCCCTGCCATCTATGGATTTTGTGTTGGGCTCCATGCTCATGGACTCAGAGTAAGGAAAATGCTTTCCCTTCCATTGGTGTCTTGCGCATTTGTTGACTTGCTGATCCAACCTTATTCGCTGCCTTCGACAGGGAAGAAGAGGAGGAAGAAACCCTCATCCACCGGACCAAACGTCCCAAGCAGGCGGAGTCGTCGGGGCCTTCAGAGGGCACGGGCTTGGCGGGAAGTAGCACGAACGATCCAGCACCAAGCCCCCAGCCCAGGCGCCATCACGGAAGCATGGGACGGGCCTCTTCCGCCAAGGGTGGCATGGATGAACATGCCTCACCTCCAGCCTAGGAAGGAGGGGAGATTCCCTCTGGCGAGGTTCTTCAAGAGGGGTCCACTCTTCCTGATATCCGAGCCGAGGGGTCTCCTGCGAGGGCCCCCACGGAAGGACTGGCTCAAGTTGATGCCATGCTCATCGAGGGGGAGGGCGGTGGTCGCATCCTGGCAACTGATGCTGCCGGGGGAACCGTAGCCCTTCCACGGCAAGCGACTCCGGGTAACTTGCCCGTCCTTCCATCTTCTGTTGTCTTTATTGTTTTGCTTCAAGTCTCTGGCCTTCTGACACATACTATTTCCCTGCCATTATTTGCTGATCTCGTTTGCAGCCCTGGTGGTCGAGGAACCAGAACTGCTGGAAGAGGTGGCCAACATCGGCAAGGATGCTACTGAAGAGGCGGCCAAGATTGTTGCCACGGAGGGTCAGGAACACTCTGCCGGGGATTTCCGAGAGGTCTCAGAGGAGGTCTCCGGCAGCGTGCCAGGGCTGGAGGTGGTGGTCGAAGAGAAAGCTCCCCTTCAGACTGTGAGCCCCCCTCCCCAATTCGGCGCCTCAGCTACAACCCCACAGCCATCTTCGAGTAGTCTGACACTGGCCCTCGCACAACCTGGACTTGGAGCCCTTCGCTCGTCCATGGCAGCAAGCGATGATCTTGACGAAGAGATCCAGCGCATCATCGCACCATTGTCCCAGCATGCTGATGAGGCTGATGACTCAGTCAGCGCAGTTCTGGATCTGTCCTTCCTGGAGTCGGTGGCAACAGGCATCAAGGAAATGCAGAACAGGTACCGCCAGAAGTGCTTGACACTCAAAGAGCAATGCAACTCCGCCAACAGCGTGGATCAGAAGCTAAGGGACAAGGGCAGCGAGCTGCGTGAGTGGCACAGCAAGCAGTTCCAAGCCCTTCTGCGGTAACAAGAGACGATCACCATGGCGAAAGAGGATGTCGCTGCTCGAGAAGCCCGTCTGGCGGAGCGTGTAGCGCTTCTGGATGCCAGAGAGAAGGGCGTCTCTTCCTGGGAAGAGAGCCTCGAGGCCACCCTTCGCAGCAAGGACGGAGAGCTGGAGACCCTCGTCCAGCAACGCACCAAGGAGCTAGAAGACAAGCACAAGGTGGTCCTTGACACGCTCACCCTTGACTCCGCTACTCAACTGAAGAAAGTTGTCGATGATCTTGCCGCTGCATCCACTGCCAAAGCTGATCTTGATCAACAGGTGGCCAAACTGACAGAGGAGCTTGCCGGGAGTGCCAAGGAAGCTGCGGCCCTTAAGGAGGATGCGCAGAAGGAGGAGATTCTTCTGAAAGAGGTGCAATCGCAACTCTCCTCTAAGGGCCAGGCCCTTGATGCCGCTAACGGCACCATCACTAATATGAAGGCAAGGCTTGGCACTTTAGAGAGCAAGATTGAGTCTGCCAGGGTTCATGAGAAGCAGCTGATAAGGGACTTGGAAAATACGAAGATCCTCCAGAAGGACGCAGAGGACAAATTGGCGAACCAGGTTCAGCAGCGCGATCTTTGGATCAAGAACCTGGTCGACATTGCCGAGCGCCTCACTGCCCAGATCGCAATGATGGGCATGGAGAGCCCAGCCTTCTCGGTTGACAGGCACGAGGTCCCAAGTGTCAAGCTATCACTCTCCTTCGACGGGTTGATCAAAGGGCTAAGGATGCACGAGGAAGAAAGAGCTGCTCATTTCGCCAGCGAGTCCTGAAATCTTGCCCAAAATGCCCTCTTCATGGTCTTGAGCAACATCGCCTTCCGCCATCCGGATCTCAACCTCGACGATGGCTTCAGGAGGCTACCGGAAGGCATAGACATTTCCGATGCCGAGGAGAAGGCTGCCCCTTTCGCCGACAAGGTGCTCTCCATCCCTAGGGCTCCATAAGGCCGCCAAGCACAGCCCTGAATCATTCGCATCGCCGTGTTGTCCTGTAACAAAACATTATGCATGTCTTGTGTTTAGATCTCGTACTACTTTTGCTCGCGTTGAACTGGTGTTTAATTAATTTCAAATGCATGCTATCCCTCTTGTGTTTTATCCATGGATGTTTGTATGATTAGTTTCTTTTTGTGTGTTTTGGTTGCCTGCCAGTGGCATGTTGCTGCGATTGTTGCGAGGAACGGATCCTTAGCATTCAGCTGGCGAAGACATGCCCCGACAGGTTTTTCCTTAGACGTCTTTGACGCAATCGCCCGCTCTGTGAGTAGGCTCAAAACAGAGTGGGGGCACAGACAAATCCGGTAAGGTGCCACCACACGAAAGATTTCTTCATACGAAACATCCTGGTTATCCGAGGGATAAGCAAATGCAGATTCTGGAGAGGAAAAGCAGAGAATGCGTGGACTTAGCTTTTGTTCACGATTCCCTTCTCCTTTAACCACGGTCGTTCGTCACGCCCGCATATCTTGAGGGGACGGCATTCGCTTGTTGGTCCCAGGTCTGCAAAGGTTAGCGGCAGAAACACGCACAAGAAAGAGACTTGGAGGTTTGTTAGTTGCACGCCCACTCGAGGCAAGAGCCGGAGGGGGCAATTGAATATTTGCAGGCGATAACGTACGGTGAAAAGGGATGGTCGGCTCCCCTTTCCTCTCTCCCTTTGCTGTCGACGACATCATGGTTATGGGCATAAAAAGTCTCGCTGGCGTGGATAGCCCTGTCGGAGCGTACTTGCCGGGGCGTCAATCAACGGATCTGCACCAGCGCTTCCCTCAGGACTTTCCCTTGGCGGGGCAAGTGCTAAACCGAGTTCTGCGTGGGCTCATTGACATTGAAGATGTTGCCCCCTGTGCGGCTCCGTCGTCGACGAGCGAAAACGAGGGAGGAGGAGACCATACCACGCTTTCCGCCTGCTTAGGTGATTCTCTCAGGCACCTGGCATGCTTGGCGGGATCCCGCCAGGAGGACAGCGTCGCCGCATGCCTCGCTCTTCTCCCTTGGACAGGGGTAGTGCGGTGGCCATGCCACCCGGGTGGCTCGGGACCATCGCACCGTCGCCACCTCCCTGTTGCACCGTAGTCTCGGCTTTGGTGGGTGTAGGCGGCAGGGTCTGGACGAGGCGGAATGAGGGGGTGGTGTCACCTCTTTCCTTAGGAGCCGCTGATGATGTGGGCGTCGACGCTGATGTCGGCGTAGCTTGACACGCTGTTTACGTCCTCGGGTTCGCACAAGCACTTCCCCCTACCTGGCACGCCAAAGATGTCATGGTTCGACATGATCACCTATGGGGCCATCGGTCCCTTCGTGGTTCGGCAAGGGAGAAGGGCACGTTGCACAAAGAGCGGAGACCGTAGAACAGCACGACAATGGTGACACAGGTGGTTTTTACCTAGGTTCGGGCCGCCGCGAGGCGTAAAACCCTACTCCAGATTTGGTGGATTGGGTGGAAGACCGTGATGAACACGCAGCACTCAAGCCTGACAAGGTCGCCTCAGGGAGAGCAGCTATGCGCGTATGAGCGTACAAGGGTCCGAATCCTTTCTAAGGTTGCCTCGGCCCTCCTTTTATAGGTCGAGGGGTTACCAAAGTGGCAAAACAGTCATTATCTAGTGATTAGATAGCCACAATGCTATCATACCTAACTCTGCAGACAGGACAAGGTGCATTAAATGCACCGCTTAGTGTCACATTGTGGAAGTAGCCCGACAAGCCTTGCCGTGCCATTCAACCACCTTCTTGCCTGTCTGCGTGACACGCCCCTGGACGAGTGTCATTTAGGGGTGATCTTCCTCAGAAATGGCTGCCACATGCTGAATGACAGCCACTTAATCACTTGGGGGCTCGACAACGCACCGATAAGTGACCGGCACTGCTGTGAGGTGGAGCGGTGGAGCCTTGGCGGTGAAGTAGGCCGTCGGCGCCCCGGCAACCCTTGCCGGGGAGGTTTCGGGACTTGCCCTTGGGGTGGCCTCGACCTGACCAGGCTCGCCTGCCCGGCAAGGGAGGATTTTCCCTTAGTGATATCTTGTTCCTTCAGCTTGTCTTGGTCTTCTTGATCCGCCCTTTGATTTCTCAAAGAGCTATTTCTTCTGCTTGGCCTTGTCTTGGATACTTGGTGAAGCTTGCCTTGTTGTTGCCGCGCCGGAGACGTGCCTGTCTGTGCACAAGTTAGGGGAAACATACACCCCTGTTTGTGTACCCCGACACTTGGTCAACCCCAAGCTTAGTCTCTTGCCACTCCTTATTCCTTAGTCCATCGAAACTTTACCCAAAACTTGAAAACTTCACAACACAAAACTCAACAGAAAACTCATGAGATCCGTTAGTATAATAAAACAAATCTCTACTTTTAGGTACTGTTGTAAACTCATTTCAATTTTATTTTTGCATTATATCTACTGTATTCTAACTTCACCATGGTTCATACCCCCCGATACTGCCCATAGATCCATCAAAACAAGCGAACAACACAATGAAAAACAGAATCTGTCAAAAAATAGAACAGTCTGTAAAGACCCGAATTAAGCTCATACTTATGTAAGTCCAAAAATTCTCAAAAATTATGAAAACGTATTAAATTTGTATATCAATCTTGTGTAAAAAATTCATAATTGTTCCACATTCCAGAAATTTTTAACAATTCCTCTAGTGGACGCAAAAGTTTATGTTTTTTCTCAGAATCAAATCAACGATCTTCCAAATCACCCCAAAGGTCTTACTTGGCAAAAAAAAACTAATTAAAATACTAAAACACAATCATAACAGAAGTATAATTGCATATTCTCATAAAAACAGAAAATAAGAATATTAGGTTGTCTCCCAACAAGCGTTTTTCTTTAAAGCCTTTTAGCTAGGCGTTGATAATTTTAATGATGCTCACATGAAAGACAAAAAATTGAAGCACAAAGAGAACATCATATAGCATGTGAAAAATAAGTTTAAGTCTAACATACTTCCTATGCATAGGCATTTTATAGGGAAAAGATTTATCAAGACAAGCAAAAACTAGCATATGCAAGGAAGAAGAAAAAACAATAGCAATCTCAACATAACGAGAGGTAATTTTGTAACATGAAATTTCTACAACCATATTTTCCTCTCTCATAATAATTACATGTAGGATCATAATCAAATTCAACAATATAGCTATCATATACAATTTTCTCTTCATGATCCACATGCATAAAAGTTTTATAATCTTCCAAGATAGTGGGATTAACATCAACTAAAGTCATGACCTCTTCAAACCCACTTTTATCAAAAAAATCATAAGATTGAACACTCTCCAAATATGTGGGTTTATTTTTAGCTAAAGTTGACACTCTTCCAAACCCACTTTCAATATTATCGCAAACATATTCATCATGAGGCTTAAATAAATGTTCAAGATCATAAGAAGCATTATCACCCCAATCATGATCATTGCAGTAAGTAGTGGACATAGCAAAATTAGCATCGCCAAACTTGGGGTTTTGCACATTATTAGCACAACTGACATTAATAGAATTTATAATAACATAATTGCAATCATCCTTTTCATTCAAGGAGCTATCGTGAATCACTTTATAAAATTCTTCTTTTGACACTTCATCACAATTTTCAGATTCACGGATTTCAAGCGATACTTCATAAAGATAATCTAGTGCACTCAACTCACTAGCAATTAGTTCATCATAGTTGGATCTTTTAAAAAGATTAGCAAGTGGATGAGGATCCATAAACTTTTTGCTTTTGATTTGGAATAAACATGCAATTATGTGAAGCGAACAAGCAAACAACCCAAGTAAGACATAAAGGCAAACGAAAAAAAGGCAAATAAAAAGGGCAAATATTTTTGTATTTTTCTGAAAATGTTTTAGAAGTGGGGGAGATGAAAACGAGAGGAAAATGACAAATAATGTAAATGCAAGATATGAGAGTTTATGGTGGGTACTTCGTAGGCTTGATGTAGATCCTCCCCGGCAACGGCGCCAGAAATTCTTCCTGCTACTTCTTGAGCTTGCGTTGGTTTTTCCCTTGAAGAGGAAAGGGTGATGCAGCAAAGTTGAGATAAGTATTTCCCTTAGTTGAGAACCAAGGTATCAATCCAGTAGGAGGAACACACAAGTCTCCAATAATTGCACCTACACAAACAAACAAATACTTGCACCCAACGCGATAAAGGGGTTGTCAATCCCTTCACGGTTACTTGCAAGGATGAGATCTGATAGTGATAGATATAAAAGATAAATAAAAGTGCGAAATAAAATAAAAGTAAATAAATTGCAGCAAGGTGTTTTTATGTTTTTGATTTTATAGATCTTAAAATAATATGATAAAAGATAGACCCGGGGGCCATAGTTTTCACTAGAGGCTTCTCTCTTGAAATAATGCATACAGTGGGTAAACAAATTACTGTTGAGCAATTGATAGAAAAGCGCATAGTTATGAAGATATCTAAGGAAATGATCATGTATATAGGCATCACGTCCGTGACAAGTAGACCGACTCCTGCCTGCATCTACTACTATTACTCCACACATCGACCGCTATCCAGCATGCATCTAGTGTATTAAGTTAACAAGAATGGAGTAATGCCTTAAGCAAGATGACATGATGTAGAGAGATAGATCCAATCAATATGAACAAACCCTGTCGGTGCAACAAACCTTCATGTATGTTGCCCAGACTGTACACAGGTGCAATGGCAAGGATACAATAGCGACAAGCTCCCAAGACGAGACCAAGCCAGAGAGATAGCTCTTTGAGGAATCAAAGGGTGGATCAAGAAGACCAAGACAAGCCAAGGGAACAAGATGTCAGTAAGAAAAGACCTCCCTTACTAGGTAGGCAAGCCTGGTCAGGTCGATGCCTCACCAAGAACAAGTCCCAAGATTTCCCCGGCAGGCTTGCCGGGGCCGCCAAGGGCAAATCTCCCCGCCAAGACTCCACTGCTCCACCGCACAGTGGCGCAAGTCACTTATCAATGTGGTGTCGAGCCCCCAAGCGATTAAGTGGCTGTCATTTGGCACGTGGCAGCCATTTGGAGGGGAGATTCCCCCTATATGACACCCGTCCTAAGGCGTGTCATGCAGACAGGTAGAAGGTGATTAAGCGGCGCGGCAGGCTTGCCGGGCTGCATCCTCAGCGTGACACCTAGCAGTGCATTTAATGCACTTTGTCCTAACTGCCAGAGTTATGTATGATAGCACTGTTGGCTATCTAATTAGTAGATAATGATGGTTTTGCCACTGTGGTAACCCCTTAGCCTATAAAAGGAGGGCCATGGCAACCTGAAAAAGAATTCGGACCCTTGTACACTCATACGCACGTAGCTGCTCTCCCCGAGGCGACCTTGCCAGGCTTGAGCGCTGCGTTTCCACTACGGTCCTCCCTCCAATCCACCAAAGCAGGAGTAGGGTTTTACACTTCTCAGCGGCCCGAACCTGGGTAAAAACCACCAGCGTCACCTCTTTCGTGCTGATCCATGGCTTCTGCTCTTTGTGCTACGTGATCTCCCCCCTGCCGAACCACAAGGGGCTGATGGCCCCATAGGTGATCGTGTTCCACCACGACAAACCCCATCTTTTTATCCTTAGTGGCAACAATACAAATACGTGTCATGTCCCTTTCTGTCACTGGGAATAAGCACCACAAGATTGAATCCACTACAAAGCACCTCTCCCATTGCAAGAAAAATCAATCTAGTTGGCCAAACCAAATCAATAGATCGGAGAGAAATACAAAGCTATCTTAATCATGCATAAAAGAGTTCAGAGAAGACTCAAATAATATTCATAGATAATCTGATCATAAATCCACAATTCATCGGATCTCAACAAATGCACCACAAAAGAAGATTACATCGAATAGATCTCCAAGAACATCGAGGAGAACATTGTATTGAAGATCAAAGAGAGAGAAGAAGCCATCTAGCTACTAGCTATGGACCCGTAGGTCTGTGGTAAACTACTCACACATCATTGGAAGGGCAGCAAGGTTGATGTAGAAGCTCTCCATGGTCGATTCCCCCTCCGGCGGATTACCAAAAAAGGTCCCCAGATGGGATCTCACGAAGACAAAAACTTGCGGCGGCGGAAAAGTATTTTTGGTGTGCCCTCTGGTCTACGGGGAATATTTGAGTATTTATAGAAGAATGATTAGGGCTGGAGGAGTCATGAGGGGCCCACAAGCTTGCAGCCCCCCTATGGTGCACCCTGTGAGCTTGTTGTTACTCATGGCTCTTCTGTCCTCCTCCCGAAGCTTCTAGGGTGTCTTGTGGTCCAAGAAAAATCATCAAAAAGTTTTGTTCCATTTGGACTCCATTTGGTATTGATTTTCTATAAAGACAAAAACAAGAAAAAAACCAGCAACTGGCACTGGGCACTAGGTTAACAGATTAGTCCCAAAAAATGATATAAATAGCACAATAATGCATATAAAACATCCAAGGTTGATAATATAATAACATGGAACATTAAAAATTATAGATACGTTGGAGTCGTATCGTTCTCGTTACCGGCAAGTCTCTTTACTCGTTCTGTAATACAAGATCCCGTGACTAACTCATTAGGCACATTGCTTGTAAGCTCTTTGAAAGTGCTAGTTATCGACTAAAAGGGGGGTGAATAGGCGATTTTTATGCAAGTCTTCGAAAGATGCGATATCTTTGAAGACAGACAACCAAACAACACCTATACGATATGTAGCGGAAGATAAACTACACTAGACAGGCCGTAGTCAAGTTAACAGTACAATGAAGGCACAAAGACTAATAGCAGCTAGGTAGAGCAGATCGGAATGGAAGACAGTATGAAGCCAAACAGGTAAAAGTCTTCGCACAGTGAAGTCTAACAGATCAGGCAAACAAGCAATGACTTCACGAAGACAAACTGAAATGTAAAGGAGGTAGGGGATAGAACCAGTTGCTTGGTGAAGACAAGGATTTGGTAGACCAGTTCCAGTTGCTGTGACAACTGTATGCCTGATTAGGGAGGCTGAGATTGAAATCACAAGACCACGTCTTCACCTTATTCCCCTTGAGCTAAGGACACTTAGTCCTCGCCCAATCACTCTGGTAAGTCTTCAAGGTAGACTTCCAAACCTTCACAGACTCCATTCACTGGCGATCCACAATGACTCTTGGATCCACAGAACGTGATGCCTAACCGGCTGGAGGATACACAGTACTCAAGTGTAACAAGTCTTCAGGTCGCACGGACAAAAAGACTTCAGTGATGCCTAACACTCTTTGGCTCTGGGTGTTTTGGGCTTTGTCCTCGCAAGGATCTCTCTCTCTCAAAGGCTTCAGAGGTGGGTTGCTCTCAAACGACAAAAGTCATGCACTAACTCTGAGCAGCCACCAATTTATGGTGGAGGGGGTGGGCTATTTATAGCCAGCAGGCAACCCGACTTGATATGTCCGAAATGACCCTGGTTCACTAAGGAACCGACACGTGTCCAACGGTCGGATTTCAAACACACGCGGCAGCTTGACTTGGGCTACAAGCAAAGCTGACTCATCCAACTCTGGATAAGATTCACTCTCATTGTCTTCACTCAAAGACAGAGGATTTGGGTTGAGCATCACGTCAGTCTTCTGAATTTGTTCACTTGGACCCCACTTAACAGTTCAGTGGTTCCTATAACTCAAGTAAGAAGAAAATGAAACTACGAAAGAAACTATGTCTTCGCACTCCATTGTCTTCAAGTGAATGTCTTCACACGTCATTATCTTCGATGTGAATGTCTTCACGAACCACCATTGTCTTCAATGTCTTCATACATTTTTAGGGGTCATCTCTGGTAGGTAAACCTAATCAATGAGGGCCTTCTACCTGTGTTATCCTAAAATTCTCATAAACACATTAGTCCCTCAACCACATTTGTCGTCAATACTCCAAAACCAACTAGGGGTGGCACTAGATGCACTTACAATCTCCCCCTTTTTGGTGATTGATGACAAACTGGTTGAAGTTTTCAACGGGGATAAAACATGTGTAAGTTTAAAGAACGCAATCATTGGCTTCATGAAGTTGAGAGGGCTCCCCCTGAAGATGTGCATATAAGTAGTTTGCCTTTGAATGCAAATGCACATGGCAGGTTCTGTTTTGTGGAGATCTCCTTCAATTCATGAAGACAATTCATCGTGCAAGCAAGAATGTAATGAAGATAATGACATGCACAATGAAAAATGGGCGTCTGCAGAATGACTTCATGCGGAATTTATCATCGCAATAAACGGTAGCAGCAAAAGTGGCAGACGACCATCAAGTTTTAAGTGTTACAACTCGAACACCAACAGTTCAAGAATGGGAGTTGCAAAACTTAACAAAAAATAAGCACCCGACCCATATAGACCCGCTTGAAGACTATCAACTCATATGCTTCTTCCCCTTTTGTTAGGAATGACCAAAAAGGTGTGAAGACATAGAGTGTCTAAGCGTTCCCATGTGGTGTTGGTGAAGATGTTGGGGAAGCAGGGTCGACGGTGGAGTTGGGCGGTGCAGAGGGGCCTGATGCAGAATCCTGATGCAGCGAAGCCATAGCTGGTGAAGTGGCATCGTCCTCTTCATCAATGACTCACGCAACAATAGTTGGAGCCGAAGATGAGTATTCAGAATCTTCAATTGAAGGTGTTGGACGCCAGCTTGCTAACTGTGGAGGCCTGGAGTCGAACTTGAAGCGTTCAGTGAAGCCATCTGCTTGAAGATCATCTTCAGAACAAAGCATTGTGAGGCTCTTCCAGGCACGCCGACAGGCTTCATGAGTAACGAACGAGTTCTTGGTGGCTAGGTTGCGTATGCGATTGGCATCAACAAGGAGACTTTGCATCTGGCGCTTCATCCAGTCATGATGCCGATCCTGCTTCTGATGAAGTGACACAAGAAGCTCTCTGTCATTCAGCACACAAGCACGCTTCTGAGGCCTTTGGGCTACTGTGCTGGCTGTTCTATCAGTGTTGGCACGATGCGGCAGCCTGAGCTGACCAGCAAGAGGACTAGCAGCAGTAGGTGGATTTGGCACATGAACACCTTGAAGCGGTTGAGTGAAGCTCTGGAAAGCAGCATTGTCTTCATGAACGGGTTATTTGGCAGGCTCAGGATATATAGCTTCATGAGACATATCTACTTCAGGCAGAAAGACAACATGGTTGCGCGCTGAAGCTTGATAATTGATGGTGGAGTGAAGCTTAATCAGCCGCATGACCCATGGAGCATAGAACTTGAGGCCGAACAAATCAATGCCTGAAGCTGCCAACTAACGGATGAAGAAGTCTTGAGTGTTGAACCTGATGCCATTGATGATGTAGAAGACCAATGTCTTCATAGTGCCTTCAAGCTTAGCGTGAGGAGAATGCCCTTTGAGTGGCCAAAGAGTATGCCTCAAAATATGATAGATGGTGCGGGGCAGGTACTCGAGGTCATTGACAAAGAATTCCTTGGGGTATTCAGCATCAACAGGCAAAGGCTTCATCATGCTGAGCATTTGGCTCATGTTAAGCTCTGGCTTCTGAAAGATGCTCTGCAATTCTTGCTCATAGCGCTGACAACCTGGCTCATAGAGATCACCAGGAGTGGGCAGGGAAGTTAGCTCGATGATGTCTTGAGCTTTGGCTTCATGATGTACATCGCCTGACATCCACTCAAGGACCCATGTCTTCGGATCCCTGTTGTAGCCTAAGATATGGAGTGTGGCATAGAATTGCAACAAGAGTTCTTCATTCCAGTGCTCCTTGTCGACAACAAATGGGAGCAAGCCAACTTCATGAAAACAGTCAAGAGCTTCCTCAAGGCAAGGGAGACCAGCAATGGCATCGCAGCACAGGCGCTTGTGGGGGAAGATCATGTCCTGGTTGTACATAATACATGAGTAGTAGCTCCTTTGCTGGTGGCTCCAGAACCTGTCAGATGAGATCTTAGGCTTCTTGTAAGGATTCTTGGCCTAGTCAAAGAATGTGTTGTGCTCTCTGAAGCTTAGCACACTTAATGAGCCTTGAGTGGTAACATCACTGGGAAGTCTTGGCAGCCTGGGCGTTGGCTTCTGCGTCTGAGGCCTTTGCTCCACATGGTAATCGTACTGAGGACTAGGAGCAGCCGGTGGTGTCATGATTGGCCACTTGACAGTTACAAGCTCACCACAATAGAATGCCCGTTCCATGGTGTGAGGTATAGGAGGAGCAGCAGCAACATCCGAGGTGGATGGCTGAATGTCTTCAGTGGCATCATGGGCTTCAGTCTGAAGAGTGGCTTCGGGATGCACATTGTCCTCAGCCATGACAATGTCATCGGCTTCAACAGTGGTTGTATCTGCAGCCTCATTTGCTGAGGCTTCAGTGGCTTCAGGAATTGGGGGGTCTGGCACAATCACATCTTCATCCTCTCTTGAATCAACGGTAGGGGGAATAACAGCTTGATCTTCTTCTTTTTCTTCTGCTGATGCAGCCGGAATATCTTCAGCCCTTTTGGCTTCAGATTCTTGAGCAGTTTCTGTAGGGATGGCTTCAGAGAACACTTGACGTGCTACTGAGCTTGCGGCTTGCACATCCTCTTCAGGAATGCTCGACATGGAGACCGTTGGCCTTAGGCCTCGGCGAAGCCTTCAGAATGAGGGCGACGCCTGCGGAGAGGGAGTGGTCTTCTCCATGTCTTCAGGGATGTCTTGCGGAGTCTCAATCACTGGAGTGGTGACTTGAGCTGGTGGAGTGCGTGGAATGACTTCATGGAGCGGAGTGTTGGGGTGTTGCTCTTCCCAGTAATCATCATGTGCGATTGGCATCGTGGGACCACCAATACTGATCTATTCACTGCTCCAGGGAGCAGGCGATGATACCGGCTTGGGCATGATCTGAGGGAACTGAGGAAGGACTTCATCATCAACTACATTGTCGTCATGACCAATGTCTTCAGCTGCAGTGGTGTCAGCAGCTGGAATGTCTTCAGACACATGAGCCTCTGTGGGAGCAGGCTCATGAACAACCAGACGGCGCTCGCAGTTGGAGGAGGCAGGAAGGGCAACATAGATAGGTTCAACAAGCAATGGCTCACTAGGAGCAGATGAGGCAGTTTGTGCTTGGGCCCTTCGTGAAGCCTTAGAGGGCTTTGTCTTCAGCCTCTTCTGTGAAGGAACAACATCAGAGGCTTCTTGATGCTTTCGCTTCTTGGCCTCAGCCTCAGCCTGCTTCGTCTTCTTCTGCTCAGAAGCAGCTGATGGGACCTTTGGCTTTGAGCCAGTCATGCTGGCAGGGAAGACAATGCTTGGTCTTTCCTGCCTTTGAGCTTCATCCTCAGCTTGGATTTGCTTCTTCTTCTTAGCAGCCAACTTGGGGTCAATGCTTGGATGCCCAAGTGCTTTCCTCTTCAAGGCTTCATTATGAGCCTGAACGCATTTTTCAGCATAGTGCTTGAGGCGCTCTCTTGAGCCTTTGGCTTCATCACGACACTTAGCAAATTCAGCCTTGAGATCAATCATCATTTGCTTGAAATTTTGCACTTCACTGACACTGAGCTGGGCCATGTGCTTCTTGAAGAGGGCCTTTTCATGATCTATCTTGTTCTTCTGCTCAACAACCTTCTGAGCAATGGCGAGCTCTTTGGCAATATAGCCCTAAAATGTTATGCTGATGCCAATTGGAAGCTGCAGATCATCAATGGTAAGAGAGGGATCGTCAAACCATTCATTAATGAAGTTTTGAGAATGTCAGCGTCAAACAGAGGTAGATCATTGAAGATTTCGGCCTCCTATTTGCTCTTGATCAGCATTTCAAGGGCATCATCATCAATATCTTCATCGCTGGAGAGATCGACAATATCTTCATCATTGCGAAAGATGCCAGCAGGTGTAAGAGCTTGCCTTGAGGTCTTCTTCGTCTTCTTAGATGTGTGAGAGAAGTCTTCAGACTGCACATTGGATTCAGGAGGTGCATATTTCAGTGGCTTCACTCTTGAAGCTTTGTGCAGCAGAAGATTTTGAAGCCTTTACTTTCTTCACTGGCTTCGGGGGCTCTGGAACTTCAGCATGTTCCTCATCGGCAGCAACATCTTCAACACTGGCCCTTTGAGCGGCACAATGTGCCAGAAATGAGTCAAAATCCTCAAAGGGGCCAATGAGATTTGGCTCAGCTTCACGACTGCCATCTGGCCTTGGAGTAGCTGGATCTGGGTTGAAGTTAATCCCAAGGTCCATCTTGTTTTGAACTGCTGAAGCCTTAGCAAACTGGAGATTGGCTTCAAACAGATCATCCTCTCGACACCATCGAAGACTTGATAAGTCGGCATTTTCAGGCATTGGGCCACAGACCATGCAAGGAAAGAAGCCTTTAACAATGGCTTCAGCCTTGGTCTTGGGTTGCAGCTTGTTGTATATGATATCTGCCCATGGGGGCCTCACAGCATTCTTGTCTGCGTATTCTGGAGTCACAAAATGATACAGAAACCATTTCTCTGCCCAATATCTGCGAATCCATTGGACTCTAGACTTGCGCTCACCATAGGTTTCTTCAGGGCCAGACTTGTACATCTCATATAGATCTGGTGGCAGTTCAAGGCAGTGTTATCACAGCGCTGTCTGCCGCCCTTCTTTGCTGATTTCCCACCAGCCATTGGCTTCAAACTAAAAGGCTTCACAACGGTGTTTGGCTTCATTCGACTGGTCAGACAAGAACTGGCTTCAGGCGACTCAATATGATGCTGTAAGAACTCTGCAAATGAATGCAAACTATGAGAACCAAGGGACTCTCCCACGGACATGTACCTGTGACAGCATTAGAGATGCGAGGGAAGGGGAAGAGGTCATATGCATTCTCAGAAGATTTTGAAGATAAATCAGTTTGAAGACATTGACCTCATAGCGCGAAGACATTCACTTATAGATGTTAGTTGGTTCCAGATTTGTACGAATCCATGAATAAGTACAAGTGAGAAATCTAACTAGTAGTGAGCATAAGTGAAGGTACTTGCGAGTCATGAGATGCATAACAGTAGAGATCCAAATTTGGAAGTGAAGAAACAACTTTTCGAAGATATAGAAAGTTTTAATGGATCAAATGCACGGTAAAAATAGACTTTTAATTACCGCTCAAAAACAGATGAGATTGCTAGACGAGTTGAGGATGGAGGCCGAGCAGTCCAATCTTCCGTGCCTTAACTTGGCGGCAGAAGACACCTACGATGGCGGTGGAAGGAGGAAGATCCGCAACCGGCGTGACGATGACGGCGGAGAAGTCGCGGCAGCGAAGCGCTTTGTCTCCGGCAATGACAAGAGCTAGCGATGGCACTAGGGTTTGAGCGAGACGGCGAGGGGGGGTAAGGAAATAATGACCACAGGGGGTTGAGTATTTATAAGGAAGAGGGACGGCGTAGTGTAATTACTCAGGTGCCCTTGGTGGTTCACATCTAAAGGAGACGTGGCATGCATGCAACAGCTTGAATGTTGTGCCATGACCCCACGCGCGCCTTGTTTGTCGGGTGGTCGTTCCGGCTTCTCCAGTATTCAGGCAAAAAGGATAGAGATAGTAAAAGCAGTTTAATGTTTTGTCTCTATATCTTCAACTGACAAGGACACAATGAAGACAATCGACATGTGTCAATAGAATGCATATGAAGAGACAGAGCGAATTAGAGAGATAAGCACGGAAGGGGTTAGGGTCCGATCACATTCACTTAGCGCAGAAAATGGCGACTTGAAGACATAGCTATAAGTGGATGATGTAGAGGACAAAACATATATATATCAGTGAAGACCAAATTGAACATTGCAAAGATTTAACCAAGAAGACAAGGCAATGTTGAAGACAAACCAACTTTGAAGATAATGCAACATGACGCCAAACAAAAATCTTCAAGAAAGGTTGGTGGTGGCGTTACCCACTGTATAGGAAGTATTAGACCCAGACATGGCGCACAATTATTGTGGTGCTCCGAAGTCAAATTCCACATTAATGTATTCACACTCAGAGGGTATGTCTTCATGAATTGAAGACATACTTTACTTTGTGTGTTGCGTACCTAAGTCATCAATATGCATAAGCGTTAGGATGTGTGTCCATTCACAGGACATTCGAGGATTCTAAGATATTTAGCTCACACCGCAGCATGCAAAACCTTTTCTCATCCAAGGGCTTTGTGAAGATATCTTCCAATTGCTCTTCAGTGTTGACGTGAATGATATCAATGTCTTCCTTCAACACATGGTCTCTGAGAAAGTGATGACGGATCTGTATGTGCTTTGTCTTCGAGTGCTGAACTGGATTGTGAGCAATCTTGATGGCGCTTTCATTGTCGCAGTAGAGGGGTACATCCTTCATGTTGATGCCATAGTCCTTGAGGGTTTACTTCATCCAGAGAAGCTGAGCGCAGCAAGATCTATCAGCAATGTATTCAGCCTCAGCAGTGGATAGTGATACACAGTTCTACTTCTTTGAAGACCAACAGACAAGAGATCGTCCAAGAAAGTGACATGTGCCTGATGTGGACTTGTGATCAACTTTGACACTAGCATAATCAGCATCTGAATATCCAACTAGATCAAACTCTGAGCCCTTTGGATACCATAATCCTAGCGTTGGGGTGTGAGCCAAATATCAAAGAATTCGCTTCACCGCGAGGTGATGCGATTCCTTTGGTGCCGCTTGGAATCGGGCACACATGAAAACGCTAAGCATTATATCTGGCCTAGATGCACATAAGTACAATAAAGAACCAATCATGGAGCGGTATACCTTTTGATCGAACTCTTTACCATTGTCGTCAGAGCCCAATTGACCTTTGGTTGGCATTGGCGTCGTGTACCCTTTGTAGTCTTGCATTCCAAACTTCTTCAGGCAATATTTGAGGTATTTTTCTTGTGATATGAAGATGCCATTTCTCTGTTGACGGATTTGAAGACCAAGAAAGAATTTCAGCTCTCCCATCATGGACATCTGATAATGCTCTTGCATCATATGCCCAAACTCATCACTGTATCGTTTGTCAGTGCAGCCGAAGATAATGTCATCCACATAGAGTTGGCATACAAACAATTCTCCATCATATGTCTTCGTGAAGAGAGTGGGATCAAGAGATCCAGGTTTGAAGCCCTTGCTCTTCAGGAAGTCTTTGAGTGTGTCATACCAAGCGCGAGGTGCTTGTTTGAGGCCATATAGTGCCTTATTGAGCTTGTAGACCATATCAGGTCACTTTGGATCTTCAAAACCAGGCGGTTGAGGTACATACACTTCTTCAATTTTGCCGTTGAGAAAGGCACTCTTTACATCCATTTGGTATAGAAGAATGTTGTTGTGGTTAGCATAGGCTAGCAGTATGCGAATGGCTTCAAGCCTAGCCACGGGAGCGAAAGTTTCATCAAAGTCAATTCCCTCTGCTTGTGTGTAACCTTGAGCAACGAGACAAGCTTTGTTTCTGATGACTTGGCCATGTTCATCTTGTTTGTTGCGATAGATCCATTTGGTGCCAATAATATTGTGCTTGCGTGGATCGGGACGCTTAACTAGCTCCCAGACATTGTTGAGCTCAAATTGTTGAAGCTCTTCTTGCATAGCCTGAATCCATTCTGGTTCCATAAAAGCTTCATCGAGTTTCTTGGGTTCGGATATGGACACGAATGCAAAGTGCCCACAAAAGTTTGCTAGTTGCGTTGCTCTTGATCGAGTGAGTGGACCAGGTGCATTGATGATATCAATTATCTTCTCAATCTGAACTTCATTGGCCACACGAGGATGAACAGGGCGAAGAGTTTGCTATTGCTGATCATTGTCTTCATCTTCAGCATTATCTTCAGGCTCAACATTGTCTTCACGTTGAGTAGGAGCTGGAATGATGATTTCTTCTTCAGCCTGTTCCTTGGTGGGTATGATTTCTCCAGTACCCATTAGCTTGATAGATTCACTAGGAGAAGCTTCATCTAGCACATTTGGCAGGTGCTCTCTTTGCGAGCCGTTAGTCTCATCGAACCGCACATCTACAGTTTCAACCACTTTATAGTGAAAGAGGTTGAAGACTCTGTAGGTGTGCGAATCCTTTCCGCAACCAAGCATAAAACCTTCATGTGCTTTCGGTGCAAATTTGGAAGTGTGATGTGGATCCTTTGGCTTATTACCAGTGAGTAGTTCATAAGATGTCTTCTTGAAGAATTTGTGAATATAAACTCTGTTGATGATATGGCATGCGGTGTCAATGGCTTCAGGCCAGAACTTTCTTGGAGTCTTGTACTCATCAAGCATCGTACGAGCCATCTCAAGAAGAGTCCTATTCTTGCGCTCCATGACGCCATTCTGCTGAGGTGTGTATGGAGCAGAGAGCTCATGAGTGATGCGCAATGTATCAAGATAAGTGTCGAGGCCAGTGTTCTTGAATTCTGTGCCATTGTCACTCCTGATGTGCTTGATCTTGATGCCATAGTTGGTCATGGCACGGTTGGCAAAATGTCTGAAAACATCCTGCACTTTAATCTTATATAGAATTATGTGCACCCAGGTATATCTAGAATAATCATCAACAATACGAAGCCATAAAGATGTGCAGTGGTAGTAAGGGTTGAGTAGTGAGTAGGGCCAAATAAGTCCATGTGTAGCAGCTCGAAGGGACACGAAGTCATCATGATTGTCTTCGAGGGATGTTTTGCCGTAGTCATCTTCCCGGCTTCACAAGCACCACATAGATGATCCTTCTTGAACTTGACACCCTCGATGCCAATGATATGCTTCTTCTTCACAAGAGTGTGCAAGTTCCTCATGCCCGCATGTCCTATCCTTCGATGCCAAAGCCAGCATTCTGAAGCTTTTGCTAGAAGACATACGGCAAGCTGTGGTCCTACGGAGAAATCTACCATATACAGATCACCTCTTCGATAACCTTCGAAGACTAGAGATTTGTCAGAAGCCATAAGCACAAGGCAACGATATTTTCCAAATATCACAATCATGTCAAGGTCACAAAGCATTGAGACAGACATTAAGTTGTATCCAAGGGATTCAACAAGCATCACTTTATCCATGTGTTGATCCTTTGAGATAGCAACTCTACCTAGGCCCAATACCTTGCTTTTACCAGTGTCAGAAAATGTGATGTGGCTTTTAGTAGATGGACGAAGAGTTGAATCCATTAGAAGACTTCGATCACCAGTCATGTGGTTGGTGCATCCACTGTCCATAATCCATTCAGTAGCTTTCGGAGTCGTACCCTACAGTACAGTTAGCGGGATAGGCTTCACCAAGAGTATTGTGAAGCACAAACATTTGACGAACAAGCATACTATCAAAGTTAAGATTCTTGGAAGGTAAGATAGGATGCTCATCAAGAAATCCTGGGACGAAATAAATGGTAAGACCATTTTGGCATTTTATCTTGCGTCCCACAAGATGTTTTAGGTCCCCAGCATTGTCTTCAGAAGTCAATGATTTCCGGCTGGAGACCTTTCCCTGCAAGAGAAGTTAATTCTTCTTAACCACCCACATCTTAAGGGGTGGCTTAGAAGCAATGAGTCTAAGTGCAGCATTTGAGAACTTTGGCTTTGGAGCCCTAGCAAATAGTTTTGCAAGAGGTGAATAGTACTCAAAAGAATATGCAGAAAAATTCTTTGATTTGTGAACATAGCGGTTTGATGAAACACGCTCATATTCATGAGTCTGATGATAATTTCCCTGCAAAACATTGGCGTTAGGGTGAGCATATGAGGTCCTCTATCTGTATGAAGCCTTTGGGCCATATGAAGCCTTTGGTCTGGGGTTTGTCTTCTTCCCTGGTGGTGTCATGATGACATTCACTGGAAGATTCTCAAGACAACTTTTAGGAACCTAGATCTTCTTCATAGGTGGTCCGTTCCTGCAGTTAGTACCAATAAACCTAGCAAACACTTCACCATTCTGATTCTTAAATAGCTTATAATTGGAGTCAAAGGACTCATCAATGATAATGGGGTTAGCACAAGTGAAGCCATATAAAGTTGATGGATCTATTGAGGGACCCTTTGCAGCAACCCATGTGGTTTTGGGGTACTGCTCAGGCTTCCAGTAAGAACCATCAGCATTTATTTTCCTCTCAAAACCAACACCCTCTTTCCTAGGGTTTCGGTTCAGAATCTGTTTCTTGAGGACATCACATAGTGTCTGATGCCCTTTGAGGCTTTTGTACATGCCTGTTTCAAGCAATGTCTCCAACCTAGCATGCTCATCAGCAATAGTAGTGGCATCCTCAGAAGAGGGGTTAGTTTCCACATCAGCAGTTGAAGATATTGCAATATCAGAGGCAGTAGAGCATTCAGCAATAGAGACAGCATTGTCACACTCAAGGCATTTTAAACATGGTGGCACAAAATCTTCCTAAGCGGAACTGATCTGTTGAGCGAGTAGTGAATCATTTTCCTTTTGAAGATCTTCATGAGACGCTCTCAGTTTCTCTAGATCTTGCTTCCTTTGAAGATAATCATAGGAAAGCTTCTCATGAGTAGCTGAGAGGGTTTCATGATGACTTTCAAGTTCCTCGTACTTAACATGAAGATTTTTTATGTCTTCGATTAAGGACTGGGTTCGATTCATTTCCTCGTCCACCAGGTCATCGCTTTTGTCTAGCAATTTTTGAATCTTTTCCATGGCTGTTTGTTGTTCAGTTGCAATTTTAGCAAGGGTCTTATAACTGGGTTTGGATTCACATTCAGAGTCATCTTCACTTGAGGTCTGAAAGTATGCATCGCAAGAGTTTACCTTGGCACCACGTGCCATGAAGCAGTAGGTGGGAGCAGAGTCGTCGTCATCGTTCTCTTCAGCGTTGGCAATGTGATCATTATCTTCAGTGTTGAAGATGGACTTGGTGACAAACGCCGAAGCTAGAGCCAGGCTTGCCATGCCTGAATCAGACTCCTCCTCAGACTCCACCTCCGCCTCCTCAGAAGCAGACTCCTCCTCTGAATCCATCTCCTTGCCAATGAATGCACGAACCTTGCCAGATGAGCTCTTCTTGTATGATGAAGACTTTGATGAAGACTTTGAAGAAGACTTTGAGGATTTCTTCTTCTTCTTGTCATCAGAGTCATATTCCTTGCTCTTCTTCTTTTTCATTGCTTCCTTATCGATTGATGACATTCAGATATGTAGTGGCCTAGCTTCTTGCATTTGTGGCATGTTCTCTTCTTGTAGTCACGAGTGGAAGCTTCATCATTCTTGGAACTGGATTTTGAAGACTTGCCAAAGCAATTTTTCTTGGAGAACTTTTGGAACTTTCTCACAAGCATTGCTAGCTCTTTGCCAATGTCTTCAGGATCTTCAGAACTGCAGTCAGATTCTTCTTCAGATGAGGATACAACCTTTGCCTTCAAGGCACGAGATCGGCCGTAGTTGGGACCATAGATATCTCTCTTCTCAGATAGCTGGAATTCATGTGTGTTGAGCCTCTCAAATATGTTAGATGGATCAAGATCTCTGAAGTCAGGACATTCTTGGATCATCAAGGCCAAAGTGTTAAATGAGCTGTCAAGTGATCTCAATAGCTTCTTCACTATTTCATGCTTGGTGATCTCTGTGGCGCCAAGTGCGCGAAGCTCATTTGTGATATCAGTTAGGCGGTCGAAAGTGAGCTGGATGTTCTCATTGTCATTCCTCTTGAATCGGTTGAAGATATTGCGGAGCACATCTATTCTTGAGTCTCTCTGGGTTGAGACGCCTTTGTTGACCTTGGACAGCCAGTCCCAGACCAGCTTCGCAGATTCCAGTGCACTCACATGGCCATACTGCCCTTTGGTCAGATGACCACAGATGATGTTCTTGGCGGTTGAGTCCAATTGTGCGAATCTCTTGACATCAGCAGCAGTGACACCTTCACCGACTTTGGGGACACCAGTCTTGATGACATACTAGAGATCGATGTCAATGGCTTCAAGATGCATGCGCATCTTATTCTTCCAGTAGGGGTAATCAGTGCCATTGAAGACGGGGCACGCAACGGAGACTTTGATTATCCCTGCAGTCGACATAGCTAAAACTCCAGGTGGTTAAACCGAATCACACAGAACAAGGGAGCACCTTGCTCTGATACCAATTGAAAGTGCTAGTTATCGACTAGAGGGGGGTGAATAGGCGATTTTTATGTAAGTCTTCGAAAGATGCGATATCTTTGAAGACAGACAACCAAACAACACCTATACGATATGCAGCGGAAGATAAACTACACTAGACAGGCCATAGTCAAGTTAACAGTACAATGAAGGCACAAAGACTAATAGCAGCTAGGTAGAGCAGATCGGAATGGAAGACAGTATGAAGCCAAACAGGTAAAAGTCTTCCCACAGTGAAGTCTAAGAGATCAGGCAAACAAGCAATGACTTCACGAAGACAAACTGAAATGTAAAGGAGGTAGGGGATAGAACCAGTTGCTTGGTGAAGACAAGGATTTGGTAGACCAGTTCTAGTTGCTGTGACAACTGTACGTCTGGTTAGGGAGGCTGAGATTGAACTCAGAAGACCACGTCTTCACCTTATTCCCCTTGAGCTAAGGACACTTAGTCCTCGCCCAATCACTCTGGTAAGTCTTCAAGGTAGACTTCCAAACCTTCACAGACTCCGTTCACCGGTGATCCACAATGACTATTGGATCCTCAGAACATGATGCCTAACCGGCTGGAGGATACACAGTCCTCAAGTGTAACAAGTCTTTAGGTCACGCGGACAGAAAGACTTCAGTGATGCCTAACACTCTTTGGCTCTGGTTGTTTTGGGCTTTGTCCTCGCAAGGATCTCTCTCTCTCAAAGGCTTCGGAGGTGGGTTGCTCTCAAACGACAAAAGCCGTGCACTAACTCTGAGCAGCCACCAATTTATGGTGGAGGGGTGGGCTATTTATAGCCAGCAGGCAACCCGGCATGATATGTCCAAAATGACCCTGGGTCACTAAGGAACCGACACGTGTCCAACGGTCGGATTTCAAACACACGCGTCAGCTTGACTTGGGCTACAAGCAAAGCTGACTCATCCAACTCTGGATAAGATTCACTCTCATTGTCTTCACTCGAAGACATAGGATTTGGGTTGAGCATCATGTCAGTCTTCTGACTTTGTTCACTTGGACCCCGCTTAACAGTTCGGTGGTTCCTATAACTCAAGTAAGAAGAAAATGAAACTACGAAAGAAACTATGTCTTCGCACTCCATTGTCTTCAAGTGAATGTCTTCACACATCATTATCTTCGACGTGAATGTCTTCACGAACCACCATTGTCTTCAATGTCTTCTTACATTTTTAGGGGTCATCTCTGGTAGGTAAACCGAATCAATTAGGGATTTCTACCTATGTTATCCTGCAATTCTCACAAACACATTAGTCCCTCAACCATGTTTGTCATCAATACTCCAAAACCAACTAGGGGTGGCACTAGATGCACTTACACTCTTTAAGATGTTGTATTACCGAGAGGGCCCAGAGATATCTCTCCATCATACGGAGTGACAAATCCCAGTCTTGATCCATGCCAACCCAACAGATACCTTCGGAGATACCTGTAGAGCACCTTTATGATCACCCAGTTACAAAGTGATGTTTGGATACACACTAAGTATTCTTCCGGTGCCAGGGAGTTACACGATCTCATGTTGTAAGGAACATATACTTGACATGAATAAAGCTATAGCAAATAAACTAAGCGATATGATGCTAAGCTTACGGTTGGGTCTTGTCCATCACATCATTCTCCTAATGATGTGATCCCGTTATCAAATGACAACTCATGTCTATGGTTAGGAAACCTTAACCATCTTTGATCAACGAGCTAGTCTAGTAGAGGCTCACTAGGGACACTATGTTGTCTATGTATTCACACATGTATTTAAGTTTTCGGTCAATACAATTCTAGCATGAATAATAAACATTTATCATGAACAAGGAAATATGATAATAACCAATTTATTATTGCCTCTAGGGCATATTTCCAACAGTCTCCCACTTGCACTAGAGTCAATAATCTAGTTTACATAGTTATGAATCTAACACCCATGGAGTCTTGGTGCTGATCATGTTTTGCCCGCGGAAGAGGTTTAGTCAACGGGTCTGCAACATTCAGATCCGTATGTACTTTGCAAAGTTCTATTTCTCCATCCTTAACATAATTACAAATGGAGTTGAGGTGGCGCTTGATGTGCTTGGTTCTCTTGTGAAACCTGGGCTCCTTGGCAATGGCAATAGCTCTAGTGTTGTCACAAAAGATAGTCATTGGATCCGATGCACTAGGTATTACACCCAGATCGGATATGAACTCCTTCATCCAGACTCCTTCTTGCGCTGCTTCTGAAGCATCTATATACTCCGCTTCACATGTAGATCCCGCCATGATGCTCTGCTTGGAACTGCACCAACTGACCGCTCCACCATTTAATATAAATACGTATCCAGTTTGAGACTTAGAGTCATCCAGATCTGTGTCAAAACTAGCATCGACGTAACCCTTTACGATGAGCTCTTCGCCACCTCCATAAACGAGAAACATGTCCTTAGTCCTTTTCAGGTACTTCAGGATATTCTTGACCGCTGTCCAGTGATCTACTCCTGGATCACTTTGGTACCTCCCTGCTAGACTTATGGCAAGGCACACATCAGGTCTGGTACACAGCATGTCATACATTATAGAGCATATGGCTGAGGCATAGGGAATGACTTTCATCCTTTCTCTTTCTTCTGTGGTGGTCGGGCTTTGAGTCTTACTCAACTTCACACCTTGCAGTACAGGCAAGAACCCTTTCTTTGACTAATCCATTTTGAACTTCTTCAAAACTTTGTCAATGTATGTGCTTTGTGAATGTCCTATTAAGCATCTTGTAAATACAAGCTCCCACTCACTTTCTTGTAAATACAAGCTTCTTCGTAAGTTTGTATAAAACCAAAAGCTTTGATCACCTCATCAAAGCGTATATTCCAACGCCGAGATGCTTGCACCAGTCCATAGATGGATCGCTGGAGCTTGCATACTTTGTTAGCATCCTTAGGATCGACAAAACCTTCTGGTTGCATCATATACAACTCTTCCTTAAGAAACCCGTTAAGGAATGCCGTTTTGATGTCCATTTGCCAGATCTTGTAATCTTGAAATGCGGCAATTGCTAACATAATTCTAACAGACTTAAGCATTGCTACGGGTGAGAAAGTCTCATCGTAGTCAACCCCTTGAACTTGTCGGAAACCCTTTGCGACAAGTCGAGCTTTATAGACGGTGACATTACCATCAGCATCTGTCTTCTTCTTAAATATCCATTTATTCTCAATGGCTTGCCGGTCATCGGGCAAGTCCACCAAAGTCCATACTTTGTTCTCATACATGGATCCTATCTCGGATTTCATGGCCTGAAGCCATTTGTCGGAATCCGGTCTCATGATAGCTTCTTCATAGTTCTTAGGTTCGCCGTTGTCTAACAACATAATTTCCAGAACTCGATTACCATACCACTTTGGTGCGGAATGTACCCTGGTTGACCTACGAAGTTCAATAGTAACTTGATCTGAAGTTTCATGATCATCATCATTAGCTTCCTCTTAATTTGGTGTAGGCATCACGAGAACTGCTTTCTGTGATGTGCTACCTTCCAATTCGAGAGAACGTATGATTACCTCATCAAGTTCTACTTTCCTCCCACTCACTTCTTTCGAGAGAAACTCCTTCTCTAGAAAGGACCCATTCTTGGCAACAAAGATCTTGCCCTCGGATCTGTGGTAGAAGGTATACCCAATGGTCTCTTTAGGGTATCCTATGAAGATGCACTTCTCCGCTTTGGGTTCGAGCTTATCAGGCTGAAGCCTCTTGACGTAAGTGTCGCATCCCCAAACTTTAAAAACCGATAGCTTAGGTTTGTTTCCAAACCACAACTCATATGGTGTCGTCTCAACGGATTTAAACGGTGCCCTATTTAAAGTGAATGCGGCTGTCTCTAATGCATAACCCCAAAACGATAGTGGCAAATCGGTAAGAGACATCATAGAATGCACCATATCCAATAGAGTACGATTACGATGTTCGGATACACCATTATGCTGTGGTGTTCCAGGTGGTGTGAGCTGTGAAACAATTCCACATTGTCTTAAATGCATACCAAACTCGTAACTCAAATATTCACCTCCACGATCAGATCGTAGAAACTTTATTTTCTTGTTACGACGATTCTCCACTTCACTCTGAAATTCCTTGAACTTTTCAAATGTTCCAGACTTGTGTTTTATTAAGTAAATATGCCCATATCTACTCAAATCATCTGTGAAGGTAAGAAAATAATGATATACACCACGTGCTTCAACACTCATCGGACCGCATACATTGGTATGTATTATTTCCAATAACACTACAAAAAAAACTACTTCCGTGATGATACGTGTTTGTCATAGTAGGTCACGTTTTCTATCATGCATGTACATCCATGACAATTTTATGACAGAATCAAGATAGTCATACCTGTGCTGTCGTAGAAGTGTTCCATGTCAATACTCAAATTATCATCACAGAAGTGTCCACTTCCATGACGATAATCGGCGCGTCATGGAAGTGGTTTCGTCAAGGGTAACCGACACGTGGCATCCATCGCAACGGGTCATCATTAAGCTATCGGGTCCGGTTTTGGATCCGATAACCCGTTAACAGCCCGGATCAATGGCGATTTTCCACGTGTAAAATTCTCATTGGACGAAGAAACCACATGTCAGCTCCTCGGCGCGACAGATGTCAGCTTTCCAATGCACAGGAGGCGCCTATGATACGTCGACATGTGGCAAGGCCCAAAAGTGGCCCATTTAGGTTAAAAGGCCGAGCCTATCAAAATAAGCGGGCCGGCTCATTACCGGCCTGCTTGCATTTGGCCCATTCACAACCATGACCCATACAAGTTACGCAAAATCGGCCCGTCAAAGGCTCATTATAGATTTGACACCATCCCGGGCCATCGTCAGATCCAGCCCGTTAACAGCCCGCTATGTCTTTGGGCTCAATTACGGCCTGAGTTTCTTTCGGCCTGTTAGCAGCCCATTAAAGAGATGTGCCAATATCCCCATAGGTACGTCTTTCGGCCTTTTGTCGGCCCATTCGGTACTTGGGCCAATTTCTAGCCCGTTTTGCCTTTCGGCCTGTTAACAGCCAGCACAACAGTTGGGCCTTTGACAGTCCCACCTAACTTTCGGTCCATTAGTGGCCCATTCTCCACAGCACAATTCCAGCCTGACCTGACTTTCGGCTGTTAAAAGCCTATGTTGTACATTGGGCCACTTTTGGCCCAAAACGCTTTAGGCCTCTTTATGGCCCGACATGGAAATGGGCCGAGACAAAAATGATGCTTATTTTGGCCTGCTAAAGGCCCGCGGGCCGTCTCCATTACTAAGGCCCTATCGAGCTTTCGGCTTGTTAACGGCCTGGTAAGAGCCCTTTTTATGGTGGGCCCACATTCAAAGACGAAATCCACTATTTCTAACGGGCCGAGTTGACTGGGCCATCTGGGCCCGCATAGATTAGGATGCATTAACTAAGTAGTTGACAAGCCCGTTTAAGGCCCGCTTCGACTACACACGTTTGTTCTTTCGGATGGCGTCCAGGTAATGTTTGGGCGTCTTGGCCACCGTTTCAATGATAACATATACAAAGAATTATCCTACTCTACACTATACCCTTTCAAAAACCTACACTATACAATAAAGAGATTAAAGCATAGAAACGAAGAATAATCCTACACTATACAATAAAGAAATTACAACATATTACATCCACTGGGCATCGTAGTTCGCCACCAGTGATAATAAAGCGTACGCAAATAGCAAATTACATACACTAGGCAAATAAAGCTCATACATCATGGACACGCATCAACAGAACTTACCATTTGAACTATAGTCTCTTCAGAAAATATGATTGGCTGGATTCAGATAGCACAAGTTTCAGTCTGCAAAATCTCCAACTCCTTTGTGGTTACCTCAATGTCTTGTTTCATTTTTTTGACTCGTGCATCTGATATCTGCACCTCCAGTCTCAAATTGTTCATTACATGTTGAGACTCATATGAACGTTGTCTTGCCACCTCTAGTTGATGCTCTAGAAAATCAGCACATTCCAATTACAATCCAAAATCATTTGGTAATGGACATGCTGCACTGCTCTGAGATCGTTGTGTTGATGTAACTTCATCCTGAAATGTTTCTGTAAGTACACATGTGTCGTGGTTCAACACGATCACCTATGGGGCCATCGGCCCCTTGTGGTTCGGCAAGGGGAAGGGCACGTTTGTTGGTGTTCTGGGAACCAGGGTACCCAGACTTGCCTGCCTGCGGCCCACGGTGTGGCGCCATCGACGGCCAGGTACGGCCCATCTACAATACCTTCAAGACAAGACCCTCGCGAGGGGCCAAGCCTCGCGAGGCGGGTGACATCAAGACCTCCGGAGGGAGCGGCCTCCTTAGGCTGGCTCCTGAGGAGCAGAGATTTCCATACAGGCGCCCACCTCATGAGGCTGAGGTGACACAAGCCGTGACGACCAAGGCCAGGCAGGCGCCAGCAGGCGCAGAGCAGCAGGTTTCCCCTTTGGTGCTAAGGAGGCAAGCGCAGGCGCGGGGTCCCGAGGAATCACCCAAAGGTTTCCATTCCCGTGCAACAAGACCAAGACCGCTAGGACGGCAGGACGGATGTCATCGCCGAGCCCACCACGGCGTCACAACCAGAAGCTTTGCAGGCGAGGACCACCTTTCATCAGGATAAGATGTACTACTTGTCCCCTTTCAAATTAGCCGTTGTGGAATCCCTTCCCGCCTTCGTTTTCGGGGAAGAGGACCGAGGCCACTATATATAGGTTAGCCACCACCATAGGGGGAGGGGACCGACCGGACCAAGAACAACTCACTCTCCCCAGAGCGAGCCTCACGAGCTTGCTCGTCCTCTGTACTAGTTCATCCTCGACCCCTCGTGAGGCTAATCCACCACAAAGCAGGAGTAGGGTATTACACCGTAAGGTGGCCCGAACCTGGGTTAACTGCCGTGTTCATCTTCTTCCCTGTTCTTCGGGCTAGGCCATAGGGCGGCGCGTTCGATTGGCTGGACAGGTTGAGTTCTTCACACACGCCCGAGAGTTCGAACCTTCTTGGGTCTGCGGAGCCCTGAATCCGACATTTGGCGCGCCAGGTAGGGGCGTGTCGAAACTCGGCCTCTTCGTCAATCGCGTCCCGTCCCCGCTTCGCCACGCCCATGGCGGGGGACCCCCGAGCTTGCGCTGGGCATTGGGCCGCTTGCCCCGCCCAGGCGGCATTCCCTAGTCACGAACCTCGCCACCCCATGCTCCTCGTGACCAGCACGGCCGCCAGTGTCGTCGACCATCAGCGATACGGGCCGCCTCCGCCCTCTCCTGTGCGGCGCCGCAATCGTGCCATTGCACGGTCTTCTGGCTATGCTATGGCATCGACCCTGTGTGCTCGCCGGGAGCAAGCGAACACGCCAGCCGCACTCGTCGTGGTGCGCGAGTTACTGTGATACAGGTTGGCGGAAGGCGGCCACGGTGCCTTGCTTGAGCGAGTCGCCGAGCTGCTTCACGCCACCTGCGAAGGCGCGGCGCCTTTCTGCATCCTGCCCACGTCGCGAGCGACACCCAGGGTGCGTGTTCGCCCCCGCCGCGTTGACCAGCCTCTCCGGAGAGGGTCCGGAGGGTCCCGCAGCGGTGGCCTGGCACGCGTCGAGGTAGGCGACGCCTCCTGGAGCCGCGCTAAAGGACCGCCCCCTGGCCGGCATGGCCAGGCGCCAAGGACGATGGGCGGCAGAACGAAGGGACTAGGGGCTGGCCTCGGGATGATGGCCCCTGGAGCCTCCATGCCGCCACCGACGGGTTCGCTCTACGGGCAGGGAAGGAGCCCCTGCGCTTTCCCCTTATCAGCTTGGACGATGCAGTCGCCAAGGCCCTGCAGGGCTGGGGCCCTCCACAAGCCAACCCAACGCCCCGACGACACCTCCCGCAGCAACGGCTATCAGTTACAACCCGTATCTTCGGGATATGCCGCACTAACTTTGGATCGCAGGTAGATCGTGCCAGGATGGCGCACCTCCGGGGGCTGGCCTCGCCCTAGGCTGGCGGGGCGCACCAAGAGGTCGCGCAGGGACGCGCCCGTATGCAGCGGGGGCCCGGTGCCAAGGCTCCCCCCGTGTCAGGGGGCGTGCGGCGCCACCACTACGGTGGCGGGTGCCACCCAGAAGCGGGTCCCCTCCTGGGGGAGGCATCGGCGAGCCCTCCCCCCAGGGGAGGCCCATGGCCCCCTCACCACCGCTCGCATAGTCCCTTGCCCCTTGGTCCTGTCCTGGTTTCCGGACGCCCCAACGGTGGTCGGGGCATGCGCGGAGCGGGGTTCCTGCCCAGGGGGCAAGGAGCGCCCCTCAAGTCTCCGCTCGTGACACTCTCACATAATAATGAGTGGGGCTGTACACGCCCCGGAGTCTCCTGAGTGCTGCCCCTAAGCCTCATGGGGGCTCCCACCCACGTCCAAGTGGAAGCACCATGCTCTGCGCTGGCAGTCGACACTGCCCCCAATGGCTATGCCCACGCCCAGTGGAGGCCCCATGCTCCGTGCTGGGGGAAGACTAGAAGACCAATGTGGACGCCGAACGCGGCCGTCTTTTTTGCCCTCTTTTGTAATCCGAGTTGCTGCCTTTGGAATGAAATTTGAAATTTCTTGCACTTATTGAAAGAAAAGGGGGGAATTTTTTCGACTCGCGGTGTTTCCTTTTCGTTCGATTTGTGTTTTGGGAGGCACGGCTTCCGCTTGCTGCTCTCCCCCCGAGCGCCCCACGAGCGGGGGCTGGGTGTGGCGTGCGCATCCGAGCTAGCCCGAGTGGCATCAGGGCCCCTTCAGGGCCAAGCACATAACTGCCACGGGCCTGCCCGTGTGCACACCTTGCCAAAGCTTTGGCGTTTGGCTCCTCGCGCGGCGCTCTCGAGCAAGCCAGCAAGCACGCACCATGCCCGGCATCCAGCCCCAGGCTTCAGGGGCACTCGGCACCGGGCGCTTTCCCCCCACACTTCCGCGGAGCTCAACGCCTGGCAGAGGCGCACCGGGAGGCCCTAAGCCCTCACATGCCCCTCCTGCGATCCGGCGGACTGGGGGCTCCGGAGGGCCCGTCTCAGGAGAAATGCCTCCCTGCGGTACAAGAATCCATCCAAGGTCGCGAGCACAAAAGCTAAGCCACGCCAAATACTCTAGTCAAGAGCTCTCCGGCTCATGACGGCATATTTTCAAAAATAATTTAGATAGCACATCATTGTTCCATGCATTATAGGGAAGCCCCCCAAAAGATTCTTTCACGCCCCACGGGACCATATCCTAAATTTTGGCAGGCAAACAGGGAAGTGCAAGCCTAGCGAGACGCGCTGCCGCTGGCATCGCTGTCATCATCATCACCGTCAGCTTCGTCCTCTTCGGCTGCGAGCGCAGTCACATCGTTGGCAAGGGCGAACTCCGCAATCAGGTCATCCATGTGGTCGTCAACCCAGCTCGCCAGGGCACCCTGAGTTGCTCCGGGCACGGGGGCTATCGCGGCGTCGAAGTCAAAGTCGGGGTCGAGGCTAAGAAGGTGGCTGAAGACGCGCGAGAACGCGCGCCCGAGAAGGTCATGACTCTTCTCTTCAACAAGCTGGCACGCCTTCGCGGCCCCACCTTCAAGGCAGGTCACGACCTAGGTGAAGAAGCGGAGGTAGCCGACATCGTCGGCCTCATGCGGACGGGAGACGCTCTCGTCGCAGATAGTGCTTAGGGCCTGGTTGGCCCTAACCCTGAGGTCCTCGAACATCAAGGAACGCTCGCGCTGCAGCGTTCGGCGGTGGCCCGCCTCGTCTGAGGCTTTCTCCACGAGGGACGTAACGCCATCGACTTGTTGAAGAAGGGAGGACAACTCGACCTCAGCAGTGGCCCGGGCCGCCTCAGCGGTCTTCTCGCGCTGCTCGGCCGTGGCCAGCTTCGCTCTGAGGGCATCGGCCTCGCCCTGCAGTTCAACGTGCCATTGCTGGAAGTGAGTCTCCTGGAGCCCCAGATTCTGGCGATATTCCTCGACAAGGGTCTCGCGAATCCCGGCCATCCTCCGGTCGATCTCATGTTGGATCCTCGCCTCCCGAGACGCAAGGGCATCCTCGGTTGTGGCTACCTGGCGCTCCATCACCTCCAGTCGCTCGCGCTCCAGGCTATGCTCCAATGCCTCGAGAGCCAGCGCGTCCTTGCGTGCCCAGACCCCCGCTTCGTCCATAGGGGCCCCGCCCGGCGTCGCCGCAAGCGCTGCTCTGTGCGCCCGGACTTGCCGCTCAAGGGCGGCATTCGAGGCTCGATGCTCCTTCTCGCGCTCCTCCGCCGCCTCGCGACGATGATCCGCAGCTCAGGCCTCCTCCAGGGCGCGGGCGCAGGCCTCCTGAGAAGCTGCAAGGGATTCCTCGGCCTCCAAGCGGATGTGCTCGTGCTGCAAGCGCCCAAGGTTGACGGCAACTTTCAGTTGGCGCCACTCGCGCGCCAGGCGGAGGTCCTCGGCCTTGAGCCACATGTCGACATCGGCAAGCTCTGCCCCAAGGCGGCCCAGCGCGCTCGTCGCTTCCTGGAGAAGGTCGTGGCGGATGACACTGCACCCGCGTGCGAGCTCTAACGCTCGGCCGGGCCCTTCCTCTGCGCCCCGGTCTGCCGGAGTGGCGCGAGACGGCTCTCCCATCTCCGGCGGGGGACCGGTGGCCGGGGCTCCTTCGACGGCTCCCCGGGCCATCGACGGGGCACGTCGTGGTCCAGCCCCATCGCTTGAAGATGGAGCTGTCGTGCAAATCATCCAACCACCGGCAAGGACCAGCGGAGGAGCCCTCGGCACAGCCTCCATACCCCAAAAGTCGCTCCGAAAGAAGGACGTCGGGAGCGCGGGCCCGCGGCCCTCCAGCGGCGGCACCGACTCATGGACGGACACCACCTCATGTACCGCCGCCCGGCTTAGGAGGCCTAGGGGCGTAGTTGAATCGGAGGCCTCTGGAGGTCGTGCCCCGGGCGGGCTCACCACCGCGACGGAAGGGGCCCTGAGGGGCAAAAGTCAGGAGAGGACGCGATACGCGAAAATCAAGGAGGGCAAGGTACTTACTCATCCACAGCTATCCACTTCCCCTTCTTCAGGGCCCGGAGAGCGAGGCCGCAGCTCCCGAGCGTCTTCCTCTTACGGGACACCCTGAGGTCTGGGGAGGGCACGCCACGGGTCGGCGCGCGGCCTTCTGCGGCAGCAGCGGCAGTTGCTTCCATGGACGGGGCTCCTCCTATGCCATCTTCGGGGATGTAAGCCGTCGCCTCGGGTGCGCTCGGTGGAGCTTGTCCTCCGGCGGCCACCTCAGGAGCCTTCGACGGCACTCGCTCCACCGCGGCCACCTCGGGAGCGTGCACCGAAGGACCAACGAGCATAGGAACCATCGAGATGGGGTTCTCACAAGGCCCCTCGTGGCCCTCGGGGAGCAACCCCCACTCGTCAAAGCACGACATCTTCTCGGCGAAGGCCTTCCCGTTCGAGCTGTTGTACAAAGGGCGCCCCTCGACAGGATGCACGTCGGGATCCCCACCAGTCAGGAGCTGCAACACCCTGTGCAGCGTCTTTGGGGAGAGCGAGGGTACCTAGAGCCTTATGGGGTCGTCAGGACCGGAGAAGGCCCACATGGGGTGAGTATGGCGCTGGAGCGGAGCAATGCACCGTCGGACAAATTCCTTCACCACCATCGCCATCGTCACCCCCTCTTGCCTCAGCTTGGCCAGCCTGGACAAGATGCGTGCAATCCGCGGGTCGGCAAGCTCTGCGTGCCCCCAACCAGAGCTCGGCTCCGCCGGTGCCGATGGAAGAAGGAGCAGGGGGCTAAGCATGGTGGCGTCCACATACACCCACTGCTTCCGGAACCCCCTCATGTCCGGGCGGAGCGTGAAGTCGATGCTGGAGCCAGTAGTCGCCGCCACCGCTTGGAACGACACGCACCCCGAGCGTTGCCTGCCGTCGATCAAGTGGAGCGAGAAGAAATGGCGGAGCAGGGCCATGGACGGAGCGATGCCCATGAAGGCCTCGCACAAGAAGGCGAAAGCAGAGAGGAGGATGATGGACCCAGGATCCAGATGCAACGCGTGGATCTGGTAGTGCGAGAGCACTACGTTGAAGAAATCGGAGAATGGAGGCAGCAGGCCGGCGAAGAGAGCATGGAGATGGAGGGGGATTTCAGTGGCCTCCATGTCGATCAAGGCCCGAGAAGCGGGCCAGACCATCGTTGCCTTCCATTCGTTGGAGTCTGTGGCAAGGGTCTGCCAGTCTTTGTCCACCCCCTCACGGTTGATCACCGTGGACCGGTCCAACACTGGTTCCAGCCCCGGCAAGGGCTCCACGACCACTCGGGCTTTCCCCTTCTTCGTCCTGGGATCCATGGCGGCGGAGTGGATGGGAGTTGGATTGGAACTTGGTAAGGGAGACATGAGTTCGCAGGAAGGAAGGGGAACAGATGGCAAGCACAACGAGCAATGATGGCTGGGCCGCGTGCGCCAGGCAGTTGTCAAGTCACGCGTTTGCCGAGGTGGCGTGGAGAAGTGGAGACGCCCATGTCCCACCAAGCGCCACACGTCAGCCTGGCCCGCAGGCGATTGGGGCCCGCGGCGCTTTGCCATTGCCCTTTGGCTTTGCCTCGAAGCCAAGTCCGAGCGCGCCTTGGGCCCGGGGGCTACTGTCGGTGTTCTGGGAACCAGGGTACCCAGACTTGCCTGCCTGCGGCCCATGGCATGGCGCCATCGACAGCCAGGTACGGCCCATCTACAATACCTTCAAGACAAGACCCTCGCGAGGGGCCAAACCTCGCGAGGCGGGCGACATCAAGACCTCCGGAGGGAGTGGCCTCCTCAGGATGGCTCCTGAGCAGCGGAGATTTCCATGCAGGCGCCCACCTCATGAGGCTGAGGTGACGCAAGCCGTGACGACCAAGGCCATGAGGGCACCAACGGGCGCAGAGCAACAGGTTTCCCCTTTGGTGCTAAGGAGGCAAGCGCAGTCGCGGGGTCCCGAGGAATCACCCAAAGGTTTCCATTCCCGTGCAACGAGACCAAGACAGCCAGGACGGCAGGACGGATGTCATCGCTGAGCCCACCATGGCGTCACGACCAGGAGCTTTGCAGGCGAAGACCACCTTTCATCAGGATAAGATGTACTACTTGTCCCCTTTCAAATTGGCCATTGTGGAATCCCTTCCCACCTTCATTTTCGGGGAAGAGGATCGAGGCCACTATATATAGGTTAGCCACCACCATAGGGAGAGGGGACCGACCGGACCAAGAACAACTCACTCTCCCCAGAGCGAGCCTCACGAGCTTGTTCATCCTCTGTACTAGTTCATCCTCAGCCCCTCGTGAGGCTAATCCACCACAAAAAAGGAGTAGGGTATTACACCGCAAGGTGGCCCGAACCTGGGTAAACTGCCGTGTTCATCTTCTTCCCTGTTCTTCGGGCTAGGCTGTAGGGTGGCGCGTTCGGTTGGCTGGACAGGTTGAGTTCTTCGCACACGCCCCAGAGTTCGAACCTTCTTGGGTCTGCGGAGCCCTGAATCCGACAACGTTGCACAAAGAGCAGAGGCCGTAGAGCAGCACGGCAATGGTGACACGGGTGGTTTTTACCTAGGTTCGGGCCGCCGCAAGGCGTAAAACCCTACTCCTGCTTTGGTGGATTGGATGGAGGACTGTGACGAACGCGCAACGCTCAAGCCCGGCAAGGTCGCCTCGGGGAGGGCAACTATGCATGTATGAGTGTACAAGGGTCCGAATCCTTTCTAAGGTTGCCTCGGCCCTCCTTTTATAGGTCAAGGGGTTACCACAATGGCAAAATAGTCATTATCCAGTGATTAGATAGCCCAGTGCTATCATACCTAACTCTGCAGATAGGACAAGGTGCATTAAATGCACTGCTTAGTGTCACGTCGTGGATGTAGCCCGGCAAGCCTTGCCGCGCCATTCAACCACCTTTTCGTCTGCCTGCGTGACACGCCCCTGGACGGGTGTCATTTAGGGGTGATCTTCCTCAGAAATGGCTGCCACGTGCCAAATGACAGCCACTTAATCACTTGTGGGCTTGACATATGTGACTTGCGTTGCTGTGAGGTGGAGCGATGGAGCCTTGGCGGGGAAGCAGGCCGTCAGGCCCCCGGCAATCCTTGCCGAGGAGGTCTTGGGACTTGACCCTGGGGTGGCCTCGACCCGACCAGGCTCGCCTGCCCAGCAAGGGATGTTTTTCTCTTAGTTATATCTTGTCCCTTTGGCTTGTCTTGGTCTTCTTGATCCGCCCTTTGATTTCTCAAAGAGCTAATTCTCCAATTTGGTCTTGTCTTGTCGCTGTAACCTTGCCCTTGAGCCTGTGTACAGTCCGGGCAACATACACCAGGGTTTGTTGTACCGACAGGAGCCCCCGGGCCTGGCTCGAACGTGCTGTCGAGCATCATCGGGGTAGGCCCTATCAGGTACACAGGCAGAGGGCTTGTGGTAGCTCATCCCTTGATATTTTCCTTGCTTCTTCATTAACCTGTGTTTGGGTCAGTTTCCGGTTTTTTCGTGCGTCGTGCAAGACGTTATGGGGGAGTTTTAAGCTAGGATCTGTGGCTATCCACGTCCCATGTTCACGGGGTGGTAACTGCCATTCCACTAGCTTCTCCGCTTCTGGTGCTTCTGCCACGTATGCTGCATGCATTGGGCAGGGTTGGTGGTGGACGCGGAGGGTGCGGAAATGTGTGCCATGGCGGAAAGCCAGGCGCCACGGATTGGCGCAGGGGGTCGGCCTTGATTCCACGAGCCGTTGGTGGCGCGGAGGAGTCGGATTGGCAGAGCGGGGCGGTTACCCTCCCCTGGGTGAGGAGCCAGCCCCCAGCCTCGTTTGCTGATACGTCTCCAACGTATCTATAATTTTTGATTGTTCCATGCTATTATATTATCTGTTTTGGATGTTTTATATGCATTAATATGCTATTTTATATTATTTTTGGGACTAACCTATTAACCTAGAGCCCAGTGCCAGTTTTTGTTTTTTCCTTGTTTTTGAGTTTCGCAGAAAAGGAATACCAAACGGAATAAAACTTTTGCGATGATCTTTCTTGGACCAGAAGGAAACCAGGAGACTTGGAGATGAAGTCGGAGGAGCCACGAGGCGGCCACAAGGACGGAGGGCGCGCCCGGGGGGGTAGGGCGCGCCCCCCACCCTTGTGGGCCCCTCGTGCACCTCTTGACCTAATTCTTTCACCTATATATACTCTTATATGCCCAAATCACCAGAGGCATCCACGAAAATACTTTTCCACCGCTGCAACCTTCTGTACCCGTGAGATCCCATCTAGGGGCCTTTTTCGGCGTCCTGCCGAAGGGGGATTCGATCACAGAGGGCTTCTACATCAACACCATTGCCCTTCCAATGAAGCGTGAGTAGTTTACCTCAGACCTACGGGTCCATAGCTAGTAGCTAGATGGCTTCTTCTCTCTCTTTGATTCTCAATACCATGTTCTCCTCGACGTTCTTAGAGATCTATTCGATGTAATACTTTTTTGCGGTGTGTTTGCCGAGATCCGATGAATTGTGGATTTATGATCAGCTTATCTATGAATATTATTTGAATCTTCTCTGTATTCTTTTATGCATGATTTGATATCTTTGTAATTCTCTTCGAACTATCGGTTTGGTTTGGCCAACTAGATTGGTTTTTCTTGCAATGGGAGAAGTGCTTAGCTTTGGGTTCAATCTTGTGGTGCCCTTTCCCAGTGACAGTAGGGGCAGCAAGGCACATATTGTATTGTTGCCATCGAGGATAAAAAGATGGGGTTTTCATCATATTGCTTGAGTTAATTCCTCTACATGATGTCATCTTGCTTAATGCGTTACTCCGTTCTTTATGAACTTAATACTCTAGATGCATGCTGGATAGCGGTTGATGTGTGGAGTAATAGTAGTAGATGCAGAATCGTTTTGGTCTACTTGACACAGACGTGATGCCTATATTCATGATCATTGCCTTAGATATCATCATAACTTTGCGCTTTTCTATCAATTGCTCGGCAGTAATTTGTTCACCCACCGTAATATTTTCTATCTTGAGAGAAGCCTCTAGTGAAACCTATGGCCCCCGGGTCTATTTTCCATCCTATTACTTTCCGATCTACTATTTTGCAATCTTTTATTTTCAGATCTATAAACCAAAAAACCCAAAAATATTTACTTTATCTTTTGTTTAGTTTTACCTATCTCTATCAGATCTCACTTTTGCAAATAACCGTGAAGGGATTGACAACCCCTTTATCGCGTTGGGTGCAAGTTGTTTGATTGTTTGTGCAGGTATTCGGTGATTTGTGTGTTGTCTCCTACTGGATTGATACCTTGGTTCTCAAACTGAGGGAAATACTTATCTCTACTTTGCTGCATCACCCTTTCCCCTTCAAGGGAAAAACCAACGGAAGCTCAAGAAGTAGCAGGAAGAATTTCTGGCACCGTTACCGGGGAGATCTATGCCAAGTCAAGCCATACCAAGTACCCATCATAAACTCTCATCTCTCACATTACATTATTCGCCATTCGCCTCTTGTTTTCCTCTCCCCCACTTCTAAAACGATTTTCGAAAAGATTTGCCTTTTTTCTTTCGCCCCTCTATTTGCCTTTTTCTTCGCCTCCCTTCCGTTCGTCTTCTTCGTTCATTTTTGGTTTGCTCGTTTTCCTTCTGTGTGCTCACACGTTTGATCGCTTGTTTCGCTCTTATGGCTAGTCCTCCCATTATTGTGAGCACTCCTAATAATGAAGTCCTCAATTTTAAACAAAGGGAAGGAGAAAATTTAAAAGATGCTTGGTATAGAATTTACAATGCTCAAAATAGATCTACTCGAAAGCAATCTACTGCCGTTATTCTTCGCAATTTTTACGTGGGCGTTACTCCTTGGAATAGATATGTTTTAGATACCATTGCCGGGGGAAATTTCTTGGGGAGCCATACTTTTGATTCTTAGAATGCTATGATAGATTTGTTAGGCCCGCCACCTCTTTTGATCAATGAAACTGTTTTAACCTTGGAACATGTGATGCAAAGGCTTGATATTATTGAGAATAAAATTGCTACCATTGAGTTGATTGAAAATTTGGATAAAAAGATTCATAATCAGATTACTCAATACGGATCTAAAGTAGGAGCTACTTTAAAGAATCTTAGAGAAAAGGAACCCATAGTTAATGAAAAGATAGATCAAGATTCTACTAGAATTGGCAAACTAGAGGATATTATTACCAACTTGGGTTCCGATTTTTCCTCCGTTAAAACTGCTCAAAATCTTCCTCTTGCTAAGATTGCCAAGTTTACTTACGTTCCTAAGAATAAGGGTGAATCTTCTAGTAAGGAAAATGAAGATCTCAAAACAATAAGTGTTCACCCCAATTTTTTGATATTATTAAGGAACAAATTGCTACAAGTGAATTTCTTGATTTCTTGCCTAGGAGTTTGATCATTGACAAAACCAAAGAACCTCCTAAGGATTATAAATGTGTGATTTATGGATTGCATACCAAAGATGATAATACCAAGATCTATTCGTGTTTTTATGCCTAGCTAAGGGCGTTAAACAATAGCGCTTGTTGGGAGGCAACCCAATTTTATTTTTGTTCTTTACTTTTTTGGTTCTGTTTTGCAATAAATAATTCATCTAGCCTCTGGTTAGATGTGGTTTTATGTTTTAATTAGTGTTTGTGCCAAGTAAAACCTTTGGGATGGCTTATGGTGATAGTTGATTTGATCTTGCTGAAAAACAGAAACTTTTGCGTCCAGTATCCGAATTTTAATACTTCACTGGAGCATTGACAAACTCTGAATTTTTTATAAGATATTTATGTATAAATTTCCTATGTTTTCATAATTTTTCAGAATTTTTGGAGTTACATAAGTATTGGAACAATTCGGATCTTCAGAGACTGTTCTGTTTTTGACAGATTCTGTTTTCTTTGTGTTGTTTGCTTATTTTGATGAATCTATGGGTAGTATCGGGGGGTATGAACCATGGAAAAGTTGGAATATAGTAGATATTACACCAATATAAATAAATAATGAGTTCACAACAGTACCAAAGTGGTGATTTATTTTCTTATACTAACGGAGCTTATGAGATTTTCTGTTGAGTTTTGTGTTGTGAAGTTTTCAAGTTTTGGGTAAGGATTTGATGGACTATGGAATAAGGAGTGGCAAGAGACTAAGCTTGGGGATGCCCAAGGCATCCCAAGGTAATATTCAAGGACAACCAAGAGCCTAAGCTTGGGGATGCCCCGGAAGGCATCCCCTCTTTCGTCTTCGTCTATCGGTAACTTTACTTGAGGCTATATTTTTATTCACCACATGATATGTGTTTTGCTTGGAGCGTCTTGTATGATTTGAGTCTTTGATTTTTAGTTTGCCACAATCATCCTTGCTGTACACACCTTTTGAGAGGGACACGCATGAATCGTGATTTATTAGAATACTCCATATGCTTCACTTATATCTTTTGAGCTAGGCAATTTTGCTCTAGTGCTTCACTTATATCTTTTTAGAGCACGGCGGTGGTTTTATTTTATAGAAATTGATGAACTCTCATGCTTCACTTATATTATTTTGAGAGTCTTTAAACAGCATGGTAATTTGCTTTGGTTATAAATTTAGTCCTAATATGATAGGCATCCAAAAGGGATATAATAAAAACTTTCATATAATGTGCATTGAATACTATGAGAAGTTTGATTCCTTATGATTGTTTTGAGATATAAAGATGGTGATATTAGAGTCATGCTAGTGAGTAATTGTGGATTTGAGAAATACTTGTATTAAGGTTTGTGATTCCCGTAGCATGCACGTATGGTGAACCGTTATGTGATGAAGTCGGAGCATGATTTATTTATTGATTGTCTTCCTTATGAGTGGCGGTCGGGGACGAGCGATGGTCTTTTCCTACCAATCTATCCCCCTAGGAGCATGCACGTAGTACTTTGTTTTGATAACTAATAGATTTTTGCAATAAGTATGTGAGTTCTTCATGACTAATGTTGAGTCCATGGATTATACGCACTCTCACCCTTCCACCATTGCTAGCCTCTCTAGTGCCGCGCAACTTTCGCCGGTACCATACACCCACCATATACCTTCCTCAAAACAGCCACCATACCTACCTATTATGGCATTTCCATAGCCATTCCGAGATATATTGCCATGCAACTCTCCATCGTTCCGTTTATTATGACACGTTCCATCATTGTCATATTGCTTTGCATGATCATGTAGTTGACATCGTATTTGTGGCAAAGCCACCATTCATAATTCTTTCATACATGTCACTCTTGATTCATTGTACATCCCGGTACACCACCGGAGGCATTCATATAGAGTCATATTTTGTTCTAAGAATCGAGTTGTAAGTAAATAAAAGTGTGATGATCTTCATTATTAGAGCATTGTCCCATGTGAGGAAAGGATGATGGAGACTATGATTCCCCCACAAGTCGGGATGAGACTCCGGACGAAAAATAAAATAAAATAAAAGAGGCCAAAAAAAGGCCCAAAAAAAGAGAGAAAAGAGAGAAGGGGCAATGTTACTATCCTTTTACCACACTTGTGCTTCAAAGTAGCACCATGATCTTCATGATAGAGAGTCTCCTATGTTGTCACTTTCATATACTAGTGGGAATTTTCATTATAGAACTTGGCTTGTATATTCCAATGATGGGCTTCCTCAAATTTCCCTAGGTCTTCGTGAGCAAGCGAGTTGGATGCACACCCACTTAGTTTCTTTTTGAGCTTTCATAAACTTATAGCTCTAGTGCATCCGTTGCATGGCAATCCCTACTCACTCACATTGATATCTATTGATGGGCATCCCCATAGCCTGTTGATACGCCTAGTTGATGTGAGACTATCTCCCTCCTTTTGTCTTCTCCACAACCACCTTCTATTCCACCTATAGTGCTATATCCATGGCTCACACTCATGTATTGCGTGAAAGTTGAAAAAGTTTGAGAACATCAAAAGTATGAAACAATTGCTTGGCTTGTCATCAGGGTTGTGCATGATTTAAATACTTTGTGTGATGAAGATGGAGCATAGCCAGACTATATGATTTTGTAGGGATAAGCTTTCTTTAGCCATGTTATTTTGAGAAGACATAATTATCTTGTTAGTATGCTTGATGTATTATTGTTTTTATGTCAATATTAAACTTTTGTTTTGAATCATACGGATCTGAACATTCATGCCACAATAAAGAAATTACATGGATAAATATGTTAGGTAGTATTCCACATCAAAAATTCTGTTTTATCATTTACCTACTCGAGGATGAGCAGGAATTAAGCTTGGGGATGCTTGATACGTCTCCAACATATCTATAATTTTTGATTGTTCCATGCTATTATATTATTTGTTTTGGATGTTTTATGTGCATTAATATGCTGTTTATATTATTTTTGGGACTAACCTATTAACCTAGAGCCCAGTGCCAGTTTCTGTTTTTTCCTTGTTTTTGAGTTTCGCAGAAAAGGAATACCAAACGGAATCCAAATGGAATAAAACTTTCGCGATGATCTTTCTTGCACCAGAAGGAAACCAGGAGACTTGGAGATGAAGTCGTAGGAGCCACGAGGTGGCCACAAGGACAGAGGGCGCGCCCAGGGGGTAGGGCGCACCCCCCACCCTTGTGGGCCCCTCGTGCACCTCCTGACCTAATTCTTTCGCCTATATATACTCTTATATGCCCAAACCACTAGAGGCATCCACGAAAATACTTTTCCACCACCACAACCTTCTGTACCCGTGAGATCCCATCTAGTGGCCTTTTCCGGCGTCCTGCCGGAGGGGGATTCGATCACGGAGTGCTTCTACATCAACACCATTGCCCTTCCGATGAAGCGTGAGTAGTTTACCTCAGACCTACGGGTCCATAGCTAGTAGCTAGATGGCTTCTTCTCTCTCTTTGATTCTCAATACCATGTTCTCCTCGATGTTCTTAGAGATCTATTCGATGTAATACTTTTTTGCGGTGTGTTTGCCGAGATCCGATGAATTGTGGATTTATGATCAGCTTATCTATGAATATTATTTGAATCTTCTCTGAATTCTTTTATGCATGATTTGATATCTTTGTAATTCTCTTCGAACTATCGGTTTGGTTTGGCCGATTGGTTTTTCTTGCAATGGGAGAAGTGCTTAGCTTTGGGTTCAATCTTGCGGTGTCCTTTCCCAGTGACAGTAGGGGCAGCAAGGCACCTATTGTATTGTTGCCATCGAGGATAAAAAGATGGGGTTTTCATCATATTGCTTGAGTTAATTCCTCTACATCATGTCATCTTGCTTAATGTGTTACTCCGTTCTTTATGAACTTAATACTCTAGATGCATGCTGGATAGCGGTCGATGTGTGGAGTAATAGTAGTAGATGCAGAATCGTTTCAGTCTACTTGACACGGACGTGATGCCTATATTCATGATCATTGCCTTAGATATCGTCATAACTTTGCGCTTTTCTATCAATTGCTCGGCAGTAATTTGTTCACCCACCGTAATATTTTCTATCTTGAGAGAATCCTCTAGTGAAACCTATGGCCCCTGGGTCTATTTTCCATCCTATTACTTTCCGATCTACTATTTTGCAATCTTTTATTTTCAGATCTATAAACCAAAAAACCCAAAAATAATTACTTGATCTTTTGTTTAGTTTTACCTATCTCTATCAGATCTCACTTTTGCAAATAACCGTGAAGGGATTGACAACCCCTTTATCGCGTTGGGTGCAAGTTGTTTGATTGTTTGTGAAGGTATTCGGTGATTTGTGTGTTGTCTCCTACTGGATTGATACCTTGGTTCTCAAACTGAGGGAAATACTTATCTCTAGTTTGCTGCATCACCCTTTCCTCTTCAAGGGAAAAACCAACGCAAGCTCAAGAAGTAGCATTTGCCTATAAAAGGGGACGTAGTGGCACTGTTTCTCTTCCTCCTTCCTTCCAGCATTGTTTCTCCATCATGGTGAGGGGGAGAGGGCGTAGTGGCACTCCAGTAGCGGAGACGAGGGCTTCTGCTCGACAGTGCCTCCCTCCTCCTATTGGGGATGCGGGAGCAGAGCCCATCGTGAGGGGAGGCGGGAGAGGATGGGGACATGGTCGTCGTGGCGCTCGGGGTCGAGGAGGACGAGGCGGTGCTCTGATGGCACCTCCCCTGGTTGTTCAATACCCGAATGAAGGCCACGTCGGGAACCAGCCGCTGGAGTTCATCGTCAAGCTGCGAGGGCCCCCACGCAGCCGTCTTTGGCTCCCTACCCCATTTGCAAGGGTGATGGAGATCGAGCAGCCGCTGGGGTTGAGGCTGCACATGAGGGGCTGCTGTAATGGCAGCATGTGGGCGGACATGGAGTTCCCCGCTCCTCATGTCATGCTTCTCTGGCGTGGTTGGAAGACTTTTGCTCATGCCCATAGCTTGGCGGCCGGGCACATCCTCCATTTCAAGCTAATGGACGCCACCCTGCTCTCCGTCAAAGTCTTCGGACGCTCGGGTGCTCGCTTAGGGTGCTGCACGGAAAGCTCGATCGACGACGAAAGCTCCTCCTCGAGCGATAGCGACGAGGAGGACAGTGACGGCGATGACGGCGGAGCCGATGGGTTGGACAATGGCTCCGACTCTGGCTGAACACCAGCCGCACCGTCACCGTCAGCCGGTGGCACCACCATCTGCACCTGCATCTCCTCCCCAGCAAGGCGATTTGCCGGGGTGTTGGGTGCAGGTGGTGCCTTTGCCTCCTCCAGCAGTCTTCTAGCTGGACCCCTGTAGGCTTCCTCGTGGGCTTCAGCTTTGTTCGCCCTGCCGCGTCCTGCTGGCCCTGGTGGCGGTGACCAGGGTGCCGCCTAGTCGCTCTCCCCATCCATCACCTTCGCCCGCGCCCTCTTGATCTTGTCAGGCTCCGTCACATGGGCCCTGACGAGGTCAGGCTGGGCTTCTGCCCAGGCACTCCTTTTGCCCTCTTCGCCTCCCACCGTAGTTCCTAGGAGGAGAGGACCAAGAAAGGGATTACGGGGCACTCTTTTTTTAGTCTAAAACATGTAGGCACTTGCCAAACTTTAGTATTAAATATGTAATCTTCCTTATCCATGTTTGTGTTCTGTAAGATCTGTACTTGCTTATCCGCATATTAATGAAAAGGAAAGCCTTACTGGGTACTTGTGCATGTATTATGTCCATGCAGAGGTGAATGCCTCTATACGTTTAAGTAAACAAGTTTTCTCCGGTAAGCTATCCTGCCGGTCCCTTTCGTTTGGTGCCGCGGGGCTTGGCCTGCCGAGCTCGAAACTATGAAAAGGGACCAGCCCCCCGTCGAACCTTCTCTGTCAAAGTCCACTACAACCACCTTGACTGAAGCAACGTTTGGGTCAAAGGATGGGAGCACCCATGCTTCAAAGGTGATGAGGTTTCTATATGCACAAGTGTTCTCCTTACAGAACATGTATGGATAAGAAGGAACTTATCTGTTTGGCTTGTCGGGGACCGATATGTAGGCTTGTTTCCATTTCTTCTTTTTGGGACCGAGTCCGCGGCAAGAGCCCTGCAATTTAGTGCAGAGGAAAACAAAGCTACATATGACCTTATCTACATGATCATGCCATGCTCATGTTATGCTATGCATGCATGCAAGTTTTTGGGGCCCCCAACGCTCCGTTTATTTATCTGTTGCTCAGGGTCTGCGCCTGGCTTTGTACAAAGGTTACATGCAGCATCGGCAATGCTTGTACAAAAGGGTGGCTACCGGGCAAGGCTCGACAGCCGCGCCATACGGGTAGAAATTACGAAGATGCTCAATGTTCCATGAGTTTTGAAATTGAATGCCATATTCAATCTCCAGACGGACTGCACCGGGTCTGGAGACTCATACTACCCGGTAAGGGCCTTCCCACTTCGGCGTCAACTTGTTTGCACCCTTGGCGGACTGAGCGTGCCTAAGGACAAGGTCACCTTCCTCAAGGCTCCGGGCATGAACCCTGCGGCTGTGGTAGCGACGCAGGGCTTGCTGATAGTGTGCAGCACGCGTAGCAGCCTGGAGACGGTTCTCCTCAAGGAGCACGGCATCGTCATGCTGGTGCTGCTCTTGCTCTACTTCATTGTAGGCAAATACTCGAGGTGACCCATATATGAGTTCCGTGGGGATCACTGCTTCTGCCCCATAGACTAGGGAGAAGGGAGTCTGGCCGGTGGCTCGATTTGGTGTCGTACGGAGGGACCAAAGAACCACTGGCAGCTCATCAATCCAGCGCCTGCCGCACTTCCACAGCCTATCAAATGTTCTTGTCTTGAGTCCTTGCAGCACTTCAGCGTTCGCCCTCTCATCTTGTCCATTGCTTCTGGGATGGGCAACAGAGGCAAATGAGACCTTGCTTCCGAGGGCTTGAATGTATTGCATTAAGGCGCGACTTGTGAATTGGGTGCCATTGTCAGTGATGACTCTGGTGGGTACCCCGAAGCGGCACACCAATCCTTTTAAGAACTTGATAGTTGACTGCGCGGTTACCTTCCTCACGGGCTCCACCTCCGGCCACTTTGTAAACTTGTTAATGGCAACGTACAAGAATTCAAAGCCCCCGGTAGCACGGGGAAAGGGGCCCAAGATGTCGAGCCCCCAGACCGAAAATGGCCATGACAAAGGAATCGTCTGGAGAGCTTGAGTAGGCTGATGGATATTCTTGGAGTGAAACTTGCAGGCTTCACATCTGGTGACTAGCTCAATTGCATCTTGGAGGGCCGTGGGCCAGTAGAAACCCTGCCGGAAAGCTTTTCCAACCAAGGCTCTTGATCCAATATGGGAGCCACACATGCCTTTGTGTATCTCTACCAATAGTTCCTTCCCCTCTTCCCGGCAAATGCACTTCAATTTCACACCGTTGGGCCTCCTTCTATATAGCGCGTCATTGACGAACTGATACATACTGGCCCTCCGGGCTACTCTTTCAGCTTCTTCTTGCTCTTCGGGAAGTTATCCTATTTGGAGGTGATGGACTATGTGCCGCGCCCAAGTTGGAGCCTGAGGCTCGACAACAAGGATTAGCGGCACCTCCTCGTTCGTGGGAGCGCATTTCTCAACTGCAAGGACAGGTAGTTCGGCGAGAGGGTGCTGCTCGCCAAGAGAAGTAGAGTTGTTCCCGCCAACCCCTCTGCCGGGGGCATTGGGAAGCTCTGTCGGGAGAGGCTTGCCGGAGTTCAGTTTCCTCCTCTTTATGGCCATTGTTGCTGGGGATACGGAGGGTTGAGTCAGGTGAAGAACAAAAGTCCCTGGTTCCACAGGAAGCTTTTGCGCATCGCACTTTGATAGATGATCAGCAATGATGTTTTCCGCATGGGGCATGTGCTCTATTTGCAATCCGTCAAAGCGCTCCTCCAGCTTTCTGACTTCCTCCACATATGCCTCCATTAATGGACTCTGATAATCCTTGTTCACTTGCCTCACCATGAGCTGTGAGTCTCCTCGAATGATCAACTTCTTAATCCCCAACTCCGTTGCGATTCTGAGCCCGACAAGGAGTCCTTCATATTCTGCAGTGTTGTTGGTAGCCTTCTCCTGGGGGAAATGCATCTGGACCACATACTTGAGGTGCTCTCCTATGGGTGTGACAAGGAGCACACCAGCTCCTGCACCTTGTAGTGAGAAGGCACCATCAAAGTACATGATCCATTCTTGGGGGGCCTCCTTGCCGGGGATAACTGTTTCCAGTGCCTCTTTGTCTGGGGCAGGTGTCCACTCCGTAATAAACTCCGCCAGTGCTCTGCTCTGAATGATTGATGTGCTCTCAAACTTCAAACCAAAGCTTGATAACTCCAAAGCCCATTCCACTATTCTGCCAGTGGCCTCCGGGTTCCTCAGTATGCGTTGCAAAGGGAATTGGGTGACGACTGTGATCTCGTAGGCTTGGAAATAGTGGCGCAGCTTCCTTGAGGCCATGGCGAGGCCAAAGATCAACTTTTGCACGCTTGAGTACCTTGACCTAGCCCCCTGCAACAGGGAGCTGGCAAAGTAAACTGGCCGCTGCACCACCTTCTTCCTTGCCGCAGTCTTGGGACTGCCTTCACTTCTCTGCTTTTCCTTCTCTTGATATGTACTCAGTCTTGCCATGACTGGTTCACTTCCTTCTCTAGAGAGGACAATAGCTGCAGCCGCTCTTTCCTCCACTTCCCATTGTGCCACCAGTGCTGCACTAACCACTTGATTGGTTGCTGCCAGATACAGCAGCAACGACTCTTGCGGTTTAGGGGCGACCAGGGCGGGAACAGAGGAAAGGTAGGTTTTTAAGTCATGCAACGCTGCTTCTGCCTCCGGGGTCCACTTCATGGGCCCTGCCTTCTTCAAAATTTTGAAGAACGATAGGGCGCGCTCGACGGACTTGGAAATGAATCTACTCAGCGCGGCAACACATCCAATTAAATGCCTTATGTCCTTGACTGTCTTGGGTGCTTGAATCTGCTCGATCGCTCTGATCTTGTCGGGGTTGGCCTCTATCCCCCGGTGAGACACAAAGAAGCCAAGTAGCTTGCTGGAGGGAACGCCAAACACGCACTTCTCTGGGTTCAGCTCCAAGTTGATCTTGCGCAGGTTTGCAAAGGTCTCTTCCAAGACCTGAATGAGCATTGATCTGTCCTTGGTCTTGACTCTATGTCATCCATGTAAGCTTCAATATTCCTATGTAGCTGAGACTCAAACCCCATTTGCACTGCCCTTGCAAAAGTGGACCCAGCACTCTTTAACCCAAAGGGCATCCGTATGAAGCAGTATGTGCCACATGGGGTTATGAACGCTGTCTTCTCCTCGTCTTCCTTGGACATGAATATCTGGTGGTACCCGGAGTAGGCATCCAGGAAGGAAAGCAGATCACACCCAGAGGTGGAATCCACGATCCGGTCGATGCGCGGCAAGGGGAATGGGTCCTTCGGGCATGCTTTATTCAGATCTGTGAAATCTATGCAAAGCCTCCATTTCCCATTCGCCTTGCACACTACCACTAGATTTGCCAACCATGTTGGGTGCAATACTCCTTTGACCAAACCAGCTGCCTCAAGTTTCTTGATCTCTTCGGCAATGAACTGCTGCCGCTCCAAGGCTTGCTTCCAGACCTTCTGCTTGATGGGCCGGGCATGAGGGCAGACAACAAGGTGGTGCTCGATTACCTCCCTGGGAACACCGGGGATGTCAGATGGTTGCCAAGCAAACACATCGACATTCGCCCGCAGGAAGGTAAATGTACCATCAGCACCAACCAAGCCTGCCTGGACCTTCTTCTAGTGGGTGCAGCAACCTTGGATCTCTTCCTAGTGGAACTCTCCGTCAAGTCATCGCCAGGTGTAGCGTACTCCGGAGAGGCATGCTTCCTAGATTCCTTGCCGGTATCCTTGCTAGATTTTCTCCCTTGTTTGTTTTCCTTGGCGGGAATTGCAGCTTCCGCGGCCTCGGCAGCGACCGCATCCTGGTACATCCTGTCCACACATATAATTGCGTCCTTCTTGTCTGATGGGATAAAAATAATGCCCATCGGTCCTGGCATCTTCAGGGTGTTGTAGGCATAGTGGGATGCCGCCATGAATTTTGCCAGGGCAGGTCGTCCAAGTATCCCATTGTATGGCAACGGAAGCTCGACCACATCGAACACAATCTTCTCAGTCCGGTAGTTCAATTCTCCTCCAAATGTCACCGGCAGCGTGATCTTCCCTTTGGACGACTCCAGCCGGGGTTGATTCCTTGAAACGTGCTAGTAACCTTGAGCTCTTCATCTGTTATCTGCAGCTTGCTAATTACTTTGGGGGAAATCAGATTCAACCCGGCCCCGCCGTCAACCAACATTCTTGCGACCTTGAGGTTGCAGATTGTTGGGGATACCAACAATGGCAAGCACCCTACCGCGGTGGTGCGGTCAGGGTGATCCTCTTCGTCAAAGATGATGGGCGTGCGAGACCATTTGAGTGGTTTCCGGGAATCTGCTGCTGGCTCCACAGCATTGACCTCACGTGCCCATTGTTTCAGCTGGCGGCGAGACGAGTGCAAGGATGTGCCCCCATCAATGCACAGGGCGTCAGTGGCTTTCTGAAACTCTTGCTCACTGGTTTCCTCTTCATCCCCTTCATCGCTTTCATCACCGCATTCCTTCTTCTCATGGCCTTTAGCAGGCTTCCCTTTATGTTGGGGGACCTTGCTGGGGTGGCCTCCTCGGCCGCCTCGGCCCTTCCCGCCAACGCCATCTTGGTCTCTCTACTTGTCATGCTTCTCGTACTCAGCTTTCTGCTTCTTGATGAGTTGCTCAACTTGATGACACTCTTGGAGATCATGGCCCTTGGTTCGATGGATCTTGCAGTATGGCCCGTCAGCATTCTCGGCCGCCGCAGCTTCCCGGCAGTCGATGCACGTGGCAACTTCCTTGCCGGGGGCTTCGGCCTTGGCCTTCTTGCCGGTACTAGGAGTACCTGATCCCTCGACAGCCAGCATTGCTTTCTCCTTGCACTTCTTGTTGTGTTTCTTATTCTTCTTCTTCTGGTTGGTAGCATCGTCATCATCTTCTGAGTCAAGGTCGACGCCATCCTCTTCTCCGGGGAGTCGCCTCCCCTCCTCTGTATGGGCACACTTATCTACCAAGGTGTAAAATCTCATTCACAGTCTTGGGCAACCAAACATTCATCTTGGAACGTATCCTGCAGTTGTGTACGTTGGACAGGAACGCGACAATCACAGCTGCTGGGTGGATATTTGGAATGTTCCTGTGCACCCGGTTGAACCTCTGCATGTACTTCCGCAAACTCTCCCCTTCCTTTTGTGGAAGGAGCTGCAAATCGCTGGGCCGCCCTGGCTCTTGATTGCCGCCCGTGAAGGCACCAACAAACTCGTGGCACAGGTCAGCCCAAGTCAAGATGGAGTTCTCTGGCAAGTGCATCAGCCATGACCTCACATTTGGCTTGAGCGCCAAAGGGAAGTAGTTGGCGAATACCTTTTCATCTCTTCCTCCGGTGGCTTGAACGGCGATGGTGTAGATGCTCAGGAACTCTGCTGGGTTCAGTCTTCCATCATATTTTTCTGGTATCTCTGGCTTGAACGTACGGGCAGATGGCCAACAGACTTGCCGCAGCTCGCGAGTGAAGGCAGGACACCCAACCTCGAAAGGCAGATATCCGTCTCCACCGGCGCAGGCTCGTCGACATCGGGGCCATTGCGCCTGTTAGACTGGCGGTGGGTTTTGCGGTGCCGTTCTATGGTGACGCGTGTGTCTTCCCTCCGCCTGTTGTCGGTGTCAAAACCGGCAGACCTCAGGGTAGGGGGTCTCGAGCTGTGGATCTAGGATCAATGGGTAACAAGGGACGACGAACACAGTGTTTACCCTGGTCTGGGCCCTCTCGAAGAGGTAATACCCTACGTCCTGCTTGATTGTATTGATTGTATAACGTGGTTTACAGAGTAGATCTACCTCGAGATCAGTATGAGCTAAACCCTAGGCTACGGGGGGATGAAGATAGCTCTGCCCCTAATGACTACAACCCTCGGTTTATATAGACACCAATAGGGTTAGGGTTACCAAAGATAGATTACAACAAGAGGGAAAGAGATCTCATCCACCCTTGACTTGGAGGGCACACCACGGCTTCACAGGTCTCTGGTCACCACACAGCTCCACCAGTCCGGCCCATTGTCGCCCCGAGGACCCCTTAGTCCATGACTCCCTCAGTAGCCCCCGAACTTGCCTCCAATGCCGAGGTTCATCTTCTGGAATCTTCACATCACCGGCTTGTGAGACGAGTTCCTCCATTCCATTTGAAGCCATGCAAATTCCGCCAAATATGATCCAGAACCCGATCTAATATACTCAGGCTCGGACAGTCTCAGGATTCTAAGATCCGAGTACATCTCAAAACTGAGGTGGGACCACCGAAGTTCAATACCGTTCCTCGAGGTAAGGACCTTACACGCTTTTCAGAGAGCGCGCGGCCCAATGCCACCGTTCCACGCAGTCGTCCTTTCGGCTTCACGATAAGACGCCTATTTATAGATCCAAAGGTGTTGAGAACAGTTATCCTCCCCCTTTCTCCAAGAACATCATCGAATCAATCTTCCAACGCCATGGCTAACATCTCAGGTTCATCCTCGCACCCTCATGGCCCGCTCCCAGGCGATTGGTCAAGTTGTTCAGTCTCGCGCATCCAGCTAAGTCGCTTGCAGACACAACGCTTCCTCCCTTTGGCCAATCTGGTCCAAGTCCGCGCCAGTCTCATCTCCATCGATGGCCGCGCCCTTGCCAAGAACTCCCCCGCCCCAAGCAAGGAGGAGAGAGTATGTCTCGTACCCTTCCTTCTGAGAGGTTTGGGTTTCCCTATCCATCCCTTTCTACGGGGTCTACTAGAGTTCTATGGGATCCAGCTCCACAACCTCACCCAGGGTCCATATTGCACATTTCTGGCTTCATGGCCTTGTGCGAGATATTTCTATGTTGCGAGCCCCACTTTGACTTGTGGAGGAAGCACTTTTGTCTTGTCCCTCGCCTCCGGGAGGGATCTATATTTGAGGTAGGAGGTGCTGAGGTATGGCGAATAGCTGGGACGGGGTACCCAATCGGGACCCCACAGAAAGATCCCGAAGGATGGACTTCAGAGTGGTTTTACATCGAAGACGTTCCCCTTACCCATCCAATTCGACAAGGGCTACTAGAATATTCGAATGACCCGCCTATAAAGCGGTACAACTGGCGGCCCAAGGGTCCTTCCCAAAAGGACAGTGAAGAAGTGCGGGCCCTGTCAGCCAAGATTAGGCTGCTGACCAGCAGCAAGTTGACCATGGTCGAAGTTTTGGCCATCGCCATTACCCGATGCGTGCAACCCCTACAACAGCGGGGTCACCCCTTATGGTGCTCTAACGGAACCAACGATGTGGCACGTCACTAGTGGCAAGGGCCAGAAAACAAGGTGGCCCTGGCTAAAATACTGGCCAACCTCTTCAAGGGGACAAAGCAGAGTTCGCTCGCATGAGTATTTGGGAAGGCTACTCCGAATACAATCCAGCGGACTGGGTAAGCCACAATCCATTATTTTGAGCCCACATATCATCGAATTCTCACTGATCGCCACTTGAACAGGGATGGAGGCATCAAGTTGCGTCCATCAGTTGCCCTCCTCCTCAACCAGAGAATCATCCTCACGAAGGCGATCCGGGGGATCATGACGACCCAGAGACGTCGATCGAATTTGAAGACGGGGTGCTCTATCAGGAGGGCCTTGACGGCGTCAAGGTGGCCGTGATAGCCGATCACCCCGGGGTTCTTCCTTCTTCCAATGTAAGTGAAAAGAAGACCCCCTCCCGAACAGGGCGCTCATCTTGCGCTACCCCCCCATGCTGACTTATGCTCCCGAGGGTCGTCGTACTACGCGTAAAAATGCCTCGGGAGGAGCGCGTACCGCGCCAGCTTCAACCCTTGATAGGAGATGAAAACGGAAAGCTTCCGCCGAGGCGGACGCACCTTCCCCTTCTGCCTAGAGGTAACACATTTTAGAATTGCAGCAAGGATCGCCGTTGTCATTTGTTTATTAAAGCCCGCTCAACTTTGCAGAAGGTGTGTGTCTCTACATCAATCCGAAGATTTCCCGAATGCGCCGAACCGCAATTCCGGTCCCCAGTCTTCGGCATGGGCCAGAGCCCCCTCCGAATACGCGATGGCTAGCGTGCCTCTGGCGGACTCTGACGATGTTTCGATCACTAATTCCGAAGTCGAGAGCATGATGAACCATCACCGCCGGAGGGAGACTTTGCGGCAGACCACCTTTACCGAACAGGAGTTTAATGCTTTTAAATCAGTAGACGCGTACCTTGGAGCGGCCCGGACAGGTTTTGATGGGATTGCCGGTCTATTTGCCGCCAAAGTGCAGGTATATATCTTGAGAGCAAGTTCCCTAACTAACTAGCCCCCAAGCCTTAATTCGGGCGGGACGGCCGAGTTAAGGATTTCTAATGATGTAATTTTGTAGGCCGCAAGAGAGCATAGCAAAAAATTGGCCGAAGAGCTTGAGGCTAGATGGAAACAGTTGGTCGACACCAAGGCTGAACTGGATGCGGCTCGAGAAGCCAGTGATAACCCACAAGTATAGGGGATCGCAACAGTTTTCGAGGGTAGAGTATTCAACCCAAATTTACTGATTCGGCACAAGGGGAGCCAAAGAATATTCTCAAGTATTAGCAGCTGAGTTGTCAATTCAACCACACCTGAAAGACTTAATATCTGCAGCAAAGTATTTAGTAGCAAAGTAGTATGGAAGTAACGGTAACGGTGGCAAAAGTAACAGTAGCAGTTTTGTAGCAATTGTAACAGTGGCAACGGAAAAGTAACTTAGCAAAAATCAATATGTGAAAAGCTCGTAGGCAATGGATCAATGATGGATAATTATGTCGGATGGCATTCATCATGCAACAGTTATAACATAGGGTGACACAGAACTAGCTCCAATTCATCAATATAATGTAGGCATGTATTCCGAATATAGTCATACGTGCTTATGGAAAAGAACTTGCATGACATCTTTTGTCCTACCCTCCCGTGGCAGCGGGGTCCTATTGGAAACTAAGGGATATTAAGGCCTCCTTTTAATAGAGTACCGGACCAAAGCATTAGCACTTAGTGAATACATGAACTCCTCAAACTATGGTCATCACCGGGAAGTGTCCCGACTATTGTCACTCCGGGGTTGCCAGATCATAACACGTAGTAGGTGACTATAACTTGCAAGATAGGATCAAGAACACAAATATATTCATGGAAACATAAAGGGTTCAGATCTGAAATCATGGCACTCGGGCCCTAGTGACAAGCATTAAGCATAGCAAAGTCATAGCAACATCAATCTTAGAACATAGTGGATACTAGGGATCAAACCCTAACAAAACTAACTCAATTACATGGTAAATCTCATCCAACCCATCACCGTCCAGCAAGCCTACGATGGGATTACTCACACACAGCGGTGAGCATCATGAAATTGGTGATGGAGGATGGTTGATGATGACGACGGCGACGATTTCCCCTCTCCGGAGCCCCGAACGGACTCTAGATCTGGTCTCCCGAGGAAGAACAGGAGGTGGCGGCGGCTCCGTATCGTAAAACGTGATGAATCCTTCTCTCTGATTTTTTTTCTCCCCGAACATGAATATATGGAGTTGGAGTTGAGGTCGGTGGAGGTCCAGGGGCCCCACAAGGACAGAGGGCGCGCCCTGGGGGGTGGGCGCCCCCCCCACCCTTGTGGACAGGGTGTGGGCCCCCTTCAGTTGATTCTTTCGCCAATATTTTTTATTTATTCCAAAACTGATCTCCATGAAGTTTCAGGTCATTCCGAGAACTTTTATTTCTGCACAAAAATAACAGCATGGCAATTCTGCTGAAAACAGCGTCAGTTCGGGTTAGTTCCATTCAAATCATGCAAATTAGAGTCCAAAAGAAGGGCAAAAGAGTATGGAAAAGTAGATACGATGGAGACGTATCAACTCCCCCAAGCTTAACCCATTGCTTGTCCTGAAGCAATTCAGTTGACAAACTGAAAGTGATAAAGAAAAACTTTTACAAACTCTGTTTGATCTTGTTGTTGCAAATATGTAAAGCCAGTATTCAAGTTTTCAGCAAAGATTATGAACTAACCATATTCACAATAACATTTAGGTCTCACATTTACTCATATCAATGGCATAATCAACTAGCGAGCAATAATAATAAATCTCGGATGACAACACTTTTTCAAAACAATCACTATATGATATAACAAGATGGTATCTCGCTAGCCCTTTCTGAGACCGCAAAACATAAATGCAGAGCAGCCCTGAAGATCAAGGAGTGACTAGACATTGTAATTCATGGTAAAAGAGATCTAGTCACAGTCATACTCAATATCAATTAATAACAAAGCATACAAATGACAGTGGTGCTCTCTAACTGGTGCTTTTTATAAGAGAATGATGATTCAACATAAAAGTAAATAGATAGGCCCTTCGCAGAGGGAAGCAGGGATTTGCAGAGGTGCCAGAGCTCGAGTTTTTAAAACAGAGATGAATATAATTTTGAGCGGTATGCTTTCATTGTCAACATAACAACCAAGAGATCTTGATATCTTCCATGCTACATACATTATAGGCGGTTCCCAAACAGAATGGTAAAGTTTTTTTTACTCCCCCTCAAGCAACAAGCATACTCCACGGCTGGTCCGAAACAACGGGTACCGTCCATACAAGCAACAATCCTCGGGGATTTTGTTTTAATTTATTTTGATTTGATTTGAGCATGGGACTGGGACTGGGCATACCGATTACCAGCCATTTCTCGTGAATGATGAGCGGAGTCCACTCGTCGTGAGAATAACCCACCTAGCATGGAAGATACTGACAGCCCCCATTTGCTTCATGAGCGATTCAGGCATAAAAAACATATTATCATTTGAAGGTTTAGAGTTTGGCACATGCAAATTTACTTGGAACGGCAGGTAAATACCGCATATAGGAAGGTATGGTGGACTCATATGGAATAACTTTGGGTTTATGGAAGTGGATGCACAAGCAGTATTCCCGCTTAGTACAAGTGAAGGCTAGCAAAAGACTGGGGAGCGACCAACTAGAGAGCGACAACAGTCATAAACATGCATTGAGATTAACCAACATTGAATGCAAGCATGAGTAGGATATAAATCACCATGAACATAAATATCGTGGAGGCTATGTTGATTTTGTTTCAACTACATGCGTGAACATGTGCCAAGTCAAGCCACTCGAATCATTCAAAGGAGGATACCATCCTATCATACTACATCACAACCATTTTAAAAGCATGTTGGCACGCAAGGTAAACCATTATAGACTCCTAGCTAATTAAGCATGGCATGAGTAACTATAATCTCTAATTGTCATTGCAAACATGTTTCATTCATAATAGGCTGAATCAAGAATGATGGACTAATCATATTTACAAAAACAAGATAGGTCAAGTTCATACCAGCTTTTCCTCATCTCAATCATTTCATCATATATCGTCATTATTGCCTTTCACTTGCACGACCGAACGATGTGGATAATAATAATAGTGAATGTGCATTGGGCTAAGCTGGAATCTACAAATATTTATTCAAAGGAGAAGACAATATAATATGGGCTCTTTGTTAGATCAACAATAATACATATGAGAGGCACTCAACATTTTCATCATGGTCTTCTCTCCTCGACCCCCAAAGAAAAGAAAAGAATTTCAAAGAAACACACTGAAATGTTTTTGGAGTTTTTCTTTTTCTGAAGAAAGTAAAACAAGAATGAGAAAAACTATTTATACGGGAAAGCTCCCAACAAGTAAAAGAAGAACGAGAAATCTTTTTGGGTTTTCTTTTATTACTACTACTAAGTGAACATGGAAAGTAAACTAAGCTACAACTATTTTTTTTTTGGTTTTTAACAAAGTTTTTCAAACACACAAGAAGAAAGCGAGAAAAAGAAAATAAACTAACATGGATAATACAATGAAAAGTATGAACACCGACAACTGGAATGAGTGTGTGAACATGAATGTAACGTCGATGAGAAATACGTACTCCCCCAAGCTTAGGCTTTTGGCCTAAGTTGGTCTAGGGCCACCACTGGCCCGGATGATATCCGAAATCGTAGTTGGGGTCGTATTGTGCTGCGGCAGCTACTGCTTGGCGGGCTGCCTCCTGGAGGCGAGCAGCCTTCGTTGTTCTCTCATACTCGTTTGCCTCCTCTCTAGTTATAAAATATCTCCCATTTACCTGAAAGTTAAAGAAGGTAGGAGCAGGAAGGGTTATATGGATGGCACGCCGTCTGTCAAAGATTAGCCGGTACTGGAGGGACTGTTCGTTCCTCTCAAGAAACTGATAACGCACCAAAGCATCATAATCAAGAAAAGAAGGTGGCAACTCCATGTCATTCTCCCTTATGGGTACTCCAAGATAATTAGCTAAACGAGTTGCATAAATCCCACCAAATAAATCTCCCTCTTTAGCATTATGATGTAACCTCCTCGCAATAATAGCCCCCAAGTTATAACGCTTATCACCTAACACCGCACACTTGAGGACACTAAGATCTGGAACGCAAAGGTGGCAATGCTCATGCTTACCATTAATGCATCTACCTATAAAGAGAGCAAAATAATGTATGGCAGGAAAGTGAATGCTCCCTATGGTAGCTTGTGTGATATTTCTAGTTTCTCCCATAGTGATGCTAGCAAGGAAATCATTTTATTCAGCTTTGTGAGGCTCACTAAGAAGGCCCCATTGTGGGATTTTGCAAGCAGTATTAAAATCTTCAAGGTCCATGGTATAAGATTCATCATAAAGATCAAATAAAATAGCATGGGTATTACACTTAGATGAAAATTCAAACATCCGCACAAAGGAATCAGTGAGGTAGTAGTCGGCACTTATCTGACATGAAGTCCTCAAGGCCGGCATTTTGTACGTATGCATCAAACTCATCCTTGAAACCTGCATGAACCATGAATTCATCCGACGGCCATTCACAAGGCCGCACGTGAGCTTCCCTTGGTGGTTCAAGGTCCGGCTCACGTATCGCGGGCCTCGGTGCTTGCTTCCTCGAGGAACCACCTTGGTACATTCTCCTAGACATTTTTCTTCCTCTAAAAAATTTCTGAAAATTTTAGTGACTCAAAATAAAAGTGAACCAAACTCAACAAAACTGATAGCAACTACTCCTACAAGTGTCTAGAGGCTATATCATGCATCAAAACTACTTTGGACCATATAAATTTGACATGCAAGCTCAAGAACAGGGTCACTACAGCAGCAAAAATTTGCAATAAATAAAGCACTAGAACAAAAACTAATTGGACCATTGGAGGAGTCACATACCGAAGAACAATCCCCCAAAACAGTTTTGCAAATGGAGCTTTACACAAGGAGATCCAAAATGGCAGCAAAATGAGCAAGAACGCGAGTTTAAGCTATGGGATGATTTTTTCTGGAGGATGACGAAGTGGATGGGTGCTGTAATAAGTGGAGGGGGCCCATGTGGGACCCACAAGACTGGGGGGCACGCCCAGGGGGGTAGGGTGCGCCCTCCGTCCTTGTGGACAGGTGGTGGGTCCCCCTGCTGTGTTCTCAGTTCCAGAAATTCTCAAATATTCTATAAAAATCATACTAAATTTTCAGGGTATTTGGAGAACTTTTATTTTCGGGACATTTTTTATTTCACGGATAATTCAGAAAACAGACGGAAAATACTATTTTTGCTTCATTAAATCTAAATAACAGAAAGTAAGAGGTGGGTACAGCAGGTTGTGCCTTCTAAATTCATCCATCTCATGCTCAGGAATCCGTTAACAAGGTTGATCAAGTCTCATTAACAAACTTCTTTCGAATAACATGGAACCGGAGAATTTTTGAATAACACTAAGTTACCTCAACGGGGATATGCCTGTACCCAACAATAAGAATATCATATTTTTTTTGACAGTAGGGAGAGGGAATTCAAAACCTCCGATAGTAATAGTTGAAATTTTTCCAATAGAATTGATACTATGAACTTGAGGTTGTTTCTTCGGAAAGTGTACCGTATGCCCATTACCATTAACATGGAAAGTGACATTGCCTTTATTGCAATCAATAACAGCCGCTGCAGTATTCAAAAAGGGTCTACCAAGGATGATCGACATACTGCCGTCCTCGAGAATATCAATAATAACAAAGTCCGTTAAGATAGTAACATTTGCAACCACAACAGGCACATCCTCACAAATACCGATGGGTATACCGGTTGATTTATCAGCCATTTGCAAAGAGATTTTAGTAGGTGTCAACTTATTCAAATCAAGTCTACGATACAAAGAGAAAGGCATAACACTAACACCGGCTCCAAGATCACATAAAGCAGCTTTAACATAGTTTCTTTTAATGGAGCATGGTATAGTTGGTACTCCTGGATCCCCAAGTTTCTTTGGTATTCCACCCTTAAAAGTGTAATTAGCAAGCATGGTGGAAATTTCAGCCTCCGGTATCTTTCTTTTATTTGTAACAATATCTTTCATATACTTAGCATAAGGAGGCATTTTAAGCATATCAGTTAAACGCATACGCAAAAAGATAGGTCTAATCATTTCAGCAAAGCGCTCAAAATCCTCATCATCCTTTTTCTTGGATGGCTTAGGAGGAAAGGGCATGGGTTTCTGAACCCATGGTTCTCTTTCTCTACCATATTTTCTAGCAACAAAGTCTCTCTTATCATAACATTGATTCTTTGATTGTGGGTTATCAAGATCAACAACAGGTTCAATCTCTACATCATTATCATTACTAGGTTGAGCATCAACATGAACATCATCATTAACATTATCACCAGGTTCATGTTCATCACCAGATTGTGTCTCAACATTAGAAATAGAAATATCATTTGGATTCTCAGGTGTGTCTATAACAGGTTCACTAGAAGTATGCAAAGTCCTATCAGTTTTCTTTTTCTTTTTATTACTAGGACTAGATGCATCAGTATTAATTCTCTGAGAATCTTGCTCAACTCTCTTAGGATGGCCCTCAGGATACAAAGGTTCCTGAGTCATTTTACCACCTCTAGTCATAACCCTAACAACATTATCATTATTCTTACTATTCAACTCATTAAGCAAATCATCTTGTGCCTTAAGTACTTGTTCTACTTGAGTTGTAACCATGGAAGCATGTTTACTAATAAGCTTAAGATCATTAACAGTTCTACTTGAGTTGTAACCATGGAAGCATGTTTACTAATAAGCTTAAGATCATTAACAGTTCTACTCATATAATCACCCAAGTAATCAAGCATGTGAGCATTACATTTCAATTGTCTACTAACATAAGCATTGAAATTTTCTTATTTAACAATAAAATTATCAAACTCATCCAAGCATTGACTAGCAGACTTATTATGAGGAATATCACCTTCATCAAATCTATAAACAGAATCTACCTCTACTACCTGTGTCGGGTTATCAAGACCATGTATTTCTTCAATAGGCGGTAGATTCTTAACATCTTCAGCTTTAATACCTTTTTCTTTCATAGATTTCTTTGCCTCTTGCATATCTTCAGGACTGAGAAATAGAATACCTCTTTTCTTCGGAGTTGGCTTAGGAGTTGGTTCAGGAAGTGTCCAATCATTATCATTACTCAACATATTATTCAATAGCAATTCAGCTTGCTCAATAGTTCGTTCCCTGAAAATACAACCAACACAACTATCTAGGTGGTACCTAGAAGCATCGGTTAGTCCATTATAAAAGATATCAAGTATTTCATTTTTCTTGAGAGGATGATCAGGCAAAGCATTAAGTAATTGGAGAAGCCTCCCCCAAGCTTGTGGGAGACTCTCTTCTTCAGATTGCACAAAGTTAAATATTTCCTGTAAGGCAGCTTGTTTCTTATGAGCAGGGAAATATTTTTGAGAGAAGTAATAAATCATATCCTGGGGACTACGCACACAACCAGGAGTAGGAGAATTAAACCATAACTTAGCATCACCCTTTAATGAGAAAGGAAACAATTTAAGAATATAATAGTAGCGAATTTTTTCCTCATGAGCAAATAGGGTGGCTATATCATTCAGTTTAGTAAGATGTGCCACAACTGTTTCAGATTCATAACCATAGAAGGGATCAGATTCAACCAAAGTAATTAACTCAGGATCGACAGAGAATTCAAAATCCTTATCAGTAACAAAGATAGGTGAAGTAGCAAAATTGGGATCATATTTCATTCTAGCATTCAAGGATTTTTCTTTCAGCTTAGCTAACAGTTTCTTAAGATCATCTCTATCATTGCAAGCAAGAAAGTCTCTAGCAGTTTCTTCATCCATAATATAACCCTCAGGTACAACAGGTAATTCATATCTAGGGGGAAAATCATAATCTTCAATTTCAATAATATCATCAGTTTCAGCAATTCCATTTTCTCTAACCCTAGCAAGTTGTTCATCAAGAAATTCACCTAGTGGCACAGTATTATCAAGCAAAGTAGTAGTATCATCATTAGCATCATGCATAGCAGAAGTGGCATCATCAATTACTTGCGACATATCAGAATTACTAGCAGGTGTAGGTGTCACAAGTTTACTCAAAACAAAAGGTGAATCAAGTGCAGAGCTAGATGGCAGTTCCTTACCTCCCCTCGTAGTAGAGGGAAAAATCTTGGTTCTAGTATCTTTCAAATTCCTCATAGTGATCAATAGAGAATAGAGCTATGTTCCTCGACAATGGCGCCAGAAAAAGGTCTTGATAACCCACAAGTATAGGGGATCACAATAGTTTTCGAGGGTAGAGTATTCAACCCAAATTTATTGATTTGACACAAGGGGAGCCAAAGAATATTCTCAAGTAGTAGCAGCTGAGTTGTCAATTCAACCACACCTGAAAGACTTAATATCTGCAGCAAAGTAGTATGGAAGTAACGGTAACGGTGGCAAAAGTAACAGTAGCAGTTTTGTAGCAATTGTAACAGTGGCAACGGAAAAGTAACTTAGCAAAAATCAATATGTGAAAAGCTCGTAGGCAATGGATCAATGATGGATAATTATGTCAGATGGCATTCATCATGCAACAGTTATAACATAGGGTGACACAGAACTAGCTCCAATTCATCAATATAATGTAGGCATGTATTCCGAATATAGTCATACGTGCTTATGGAAAAGAACTTGCATGACATCTTTTGTCCTACCCTCCCGTGGCAGTGGGGTCCTATTGGAAACTAAGGGATATTAAGGCCTCCTTTTAATAGAGTACCGGACCAAAGCATTAGCACTTAGTGAATACATGAACTCCTCAAACTATGGTCATCACCGGGAAGTGTCCCGACTATTGTCACTCCGGGGTTGCCAGATCATAACACGTAGTAGGTGACTATAACTTGCAAGATAGGATCAAGAACACAAATATATTCATGGAAACATAAAGGGTTCAGATCTGAAATCATGGCACTCGGGCCCTAGTGACAAGCATTAAGCATAGCAAAGTCATAGCAACATCAATCTTAGAACATAGTGGATACTAGGGATCAAACCCTAACAAAACTAACTCAATTACATGGTAAATCTCATCCAACCCATCATCATCCAGCAAGCCTACGATGGGATTACTCATGCACGGCGGTGAGCATCATGAAATTGGTGATGGAGGATGGTTGATGATGACGACGGCGACAATTTCCCCTCTCCGGAGCCCTGAACGGACTCCAGATCTGGTCTCCCGAGGAAGAACAGGAGGTGGCGGCGGCTCCGTACCGTAAAACGCGATGAATCCTTCTCTCTGATTTTTTTCTCCCCGAACATGAATATATGGAGTTGGAGTTGAGGTCGGTGGAGGTCCAGGGGGCCCACAAGGACAAAGGGCGCGCCCTGGGGGGTGGGCGCACCCCCACCCTTGTGGACAGGGTGTGGGCCCCCTTCAGTTGATTCTTTCGGCAATATTTTTATTTATTCCAAAACTGACCTCCGTGAAGTTTCAGGTCATTCCGAGAACTTTTATTTCTGCACAAAAATAACACCATGGCAATTCTGCTGAAAACAGCGTCAGTCCGAGTTAGTTCCATTCAAATCATGCAAACTAGAGTCCAAAACAAGGGCAAAAGAATTTGGAAAAGTAGATACGATGGAGATGTATCAGCCAACAGCGATAAGTCCGATAAGTGAGAAGAACCGCTTCCCAACTTGGGGAAGGGTATATGGTGTATTTTATGTGTTCACACTGTTTTCGTCATGCAGCCACGGAGGCCGCGAACGAGTTGCGCAAAGAGCTTGAGGCTGGTAAATGCGTGTTGTCGTGGATTTATGAGGAGAAAAATGAGCTCAAGGTGGAGAATAAACGGCAAGCCGAGGAAATTGAGAGTTTAAAGACTCAGCTTGCACAAGCGTTGGGGGAAAACCAAAAGTTAAAAGGTGGCATATACGGTAAGCGCTGATCGCACTACGCTGTTGGTCCGTGTCATTGATGTGTTAATGATGATGTGCAACACCTGTTTGGTAGGTCTCCTGACTGGGTGATCCAAGGAAGAAGTAGGCACTTATGATGGGAACCTATTAAAGGAACTGTCGAAGACCTATGAGAAGGCCCGGAAAGCCCTGAAGAGCATGGCGAAGGCGTTATGGCCATCAGATGCGCCTCCAGAGAGTATGTCCGATCTAGCCAGTCTCTTTAAAGGGGCTCGGCGAAGGTTTGAATTATGGAAGATCTCGGCCTGTCGAGAAGGAGCGCGCGAGGCGTGGGCTATGGTAAAGACCCGCTTCACCAAGCTGGACCCGGTGCATATGGCCCGTGTTGGACCCGTGGGTCCGGACGGTCAGGAGATACCGCTGAGCTTGGTGTATGATGACATGATGCAAGACGCTCGCTATTCTCAAAAGGACTGTGCTTTAGAGCAATTGATAGACAATGTCGAGAAGGAGTATTTTTGTCAATTCTATGTATCCATGTACTTTACGTTTACGGTGCTCAATCCATGTTCTTATTTATTTTTGAAAGAATGTTGTCTTAGCCGGCCATCGGCTTCTACCTCCCCAATCATAGATCGGGAAGTGTTCCGTACTTTGTGCCATGAAAACGAAACAATACTTCGGGAATAAGGCAATCCAGCCATCTTGCTTAAACAGACAAAACATGTGCGGAGAGCTATGTTATATTACTATTTGATGTAAGAAACATCTTGAAAGTGCGTTATATCGACTAGAGGGGGGGTGAATAGGTGATTTTTACAAATTCGTCACTGAGGAATTTCAAGGTGAGGAAATTCCTAAGCGACAAACTACTTAGCAGCGGAATAAGTACTCAAATGCAAACATAACAGAGCAGTAGCACTGTCATCATGATGAAATGAAAACAAGCACAGAGTACAAGTAGCGTAAACACAGGATAAGCAGGCAGAAGACAAACTGACTGAAGAAATTGAACTGAGGAAATTGAGAAAGTCTTCAGTCAAAGTCTTCAAACAGTAATGATCAAATACATAGCAAGTATGCGAGGAAATGAAAGGGTTGAGGAAATAGAACCAGTAGCTCGGTGAAGACAATGATTTAGTAGACCAGTTCCAACTGCTGTGACAGTTGTACGTCTGGTTAGAGCGGCTAGGTATTTAAACCTGAGGACACATAGTCCCGGACACACAGTCCTCACCGTATTCTCCTTGAGCTAAGGTCACACAGACCTCGCCCAATCACTCGTGGTAAGTCTTCAGGTGACTTCCAAACCTTCACATACTCGGTCACTCGGCAATCCACAATTTCCTCTTGGATGCTCTAGACCATGACGCCTAACAGTCTGGAGGATGCACAGTCCTCAAAGGTAACAAGCGTCGGTTCCACACAGGAACAATCTCTTCAGTGATGCTCAATCACTTTGGGTTTGTAGGTGTTTGGGTTTTTGGGTTTTTCCTCACTTGATGATTTTCGCTCAAAGTCCTCGGAGGATGGGATGCTCTAAATGACAAGTGTCAATCTATCTCTCGGAGCAGCCAACCAGCTAGTGGTTGTAGGTGGCGGCTATTTATAGCCTAGGGAGCAGCCCGACATGATAAGACATAAATGCCCTTCAATGATATGACCGTTAGGTGGGTAGGATATTTGGACAGCTGGCGCACAGCACAGCAACGGTCGGATATTTGAGTATCAAATTCCTCAGGGCTATCATGTTCCTCACTTGTAGGCAATCCGCACTGGCGAATTCCTAACTCCTCAGTCAGAATAAATTCCTCAGAGAACAGAAGAACTTCGTCTCTGTCACTGAAGAACTTGACTAAACTGTATGAGATTTCCAATGGCTTCACTCGAAAGGATTGGGTAGGTGTAGGATTTTGAGATGAGCATCACTTGGAAACTTTTCCTTAGTTTTACCTCGACCCCCTTTAACAGTACGGTGTTTCGTATGACTCAAGAAGAAGAAAATGAAACTACAAAAACAAAAGTCTTCACGCTTCATAATCCTCGCATGAATATCAAGTCTTCAGGGTCACACCAATTTCTTCACTTTCAAAGTCTTCAAGAAAACCAAAGTCTTCAGTTGAAGACATTCATTTTTAGGGGTCGACATTCATCGTAAATAACAAACTCCTCATAGACTTATAGACCTGTGTACACTCACAAACGCATTAGTCCCTTAACCTATAAGTCTTCAATACACCAAAACCACTAAGGGGCACTAGATGCACTTACACATCTTCTGTTGAAAATAGTTCCTCCAAGGGTTCCTTTCTTCAGGTAAAATAATAATCCGGATACGTAAGATCAACGGACACCAATGGCTTTAAAAAATAACCTTGGTAGTAAGCTCGAGGCTATATTCACTTCCCTTAGGCTGACTTATTGTATTCTGTAAGAATGCTAGCTTTCGGCTTCTCCCGTCTGAGATACGGTCCCGGGTGACCCGGTCGTAACAATCACAGAGGTGATCCCTTTACTCCCTAGCCGAACAATCAGGAACGTAGGGGTAATCACAGGAGCCAGGCAACCTGGCTTGGCAAAGATCTTAAGTCAAAAAAGTGCATATGTTGGCTTAACATGTATGAGAATCATGCAATCATAATGAATGCGGTGTATGCATTTATGTGGCTCGTCTAAGGGAGCCCCCAAGCGAAGCTGGGTATTACATTTAATGGTATATAGTAGGGGCCTGGTGAGGTTCGATTTAACAGAACTAGCACCACGATGAAAGAGAGAAAAAGGTAAAAAAAGAAAAACAAGGTGAAAATTGACGTCGGACTCAGGCGTAAAAACGCCACAGCCTTGCTGCGTTCCACGGGTTTAGCTCGAGGCCATTGTAAGACGGGCGGTGAAGATGATACGCTCCTCCTACAAGTACTTCATCGATGATGTACGGTCCCTCCCATTTAGGTGATAGTTTATTCTTCTATTTTTCGGGGAGTCGGAGGACAAGGTCTCCCATGTTGTATGTCTTTGCCCGGACTTCATGGTTGTGGTAACGTCATGCTTGCTATTGATAGAACACGGACCGAGCCCGAGCTATGTCTCGCTCTTCTTCCAGTGCGTCCAGATCGTCCTGCCGATCGAGCTCGGCTTCCTTTTCTTCGTACATGCGCACTCTAGGCGCGTCATGGATAAGGTTGCATGGGAGAACTGCTTCCGCACCGTATACCATAAAAAATGGTGTGTATCTGGAGTATGCATCAAGAAAACATAGTGAGTCGTGTCCGGTGGTGGCGTCGATGATCTGGTCTATCCTCGGCAGGGGAAAGGGTCCTTAGGGCAGGCCTTGTTAAGGTCTTTGAAATCGACACAAAGCCGCCAGGACTTATCCTTCTTTGGTACCATTACCAGGTTTGCTAACCACTCGGGGTGCTTGATCTCATGGATGAATCTGGCCTCCAACAGTTTTGCGAGTTCTTTGCCCATGGCTTGTCGTTTGGGTTCAAAAAATCGGCGCAGGGTCTGTTTCACTGGCTTAAAGCCTTTTAGAATGTTGAGGCTGTGTTCTACTTTCCTGCGTGGGATTCCTGGCATGTCCGAGGGGTGCCAGGTGAATATGTCCCAATTTTCATGCAGGAATGTCCTTAATGCCTCGTCAACTACGGGGTCCAGCTGTGCTCCTATGGACGCCGTTTTGTTGGGATCTGTTGGGTGCACTTGAAATTTTACTATTTCATCTGCTGGCTTGAATGACGTGGATTTTTGTCTTTTACTGAGAACCACGTCGTCCCTGTCGACGGTAGTGCGTAAAGCTGTTAATTCTTCGGCCGCGAGGGTTCGGATAGTGCCTCTAGGGTGAGAGATGCCATTTTGTTTTCGGCTCTCAAGGCTCTGCTTGGGTCGCTTTTAAGTGAAATTACCCCATTGGGCCCTGGCATTTTGAGTTTCATATACCCGTATTGTGGTATAGCCTGAAATATCAAGAATGCCTCTCGCCCTAGAAGGGTGTGGTATCCGCTGCGGAAGGGCACAATGTGGAATAGCAAGGGTTCGAATCTGTAGTTATCGGGTGTGCCGAATACAACATCGAGGGTTATGCATCCCGAGCAGTGTGCCTCCCTAGCGGGTATTATACTGCGGAATGTAGTGCTACTGCGTTCGATGCGAGACCTGTTGACCTGCATCTTCTTGAGCGTATCCTCGTAAATGAGATTGAGGCCGCTGCCTCCGTCCATTAGTACTTTAGTCAGCCAGAAGCCATCGATGATGGGGTCGAGGACCAGTGCGGCTGGTGCATGGCTGACGTAGGGGCTTGGCTCGTCCTTCTCATCAAAGGTAATAGGAGTATTCGCCCATGGCCGTGTGGCCGCCACTTGATATATCTGGCTAAGCTCCCGAAGAGCCTTTTTCCTTTTGCTGTTTGAGGTGAACGTCTCGTATACCGTAAGGACATTGTGGTCTTGTGGTGAGGCTGAAGACTGTTTACCTGGGGGGTGTAAGGCCCAAGATTGGTTTGCCATATTTGGCCACTTGTCTTACCACCCAGCAGGCTCGAAGTCTATGGGTTGGGTTTGCGTCTAGCAAGACCGAATGTATTGGGCATAGTTTATCCAGCAACTCATCTAACACCGATCTGGGCCTGGCTTTCTTGTCATTGGGCTCGCGCTCCAGTGACTGATTTGTGTAGGCTCATTTAAGGCGAGGCTTTCCATGGTGCACGGTGGGCTGTGGCCCCATGCTCAGCTGTTGCGCCCTCCATGTGTCCTCCATGGCGCAATATTTGCGCACCATGTCTGATAGTTCAGTGAAGCTTTGAATTCAACAGCGCGCGAGGGCGTTTAAGAGGCCCTCATCCCTGCAGTTGAACTGGAAGGCTTTAATTATTTCTTTGTCACAGCAAGGTGCCATCCTGTTTTTTACCAGGAGAAATCTAGCCCAATAATGGTGGACTCTCTCGTTTGGCAGCTGTTTGATGTACATGAGGTCCCATATGTCTGGGCTTCCCGAATCCGGAGAGTATTCCGTGTGGTGGGTGGGTGGGAAAATTTCGAGAATTCCCCCTTGCCGCGGATCCGGACTATCCTTGATAGGAGGTTGAGGCATGTTTGGTCCTGACCGCACAGGACTCGGATCCAAACTGGTGAGTGGCCGGATAGGCTCAAGGCCGGGACTTGTGTCAGGTGTTATGTCCGGACGTACATCTGGGCTGGTGTTTGACTCCGAGCTGGAGATTCGAGTGTACACCATCTTTAGCTTACCTGGCTGTGGCCCCTCCTGTGCCTCTTCGACTATGGTGACGAGGTGTGTGACCGGAGGGGTGTTTATTTCTCGGTCATCGGGTTTAAGCCCGATCCGGTCATAGGCTGTAGGCCTGATAACAGAAATTCCTATTGCGCGGAACATATATTCTAACTGATCTGCCGGCTGGGCACATAGGTGTGCCGAACGCTCCGATGAGTCGACGGGAGGTCCTGCGGGCGGTCCGCCGGAGTTGGGCTTCGGGGCCCGATCTTGAAAGATACCGGACTTTCGTGAGTTTGGTAGTCCTGGGGTCGATGCCCCTAGACTGACGGATCCTTCAATGGGGGTGAGGCCTTCGATCTGGTTGAGGTGACCGGCGGGGTTGGCGCGCACTAATATGCCGCCGAAGACAAGGAGGTGACCAGGGGCGGTAAAGCCCTCGGTATGGGTGCGGTCTCCATCGACCGGTTGAGCCATCGATCCTCTCGGCGATCGCACATCGGAACTCTCAATGAAAGCACCAATGTCAGTGTCAAAATCGACAGACCTCGAGGTAGGGGGTCCCGAGCTGTGGATCTAGGATCGACGGGTAACAAGGGACGACGAACACAGTGTTTACCCAGGTTCAGGCCCTCTCAAAGAGGTAATACCCTACGTCCTGCTTGATTGTATTGATTGTATAATGTGGTTTACAGAGTAGATCTACGTCGAGATCAGTATGAGCTAAACCCTAGGCTACGGGGGGATGAAGATAGCTCTGCCCCTAATGACTACAACCCTCGGTTAATATAGACACCGATAGGGTTATGGTTACCGAAGATAGATTACAACAAGAGGGAAAGAGATGTCGTCCACCCTTGACTTGGAGGGCACACCATGGCTTCACAGGTCTTCGGTCAACACAGGGCTCCACCAGTCCGACCCATATACAATGGGCCGTCGCCCTGAGGACCCCTTAGTCCATGACTCCCTCACCTGTCTTCCAGGACCTGCCACTGATCTCGACGGGCTCGAGGATCAGATGAAGCCATCGACACCTCGTCGGGCTCTTGGTCGCACGGCTCTGGCTGCAGCCCCAGCACTGGCTGCCGTGGGGGGATTGCACCGTAGGATTGGCCCCTTCGGCACGGCCAGCGGCGCGGGCCGTTGTCGCCGCCTGCGGATGCCGTGGCGAGCCCGCTCGCCGTGATCCCCCCGCCTCAACGAAACCAATCAAACATTGAATGGTGGCTCTCCATTCATCCATTTGATCGGCCGCAGGTGGGAATCTCAACAGGAGCTGGGCTCGTGCCATGGCTTCCGAAGCAGTGTTTGGCATGGACGACGATGCAGATCGAGACGTCGCCCGACTTCTGACGGTACTGGTAGTGGCGGTGTCGCGTTCTCGTCGTCGCGAGCCAGTCGCAAGGGCGGCATGACGACGAGAAGGACGCGCTTGGGGGTTGACGACCCCATTCGGCGCTCCGTCTTGATTGCCTTGCCCTGGGGAAGGCGTGTGCCCCATAGCCGCGCCCGCAGTAGGGGCAGCTAGGGTGTTGTGATTCGCGCTGGAGCGGGCACCATCGCTGCGGCTGCATCCTCTAGTGAGGTGGAGAGGCTGAGACTGAATATTCTCCCCACCCGCACCTTGTGGAGCGTGGCCGCTAGGGTGCTACTGATGCTGTCCTCCTTCGGCGCTTCCTGCTCCCACCTCGGCCGCATGGGGAACGGTGAGAGCGCCGCCTGCACCGGTCATGTTCCTTGCGGCGCCTGCGTCCCCTGATGCCACCGCAGCTCCCATGGGATCAGTGGCTCCATGCGAGGGGGCCCTTCGAGGTGGAAGGGTGGGCTGCTGCGCCGGACTTTTTCTTGGGCGCCATGGATGATGAAGCCGTCGATGAAGAAGATGATGATGAAGATTGACGCGCTGTTTACGTCCTCGAGTTCACACAAGCGCTCCCCCTACCTGGCGCGCCAAAGATTTCATGGTTCAACATGATCACCTATGGGGCCATCGGCCCCTTGTGGTTCGGCAAGGGGAAAGGGCACATTGCGCAAAGTGCGGAGGCCATAGAGCAGCACGGCAATGGTGACACTGGTGGTTTTTACCCAGGTTCGGGCCGTCGCGAGGCATAAAACCCTACTCCTGCTTTGGTGGATTGGATGGAGGACCGTGACGAACGCGCAACGCTCAAGCCTGGCAAGGTCGCCTCGGGGAGAGCAGCTACGCGCATATGAGTGTACAAGGGTCCGAATCCTTTCTAAGGTTGCCTCGGCCCTCCTTTTATAGGTCAAGGGGTTACCACAATGGCAAAACAGTCATTATCCAGTGATAAGATAGCCACAGTGCTATCATACCTAACTCTGCAAACAGGACAAGGTGCATTAAATGCACCGCTTAGTGTCACGTCATGGATGTAGCCCGGCAAGCCTTGCCGCGCCATTCAACCTCCTTTTCGTCTGCCTGTGTGACACGCCCCTGGACGGGTGTCATTTAGGGGTGATCTTCCTCAGAAATGGCTGCCACGTGCCAAATGACATCCACTTAATCACTTGGGGGCTCGACACCGCATCGATAAGTGACTTGCATTGCTGTGAGGTGGAGCGATGGAGCCTTGGCGAGGAAGCAGGCCGTCAGCCCCCCGGCAATCCTTGCCGGGGAGGTCTTGGGACTTGCCCCTGGGGTGGCCTCGACCCGACCAGGCTTGCCTGCCCGGCAAGGGAGGTTTTTCTCTTAGTGACATATTGTCCCTTTGGCTTGTCTTGGTCTTCTTGATCCGCCCTTTGATTTCTCAAAGAGCTAATTCTCCAATTTGGTCTTGTCTTGTCGCTGTAACCTTGCCCTTGAGCTTGTGTATAGTCCAGGCAACATACACCAGGGTTTGTTGCACCGACAACATGACTAGGGCAAAAATATAGTTACAACAGTGAAGCGAGCAAGACAGACTATCTTGTACATGGCAAAACATGACTAATGTCGGATTCTGGGTTCCGAAGACCCTTGAGAGGTTCGAACTCTGGGGTGCGTGCGAAGAACTCTCCCTCCCCAGTCTGCCTGCTCAACGATTCCATGGCCTAGCTCGACGAACCCAAGGGACAAGAGACACAACAGTTTATCCTGGTTCGGGCCACCTTGTGGTGTAATACCCTACTCCAGCTTTGTGGTGGATTGCCTCGGAGGGCTGAGGATGAACTAGTACAGAGGTGGAACGACCTCAGGAGGTGAGGTGTTCTTGACCTCGATGAGCTGGTGAGGTGGTCAGGGTCCAGGTTAAGGTTCACGTTAACCTGCCCCCTATGGTGGTGGCTAAGTCCTATTTATAGTGGCCTTGGTCCTCTTCCCAAATATAGGCGGGAAGGGATCCCACAGCGGCCAAATTCGAAGGGAGACAACTAGTACAAGTTATCCTGACAAAAGTAGTCTTCGCCTGCAAAAGCCTCTGGCGGTGACGCTGCAGTGGGCTCCACGATGACCTCCGTCCTGCCGTCCTGGCGGTCCTAGTCTTGTTGCACCGATATGGAAACCTTTGCTTGATTCCTCGGGACTCCGCGCCTGCGCTTGCCTCCTTGGCACCAAAGAGGAAACTGGTACACTACGCCCGCTGGTGCCCGCCTGGTCTTGGTCGTCATGGCTCACGTCAGGTGAACCTTGCGAGGTGAGGCTTGCATCGATATCTCCGCTCCTCGGGAGCCAGCCTGGGGAGGCCGCCCCTCGTGGAGGTCTTGGTGTTGTCCGCCTCGCGAGGCTTGGCCCCTCGTGAGGGTCTTGAGTTGTTGTTGCTGAAGCTGGGCTATACCAGGCCGTCGATGGAGCCACGCCATGGGCCGCAGGCAGACAAGTCTGGCACCCCTGGTCCCAGGACACCGACAGTAGCCCCCGGGCCCAAGGCGCGCTCGAACTTGGCTTTGAGGCGAAGCCAAAGGGCAAGTGCGAAGCGCCGCGGGCCCTAACCGCCTGCGGCCTCGGTTGCCGCGTGGCGATTGATGGGGCATGGGCGCCTCCGCTTCCCCATGCTGCCTCGGCAACTGCTCGACTTGACGAGGCCCTGCTGCATGCAGAGAAAAATCATCATTACGCGCGATCGTGGAGGCCAGCGGTCGGCCTCCCCTTGGCTATAAATGAGGAGAGGGGCGAAGCCCCCCTTGTTCGTCTTCATCTTCTTGCCACCCGCTCCTTCTTCTTCCTTCTTCCCTCGCCATCTTGCCGCTGTGCTCATGGCACCGACGAGGAAGTTCTTTGCTGCCGAGAAGGGGAAGGCCCCTAAGGAGGGGCCCGGCTCGCCGCCGCCCAAGAGGGGACGAGGTCGCCCCCGCAAGCATGCGACGAGCCCTGTGGTGGATCCTCATGGACGTGGGCGCGCCTCGAGTGGCCGCGGCGGCGCCTATTCTCGCGGTGAGAGCCGCCAGGGGCGAGGCAGCCCCTGTGATGGAGGGAGGCGCGCCGTGGTCGCCCGGCCTCCTCGGCCGCGCTTCCACTCGACGGAAGTGCTCCCAGAGTTCGTCGTGTGGTCAGAGGGGCCGACCGGCACCTGGCTCTCACTCCTCCGCTTCTTTGCGGGCGAGCTGCCGGTCGCTGGCCTTGACGGCCTCTGGTTGCAAGCTGACGGCTGCGGCAGCAAGGCTTCATGGGTCGGGGTCGAAGTTTCCGCCGCCGGGAACGTGGCCCTGACCTGCGGCTGGCAGACGTTCGCCCACGCGCATGGCCTGAGCTGGAGGTGCACCCTCCACTTCAGGTACGACGGCGTCGCGACCCTCTACGTGAGGGTGTTTGGGGAAGATGGCTGCCGCGCAGGGTGCTGCCCGAAGACAACGGCGACGACGATGAGCTTGGTCTTGACGATGGCCGTGGTGGTGCTGAGGGTGAGCTTGCCCTTGGCGACGGCCGTGGCTTGTTCAGCAGCGGTGGCTCTTCCTCCGGCGAGAGCACAAGCAGCAGTGGTTACGACCAGCTGCCACGCCACTGGGCTCGCTTCGAGGGAGGTGGCGGGTCTTCTCGCCGCCGCGCCCCGGTGAAGTGGGAGGAGGGCTCAGGCTGAGCCCGGAGAACCTCCGGAGCCGAACCTCAGGAGCTGCTGCAGTTGCGCAGGCCGCTTCTATTTAACCCTTCCTTTCTTCTGCATTTTGAAAAAAGTAGAGAGCCCTGCTAGGGCGTGTAATGAACCATGGCACTTATGCTGCTATGCTATGTTTATTGTTCTTGTGTTATGCTATGGTGTTCATGTCCCGAGTAGGTGTGGTAGGATAACTTAGCTTGGTACACCCACGGTAGCTTCCCTCCTCGCGAGGGCACGTCCTTCAGCACCTGGTGAGGCCCCCTTGCTACCGACCTAGGAGCCGCTGGCCTCGGGAGGCATCATAAAACTGCAGGGTTTGTTAGAAAACTTGTCGGGTGCCTTGTTCTTCCTTGCGTGAGCCCTCAGGCATGACTAGTCGTGGCTTAGTTCATCGCGTCGCGGTACCCAGGGGGAACGGACTTAAGAGGGTGCGCAAATCACAAGCTCAATCGAGGGCGCCTCACGAAGATCAAGGAAGCCGAAGCTCTGGGCAACAGGGCTTTGGCGAGGTGTGTTCATGGTGTGGGCTAGCCCAACGCACGCACACACCTGTCCAGCCCCCGTGGGAGGCGCACGAGGGAGAGCGACGGGCAACTGCCGTTCTCCCTGACCCAGAAAAAAAAGCAAGCGAGGCAAGAAGAGAAAACCCAACTAGGCAATCGAGAAACACTAGAGCTCCAAATTCCATTAAAAGGTTGCAAACCAGCTGCAGAAAGCAAGCAAATGAACAGCCGCGTCCGGCACCTAGTCTAGTCTTCTCACTAGCGCGGAGCTAAGTGCTGCCACTAGGACGTGGGAGGGAGCCCCCGAGGCCGGAGGGCGGCACTCTGGAGACTTCGGCGCGTGTACAGCCCCACTCATTATTGCGTGAGAGCGTCACGAGCGGAGACCTTCACAGGCACTGGGCCTTGCTTCATGGGTATAACTTCCGGAGGTGCTGGATGTTCCAGGCGTTCTGGATGGGGATCCCGTGCCGCGTCCCCAAGCGCACGGCGCCAGGCCTGGAGACGTGGGCAATCCTAAACGGGCCCTCCCACATGGGAGAGAGCTTATGCAACCCCTCCCTGGAGAGCACCCGCCTCAGGACGAGATCGCCCACCTCGAGCTTCCTGGAGCGGACACTGCGACAGTGGTACCGCCACAGCGCCTGCTGGTACCTTGCCGCCCGGAGCGAGGCTTGACGGCGGCGTTCCTCCCCCAGCACGAGGTCCATCCCCCGTGAGGCGTCCTGACGTGCCTCGTCAAACACCAGGACCCGCGCGGAGCGATGCTTGACTTCGTGTGGGAGAACCGATTCGGCTCCGTAGACAAGGAAGAATGGAGTCTCGCCCATCGGCTTGGTGGCGGTGGTGCGGATGGACCACAGCACGGACTGGAGCTCATCGATCCAGCCCCTGCCGCATGCCTCGAGCTTTTTCTTGAAGGTTCTTGTTTTGAGGCCTCTCAGGACCTCCGCGTTGGCGCGCTCAGCTTGGCCGTTGCTCCTGGGGTGCGTCACTGAGGCGTAGCATATCTGCGTTCCAAGGTTAGCACAATATGTTTTGAAGAGATTGCTGGTGAACCGCGAGCCGTTGTCGGTGATGATACGATTAGGGACCCCGAAGCGGCTCACGAGGCTCTTGATGAACTTGACTGCCGAACCGGCTGGGATGGTGCGGACAGCTTCCACTTCTGCCCACTTGGTGAACTTGTCGATGGCAACGTAGAGGTAGCGGTAGCCCCCAGGCGCCCGTGGGAATGGTCCCAAGATGTCCAACCCCCAGGCCGCGAACGGCCATGTGAGCGGAATGGTTTGGAGGCCCTGAGCAGGCTGGTGGGTCTGCTTGGCGTGGAACTGGCAGGCTTCGTAGGACTTGACCAACTCTGCGGCGTTGTTGAGCGCCGTTGGCCAGTAGAACCTGCTGCGGAATGCCTTCCCCACGAGGGTGCGTGATGAATCCCCGCCATGTATATCCGTCAGCAGGTCGCGCCCCTGCTCCCTGGAAATGCATCATAGAGAGATGTCGTTTGGACACCTCCGATAAAGCTCACCATCCCGAATGCAGTATGCTGTAGCTTGGCGTGCCACCCGCTCTGCGTCTTCCTCCTTCTCCGGCAGGGTTCCCTGGAGCAGATACGCCCTGAACTCTTCAGTCCAGCATCCCTCCTGAGGCTCGAGCGCGAGGAGCAGACGCGCCCCTGAGGTCGGGCCACAGGCTAGGGCTCCCGAGGTTGGTGCTGGGGGGAGCCCCTCCTGAGGTGGCGCTGCCTCTGCAGCGGGTGGGGCTGCCGAAGGCTTGAAGAGCCGCTCCTCGAAGACGCCGGGCTCCTGAGGCAGGCGCCGGGACGCCCTCTTGGCGATGTCGTCGGCTTCCTTGTTTGTGCCGCGCGGCACGTGCTGCAGTTCCAAGCCCAAGAATTGTTTCTCAATTTTGCGTACCTCCGCAAGATATGCCTCCATGTGCTCGTCCTTCGGATCGTATACTTTGTTGGAGAAGTTGACGAGGAGCTGGGAGTCACCCTTGATGGTGAGGCGCTTCACTCCCAAGGCTGCCGCAACCTTGAGACCGGCGATTAAGCCTTTGTACTCCGCGATGTTATTGGAGACCTTCTCGCCCTGCTGGAAGCAGAGCTACATGGCGTAGTAGAGCTTGTCCTGGGTGGGAGAGATGAGCACGGCTCCAGCCCCCGCACCCTGACGCGCGAAGGCGCCGTCAAAGTACATGACCCATCCGTCTGGCGCCTCACTTCCTGGTGAGAGTGGGCAGTCCTCGCCTACTTCAGGTCTGGGAACGTCAGTCCATTCCGCCACGAAGTCGGCGAGCGCGGCACCCTTGATGACTCTGGTGGTGCTGAACTCCAACTGGAATGCCTGCAACTCGATGTTCCATTCTGCGACTCTCCCTGCAGCATTGGGGCTCCGGAGCACCCTCTCCAGTGGGTAAGCTGAGACGACCTTGATGGGGTGACCTTGGAAGTAGTGGCGCAGCTTGCGGGAGGCGACAAGGAGTGCGAGCAGGAGCTTCTATGGCATGGGATAGCGTGCCCATGTGTCACGCAATACCGTGCTGACGAAGTACACCGGGTGCTCGATGAGGGCCGGAGCGCTGGTGATGTCTTGTACCTCCCGAGGCTGGGGGTCCTCGGGAGCTTGGCTATTTGCAAGGGCAGCCAGGCCCCCAGGAGCGCCGTCCTGAGGGGCCTGGTCATCTGCTGGCGCCGCCGGGGCCTCAGGAGCACCGTCCCGAAGCTGCGTTGTCTTGTCCTGGCGTGTGGCGCTGCCCGGCGAGTCCCCGGCCTAGTGCCCTTCTCGGACCGCCACCAGTGCTGCGCTGGCAGAGTGTGGCGTGGCGGCCAGGTAAAGCACCAAGGGCTCGAGAGGTCGTGGCGCCACCATCACTGGTGGGCTGGTGAGGTATCTCTTGAGGTCTTGAAATGCTGCGTCAGCCTCCGGAGTCCATTCGAACGGCCCTTTCTTCTTCATTAGCTTGAAAAATGGGAGGGCGCGCTCCCCAAGCTTGGAGATGAAGCACCCTAGCGAGGTCACGCAGCCCGCCAGCTTTTGCATTTCCTTGAGAGTCTGCGGCGGGCTCATCCTTTCTATCGCCTTGACCTTCTTGGGGTTCGCCTCGATTCCCCTGTGTGACACCAAAAAGCCCAACAGCTTGCCAGAGGGGACACCAAACACACATTTCTCCGGGTTGAGCCGCAGGTCCACCTTGCGCAGATTGGTGAACATTTCTTCTAGGTCCTCGATGAGGGTCCTTGCCTCCCGAGACTTCACCACTATGTCGTCGACGTATGCCTCGGCGTTCCTCCCAAGCTGCTGGCCCAGAGCGATGTGCATCAGCCGCTGGAAGGTCGCTCCGGCGTTACGCAGCCCGAAGGGCATGCAGGTGTAGCAATACACCCCGCACGGGGTCAAGAAGGCCGGCTTCTCAACATCTTGCACCGCCATCTTGATTTGGTGATATCCTGAGAATGCGTCCAGGAAGCACAGCAGGTCGCACTCGGCGGTAGAGTCGACGATCTGGTCGATGCGCGGGAGCGGGAAGGGGTCCTAAGGGCAAGCCTTGTTGAGGTTGGTGAAGTCGACGCACATGCGTTCCTTCCCGCCTTTCTTGGGGACAATGACCGGGTTAGCCAGCCATTCAGGGTACCGCACCTCCCGAATGACACCAGCATCTTGCAGCTTGCGGGTCTCTTGGACGATGAACGCCTGCTTCTCCGTGGACTGCCGCCGCGCCCTCTGCTTCACCGGGCGTACGTTGGGGCACACCCTTAGGTGTTGCTCGATTACCTCCCTCGGGACTCCGACCAGATCTTTGGGCTCCCATGCAAACACCTCCTTGTTTGCGTGCAAGAAGCCGACCAACGCCTTTTCTTGGTCTGGGGCAAGGTTGGCTCCTATGGTGAAGGTGGCTCCCGACGCCCCATCCTCGTGAACCGGCACCTGCTTCGTCTTGGCCCGATCTAGGGAGAACAGCTGCTTCTCCTTTGTCGGCGCAGCCCTCGGGGCCTCAGGGGCTCCTCCACCTGCTGGGTGTGCTACTGCCGCGGCCCTGAAGGCGAGCTTGAGGGCCGTCAGGGCCTCCTTGGTGTCTCCGGCCATGGTGAGGACGCCGCTGCTCCCCGGCATCTTCATGAGGCTGTAGGCAGGATGAGTCGCTGCCATAAACTTGGCCAAGGCTGGGTACCCGAGGATGGCGTTGTACGGGAGGCTGATGCGGGCGATGTCAAAGTCGATAAGCTCGGTGCGGTAGTTGTCGTGGGTGCCGAAGGTGAAGGGGAGGCGGATCTGCCCTAGGGGGCTGGTGGAACCGTCAACGACCCCGGAGAAGGGCTTGGTGGGGCGGAGCCGGCCATGTGGCACGTGGAGCAAGCCGAAAGCTTCCAAATAGAGCACGTTGAGGCCAGCCCCGCCGTCGATGAGGGATTTGGTAACCGCCACGTTGCAGATGGTGGGGGTGCAGAGCATCAGGAGCATGCCTGCGCCCCGCGGTGGTTGCTGGGTGGTCTCTCGAGTCGAAGGTGAGGTCGGCCTTGGGCGCCGCCCATCCCGGAGGAGCTCCCTGCTGCACGTGCGCGGCACCTACTTGGCGGAAGAACTGCTTGACGTGACGGTCCGAGGGCGGCGCCTGCGAACCGCCGAGGTGGGCTGCGACGGTGAGGGGCGCCGGCGCCGCGAAGCGCGCGATGAAGAGAACGCGCAGCTCCTCCCAGGAGGCCATAGAAGATTCTGGCAGGTTGAGAATCGAGGCGCGCGGCACGCCAGCGAGGGCCATGGGAAACCAGTTGGCCACGACCTTGTCGTCGCCACTGGCCACCCAAACGGCCTCCTCATATGCCTGGAGAAATGCCGCTGGGTCTGCCACACCGTCGTAGCGAGGTGGCATCTCTGGCTTGAACTTGGGTGGCCACTATACATGTCGTAAGGCGGGGGTGAAGGCCCGGAGGCCCATGGCGCCTCCATGCGTGCCCGTCGATCCGGCCGGTGGAGCGGCGCCCGCCATGAGAGCTGAACGGAGGAGCGAAGCGGACGAAGAGGCGAAGCTTCGACGCACCCCTACCTGGCGCGCCAAATGTCAGATTCTGGGTTTCGAAGACCCTTGAGAGGTTTGAACTCTGGGGTGCGTGCGAAGAACTCTCCCTCCCCAGTCTGCCTGCTCAACGATTCCACGGCCTAGCTCGACGAACCCAAGGGACAAGAGACACAGCAGTTTATCCTGGTTCGGGCCACCTTGCGGTGTAATACCCTACTCCAGCTTTGTGGTGGATTGCCTCGGAGGGCTGAGGATGAACTAGTACAGAGGTGGAACGACCTCAGGAGGTGAGGGGTTCTTGACCTCGATGAGCTGGTGAGGTGGTCAGGGTCCAGGTTAAGGTTCACGTTAACCTGCCCCCTATGGTGGTGGCTAAGTCCTATTTATAGTGGCCTTGGTCCTCTTCCCAAATATAGGCGGGAAGGGATCCCACAGCGGCCAAATTCGAAGGGAGACAACTAGTACAAGTTATCCTGACAAAAGTAGTCTTCGCCTACAAAAGCCTCTGGCGGTGATGCTGCAGTGGGCTCCGCGATGACCTCTGTCCTGCCGTCCTGGCAGTCCTGGTCATGTTGCACCGATATGGAAACCTTTGGTTGATTCCTCGGGACTCCGCGCCTACGCTTGCCTCCTTGGCACCAAAGAGGAAACTGGTACACTGCGCCCGCTGGCGCCCGCCTGGTCTTGGTCGTCATGGCTCACGTCAGGTGAACCTCGCGAGGTGCGGCTTGCATCGATATCTTTGCTCCTCGGGAGCCAGCCTGGGGAGGCCACCCCTCGTGGAGGTCTTGGTGTCGTCCGCCTCGCGAGGCTTGGCCCCTCACGAGGGTCTTGAGTTGTTGTTGCTGAAGCTGGGCCGTACCAGGCCATCGATGGAGCCACGCCATGGGCCGTAGGCAGGCAAGTCTGGGCACCCCCGGTCCCAGGACGCCGACAACTAACAATAATGTACACGTCATGAAGCATAAGCATGTGATATTTTAAAAATTATAAAAATGATTGTCTGTGCAGCGCGCGTACAGAGATCTCCTCGTAGCTCACCAATGGAGCATGATGTTGGGGCCAAATCCAAAACACAGACTGGTCACAAATTTATATATATCTTGTGTTAAGCAAGCAGTTAGCCATTATGTAGCTCGTATTAACTAGTTGGAACATTGTTTGCCATGTTCCAAAAGAGTCTTAGGGAGCATAATGAACTGCAAAGGGATTTATACAAACCAACTACAGCAAGCAAAACTATGCAATCATTAGCCTCGTATAAACTAGATTGTAAGCCTCATGCAATAATAGTTGGTTAATAGACTTCAAAAGCTTTAGGCACACTTTGCCAGAGTAATGAAATGGTAAGGCATTTAATTATGTCAACTAATAGTTATAACCCTACATCAGGCATCATTGTTTGGGCATCTCATTAACTGAGGAAAAATAAAGCAATTGAAAAGAGCAATTTAACTATGCCTGAAGAAAATAAGCAATTGAACTGTTGAGTTGGCAGCATGCATACATGCATGCCTCAATAACATCCTTGGCCTAGCTACATTTGAATCAACTGATGTATCATCTATATAATGGAACAAGTAATGTAACATTGTTTGCCCCCTATGAAGTATCTCGACTAGTATGTAATCAAGATCCTAGTAATGATAGGGAGACTAATGATGTGAACATGAGTTTGGTTATGACATTTATGACATCGAGAACTCTACCATAACAGTAAGGAGTTTCTCACTGTTCACTAATATAAGATGTTTTAGATATTTAAATGTAGACTACATCCGTACTAAAATGAGTGAACATACACATTATAATGTGTCTATATACTTCTGATTTACAAAAAAAGTTAGAAGATCTTATAGTAGTGAGTGGAGGGAGTATTAATCAGTGGCCCAATGACTGGGTTACAGGTGAAGAACCCTATGCAAGCACAGTGTCATACAAATAGGATGTCCTGGTAACTGTAATACAGTGACTTACCATAATTGGTTGTACAGCCTCATCGCTGCTACTCCTTCTCTTGCAAGGCTCCTTCTTAACATCTTGTACTTGGAAATCCTGAATCTTTGCTTCATTGCACCCCCTCTGCATGTTGATACAAACTAGTTACTGGTCTCCTTACATGGAAGATAAAATATGCATACTTTCCAGTCTCTAAACAACACCAAAGCATGAGTTTATAACAAAATGACATCACGTAATGAAACATGCAACATCTCTTGTACACACCCAAATGAGCATTTACTATGTGTGTGCTATGTAAAAACTAGGCGTACCTTCGAACTGGACCTCCAGGTACTCTTGAAGAGCCTAGTTTAATGTACAGGCAAACCTTTATGTCACTTATGAGTTATACAAGCCCCCACTACAGCAGCACTTAGTGTATAAATCGTTGATACGCTCTGTTAGGTCAAGAACAACAAGTAATCAAAGTAAACAGTTCTAGTATGGCTGGCTGATAGAAACAAGCAATTGAACACATGTGTGAGAAATCTTGCACAACACTAAATTACATATCAAGAAAACAAGCATAGAAGGAGGCTTAAAGACCATCACTTGACTGACCAGATTTAGGAGGCATTTAAACATCATGTGCAATGTATGAACTAACATAAACATTGCATATTTCAGATTCTATAACGAAATGCACATGTATTAAGTTATGCCATGTATGATGCCTAAATCTACACTATAGCAGGCAGGAGTGATTCATCATTGCACGCAGAATGGAATTGCAGGTTAAGGCCAGTTCTATTCCACCTTGTGAGAGCTTATTGTCAAAATAAGCCATAAAATATGTAAAGAACTTGTTTTTGAGTTATGGGCATGGGATTAACTTATTTCCACCACCAATTCCTTGACAATGAGAAAAAGCTTGGGGGGGGGGGGGTGCTTCCCATGGAAGCTCACTTAAAATTGAAGGGAAGGGGAATAGAAAAATGAATCTCTTGTGTGCCTATATTACACTCAAAATGCCACTGCTCACGCCCGCGTCACACCTGACCCCTAAGTAAAAACAATCACGCAAGCGTTCATTACCCTGCCCGCTCGCATCTCCTCTGCCCTTTCCCTCTACCTCAATCCCCTGCCTGCAGCGCTAGGGTTCAGTAAGCGAGCCGCCGCCACAGGTCCCATCAGGCTTGCTCCTCGATGATGCTCTTTCCAGCTAGGCTACATGGCCGGCGAGTAGGGCCCCATCTCCCCGGCTGCTCCTCCCTCATGCGCCGCCCCTCACTCTCATCGTCTCTAGCAGCTGCTTCGCTGTGGTTCATCCAACGCTCTACTCCGGCGGTCGCCGCACAACTACGGCCGACACCCCACTCCAGCAGAAGGCACCTCGTTCCGCCTCCCCTCCTCTTAGGCCGTGGCCTTGAGGTGCTGTTGCGGGATGAGCTCATCCAACAAGTTGAGGATCTCATTTGATTTTTTTGCTAAATTTTCTTTTTGCTCTGCTAAATGATGAATTGCTTGAGCTGCTACTGCTATATGACGAATTGATATGAGCTGCTGCTGCTATATGATGAATTGGTATGAGCTGTTGCTGCTGTTGTATGCTGAATTGCAATGAGCTGCTGCTGCTATATGATGGATTGCTATGAGCTGCTGCTGTTGCGGCGGCTGCTGCTGCTGCTATATAATGAATTGCTATGAGTTGCTGCTGCTATATGATGAATTGCGATGAGCTGCAGTAGCTGATGTATGATGAATTGATATGAGCTACTGTCGCTGCTATGTGAGGCTTTCAAGTGGTGTTGCTATATGATAATAACCAGCCACTTACACCATGGAATTTTGATAAATCATGGTTCTTCATTTAAATTTAGGCAATGGGTTCTTCATTTAAATTTAGGCAATGGGCTCTGTTTGGAAGACATTGACCAAAATAGATTGTGCCAAGTAGATGGTATCTTTGTATTTGCATTTTGAACAAATAATGATGGTATGTTTTCCTATCATATTAATTACTGTAATGGGTTCAATTCGTGATGTTTGCAAGTCAAATTAATTTCTATATGGGCAGCAAAATGACAAAATATAATTCAATCTAGACTTTTCACTGATCATACCACAGATAAGCTGAAAAAGCAGGCAATGAAAAGAACTGGTTGGTTTATTATCTGGAGCTTATATTCAAAGGAGCTTATTTTCTTAGGATAACTACAAATAACTGTCCCTAAGAACACTGGCCAACAATGTTGACATACAAATAACATGTCACGATGATTGCAATGGAGTGGCCTACCATACCATGCTGTATAGGCTCACCGCTGCCCCTCCTTTTTTGTGATGTTCCATGAAAATGCCACATACATCTTGTACTAAGAAATCTTGTACTTTTTCATTGCGGCACCCAATCTACAAGTTGACATGGCTAATTAGAGATATCTCTACATGATAATACATTGCATATCCTAGCAAAGCACACTGGCAGGCACACAACAATACAAGAGAGAGACGCACTTACAAGATCATAGCAATGCCTTAGTACAGGATCTTGGTTGGCCAAGGTGTTAGATCCAGAAGAAACATCGTCCTTGTAGCTCTTGCCAACTCCCTAACATGTAACAATGACCTGTTAGTATATTTGAAGTACATCTGGCAAGTGATCCTGGACGGGTTTAAAGCTGACAGTACCTCGGCCGCAACGGGTGCTTGACATCATGGCAGACGGTGGGAATCAGGTTAGAAACCTCAAGGGTGATGACGCTACGCTGGCTGTCTGGGTCCGGTAAGGAGATCTAGGACCGTGGAGGAGGGTGTTTGTGAAGCGGCTCCGATAGGGTGGAATACGGTGTGGACAAAGCGGATCTGAGGCCGTGGACGAGGGCATCAGTGAAGCTGCTCTGGTGGTTGTGTTGAGGCTGGTGTCGACGATGCGGATCTGCGGCCGTGGACGAGGGCGTCAGAAGTTGCTCCGGTAGGTTGGAGAGGGTGTCGATGAAGCAGATCTGAGGCCATGGACTTGGGTGTTGGCAGAGCGGCTCCGGTAGGGTTGAGAATGGTATCGGCGAAGCTGCTCCGGTAGGGTTGAGGATGGTGTCGGTGAAGCAGCTCCGGTAGGGTTGAGGACGGTGTCGACGAAGAGGATCAGAGGCCATCGACGGGTGCGTTGTTGGGCGGCTTCGGGGGTGTGGATGAAGCGGCTCCAGTATACAAAGGAGCCGCTGCAGATGCGTTGTGGTTGACGAGAGGACCGGCGAAGCAGACCTGACGCCGTGGACAAGGCCGACACTGAATGGGCCATGGTACAATGGTGGATGAGCAGTCTACTGTTTCTAGGGGAGGTGGGAGGGGTAGATGCGGCCGCAGAAGCAGATCTAGCGAGGTGGACAACACCGGCAGTGAATGGCTCTGGTACGCCGGTGGATGAGCAGTCTAGGGTTTTGAGAGGGAAGGGGTAGAATGGCCGATGAAGTACGGACGGCGTGATGTAAGATGCTCGGGTGCTGTGGAGTAGTCATTTTTGTGGGAGGGGAGAGGAAATGGGGGTGCCGTGTGGTCGGGGGAACCGAAAGTTACCAAAGCAACCTCGACCTATTATGTTGATTAGGGCCGTATTATTCTCCATGCACCAAGGAAAAAAGGGAAATTTTGCATGCTACAGACTTGGTCGCAGAAATTTTAGAAGGAGGCGGGAGATTTTGCTGCCCGCGGGTTCGTTCCTATCCAGTTTCAACTAATTTTGGACAGTGCTAGAAGGAAGGTCATGCGAGATTGTGTACACGGGGCACACATCAGCAGTTAATAACTGGTATGAAGTCCACCCCATAAAAAAAGACAATAACTCGGGATGATGCACCGATAACTTTTTATGATCACACGGGCGTGGTCAATCGTACGGGTGTAGAGGCGTGTTCACAAAAAAAGGATCAAACGCTCAGCCTATGTATTTCTCGTGTAAATATATAATTTAGTGCCATTGGTTATTTATTTTAAACAAAATGCATTGAAGTATTAATTTTAATTATATTGCACAGTAACAAATGGATAATATAGATGCACAAAAGAAATGGATATTGTAGTCCACTACTTAAAAGTGTTACTCATATGATTACATGGCCTCCATTTCATAAATTGCAGTACCCGTTGAATTCATATGTGAATATTACATATATTACTTCATAATAGAACCTTAAATCATCCAAGACAAATGAATTTGAATGCAAAACTAACAATGGTGCATGTACATGATAACTACAGTGGTTGTTTGAAGAAATATCACTATAACTTTGGCAGGCACAATTGAAAAAGACTATTTGAAAAAAAAGCGATATGTGAGTGTCCAATCTTTATAGCGTTGAATCAATATTGTATCTTCGGCCATGATACGAAGTAGATATTGATTATGTTCAAGTGATGCACGGCCATGATCGCTAGATAGTGACACGTGAATGAATTGTGCAATCTCTAACACGCATACATATCTCATTTCTTCGTGGGCATCTGAATCACACACACGCACTTCATGTGTTTCTCTCCCTCCATCAAGGTTAGAATTTGTCTTTCTACTCCATCCTACAAGTCTCTCACACAAAAACACACACACTCTCTCTGTTGAACACGCCCACCCCTTTAATTCTGCCCATCCACCGCCACTCATGTCTCAAAGTATAACTGTGTCTCGCACACATATCTGTAAGGTTAACTCGAGTCCCGGAACCATATGAATACATACAATGGGTTTCCAGTAGAGCACCTTTTGTTTTGAGATTTCGATCTCACAAACACACTCACCCACGCACACATTGTTTCTCTCTTCATTTTTTTCCGGCACTTGCATGCACACCGCTTGTTTATCTCCGTGATGCTTTAAGTATGCCTCACACACATGCTATGTGCCTATCCCTTAATATAGATATGTAACACACAAACTCCTCCCTATCTCTAAGTGTCACTGGCACCCCCCCCCCCACACACTTCCCGACACCGAAGGAGTAGGGTGACACGTCGATCTTGATATTAATCTATCTACTGGCTTCTCTCTCAAACACACACACACACGCTAGTTGTGCCTCTGTGCCTACCACACGCACACTCTCGATACGTCTTTCTCTCCCTCCCCCCTCACCCCCACAACAATGACAGCAGAAGGGTGAAACCTCGATCTTGATCTTAATCTATCCATTGGCTTCTCTCTCAAACACACACATACACACTCGCTAGTTGTGTCTCTGTGCCTCGCTCACACACACTTGATACGTCTTTCTCTCAGTAGCCCCCCTTGATATGTAGATATCTTGCGCGTGCATAGCTATAGTGACGATGATGCTGAACCCAGTGTGCCTTGTTTTTACCGGCCTCATGTGATAGTTTTCGCCCTATTTTCTGTTAATTAACAAGGCAACCTTTTCTTTGTTACTACCTCCTTTCATCTATATAGGGCCTAATGCATTTATCGAGGCTAACTTTGACCAAATGTTAGAGCAATAATACATGACATGCAAGTTACACAAAGCATACCATCAAATTTGTACGTGAAAGGAGCTTCCAATGATATAATTTTCACATTATACATCTCGTGTACTATTAATCTTATCAATAGTCAAAGGCGGTCTTGAAAAATGCATTAGGCCCTATATAGATGGAAGGACGGAGTAGTGAATTTGCGATCATTCGGGGCAGACATACAATACATCACTTCAAACCAATTATTGCAGTAACTATTTAAAAAGAAATATATCTCTTGCATCGTCCACAAAGAACATCTGGTGGACTGGTTAGCGCCGGATGCTCGCAACGCGATGACCTGAGTTCGAAATCTGTCTTAATCTTTAGATTTTTATATTTTTTTAATATATACTTCTTTCGCTACTGTACTGGCAGTGGAACCCACAGAGTACTTAGAATAAAAGATTAAGGATTGATTTGTTTCTTTTTAACTTTCTGTATGAATCTGTAGCCACCCTGCAAGTCATGTACACTGTATATGCAATTAACTTTTTATCTTTGAGAATCATACACGCAATTAACTCAAATGGATTGGACGTGACTCTATTATTTACAGCATAAGAGCATCTCCAATGGCAACCGGCAAATTTCCTCCCGCTTCCGTCTGTGGAGGACGACATCCAACGCCAGCGGCATACATTTTCACAACTCTAACCAACTAGAGGAAATTCCTGCAAACATGAACTGATTTCATATAAGCATGAAGGATTTCGTATAAAAAAGCAGGATCTTTATATAAACATGACCAAGCTCATTACATTTACATGAACTAAGCGGTGCTAATCCGGCTCCCGTGGTATAATTAATACCTAATCTAAATAGCCGCCCGCGGATCCCTTTGTCTTCCTCATGTCCGACAGACACTTGTGGGGTCGACGAAGGTCCTCGCAAGAGACGAAGAAGCCAAGAGACCATCTGTATACGCAGTCACCGCCTCGGCGGTGGCCTTCATGGGACCCAAGAGGCGGTGGCCTCCCGTGTTCTACTTCTCCTCGATGATGGCGATGGACATGGAGAAGCTGGCCACCGACTCGTCGCTCTCCGCGCACCCGGCTTCTGTGTCTGCCTGCATGGCACTGCTGCAGGCATGGGAGGCGTGGCCAAAGACACGGGAGGCGTGGCCGCAGACACTGGTGGCATGGTACGACGTGGTAGCGACGATGCCCGTGCCACCGTGCTCGCCGCCATGCCAGCGTGGAGCAACTTGACACTCCTCATCGAGCTAAACTGGAGCGGCGAGTTGCTGAACCATGCGTCGGCTTGGGGCAGCAACTGGCTCCGTCGGGCCAGGCGAGGTAGGTGAAGCACCGAGCGGCCTCGCTCATATCCGAAGGGCTCGGCAGGCCACCCATCCAGCTAGTATGCAAGAGAACGGCTCCTCGGAAGCCATCGGAAGAGTGGAGAAAATGGTGAAGGAGGAGATGGGGGAGCGGCGGAGGGGTGCGGTTCTTGCCCGCCGTCTGGCCTCATTTAAATAGAGGGCGGACGGTACGAGCTTGGCCGGCGTCTGGCCTAGTTTAAACTGAGTGCGGATTGGAGGAGTTCAGCCGGCATTGCGTTTAATTCCGGCCCGCTCATGAATGGACGTGTGGCCGGAGTAGGTTTCTCGGTTTGCATGCGGGTTCAATGGAGGCGTTTGATGGAGGCGAGGAGGCATGTTCAGCCTAGCTTGCAGCGGGCGGCATAGTACTATTTGATTTGCCAGCTACTAGTAAAATAGGATGGTAAAAATAAATTGAGAAATGGACGGTAAACTAGTAGTAAACCAGGACAGTTCTCGATACGGCTTTAATGCAGACAAGGGAGAGGGTAGCGGTTCCCCAAATGTTGAATGGCCAATGATGCATCCTCCTTCAATTAGTAGCATGATGAGGGAAGTAGGGAGGAGGACGCGGAAAGGAGGCAGCATGATGTGAATGCAATGCAGTTTGCATTCATATAAAGGCGCCCTCAATTCCAATGCATACACCACATTGTACGCACCTACGCACCTACACTAAGCGCAACAGTGCTCACTTCAGACCCATGGCGGCGATGCGATCAATTGGCCAATGGCTGTGCCAGATGGTCCACGACGCTGGCTTGCGGCATGGTACCGAGGATCATCTCCAGAGGGTGTTGGCGACTGGCTGGTTCATGGCCATCATCGACGCCAACTACGACTCTCAGTTGGACAAGATGATCATTGCCACCATCAACAAGTTCACCGTCGTGAAGAAGCTCGCGGACGGCATCGCCGTACTCCTCCAGCCTGCATGCCCAGGCTCCTCATTGCCTGCCACCCTAATCGGCCTCAACGGTAAGAAACTCTTTCAAGCACTCATGGCCCTGCGACTGCCCGCCGACGCAATGAAGAATGTCCACCTCAAGGTCGCGCTCGCCTCTAGGCGCCTTGACCTGCAAGAATTCATCAACCTACACATCCACGTGTATGAGGAAGTCATGTACATAGGCATCTACAAGGCTGGTGAGGATGCTACGACGTTGGCCTTCATCAACCAGCTGGAAGCCTTGGACACCTTTGTTGAGAAGCACCTTGACCTCGCCACAAAAGCCGCTGCTCCTCAGCCGCCGGTCGATGGCCCGGCGCACTGAGTCGAGGAGGAGGAGGTTGTTGATGGATGCATCTTTCTTCTTGCCTCCTATAATCACCACCGCGATCACGTCGTCGTGGCCTTAATTCTTATTGTACTATTGCATTGCCATTCCAGTCGATAAAGACATGTGTGATCCCTTTGCTCACATTTGGCGTCAATTATATGCATCACTGTAACTAGTACTCCCTCCGTCAATTTATAAGTTGTGCTTACCTTTTGCATTAACTTCGTAATTTAAGTACGATGCTTGACCCGACCTACGCACTACTCGTAAATTCAAAAACTGAGACCGAACTTATAAATTCAAAACTACTCGTGCAGCACGCCTGTCATGTTCGCAAGTTCAAAATGAGAAACTGGAACACGTACATGAAGCATGTCCCTTCCCCATGGCATACCACACTGTCGTTCCGGCCCCCTGGTCAACACGCATTGGCTAGGCTTTATATCACTAAAACATGTGGGACCGCATGTGACCAAACCGATGATGCGCCAACCCAGCTACTACTACTGTACCCTGCTTATCGGGCGGGAAAAGCCCCGCCCTAGCATTTCCAATCATTATGTCTATCTATCGATCGCGCCAAGGAGCAGAACTAAATGTTACAATTTATACATGTTTAAAAGGAAAAGGCCTGCCATGTTCACATCGCACCCCACACGCCCGGGAATTGGGAGTACTCCACGGTCCGTCTGGCACACCACATAGCTAGGGAAGGCGTGTTGCCTAGCATTTTCACTTCCATGTGGGACCGCAGTTGAGCAAACCGACTATCGACAAACCGCACCCCACCCGCCACGTTGGAAAACAGAAACGAGGAGGGGAAGATTTCTCTAAAGTCAAACTTTGTATACTTTCAACAAGTTTGTAGGAAAAAGTATTAACATATACGCCACCAAATATATATCATTTGATTCATAATTGCTTTTATTTCCACATCATGTAAATTTGTTAGTGTAAATGTTCATATTGTTTTCACCAAATTTGGTCAAGCTTTATAAAATTTGGCTGCAGTCAAAGCTATGTGCGGAGTAAATTACAAATGGAGGGAGTGGAATAGATATAAATATAAGTATACAGATAAAAAATATAGTAATATAGTATATATATATAGATAAGGCTACTACTTTTTTTGTAGGTTAGAACTCGCGTTGTTGTGTACACATTGTTTTGCTTCGCTATAATTTGCATTTGCGGGGTGTGTAGGACTACCGCCTTGTTCAGATCCTATAACAGCAACCCCACCATTATCCTTAATTAATTCATATTGGCAATTAAGATTGTGTTATCTTAGTTCTAGCCGGTTCTTCGGTTGCTTGGAGGAATTCCATTTTGTTATTCAGGTTGATTTTGTGCATACGACAAGATCATCGACCATCGAAGATTGGTTTAGTAATGATTGTTGATTTGTATCACCAGGTACGATATAGCTGGATCGTCAACGTCAAAATCCACCAAATCGATACTTATCCCGACTATCATTGAAAGATTGCGTCGCCATCATAAGACTACCACCTAGACAATTCCTTCCCTCTAACATACACATGAGCACCCATCTCATTATCTAGGTCCACGCCTCCCTCTCTCTCTCTCGAAACACACACACCTCTCCACATGATGTGTGTCTCTTGGTCTCTCTCCCATCCCATGAAAAAAGGCACGCCGCCATTCTCTTCTTCTTGCTACCCCCGTTTATGTAGTTAGGTCTCCTTGCAACAAACAAGCATTCATCTCTCTCTTTACTATCTCTTTCTACCACACATAACCTTCCACCCCTAGCCATCCATGTTGTTGAGGTCTATCCAGCTCTCTCACACGCAAATAGACGATGTCTGTGGGTCCCTTCATTGCACACACACTATCGCTCTCCCATATCCCCAACCTCGTAAACTTGTTGATCCCGACGTTACACGCACCTCTCTCTCTCTAACACACAGACACACACACGCACACACCCTCTCTCTCTCTCCCTTTCAGACACTCTTCTCTCTACGACACACAAAGTCTTTCGAACACGCATATGCCCCTCTCTCATTAGGTATCGCTGCCACCGCCCCCCCCTCTTTGTCACACAAATATTGTCTCTATATCTATCTCTCGCAATCATACATGCACAGTCTAAATTGAAACCAACTACAAAAATGAGCTCCGATTACAAAAATCAAATCCACTCCGAAACAGAATATGAAAATAGGGTGAAATCATGCACACAAATGTTTGTTGTATGCATGAATGTCAGTGATATGGATGTACTACTCGTACATCCATGCAGACCCATTTCACACAAATTACATTAAACCCTTCTCAAAATATGGTGCGCATGTGATGTTTGTTGTACTGCTCCTGCCAGCCTTCCTTTGGCACGTTCCAACATATTGTGCTACTTGAGATTTTATTTTTCTCCTCGAACCATGTGAAACCATGAAAAGTTCACCCCCCGCCCCCACTGGTACTATAGCTCGAAGCTCCCATACGGACACAACACCCATTAGAGCACGCAGTCATTGCCGAAGTGGACGGCGCCGCGGCTTGGGAAGAGGACGGAGTCTCCAACATCGCCGAGGTGGAGCACGCCCTCGACGGCCGCGAGTAGCACGCGCTGACTGGCCACGCGGAGGGTAGTGTGATCTAGCGGTTCGCCCTCGTTGGCCATGAGGGGTAGCTGTGCTCCAGTAGCATGCCCTGGTCAGTCACGAGGAGGTGCATAGCATCATCGCATCATCGCTGCTCTTGACATGGATTAGAGCACGCCCATGAACATCGCATCATCGCTGCTCTCGATGTGGACGAGCGCATGCTCCGGCAGCACGCCCGCGAACATCGCATCCTCGCCGCTCACAATGTGGATGAGCGCGTTCTCCAGCAGCATGCCTGCGAGCATCGCATCATCGCCGCTCTCGATGTGAACGAGAACACGTCCGTGAACATCGCATCCTCGCCGCTCTCAACATGGATGAGCGCGTGCTCCGGTGGCACGCCCACGAACATCGCATCCTCGCCGCTCAGGCGCACGAGCATGTGCTCCAACAGCATGGCCGCGAGCATGGCATCCTCGCGGCTCATGAGGTGGTTGAGCGCGTGCTCCAGATAGTACCCCAGGAGTCGGGACGCGAGCATCGCGCCCTCAGCTACGAGGAGTACTGCATGGTGCCCATTGTGGTTTAGAAAAATCCCATGACTCCGTCGCTCCCTGGAGGAGCGCGAGCTCCAGTGGGCACTCGAGGAGTCCTGCGTTGATAAGCAGGTCGCGGCGGACATGCAAGATTATCCTTCGAGCTCTCCTCCTCTTATGAAGACGCCTCCACTACCCCCGTCGTATGTCCTGTGCCTCGGCTCCACCGGACCTTTGGATTTTAGATTTATGGAACATTAATATTTGGATTAATCATACCTCTACCAAACTGTGAAGGTTCAAGACTAATGCAAAAAACAACCTATGACTATCAGGCATAAATAGATGATATGGCGGCATTGCATGCTGGAGAGTAACGCAAGTATATTGCAATTTATGGATGCATGCATGACTAGCTTATGTGGCGTGGTTGCATGGCTAGGAAAGGCTAGAGAAAAATAAATAGATAATGTGTTTAGAGTGCACTCCACTAAATGGGAGCATGTAAATATCTTTAGAGTGCACTCAACTTTTTTTTCCAGACTATTAGGTGCACCGGATGCCGTGCCACGCTACAAAATGTTAGAAAAAAAATCTGCTCCAATGTTTGAAAAATCTATTATTATCTTGAAATCAACTACACCCGCCCCTCACCTCATCAAAATAGCCCGAGGAATATGTCTTGAGTGAAGCATAATTTATTTTTACTGATATATGTATATCAAAACTAGAGTGTTTATATTTCAAGTCTGTGAACAAGCATTATTCTACTACTTTGGATCCGTTGCAACGCACGGTCTGACACATTGGTAGTAGTAAGAAACAAATTTCAAGTTTGGCACGAGTTCGTACAGCGGGAGCACCACAAGGCCTGGCGCAGGAGTTACATTTCTCTCTCGGGGCCCACGGAACCAAGCTTCGGTGGCTTAGTGCACCTGCCTTTGAGTCAATGACATGTGGACCCTACAGGTGGCAGGCCCACATGTCATTCTCACAAAGGCAGAGGGGCGGTGGGACCGAGAGGGGTGAGGCGCAGGTCGGGGGACATGTGGTGTCATGGGTTCGAGCAGCGTCGTGGGAATCGCGTGTGGCTGTGGTAGAAACTTGATGGCCGCCGTAGTTCAGCTGGCCCACATGTCATGCACACAAAGGCAGAGGAGCGGTGGGGCCGAGAGGGGTGAGGCGCACATCGGGGGATGTGGTGCCGTGGGTTGGAGCGGCGTCGTGGGAATCGCATGTGGCAGTGGTAGAAACGTGATGGGCACCATAGTTCAACTTCCATGGACAAGCTGTCATGTCTACCGATACATGCATTGCATACCGATCACTGCAAGGAGTAGTAGAGAAAACTAGGCGAATAAATAGCTAATTATAGTTAAGCGGACCTACGCTACTACACTTTTTCCAAAGACATGCACACCAGCGAAATAGTTCATCTATATCAATGTACACAGAGAGGAATTTTTTTTACAAGAGAGGAAATAGTTCATCCATCTATAATGCCCTGCTGCTGGTGCAGCTTCTTCTTCTTCTTCTTCTTCTTCTTCTTCTTCTTCTTCTTCTTCTTCTTCTTCTTCTTCTTCTTCTTCTTCTTCTTCTTCTTCTTCTTCTTCTTCTTCTTATTCTTCTTCTTCTTCTTCTTCTCATTTTCTGTGGGAGACGGCTTCGCAACAAGCTCTTTCAACCTTGCAGCTATCTCAAAACTCACACGGGCATCGAGGGAAACATATTTTATCCGCTCATAGGTCATGGGATAATTCTCCCATCCAGACGACCTTAATCCCAGTGTCTCGTCACCCTTCTCAAGATTTGTTCCGAGCATAGAATTTGCTACGTCGAATAGGGATGGTGTTTCTTTATCACAATCGTCTACAAGAATTCTGGTTTGTAGGTCAGCGATGTTTTTCAAGTCAAGGTTGTACGGTGCGAGCTTCTGTTTGTCCCCTTCGATGGCTGCCCCACAGAAGTGTATGTCCTCCCGAGACATGAAATCGTGGAGCTCACCTGGTGTGGAGCATGCGTGTATGATGTGATACACCAAAACTTCATCTTCGAGGCACAGCTGAAGGATGGTGGCGCGTTGGATCATCCCAGTGGCACGCTCCATGTACTCTGCGTCGAGACCAATGACCTTCATCTCCACCTTTTCGAGGGAGTTGGATACATTGTTGATCCACTCCCGAACAACCCTTGGGTGGTCAGTGACGGTGGCAACTATGCTCAACGAGCCTTCAACGAGGACATGTTTGACGCTAAAAACCTGCATAGGATCTCTTTCGCCATTTGGAACCGCTAGACCGGAGGGCTATGGGTTGGAGAATTAGGATTAAGATGGGTAGTCTAACTGAAGAAGATGATTATTTAAAGGGGCTTCAGAATTACTCCAGGAGTATCTGAAGAGGTTAAAACAATGTGAATCCAGTGGGGTTTGAATGCAAATGAAGGAGAGGTGAAGAAGTCAAGGAAAATCGGTTCCTGTTGGTGCAATATCTGCCTTCCAATGTTTTGGAGATTGTTGACAGAAAGAGGTATTAACTGATTTGTTTGCTAGTGCATACAGAGAGAAAGAGTCCATATAAAACTGAAGAGAATGCTGTCTCTGGTGCTAAGTTCGAGGAACTTCACCAAACCACATATGTGTTGCAGAGAAGAATGAGCTATACCTGTTGAAGTCTTGTAGACGAGAATATTTATGTGAAGGAATTAACCTCTCGAAAGCTTACTACTGAAGCAAAGCATTTGGTTCATTGTTGTCCAAAGAAATTGACTGCAGCGAGCGGAAGTCGAAGACAAATTGAAGACGTAGTATTCTTTTCGTTGTTCTTCTTTCGTTCATTTGAGTCATAGGACCTCCGTACTATTAAGAGGGGTATACGTTCTCGAAGCTTAGATCCATTGTGATGCTTAGCCCAAAACCTATGAAAGATGCGAGAGAAATCTCTTTATGCTCCGAATGATTACCTGGCAGCAGTAGACATTGTTCTTCATGCTGCATGAGATATCTTTCGGACTGAGGAGTTAGCATTACTTGCTCCGCAAGTAATGTTACCGTTGTGCTCAATTTTTTGACCGTTGGACTCGTGTCGTTCGGCCATTGGCTGCTTTTGATGTCCAATTTGGTCATTTCCCTTCAGGGAAGGCGCGGCTATAAATAGCCACCCCACCTCAACGTTGTTCGTTGGCTGCTCTGCATGAGATTTCTGAGAAGATTGATTTGAGCAACCCCTCTCCGAGTGATTTGAGTTTAAGATCCACCGAGAGAAAAATCAAGAGCCCAAACTTAGACAGTGGTTTAGCATCAGAGTGGTTCTGAGTTAGAGTTCTTGTACCTATTACTCTTGAGAGCTGCGCACTCTCTAGACGGATAGGTTTCAGCCCGAGTGTTGAAGAGTTGTTGTCTTCACCAAGCAAGACCTTCAGCAACCAAGAGTGATTGTGGTTCGCGAAGGTTGACTGAAGGTTTGGAGATCGCCGACAAGTATCTACCACGAGTGAAATCAACTGAAGTCTGATTAGCTTTGAGTTGAAGGAGAATAGGGTGAAGAGAGTTTATCTTCCGTGATAAGTCACAACCCCTCCAACCAGACGTAGCCCTTTGGCAGAAGGGTGAACTGGTCTACCAAATCTCTCTGTCACCATCGAGCACCACTGGTTAAATTTACTTCACTGCATTACCTTCGGCAGTAGTCTTCATATGTGCTCTGTGATGATAGTTATCTGATCTGTTATATTCTGTTGCATATCTTTTGACTCCATTATTGCTGTGATAGTTATCATTCATTGCTTACTTTGTTGCACCCTCATCATTCTATCGTGCTATCTTGGTTCCAGTTATTTTCTGGGTTGTGATCATTTACCTCATTATAGTTCTTCTTCATTGTTGTCCATCGCAGTTCAATTCTAGCCCTTTGTGATGATATTGTATCTGTTGGCATATTGCATTACCATCGTTATCATCAAGCCTGTTATCATATGCTCGAACCATTATTGCATCCTACATCGATGGTTTTCTTCCTCAATAGTATGCGTGATTGAATTCATATCTATCGAACCTTATTTCCGCAGCTGTGTTTGGGATCAGTTCAAAACATTCAAAAGAATTTTTAAATCTCCCATTCACCCCCCTCTGGTCGATATACTCTCAGTCCTAATAATTGGTATCAGAGCGGGTACTCCCTATCTCTGTTTATTAAAGGTCTAACGTCCTTGGAGTTTTGAGTATGTCGTTTGCAGGTAGATCCTCGCACTCTGAAAGGTTTCCTATCTTCGATGGAAATGACTATCTCTACTGGAAGGAAATAATGAGAATCAGAATTCAAGCTATCAACTTTGATCTATGGCAGATTGTGGAAAATGGATACACCATTCAGCAACCAGATGATCCAACTTCCGATGACAAAGCCAATCTGGAGTTGGATGCTCAAGCAAAAGATATCATCGGTTGCAGTCTGTCAAAAGACATTTTCCTTCAATTTCAAAAGCTCGACACTGCAAAGCAATTTTGGGATGCCATAAGAAATGCTCATGAAGAGCTCATTGCCAGAATGGATCCCCACACTCAAATGCTTCGTGCCATGTTTGCTGATTTCAGAAGTCTACGTAAGGAAAGTGCTATGGAACTCACTGATCGATTGACAAACATCATCGAAAGACTTCACCAACAAGAAGTAACTAATATCACTGATAGAGATGTGCTCAACAAGCTTCTGAGTGCTCTTGATGAAACCTTCGATCCCATCGTAGCTGAAATCAAGGAAAGACCAGACTATGAAGAACTTCACTATGTTGAGATCACGACGCTGTTGTCCATTCACGAGGAAAAGATGGAATTGGAAATTGCAGATCAAGAATCTTCCTCGGAAAGTGAAGGAGAAATTCTCTCACACTATGGCAGTTCAGAAGAACAAGATGTTGAGAATCAACACACCATCACTAGAGAAATAGAGATGCTAATAGAAAGGCTAAGTGATCTCAGAAGACAAAATCTATGCCTCACGAATGGTGACGAATTTGACTTGCCTAAATCATCAAGAAGGTTATCTCCGAAAGAAATGAAGTGCTTCAAGTGCAAACAATTCGGTCATCTTATAGTAGACTATCCTAGCTGGGAAGGAAAACCTAGCAACAGATGGAAATATCTTCATTGTAGTGGATTCACACTAATGGATCTTCATACTAAGCTCTCGAAGAAAAATGATCCATCCTCATCTTCTTCGACGAGACCAGTCACTGACGTGAAAGCCAGAGCAGCTATCGAGTCAAATATGAAGAGAATATCACGGCTAAATAGAGCATGTGCTGATATGACCCTGGACTCTGAGGAAGAGGCGACAGACCCTGAATCAGATGATGAAGAATTTCATAAAAGGATAGGAAGGAGCAATGCCTTCATTGCCTGTGAATCATAAGAAAATTCACTCAAATCAGACTCCGATGATGATGCCTCAAGTGATGATGAACCAATCGCATTCTGTCACATGGCAAAATCATCTAAGGATCAGGTATCAGCAAAACACCAAAAATCCATCAATGGATATTCTCGTGAATACATTGCCTATGCTAAACTAGTCAAAATTGCAAAATCTCAACATGATAAACTTGAAATTCTTGAGAAGAATCTTAGGAGAACCGAAGGATTACTAGTCGAAGAGATGGAGAAGAATCAAAAGTTGATGGAAGAGCATGACGCTTTTTCTTCAACTGTTGATAATCTTTCCAACAAATATGATTCTCTTTCAGTAGACTTCGAGAGTTTATCTGCTGAACTCCTTAACATGAATCAAGAACTTGAGTCTCTGAAAGAATCTCATAATGTTCTTGTGAAAGAAAAAGCTTCTCTCTTCGCCGAGCAATCTGTTCAACTTCCTCATGATTTTGAGCCTCCTTGCTTAAAATGCTTAGAACATAGTAACGCTGATTCTCGTGCTGAAACTTCTAATGCTATCATTGAGAATATTGCAACTACTACGAATGATATCACTAACCCCTCTTCCGAGGAACTTGCTGCTATTACTGAAGAAAATTGCAGGCTAAAGGACTTGCTTGAGACAGGAATGCTAAGGAGCCTAAAAGGGCATCAAACCCTCTGTGATGTGCTCAAGAAGTCAATACTACACAAAAATCCTCGAAAGGAAGGATTGGGTTTCAAAAGGAAACTCAACGTTGATGGAACTTACTGGACTCCCGAGCAGTATCCATGAACGAGTTGGGTTCTTGCTAAAAGCAAAACTCTCGAACCTGCAATTCTATCAGGATATGATACTCCCATTACTATTGTCTCTGATGAGTCAGATGACTCCAACTACAAATTGTTCAAACAACAGAATGGTAAGGTTTTTGCTCGATATGTTGGGACTAACTGCAGGTCTGTGTCATGGGAAACCACGTCCACCTATGGGCCATCAGCCCCTTGTGGTTTGGCAGGGGGGATGAGCACATTGCACAAAGAGCGGAGAACATAGCGCAGCATGACAGAGATCACACGGGCAGTTTTACCCAGGTTCGGGCCGCCGCGAGGCGTAAAACCCTACTCCTGCTTTGGTGGATTGTGGTGGAAACGCAACGCTCTTGCCCGGCAGGGTTACCTCGGGGCGAGGGCGACTACGTGCGTACGAGTGTACAAGGGTCCGAATCCTTTCTATGGTTGCCATGACCCTCCTTTTATAGATCAAGGGGTCACCACAGTGGCAAATCAGTCATTGTGTACTGATTAGATAGCGAACAGTGCTATCATACCTAACTCTGCAGTCAGAGTAGAGCACATTAAATGCGCTGCTTAGTGTCACATCGTGGCATGCCCGGCAAGCCTTGTCGGGCTGCTCGGCCACCTTTTCGCCTGTCTTCTTGACACGTCTCTGGATGGGTGTCATTTGGAGGTGATTTCCATAGGAAGTGGCTGCCACGTGCCAAATAACAGCCACTTAGTCACTTGGGAGCTTGATACCGCACCGATCGATGACTTGCGTCGCGGTGAGGTGGAGCGGTGGAGCCTTGGCGGGGCAGTTTGCCCTCGTAGCGCCCGGCAGGCCTGCCGGGATGGTCTTGAGGCTCGACTTTGGGGCCACCTCATCCTTGCCAGGATCGCCTGCCTGGCAAGGGAGGTTTCCCCTTAGTGGTGCCTTGCTCATTTAGCTTGTCTTGGTCTTCTTGGTCTGCCCTTTGATTCCTCAAAGAGCTGATCTCTCCTTACTTGGTCTTGTCTTGGATATTGCAAGTTGCCGGGCCGATGATTTGATGTCCGTGCACAAGTCAGGGGGAAATATACACCCCTGTTTGTGTACCCCGACAGAAGTCCCCGGGCCTGAGCCATACGTGTCGCTGGGCACATTGGGTTAGGCCCCAAACAGTGCACAGACACGTAGCGAGAGAATGCTGCGCGCGCAACGGTTTGTCATAATGACCAGTCAATCCAACGTCCAGTTCCCGTAATTACAGCGGGTCGTGGGGTAGTGGGACTGCAGCAGTTAATGTGAAACGGTAACTTTCTAAAAAGTCGCGCCCTCCCCCACGTCTTTTCCCATAAGAGAGAAAAACACGGAAGGGCTCTACTCATTCATCGTCTTCCTCGCCCCTCCATCATCTTCTTCCGCAAGCCAAGCGACTGTTCTTCTGTTTCACCCTACCCACCGCCGATCCTCACCCAATTTTCTTCCCGTCTCCACTGTAGTTTGAAGAGATGGGGACGAAAACTGCCACTTCAAAGGGGAAGCGGACGACCGCCGTGAAGGAGGCGGCCGTCGAGGGGAGCAAGAGGGCGTCAAAGCTGGATAGGAAGCGAAGGGCAGACGTCGTCTTCTTCCCGTCGAACCTGGACGGCGACGTGCTGAAAGCAAGGTACGGATATCTGTGGGGGCGGGAGGTCCCAAAGGGGCATGGTGCTCCCAAGGTTCGGGCGGAGGGAAAAAAGGATCTGCCAGATTCATATCGATTCTTCTGCGCATACTTCATTTGTGGCCTCTGTCCTCCTTTCTCGGATTTTCTTGAAGCAATGATGGTGATCTATGGATTCCATCTTCTTGACTTCACGCCAAATGCAATGGCATGCATGGTGATTTTTGCTCATCTGTGTGAGAACTTCGTCAGAGTCACCCCCAACGTTGATTTGTTCAGGCACTATTTTGTCCCACGGGTAGAGAACAAGAACCACCATTCTGGGAACATAAGTTGGATGCCACGAGTGCCAAGGGAGAACTGGGATTACCTCCCTGGTCAACAGTGCGGCAGATGGGAGGAGTGGAGGGGAGACTTGTGCTGGATCCAGGACGAGAAGGCCCTAGATTTCTGCCAGGCGCGGGCAGAGAGCCTCGAGCGCGGCAACGATTGGAGGGAAACTGGCCTTACCGATGACAGGCTCCGCCCGGCAATAAACAGGATCACCCACCTAAAGGCTGCCGGGCTAACCATCGGGCACGTGGGGGCCGACTTCCTCCTTCGCCGTATTGCACCATTGCAGAAGAGGGATAGGTTTTCCTGGCGGTATGGGGATGCCGCAGATAGGATGAGGCTGCTTCCTCGCCTGGCCAACAATTTGTCAGTCTATTGCCATGCTTGGTTGTGCGAACAACTGTTCGTTAGCCTAGGGCCGTTCAAGTTGCTAGCAAATGTCATCCCTCTGAACATCAACTCCGCCAGGGACTAAATCTTGAAATGGATGCCAGACTACAACGCACAGGGAGTCTCGGGCGATTGGCAGCTGCCCGGGCTCGACAAAGAGCTTGCGTGGTCCTCCACCTTGGTGGAAAGGGCTACAAGGGTGGAGGTCAACATGTACAAGCACACCTCCAAGGCGGAGGAGGCGTACATCAAGAGGCGGCTTGAGGAGGACAGAGCATTCCGTGCTGCTGCGATGGCGAAGGCCGGGAAGGCTATGAAGGGGAAGGGGGAGGCTAAAGGCAAAGGCCCTTCCCACGGCGGGGGTGAGGCACAAACCATGGAGGGGGCTGCTGGGGATGAGCCTACCGGGGACAAGCCTGCCGGGATTGAGGCTCTGTATGCCGCGGCAATGGAGGCTCTGGAGGAAGAGGTGGTTGAGGAGGCGGAGCAACCTGAGGAGGAGTGGCTCGCGGAAGGCCCTCAAGCCCCTGAGCCAGACCCGAAACTGCGCCCTCGCTGGCGAGCAGCTAATCAGGGAGCAGTAGTTCCTGACCCCGCGCCTACTGCCAAGAAAGTGAAGAAGACCACCTCCAGGAGCAGCGTCCTCGATGCAGTGCCTCGGCAGTCCCCATGGCTTTTTGGGGCCAAGGCTTCTCCCGCCAAGTGACAGGCAGCCGCTGGAGGCGACTCCAGCTCCCAGTCGAGCTCGAGTTCTTTGTAGAGCTCTTCCTCAACAGAGCCCCCTGCGCCTCAGAAGAGGAGCAGGTAGCCTTCGCCACTCATGGAGTTTGAGCTGAGCTCCATGCTCATCGATGAAGAGTAAGAAAGAGCAATTTCCTTTCCTCTTTGCCATTTCCGCATGTCTTCTTGCCTGTTAACTAATCTTTACTTGCCGCCTTCGTCAGGGAGGAGCAGGAAGAAGGCAAGACCCTCATCCATCGGACTAAGCGGCTCAGGCGCGCGGGGCTGCCGAAGACTGTGGAAGGCGTGGGCCCGACAGGGAGCAGCGCGGATGACCCGGCACCAAGCCCCCAGCCCAGCCCCCGGCCCAAGAGTGTAGAGCTCGCCCCTCCCTTCGGAGGTGATGGCGGAGAATTCCCCACCCCTGCAGCCAGAGGAGGGGAGGGGACTACTCCGGGCGAGTCCTTCCAGGAGGGTCCCATTCCACCCGTCGATCGAGCCGAGGGATCCCCGCCCAAGGTTTCCACGGAAGGGTCCGCCCCGGGCGGCACCGTGGTTTCCCAGGGAGGGGATAGAGATCTTGGCCCGGCAACCGAAGTTGCCGGGGAAACTGAAGCTCCTCCATGGCAGGCATCTTCAGGTAATCCATTTATTCCTTCCGTGTCATGCTGCCCTTATCATCCTGCCCCAAGCTCTTGTCTTGTTGAAAATTCCGCATTCTTGTCTTTGATTGCTGATTCTGCTTATAGCCCTTTTGAGTGAAGAGCCAGATCTGCTGGACGAGGTGGCCAGCATAGGGATGGACGCTTCAGAAGAAGCCGCCAAGATTGCTGCCGTTGAGGGGCAGGAACGCGCTGCCGTTAGTGTCCAGGAACTCCTGGGAGGATCGGAAAAAACCCTTGGCAGCACGTCAGGGTCGGGGGTTCTGGTCGAAGGGAAAATCCCCCTTCAAACCATGGACCCTCTTCCCTTATTTGGCACTTCAGCAGGGGCCCCGCCACCAACCTTGAGTCAGCTGGTGCTAGTACTTGCGCAGCCTGGTCTCGGAGCTCCTGGTTCGTCAGCGGCGATGAGCGCGGAACTCGACGATGAGCTCCAACGCATCCTCGCTTCGCTGCACCAGGGGGTCGAAGAGACTGACGACTCCGCTACCGTCGCCATGGATTTGTCTTTCCTGGAGTCCATGGCGGCGGGCATTATGGAGATGCAAGCTTGGCACACCCAGAAATGGCACGCACTCAAGGAGCAGCGTGAGTCCGCCAAAAAGGCTAATCAGAAGTTGAGGGACAAAGGCATTGAGCTGCATGAATGGCACGACAAGTAGTTCTAGGTCCTCATGAGGACAAGAGACCATCTCGATGGGCGGGAGGATGTCATTGCCCGGGAGGCTCGCTTAGCGGACCGCAAGGTACTTCTGGACGCCAGGGAGCAAGACATTTCTCTCCGAGAGGAGAAGCTTGAGGCCACCCTCTGCGCCAAGGACAATAATCTGGAGGCCCTCGTGATGCAGCACACTAAGGAGCTGGAGGAGAAGCACAAGGCCGCCCTGGATGCCCTCTCTGCCGATTATGCCGCCCAACTGAAGAGGCTCGCTGACGATCTTGCCGCTGCCTCTTCTGCCAAGGTGGATCTCGACCAGCAGGTGGCCAAGCTGACCGAGGAGCTTGCCGGGAGTGTCAAGGAGGTCGAGGCCCTCAAGGAAGAGGCACGGAAAGCAGAGATCCTTTTGAAGGAGGTTCAATCGCAGCTCTCCTCCAAGAGCCAAGGCCTCGAGATTGCCAACGGCACCATTGAAAATCTAAAGGCCAGGATTGGCACCCTGGAGAGCTCGGTAGAGTCCAGCGGGGCCCGTGACCAGCAGCTGACAAAGGACCTGGATACCGCAAGGCGTCTTTGGAAGGATGAAGAGGATAAGCTAGCAAATCATTCCGAGCAGGTCGACCTCTGGATCAAGAGCTTGATCGACATTGCCGAGCATCTCACTGCTCAGACTGCAACGATGGGCATGGAAGGGCATGTCTACTCAAGCAGCAAGCACGAGGTCCCCAGTGTCAAGCTAGGGGTCTTCTGTAATGAGTTGATCGAGAAGCTGAAGGAACACGAAGAGGGAAGGGCCGGCCGCTTCATGACTGAATCTCGGAAGCTTGCCCGTAATGCCCTCTTCATGGTTCTAAGCAACATCGCCTGCCACCACCCGGACCTCAATCTCGCCGATGGCTTCAAGAAGCCGCCATAGGGCGCAGACATTTCGGCTGCCAAAGAAAAGGCCGCCCCTCTCGCCGACAGGGTCCTTGGCGTCCCTACCGCTCCACGAGGTCGCCAGGCCCGGCCTTGAACTATCCTTGCTGCTGCGCTGTCCTGTAACAAAACATGATGTATGTCTTGTGTTTAGACACCGTACCACGTATGTTTGTGTGGAACTAATGTTTTTACTTAATTCCGATTGCATGTTTATCCCTTTAGAGTTCACCCATTGGTGCTCGTACGATTAGTCTCCGTGCATATTTCAGCCGCCTGCCCGTATCGTATTGCCGTGATTGTCGCAAGGGTTGGGCCCTTAGCAGTTATCTTGGCGACGATACGTCCCGACAGGTTTTTCCTTGACAGTTTTGGCATTGCTACCCATTCTGCGAGCGGGCTCGGAACAGAGCGAGGGTGTAGACAAAAACTGATAAGGTACCGTCCATACGACAGATTTCCTCATACGAACACCTTGGTATCCAAGGGATAAACAAAATGCGAAATCTTAAGGTCATGACTGGGCAAGGATTGCATAAACTTAGCTTATTTCTTCGCTTCCTTCTACCCCTTTCAGCCGCGGCTGCTCGTAGCATTCGCATGCCTTGGTAAGGATAGCTGTCGTGCGTGTTGTTCTCCGGTTCCCGGCAGGGACCGGTAAAGGATCATTTGTATCTTGCAGGCAGCAGGACGCGGTGTAAGGTACGACCGACCTCTCTCTCCTCCTCTCCGCACACTCTAGACAACCTGGTGGCGGCTGGCATAAAAAGTCACGCTAACGCGGACTGCCTTGCCCGGCACACTTGCCAGGGCGCCGATCAATGGATTCGCACCAGCGCTCCAATCAGGATTTCCCTAAGCAGGGTAAATGCTGAACCGAGTTTCACGCGGTGCTCATCAACATTGACAATGCTAAAACCCAGAGTGGCTCGATTGTCAATAAGTGGGAGTGGTGGAGAGAGAAACCTTGTACCCGTACACTTTGTTCCATTCCCCTGGACGGGGTTTGCATGGCAATCATGCTCCCCAATCCGTTGAGGTTGGCTTGCTGCCGCCATTGCTGGTTTCTGCCGCTGCTGCGGCCATGGCGGTGGAGATCAAACGGGGGGGGGGGGGGGGGCGGGGGGGAAGCTGCATAGCTTCCCCTCTCCGCTCCCTCCGTCCTCCACATTTTCTCAGGCGCCGCGGATGGTGAAGCCGTCGATGAAGCAGGTGATGAAGATGACGCGCTGCGTATGCTTCTCGGGTTCGCTCAAGTGCTTCCCCCTACCTGGCGCGCCAAAGATGTCGTGGGAAACCACGGCCACCTATGGGGCCATCAGCCCCTTGTGGTTCGGCAGGGGGGATGAGCACATTGCACAAAGAGCGGAGAATGTAGCGCAGCACAGCAGAGATCACACGGGCGGTTTTACCCAGGTTCGGGCCACCGCGAGGCGTGAAACCCTACTCCTACTTTGGTGGACTGATGGTGGATTGTAGTGGAAACGCAACGCTCTTGCCCGGCAGGGTTGCCTCGGGGCGAGGGCGACTACGCGCGTACAAGTGTACAATGGTCTGAATCCTTTCTATGGTTGCCATGGCCCTCCTTTTATAGATCAAGGGGTCACCATAGTGGCAAATCAGTCATTGTGTACTGATTAGATAGTGAACAGTGCTATCATACCTAATTCTGCAGTCAGAGCAGAGCGCATTAAATGTGTCGCTTAGTGTCACATCGTGGCATGCCCGGCAAGCCTTGCCGGGCTGCTCGGCCACCTTTTCGCCTGTCTGCTTGACATGTCTCTGGACGGGTGTCATTTGGAGGTGATTTCCATAGGAAGCGGCTGCCACGTGGCAAATAACAGCCACTTAGTCACTTGGGAGCTTGACACCACACCGATCGATGACTTGTGTTGCTGTGAGGTGGAGCGGTGGAGCCTTGGCAGGGCAGTTTGCCCTCGTTGCGCCCTGCAGGCCTGCCGGGACGGTCTTGAGGCTCGACTTCGGGGCAACCTCGTCCTCGCCAGGCTCGCCTGCCCGGCAAGGGAGGTTTCCCCTTAGTGGTGCCTTGCTCATTTAGCTTGTCTTGGTCTTCTTGATCTGCCCTTGGATTCCTCAAAGATCTGATCTCTCCTTGCTTGGTCTTGTCTTGGATATTGCAAGTTGCCGGGCCGGTGATTTGTTGTCCGTGTACAAGTCAGGGGGGAACATACACCCCTGTTTGTGTACTCCGACAGAAGCCCCCAGGCCTGAGCCATACGTGTCACTGGGCACGTTGGGTTAGGCCTCAAACAGTGCATGGACACGTGGCGAGAGAATGCTGCACGCGCAGCGGTTTGTCATGATGACCAGTCAATCCAACGTCCAGTTCCTGTAATTACAGTGGGTCATGGGGTAGTGGGACTGCAGCAGTTAATGTGAAACGGAAACTTTCTGAAGTGTCACACCCTCTCCCACGTCTTTTCCCATAAGAGAGAAAAACGCGGAAGGGCTCTGATCATTCATCGTCTTCCTCGCCCCTCCATCATCTTCTTCCGCAAGCCAAGCGACTGTACTTCCATTCCACCCTGCCCGACGCCGATCCTCACCCAATTTTCTTCCCGTCTCCGCTGTAGTTCGAAGAGATGGGGAAGAAAACCGCTGCTTCAAAGGGGAAGCGAACGACCGCTGCGAAGGAGGCGGACGCCGAGGGGAGCAAGAGGGCATCAGAGCTAGATAGGAAGCGAAGGGCAGACATCGTCTTCTTCCCATCGAACCTGGATGGCGAAGTGCTGAAAGCAAGGTATTGATATCTATGGGGGCGGGAGGTCCCAAAGGGGCATGGTGCTCCCAAGGTTCTTGCGGAGGGAAAAAAGGATCCGCCAGATTCATATCGATTCTTCTGCGCATACTTCATTTGCGGCCTCTGTCCTCCTTTCTCGGATTTTCTTGAAGCAATGATGGTGATCTATGGATTCCATCTTCTGGACTTCACGCCAAATGCAATGGTGTGCATGGTGATTTTTGCTCATCTGTGCGAGAACTTCGTCGGAGTCGCCCCCAACGTTGATTTGTTCAGGTACTATTTTGTCCCGCGGGTGGAGAACAAGAACCACCATTCTGGGAACATAAGTCGGATGCCACGAGTGCCAAGGGAGAACTAGGATTACCTCCCTGGTCAATAGTGTGGCAGATGGGAGGAGTGGAGGGGAGATTGGTGCTGGATCTAGGACGAGAAGGCCCCAGATTTCTGCCAGGCGCGGGCAGTGTGCCTCGAGGGCGGCAACGATTGGAGGGAAACCGGCCTTACTGATGACAGGCTCCGCCCGACAATAAATAGGATCACCCGCCTAAAGGCTGCCGGGCTAACCATCGGGCACGTGGGGGCCGACTTCCTCCTTCGCCGTATTGCTCCATTGCAGAAGAGGGATAGGTTTGCCTGGCGGTATGGGGATACTTCCTGGCCTGGCCAACAATTTGTCAGTCTATGGCCATGCTTGGTTGTGTGAACAACTGTTCAGCAGCCTAGGGCCGTTCAAGTTGCCAGCAAATGTCATCCCTCTAAATATCAACTCCGCCAGGGACCAAATCCTGAAATGGATGCAAGACTGCAACGCACAGGGAGTCTCGGGCGATTGGCAGCTTCCCGGGCTTGACGAAGAGCTTGTGTGGTCCTCCACCTTGGTGGAAAGGGCTACAAGGGTGGAGGTTAACATGTACAAGCGCACCTCCAAGGCGGAGGAGGCGTACATCAAGAGGCGGCTCAAGGAGGACAGAGCATTCCGTGCTGCTGCGATGGCGAAGGCTGGGAAAGCAACGAAGGGGAAGGAGGAGGCTAAAGGCGAAGGCCCTTCCCATGACGGGAGCGAGGCGCAAACCATGGAGGGGGCTGCCGGGGATGAGCCTGTCGGGGATGAGCCTGCAGGGGTTGAGGCTCTGTATGCCGCGGCAACGGCGGCTCTGGAGGAAGAGGGGGTTGAGGAGGCGGAGCGACCTGAGGAGGAGTGGCTCGTGGAAGGCCCTCAAGCCCTCGAGCCAGACCCGGAACCATGCCCTCGCAGGCGAGCGGCTAGTCGGGGAGCAGCAGTTCCTGACCCCGCACCTGCTGCCAAGAAAGTGAAGAAGACCACCTCCAGGAGTAGCGTCCCTGATGCAGTGCGCCGGCAGTCCCCACGGCTTTCTGGGGCCAAGGCTTCTCCCGCCAAGCGACCGGCAGCAGCTGGAGGCGACTCCAGCTACCAGTCCAGCTTGAGTTCTTCGCAGAGCTCTTCCTCGATGGATCCCCCTGCGCCTCAGAAGAGGAGCAGGTCGCCCAAGCCACCCATGGAGTTTGAGCTGAGCTCCATGCTCATCGACGAAGAGTAAGAAAGAGCAATTTCCTTTCCTCTTCGCCATTTCCGCATGTCTTCTTGCCTGTTAACTGATCTTTACATGCCACCTTCGTCAGGGAGGAGGAGGAAGAAGGTGAGACCCTCATCCACCGGACCAAGCGGCTCAGGCGCGTGGGGCTGCCGAAGACTATGGAAGGCATGGGCCCGATAGGGAGCAGCGCGGACGACCCGGCACCAAGCCCCCAGCCCAGGCCCCGGCCCGAGAGTGCAGAGCTGGCCCCTCCCTTCGGAGGTGATGGCGGAGAATTCCCCACCCCTGCAGCCAGAGGAGGGGAGGGGACTACTCCGGGCGAGTCCTTCCAGGAGGGACCCATTCCGCCCGTCGATCAAGCCGAGGGATCCCCGCCCAACGTTTCCACAGAAGGGTCTGCCCCGAGAGGCATCGTGGTTTCCCAGGGAGGGGACATAGATCTTGGCCAGGCAACCAAAGTTGCCAAGGAAACTGAAGCTCCTCCATGGCAGGCATCTCCAGGTAATCCATTTATTCCTTCCGTGTCGTGCTGCCCTTATCATCCTGCCCCAGGCTCTTGTCTTGTTGAAAATTCCGCATTCTTTTCATTGATTGCTGATTCTGCTTATAGCCCTTTTGAGTGAAGAGCCAGATCTGCTGGATGAGGTGGCCAGCATAGGGAAGGATGCTGCAGAAGAAGCCACCAAGATTGCTGCCGTTGAGGGGCAGGAACACACTGCCGGGAGTGTCCAGGAACTCCTAGGAGGATCAGAAAAAACCCTTGGCGGCACGTCAGGGTCGGGGGTTGTGTTTGAAGGGAAAATCCCCCTTCAAACCATGGACCCTCTTCCCTTATTTGGCACTTCAGCAGGGGCCCCGCCTCCAACCTTGAGTCAGCTGGCGCTGGTACTTGCGCAGCCTGGTCTCGGAACTCCTGGTTCGTCAGCGACAACGAGCGCGGAACTCGATGGTGAGCTCCAATGCATCCTCGTGTCACTGTACCAGGGGGTCAAAGAGACAGACGACTCCGCTACAGTCGCCATGGATTTGTCTTTCCTAGAGTCCATGGCGGCGGGCATTAAGGAGATGCAAGCTCGACACACCCAGAAATGGCACGCGCTCAAGGAGCAGCGTGAGTCCGCCAACAAGGTTGATCAAAAGCTGAGGGACAAGGGCATCGAGCTGCGTGAATGGCACAGCAAGCAGTTCCAGGTCCTCATGAGGCAACAAGAGACCATCTCGATGGCGCGGGAGGATGTCATTGCCCGGGAGGCTCGCCTGGTGGACCGCAAGGTACTTCTGGACGCTAGGCAGCAAGATATTTCTCTCCGAGAGGAGAAGCTTGAGGCCACCCTCCGCGCCAAGGATGATAATTTGGAGGCCCTCGTGCTGCAGCGCATAAAGGAGCTGGAGGACAAGCACAAGGCCTCCCTAGATGCCCTCTCTGCTGATTCTGCCGCCCAACTGAAGAGGCTCACTGACGATCTTACCGCTGCCTCTTCTGCCAAGGTTGATCTCGACCAGCAGGTGGCCAAGCTGACCAAGGAGCTTGCCGGGAGTGTTAAGGAGGTCGAGGTCCTCAAGGAAGAGGTGTGGAAAGCGGAGATCCTTTTGAAGGAGGTGCAATTGCAGATCTCCTCCAAGAGCCAAGGCTTCGAGTCTACCAACGGCACCATTGAAAATCTGAAGGCCAGGATTGGCACCCTGGAGAGCTCGGTAGAGTCTAGCGGGGCCTGTGAGCAGTAGCTGACAAAGGACCTGGATACCGCAAGGCGTCTTAGGAAGGATGTAGAGGATAAGCTAGCGAATCATTCCGAGCAGGTCGACCTCTGGATCAAGAGCTTGATCGACATTGCTGAGCCTCTCACTGCTCAGACTGCAGCGATGAGCATGGAAGGGCCAGTCTACTCAGCCAGCAAGCACGAGGTCCCCAGCGTCAAGCTAGGGGTCTTCTTCAACGAGCTGATCGAGAAGCCGAAGGCACATGAAGAGGGAAGGGCCGGCCGCTTCGTGACTGAATCTCAGAAGCTTGCCCGTAATGCCCTCTTCATGGTTCTGAGCAACATCGCCTGCCACCACCCGGACCTCAATCTCACTGATGGCTTCAAGAAGCTGCCGTAGGGCGCAGACATTTCGGCTACCGAAGAAAAGGCCACCCCTCTCGCCGACAGGGTCCTTGGTGTCCCTACCGCTCCACAAGGTCGCCAGGCCCGGCCTTGAACTATCCTTGCTGCTGCGCTGTCCTGTAACAAAACATGATGTATGTCTTGTGTTTAGACACCGTATCGCGTATGTTTGTGTGGAACTAATGTTTTTACTTAATTCTTATTGCATGTTTATCCCTTTAGAATTGACCCATTGGTGCTCGTACGATTAGTCTCCGTGCGTATTTCAGCCGCCTGCTGGTATCGTATTGTCGCGATTGTCGCAAGGGTCGGGCCCTTAGCAGTTATCTTGGCAAAGATACGTCCCGGCAGGTTTTTCCTTGATAGTTTTGGCATTGCTACCCATTCTGCGAGCGGGCTCGGAACAGAGCAAGGGTGTAGACAAAAACTGATAAGGTGCCGTCCATACGACAGATTTCCTCATACAAACACCTTGGTATCCATGGGATAAACAAAATGCAAAATCTTAAGGTCATGACTGGGCAAGGATTGCATAAACTTAACTTATTTCTTTGCTTCCTTCTACCCCTTTCAGCCGCGGCTGCTCATTGCATTCACATGCCTTGGGAAGGATAGCTGTCATGCATGTTGTTCTCCGGTTCCCGACAGGGACTGGTAAAGGATCATTTGTATCTTGCAGGCAGCAGGACACGGTGTAAGGCACGACCGGCCTCTCTCTCCTCCTCTCCGCACACTCTAGACAACCTGGTGGTGGCTGGCATAAAAATTCACGCTAACGCGGACTGCCTTGCCGGGCACACTTGCTGGAGCGCTGATCAATGGATTCGCACCAGCGCTTCACTCAAGATTTCCCTAAGCAGGGTAAATGCTGAACCGAGTTTCGCGCGGTGCTCATCGACATTGATGATGCTAAAACCTAGTGTGGCTCGATTGTCAATAAGTGGGAGTGGTGGAGAGAGAAACCTTGTACCCGTACACTTTGTTCCTTTCCCCTGGACGGGGTTTGCATGGCAATCATGCTGCCCGATCCATTGAGGTTGGCTTGCCGGTGCCATTGCTGGTTTCTGCCGCTGCTGCGGCCGTGACGTAGGGAGGCGGTGGAGATCAAACGGGGGGGGGGGGGGGGGAGCGGCATCGCTTCCCCTCTCCACTCCCTCCGTCCTCCGCGTTTTCTCAGGCGCCGCGGATGGTGAAGTCGTCGATGAAGCAGGTGATGAAGATGACGCTCTGCGTACGCTTCTCAGGTTCGCGCAAGCGCTCCCCCCTACCTGGCGCGCCAAAGATGTCATGGGAAACCACGGGCACCTATGGGGCCATCAGCCCCTTGTTGTTCGGCAGGGGGGATGAGCACATTGCACAAAGAGCGAAGAACGTAGCGCAGCATGGCAGAGATCACACGGGCAGTTTTACCCAGGTTCGGGCCACCGCGAGTCATAAAACCCTACTATTGCTTTGGTGGATTGATGGTGGATTGTGGTGGAAACGCAGCGCTCTTGCCCGGCAGGGTTGCCTCGGGGCGAGGGCGACTACGCGCGTACGAGTGTACGAGGGTCCGAATCCTTTCTATGGTTGCCATGGCCCTCCTTTTATAGATCAAGGGGTCACCACAGTGGCAAATCAGTCATTGTGTACTGATTAGATAGCGAACAGTGCTATCATACCTAACTCTGCAGTCAGAGCAGAGCGCATTAAATGTGCCACTTAGTGTCACATCATGGCATGCCCGGCAAGCCTTGCCGGGCTGCTCGGCCACCTTTTCGCCTGTCTGCTTGACAAGTCTCTGGACGGGTGTCATTTGGAGGTGATTTCCATAGGAAGCGGCTGCCACGTGCCAAATAACAGCCACTTAGTCACTTGGGAGCTTGACACCACACCGATCGATGACTTGCGTCGCTGTGAGGTGGAGCGGTGGAGCCTTGGCAGGGCAGTTTGCCCTCGTAGCACGCAGCAGGCCTGTCGGGATGGTCTTGAGGCTCGACTTCGGGGCCACCTCGTCCTCGCCAGGCTCGCCTGCCCGGCAAGGGAGGTTTCCCCTTAGTGGTGCCTTTCTCATTTAGCTTGTCTTGGTCTTCTTGATCTGCCCTTTGATTCCTCAAAGAGCTGATCTCTCCTTGCTTGGTCTTGTCTTGGATATTGCAAGTTGCCGGGCCGGTGATTTGCTGTCCGTGCACAAGTCAGGGGGAAACATACATCCCTGTTTGTGTACCCCGACAGTCTGGTTCACCTAAGAAGCAAATCTGGGTGAAGAAGTGCATTATTGAAAAACTATCTGTCACAGCTAACTTGAATATGGAGAGTAATTCTCTTCGAAACAATGATTATCATTTGCAGAATGGCGCTGGAAAACTCTCGAATGGGAATCGATCAAACCTTCGACAGAAGGAGTACATGCGTATCTCTTCAAATCATTATACTCATATCTCTGGAAATAACTTCAATGCATATTCATATGATTACTCTCGAAGTACACAGGTGTTTTACAGCTCTCGACAAAAGAATGTTCATGTTCAAACGAAGAAAATGAGATCCTCGTTGCCCATGCAAGTGTGGGTTATGAAAATGAACTAACCCTTTCTTGCAGATAATATCTCAAGAATTTCTCTCACTTATCCTTTATCCTGAGATCTATATTGTTGGTGCTAGTTCAGTGCGTTTTCTCTCGTCTCTTTGTCTTTGGTTGTGTTTGTGTTTTGTCCGAATGTCAACTCACTCAGAGCTCATTGGTTTTGTGTTTTTCTCTCGTTTGGCTGAGTGTTTTGATTCGTACCCTATTATCCCTCCACTCTTTCTCACCCAATCTTTGCTGTCCGTCATAAATATGCAACTTGATATGAAGAAGATTTCAATCCGGAGTCCTTGGTCGCGAATGAAATCAACTTCTAACATTTATCTGTTTTGGCGCTTGCCCTTCTTCAAACCGTTCGGCCTTTCGTTCAGTTTTCGAGAATTTCACAGGAAACGATTGACACGTGCCCATGATCTCACGATCGTGATCTCATCCATTGAATGTGGAACGTCCTGTGCTTTTCTGCCGTAGAGTTCAGAGGAAGCGGTTCTGCCTACGGGCTATATATACCCCTCTAGGCGTCTTATTCCTCTAATTCTCCCACAGTTCATCCTCAAACCCTCTCTCATAGTCCTCCTGAGCCCGAGCTCGAAGTAACACTGTCGACGCGCCTCGCCGTGCAACTCCGGTGAAGCCTCACCGTCGTTGGTCGCGCCAGTGCGGTAGATCCTCTCCTCCACATTGACGTAGTTGATCTTTGCTGCCAAGTTAGGGTGCATGGATCTGGAGCTAGCCCTGTCTATCTCTCTGTTCTAGGGCTATTCTTACCGACGCTATTTCTCTTGATTTATTTTCTTTGCGGTAGATCTTTAGGGTTCCCTAAGTTATGACTGGTACGGTTTGTAGTTTTTCCCTCGTACTAGCTATCCTGGATCTAGGGTTCATGCGCATTATTTCGAAAGATTAGATGGTTGTTACTCTGCCTTAGGGCATGCTGCAATTCTATCGATGATGTCTTCCAAATATTTATACCGTGGATTTCGTTGCTGCCTCCGAAAAACTTTCTGTTTTCAGTCAAAATGATTCTGTGCATGTTTGTGACCCTATCCTGTTTTCCCTCGTATCTACTCTTTTTCTCAGGTTGGTCATGGCACAAAGTTCGGAAGAGCAGTCTGGTTCTGAAGAAGAAATCCCTCAGGTGCCTCAAATGGCTGAACGACAGAGATTGACTGGTGCAGTAAAACCGTCAAAGCCGCCAAAGATACTGAAAAAGAAGTCTGAGTCGGAATCCGAAGAGGAGGAAGATGACATTCCCTCGGCTCACAGTCAGCCTGAGGATGAACAGGTTACCGATGCTTTGACTATATTTTCTGATGGAAATCCCAAGAAAGGTGGGCGTGGCAGAGAGAAGAACACAACCGCCGAAATGTCTGATCCCAAGACTTATAAAACTCCACCTAGAGTTGAAACCGCAACCGAAAGAAATAACAGGCTACAAAGGATTCGCCGTCACTGGGCGAAGAAATGGTCCAATCATGAGAATGTCCGAAGGAAATATCAAATCTTGTTTGCATTCACTCCACCCTGGAATGACTGCATCGCTGAAGGTTGCCTCGGTCCAGATGATGAAAAAGTAAGGCCAGCTCCAACTAAAGATGCTCATCCTGACTCCCCAAAGACTATTGCTGATTTTGCCGAAGAAGTGGAAAAGAGAGCAAAAGCCAAGTCCAAGCGTGAAGCCATGGCAGTGAAAAAGAATCAAGTGGAACAGAGAAATGTTGAATTGACCCAGCAAGATGTTCAAGATAAGAAAGATCGGGCCTCTACCCGAAAGGAAAGAAAGGCAAGGAAGTCAGTTTTCCCTTGAGCCTCCAGAAAGAAATCAGTTGCCAAAATATCCAAGAAGGCAGCTTCTGCCTCGTCTGATGAGTCCTCCGATGAAGATGCTCCCAAAGAAATACCAATGTATGATCAACGAGCTCTTCTTGACAAGCTATATCAAACTCCCTCACCAGCGAAAGTTTCACCTCCGTTGAGAATGTCACCAAGGATTGCACATGCTCCAGTCTCAGATAAACTTTCGGGTTCTGTTGCCCCGTCTGCGAAGAGAAAGCTGCTGCCCGAAGAGAAAGCTGATGTTTCTGCCAAGAAGGCCAAAACAAATGTTCCTACTTCCATAGAGGAACAGAGATATGACTTCGACCTCATGATTGACGTCATTGAAAGTGCTGCATACGATGCAAAATCATCTGATTTGAGCATTTTGGGTCTTCCTGATGATGTTACCAAGATGGTAACTAAACACTTTGCTGAGCTGGGAGAGATTACCAAGAAACTAAACCAAGCTGTCGAGGACAAGAAAACCCTCGAGCAAATGAGGAGAGATGCCAGCACTGAATGTGAAAGGAAAAACCTGAACAAGGAAATTCTTGAGCTCACAAAAGCTCTCACTGTTATGAGGAATAATAATATTGAGTGGCACTCAAGGCTGAAGATGGATGTTTCTCAGCTATGTGACTAAAGAAATGATGAGATTAAACGTCAAGCAGATCTTGCTCGACGAAGAATAAAAGAAGAGAAGCATCATAAGGCAAAGGTAAGAGCCAGCAAACCGAAGGCAATCTCAGATCGCCGTGTTCAAAATGTTGCAACTGATGCTCCCATTGACTCAAGTGCTCCTCTGCAGCAGATACCACCATCTCCTCCTCACGAGGATGAACTCATGCAGCAAGCTGAGCCTGCAGTGGTTTTCATTCCTACCTCTGCTGCTCAAGAGACTAATGTTGTTGACATCTTTCTGAACAACCCTGATGAAGGAAATGCTCAGCCTGACCAGCAAACCACTGATGAGAAAACTGATGAAGAGATTGAGGTTGAGAAGGCACTTTCATTGCCTCTGAAGGAAACGCAAGTTGAGCCCTCAGGATCCAACAAGGAGGAAATGAAAAGGTTGAGGGGGAGCTAAATGCTTCCCGAGGAAATACTACCCCGGTCACCTCATCTGGTGCCCCTACCCAGATGGAGGTTGATCTTGCTCCTGCTTCTATCGCTTCGTAGCTAGAAGAGGAAGAAAAGAAAGCTGAAGAGCCTATGGCTCATGAAGAAGTTGTCCCACCTATTGTGCCCCAGGAAACCGAAAAAGATGCAGTTGTGAGCCAAGTGTCTGAAGAGGTCGTTGTGCCTCGCTCCGTTGAAAATGCTCCGAAAGAAAAGGCCCTAGTGCCTGAAAGTTAGAAAGCAGCTGAAGGAGTTCTAGCGAAAGAAAATGAAGGTTAGACAAGTGCTTCAATGCCATCTGCACCAGAAAAGTTGAAAAGACCCCTTGCTCCACTCAAGCCCATCGATGAAGATTTGCTAGCATCTGATGATGTTCGGCCCATGGAAATAAGCGATGGAGAATATTTGAAGAATCCCCAGGAATCATTTCCCCTGTTCCCTGCTTAGTATGGCTCAAATGGTCCTGCATTCAATGAGCAGCTTCATCTTTCGAAGCTAGCATTCTTTGGAATCAGCCCGTATGAAGGAGAGAGAACTTCACTATCACCCAGATTTTGGACTGAAGAACAGGTTGTGTACTATGCCCAGATTTTTTTGGAAAGAATCGGATTTTCAATCACAAGATTCTGAACTTTGCTAAGCTCGAAGAGATACCCTGCTTCCACCATGCCATTGAGCATTTTGAACATGCATTCCTAAAGGGTTTTTCTTCACTTCAATCATGGATGGAATCGAGAGGTAATCCATCAGTTCTATGCTATGTTGTTCATCTCTAGAGAACTTGGAGATGGCTCAACATGGATCCTTGAATGGATGACCGAAAGGGAAAAGATCAAGTGCTCAGCAGATTAGTTTTTAGCTTTGCTAAATCTTCCTTGGTGTGAGTTTGAAAAAGGTAATGAACACAGGATGCACTACTGTGAAGTGTCCGAAGAACAACTTCACATGCTGATGGACCCCAATTTGGTTGGAGATGAATGCATTGATGTAGATCCTAAGAAGTTGGCCTATCAAAACAAAGTGATGTTTCATGTGCTATGCAATTCCCTCACGCCAACCAACAGACCAGATTCTATCAATGTCATCGTGGGAAATTCTCTTCTAGCCATCTCCCAAGGAATTCGGTTCGATGTTTCAGATCTATTCATTCACAATTGGGCTTGTGCTGCTGACTGCCCCCAATCATTGAAGCCACATGCCCCGTGGATCATGCATGCAATTGAGTAGCTCATCAATGAAAAATTCTTCTGCCCTTATGTTCTGAAAGTTTTCATGCCACCAGTACATGACACTCTCCATATGGTGAAGGATATTGTCAAAGGAAAGGCTCCTGTTGATATTGCTGATGTTGTGTCTGCATCTGAAATTGCTCCGAAGGTTAAGAAAGCCAAGGTTGAAATCCCTCAAAATGAAAACCCATCTCTGTATGAAATCTGCATTCGCACACAGCAAGCTCTGGAAAGCCACATCAAGCTCGATCGAAAAGAAAAGCCGGAGTTGATGACTGAGCTGAATTTGCTTCATAATTATGCTCGCCAAACCCTTTTGCATGAGAAGGAGGCAAAGAAGCGCTCCTGGACTCTTCTAATGCAGCATTATTCTCGCAAGCAGCTGTTTGCCAAAGGCATCAAGAAGGATTATGACTACCTGGATTTACTTGCTGTTCCTCGCATCCGAAGACAAACTCCAGTGCTCCCTCAACGGTCAGCTTCAACTGACCTGTTGTTTGTCGGACCAGATGATGAAATTGAAGACACAGCTGGAATACTCATCTACAAGCCAGATGTTCATCGCAACATTTCTTCTGAAGTCCATGCTGCTACTCCTTCTGCCTCAACCATTCCTCGCTCTGCAGATTCTGATTCGTCGAGTAATTTCAATTATGATTCTGAGGACACTCCGGATGAGTAGATCCTCGTATGTTTTCTCTTTCTTTTTGACACTTGTTGACAAAAAGGGGGAGAAGTACATCGAGTGATAGATGAACGGGGTATTTGCAGGGTGTTTTTTCATTCGCCATTTGCTTTTTGCACTCGAATGTTTTGGTTTTCCTCGAACAATTTGCTTGATGAACTTATCGCACCACCTGTGGTGTTCAAATACTCGGTTGCCATGTAACATTAATAACCCCCTACAATTTTATTTGATTCCACCTATTTTTTGCAGGTACTATCGAAAGTTTACTCCTGTGCAATGATTATCCTCGATTATTATCTATCGTGCAGGGAAAGTAAGAGTTCTACAAGGATAGAAAATCTTTGAGTGATAGTACAAATGGGGAGAAGTACATCGAGAAATAGATAAACCATATCTGCTATGGTTGGATATGCTATGATCATTATCTTTCAATTATCAAACTATGCAGGAAAAGAAAGTCAGTGATTTGAAAACCATCTATATGGCTGACAAAGTGTTTTTCCTCGCATATATCCCTCATATTATCCTCTTTGCAGGAAAACCACATCTAAAGCATATCCACTCCGAGTGATATTCTCATACTTATCTTGCTTTGTTCATTCTCGAACATCTAACTTGCAGTAAAATTACATCTCGTGTGGATTCAAATTGTGTTCTGAGAAAACCTTCATGTTATATCCTTCATCACAAATCTTTTCAAAGTACTCACTATATCTATCTAATTGATTTCAAAGATTGTGTGACAGGAATCGTCTCAGACACTATTGAGTGCATTGAAAGTATCTTTGAATGAGATCATAAGTCAATGTCACTCTTACGAAGAATTACCTCGCTACCTTCCCATTTATTTTATGATCTGATGCATACCTTCAGGGGGAGCGTGTTTTATCTTCGTATTTATCTCTCATCTTTCATTATCCTTCGCATTACATTCCATTCATTATCTATCCTTCGATGTGATCTATTTTGTCAATAATCGTCCAAAAAGGGGGAGATTGTTGGTGCAATATCTGCCTTCCTATGTTTTGGAGATTGTTGACAGAAACAGGTATGGACTGATTTGTTTGCTAGTGCATACAGAGAGAAAGAGTCCATACAAAACCGAAGAGAATGCTGTCTCTAGTGCTAAGTTCAAGGAACTTCACCGAAGCACATTTGTGTTGCAGAGAAGAACGAGCTATATCTGTTGAAGTCTTATAGACGAGAAGATTGATGTGAAGGAATTAACCTCTCGAAAGCTTACTGCTGAAGCAAAGCATTTGGTTTGGTGTTGTCCGAAGAAATTGACTGCAGTGAGCGGAAGTCGAAGACAAATTGAAGATGTAGTATTCTTTTCGTTGTTCTTTTTTCATTCATTTGAGTCATAGGACCTCCGTACTATTAAGAGGGGTATAGGTTCTCGAAGCTTAGATCTACTGTGATGCTTAGCCCAAAACCTATGAAAGATGCGAGAGAAATCTCTTTATGCTCCGAATGATTACCTGGCAGCAGTAGACGTTGTTCTTCATGCTGCAGGAGATATCTTTCGGACTGAGGAGTTAGCATTACTTGCTTCGCAAGTAATGTTATCATTGTGCTCAATTTTCCGACCGTTGGACTCGTCTCGTTCGGCCATTGGCTGCTTTCGATGTCCAATTTGGTCATTTCCCTTCAGGGAAGGCTGCGGCTATAAATAGCCACCCCGCTCCAATGTTGTTCGTTGGCTGCTCCGCTTGAGATTTCTGAGAAGGTTTATTTGAGCAACCCCTCTCCGAGTGATTTGAGTTTAAGATCCACCGAGAGAAAAATCAAGAGCCCAAACTTAGACAGTGGTTTATTATCATAGTGGTTCTGAGTTAGAGTTCTTGTACCTATTACTCTTGAGAGCTGCACACTCTCTAGACGGATAGGCTTCGGCTCGAGTGTTGAAGAGTTGTCTTCACCGAGCTAGATCTTCAGCAACCAAGAGTGATTGTGGTTCGCGAAGGTCGACCGAAGGTTTGGAGATCACCGACAAGTATCTACCACGAGTGGAATCAACTAAAGTCTGATCAGCTTCGAGTTGAAGGAGAATAGGGTGATGAGAGTTTATCTTCCATGACAAGTCAGAGCCCCTCCAACCAGACATAACCCTTTGGTAGAAGGGTGAACTGGTCTACCAAATCTCTGTGTCGCCATCGAGCACCACTGGTTAAATTTACTTCACTGCATACCTTCGGCAGTCTTCATATGTGCTCTGTGACGATAGTTATCTGATCTGTTATATTCTGTTGCATACCTTTCGACTCCATTATCACTGTGATAGTTATCATTCATTGCTTACTTTGCTGCACCCTCATCATTCTATCGTGCTATCTTAGTTCCAGTTATTTTCCGTGTTGTGATCATTTACCTCATTATAGTTCTTCTTCATTGTTGTCCATCGCAGTTCAATTCTAGCTCTCTGTGATGATATTGTATCTGTTGGCATATTGCATTACCATCATTATCATCAAGACTGTTATATCATATGATTGAACCATTATTGCATCCTACATCGATGGTTTTGTTCCTCAATAGTATGCGTGATTGAATTCATTTCTACCAAACCTTATTTCCACTGCTGTGTTTGGGATCAGTTCAAAACATTCGAAAGAATTTTTGAATCTCCCATTCACCCTCCCTCTGGTTGATATACTCTCGGTCCTAACAATTCCCGATGGAGTAGTAAATGGGAGAAGTGCCATGCAGGCAGTTGATTAGACGGCTATGTGGACCAACCTGCAAAATGAAAAGGCTATGCGGGTAACGTACTGAGGAGTGGTACGTGTCCGTGTATGTGCCCATCCTTCTATCGCTACATGTGCCACTGGTTAGTTGAGGTCACTATTTTGAATCACCGTGGCAAAACAATTTATGATTCCTTTTTATTTCTACACCCCTCTTGATAGGTGGGACCTACGCAAAACCCACTTGGGTGGACGAACAGATATACAAACATATCCATATCTTTGCACAAAAAATGTGTAGTAGCTGGTTTGGATGGATATTGGCGCGTGCCTGCAAGACACAACCTTTTCTGGTTAAGGAATATGCGGTTATCCTAAAAAAAGAAAAAGCCCTTCTTCATGTTTCCGCATGCACGAGAATTTGGTTCTGCTCGCAATATGGATGCTACCTGGAGGATGAAGTGAACCCAGAGGCATGCTAGCACGGGAGACCTCTTTCCGCTATACAGTACTACTCTGTATGTTACTACTAGTAGTAGTACAACTGTAGTACTCTTGATGGTCAAAATATTATTCATCCGGTCCTCACAGTGAAGTGACAAGACCCAGTGCCCGAGGTGACACTAGTCCAGGCAGCGTGTTTAGGTTACCAAAGTCAGACTCACCTTGTGCACTGTGCAGTCACTATCACCGCCGCTGTATAGCATGCCTCACCTCGTCTCCCTCTCCCCTAGCACCACTCCATCTCCATCTCGCCAGAGATCCTAAGGTCACTCTTCATCATCTCACTGTGCCCCCGCGTACCCTTGCCTCGCTCACCTCCCCCAGTACCACTATTCCCTCACTAGCCGCACCAGCACCGAGAGCCTTCTCCCCCGTAAATCAAGCCCCAAAAAACCCCACCTTCCAAACTCCACTATGGCCGAAGGCGAACCATGCAGCATCCATATGAGCCACAAATGGAGTGATCTCCCTAGTGACATCCTCGACCTCTGTTGTTCACCTATGGATATGTTGAGCGCCGTGTGGCTGGCTGCATGCTCGAGGGACATGCACGCGGCCATCATCGAAGCGAGGCCTGAGCTTTTCAAGAAACCCTGCTTGCTACTATCTGCTCTTGCCAGATGCGCTCACCATGATACGGAGGCGTACATGATGCCCCTCGACTTCATTCCAACCTCCATTAGCCGAAACTTATTCGCAAGTATGTACTGGGTCACCGTACATCATGCCCCTCGACTTTGATCCGATCACCATCGCCCGAAACTTCTTGGCAGGTATGTACTGGGTTGGCATGTACTCCCACTAGATGGCTTCCATTAGAGAAGACCGGAAAACATTGGTACTCGTGAACTTCCACACCTCCCATGAGATTATCCTTCCTCCGTTGGATTATGTAGGGTTTTACCGTCGTGGTCCAAGTCATCTAGATTACCATGTCAGTTGGACGGACCTTTTTTTTGCAGAAGATTGTAATTCGCCAAGTGACCACACGATATGCGGATTACGCAGACTTCAAGCTAATTGCCTTGTTCCACCGCAGACTCGCCTATCTTTCCGCCGGTGCCTTCTTTAGCTAGAGACAACTCACCTCGCAGTGGATCGTCAAAGCTGATACACACTTCTATGATCCTATTGAACACAATGGCATCATCTACGTGATCAACAAAGCAGATGGCACCACATATTGCTGGGACGACGCGTGTAAGTTGTTTTTGTCTGATTTTAATGATAACGCCATGACACTGTTTGAACTTTTTGTGATGATTGGCATATTCCTATTTGAGCAGAATTTGAGTAGAACTATGGCAATGTATCAGAGATGCCGTAAATCAACTATATTTGGAATGAGTTAATTCATGCGATTGTGACCATGTCATTACAGCCAATTTGTACCCTTGAATAATCAAACAGTTAGGAAGATATGGATATTCTCCTAACTTTATAATAATCTATATACTACTAAATATGAGTGTGTATCAATAGCCATGTTAGTTTCCTCATTTTCATGATGTAGAAACATGCATCACACTGTTGGTTTCATCTAACCATACATTAGGGAAGTAAATGTGCATATGGAGAACTCTATATTTGGAAGTAGTGAAATCCTGTAATGCTTACCATGTGTACATACCTATTATCGCCCTTCAGCAATCAATGGCTAGAATAATATCCTCACAAGAATTTTGCCCACAGAACATGAGTATATAACAATGCATGGTGTGTTAGTTTCCTTGAAGAATTTATTTGTGAGGACAGAACATGATTACATAACATGCATGGCATGGTAGTTTCCTGTGAAGAATCGATTGCGAGGTAACATGAGTATAACCATGCATGGCACTTCTATATTTTCGAACCCAGTGTACATTTCCCTGTATTTTCCTCTTAGTTCCAACAGGGACAGATCAATGTTGTTTCTTGCATTATCCTACTCATACTCTGAACAATACTGATCTTACATTAACAATGCCTGTCCTTTTTGATATGATGCAGTGTCCCTACAGTTACCGCCCTTTGTAATCACACCACCTTTGCCAAAAACAGGGAAGCACAACTAGTTCCTCGCTTGATTAGACGACGGCAAAAGACTGATGATCAAAAGTTATATTGCAAAAACCCCACTGTGTACAAGCACCGTGAAATCCGTGAGTATCCGGAGAGTGGTTGTTACGTCTATGAGCAGGATACCAGCTTGTTGGGGCCTTCAGGATTTTTGAGTTGGAGGCGGGTAAATAGCCTTGGTTCACACTCTCTGTTTCTCGGACTCAATTATCCGATTAACCAGGAGATCACCGTTGGCAAGGACCTTGATGGCAGAGAGGCTCTGTTTGCTAGGGAAAACTGTGTCTACACGGTGAGACCTAAGACTTCGGGAGCAAACTCCCCTGATTGTCAACGATACATCCTGCAGCCAAAAGAAGGTGAGAATGACAAACGCATCTGGATTAACTTTGATCCTTGGATGTCTCAACTCCAACAGGTAGTGATGTGGTTCAAGCCTTCATATTGATAGGTAATTGGGCTGCTGCGTCGAAAGGGTGGAGTCCTGGTGTCTTCGAATCACTGGTGGCTGAAGCGGAGCTGCAAATTATGATGGTGTTGGATCATCCCTCTTCGAATGACTTGTTGTCTTTGTTGCTTGTTCTGTATGGGTAGTTCTCTCTTTTGTTATGCAGACTCCTTGTCATTTGGTCATCCTCGTCTATGTCACTCTTACTATGTAATAGTTTCCTCTCTTTAGAAAGTCATTCTCGTCTGGATCACGAGAGTCTGAGCGCTACAGATGGGTGCGTTTTGGTGGTGTAGCAAGACTTCTTATGAACTATCATGTCTTGATGTTTATCAGTAGTAGTCACTAGTCAGTGTTTGAATGTTGTATATATCGTTGTTTTGAACTATTTATTGTCTTGAACTACTGGTGGGCTAAATGAGGGTATCACCATTCTCCAGTGTTCAGTGTATATATCCTTTTTTTAATTTATAATTTGAGCTCAATGTCTTTTCGATGATGTACGCTTGGTTGGGCCAATGTGAGGTGTCGTTGAATATGGGCCGAGTAGTAACGCAATGCCAAACAGGTCGATTATGACTCTCAGGCCGGGTGCTCAAAAAAAGAAAGAAAAAGGATTCTTAGGCCAACATGTGAGCTCCACCGGTGTTTTCGTGCGCTTGCGCGCCAAGAGCGTATTGGCGCGTGTTCGAAATTCATGATACCATTTCATCCCCAATCTCCCCTCCCCACCTCTGGAATCTCGATTCATACTCTAGTGTCCAGTTCCCCCAAATCCCCCTTCTGTACTCCCTATACTCAAGCGCACTATCATGTCTCCGGTCAACACAGATCTCCAAGCCAGAGATCCTGAGGTTCGTCCTGCCTTCGGGCGCTGCGTGCTGTCGCTCAACAGTGGCATGGCGGCGCTTGACGACCAGATCGCCGGCAAAGTGCTGATGGTAACCATCAATGGTGACCAGCCTCCCGTCTCGCCGGATGACCTTGTCAAAGCTCTTGGCATTGCGCACGGCATCTAGATAAGCGACTTGCTCGTCGAAGTCTGTCCGCCACCGACTGATTTCTTCGTTAGGTTTCGGATAACTTTCGACTATAGTCGTGTGTTTGAATCTTCCTGGCGTTTGTTCTGCGATGGTGCGCTGATGAGGTTTGATCGGTGGCACCCAGGATGGGGCTCGGTGCCCTCTGAGCTTGAGTTTTTAACAAATCTTACCTTCCACGGCATGCCTCAACGTGCTTGGAACAGCGAGTCCATGAATGAGCTTATCAACGACCTAGGAGGTGAGCTCGTAAGTATGTTTGTTCCTCCAGACAGCTGGGCTCTGACGGTTGTTGCATGGATGAAGAAGCCGTCCACCGTACCGAAGGTTATTGGTGTTGAGATACCAGTGCAGGAACCAGGGTTGTACTATTCGTCGCCACCAAGGCCGCCGCGGACCACGTTAAGGATGTACCTATATCGAGTGTTCGTGCATGTCGAAGAAGTGGTCAATCCATCAATCGAAGTCCTGCCGCCGCGCTGGTGCCAGGGTCCGTTGACGATGTCCATTATAGGAGTCAACGTCAGACTTTCCCCGTGTTGCTCAGAATGATGGATGGCACATGGCCTACTCCATCGTGCGGCGAAGGCAACTACTTCTTTGGGAGAGGAGGCAGGGCTGGCTGCCTGGATGTGCTCTAATTTGAGGTAACATCTGAATCTTCTCATATACTAGTTAAATCTGAGCTATCGGTGTGAAGCACTGATGTGCCAGTACATTTGATTGTGACCTGTTATATTTTTGTAGCTGAACTTTTTTTAGAAAGGGGTGTACGTCAACTTAATGTGCTAGCAGAACTTATTGTGTTGTCTGTCTGTTTTCTTTGCACATCATTCAAGATATTTCCCCATCATTGATAAAGACGATGGACAGTTATGTACGAGTTTGTTGGTTTCAACATAGCCCTACCCATAGCAATCCACTGCTTCCACCCTGATTATGCCGCCTATGCGAAATTTTTGTATGCAAGTTCAATGTGCTATGATGTTGTATATGATTGTGTCAACTATATAAGTTTTTACTGAGCATCAACAATGCATATGGCTGAAAGATGCATTCACGAGCATCGACCGATGGGTCTCTCTCTCTCTTTCACACACACACACACGCACGCACGCACACACACACACAAGTGGGACCCGTTGAATTATTTCTTCGCTCGTGACAACTTTTAATTAGGTTCCACTATACTCTAACTTTTTCTTTAAGTTATAAATTGAGCTCAATGATTTCAAAAAGTTGTACACAAGCCTTGTTTCGGCCTTTTCAGGTGTCGTTGAATGTGGGCTGAGTAGCTATGCAAAGTTGTACTATACTACTACCCAGGCCTTTTTCGTTGAACATCAGCAATGCAACTGGGCCGACAATTGTACACAAGATTCTAAAATAAGCAATGCCTAGCCTATGTTTCTTTTAATAAAATGCACAACTCAGTTCTTTTTTTATATAATAAGATTACCAAGCCCAACTTAAGTTTTTTTATAATATTCCTATCTTAATATTATTTTTTAATATGAAATGCACAGTCCGGACCATCATTGTTTTTTCACCCATCCCAGAAAATGGGTCCATTTCTAGTAAAATCAAATGGATTGTAAATTATCAAAAATAATAAATGGGCTGCATGTACACAATATTATTTTTTCACCCAGCTCAGTAAATAGGTGTATTCAAATAAATAATCAAATGCGCTGTAAATTATCATAAATAGTAATTTGGCTATTATTATTTTTACCTAGCCCAGGAAATAGATTATTTTTTGAGTCAAAGCCCAGGAAATAGATGTATTGGCCAACAAAATGAAATGGGTTGTAAAACCTAAATAAATGGGTTGCATTCCGCCACAGCTTTCGAAGCTGACTTTATTGGCCCACTAGGACAAAGCCTGCGCATGGTGTTGTCCATTTAGTGAACAAAGCAATTTAATGGTCTAAAACAAAACGTCAACAAATTATTCTGACATCTATATTCGTTGGATTGACATCCGACGGTGATCCTGTTTCTTCAATCTCTGATCTAGTTGCTCTTGCTCCAGCCGCCAAAACCATCGCCGGCTGGAGCACTTGCATCTGCCTCCTGTGGCCGGCTGTGCTGCTGCGCAGGCCTCACCGCCCCACCCTACTCCCAACTGTGGCCAGGTCATACCTGTACTCACCCACACCTTCTATTATTCTCCGGCGATGGCAGCCTCACCCCGCAGCCAAACCAGTCCCTCGTACTCCCCTCCGCCAGGGACTCCAGTGCCCCTTGTTCCACGACTCTAGATCGTTCCCATCTTAGGCCTCGCTGTTTTCCACCGCCGTCACTACAAAAAAAAGACACATCCATGACATTTTGGCCTGAACGAATTTTTTTCTGTCATGCTTATGACACTTCTATGACGATAATTGTGACAAAAGCACGTATCATCATAGATGTGGTGGGCACCTACTTCTATGACAAAAAATCATGACAGAAAATGGGCTTTTCATCCTGGGCGGGCCGAGGACGCACTTGCATGACATTCTTTGGGCCGTCCATGACGGAAGAAATCATGGTAGAAGCGAGGGCGAGGAAAATTTCGGGGAATTCCCGGTTACGGTGGGTGGTCGGGGCCGAGCGATGCACGGAGGTTTGCGCGTTTCTCTCGTACACGTACGCGCGTGTGTGTGAGGCGTGTTGGGCTCTAACTGAACCCGAGCGAGGCGTTGGGCTTTAACTGAACCCGAGCGATTGCACTAGCTACGTTACTGAACCCCGATCGATCCCTTGGCTGTTAACTGAACCCGAGTGATTCCTTCGCTACTGCTGCTAACTGAAGCCGACCGAAGCTGCCTCTTGATGAACAGTCCCCGGTGGGGGTTGGATGAACAGTTCCCGGTGGGGGTTGGATGAATAGGAGCCCGTGGTAGTAGAGGTCGTTGCCGCTGGATGAACAGGACCCCATGGAGGGCTGGTTTAACAGTAGCCGGTGGAGGCTGGATGAACAGGACCTCATGGATGAACAGTAGCTGGTGGAGGCAGGAGGAAGTCGACGGTGGATGAACAGTAGCAGGTGGAGGCTGGAGGAAGTCGACGGTGGATGAACAGTAGCCCGTGGAGGCTGGAGCGAGGCAGTAGACGATGGATGAACAATAGCCCGTGGAGTCCTGTTTTGCGGTACGCCACACCCCTCCCGATGAACAGGACCCCGTTTCGACCGTAGGCGCTCCAACACAAGTCCGTTTCCTCCGTTTTGCGGTACGCCACACCCCTCCCGATCAACAGGACCCCATTTCGACCGTAGGCATTCGAACAAAAGTCCGTTTCCTCCATTTTGCGGTACGCCAGACCCTTCCCAATGAATAGGACCCTGTTTCGACCGTATGCGGTCGAACAGAAGGCCGTTTTCCTCCGTTTTGCGGTACGCCAGACCCCGTTCCGGCTGTTCCATCCAAGCCGGTTGGCTCCCAATGAACAGGACGCATTTCGACCCAATGGCTTCGCTCTCGATGAACAGGACGCGTTTCGACCCAGTCACTTGGCTCCCAGTGAACACGACGTTGTTTCCTCCGTTCCGACCCAGCCGGTTAGTTACCAATGAACAGGACGACGTCGTTTCCGTCCATTGCCTCTCCATGTACACGAGTCCTGGCCGTAAGTATGCGCGCGTACATGTTCGAGACCCTGCCCATATGTACGTATGTAGCCGTGTTTACTTTCTTGCAGCGTGGCTGTACGTACATGTACATGATATATATAGACAGAACTACATGACATGCTACGTCCGCGCCTCTACTATGACACATGCATCTCCTTACTCGGCCACGGTTCATCGCTGCAGAGAGAGCGATCGACCAGTATGTACATACACGTTCGTGACCAGACAGACAACCCTACGTACGGTTCGACCCGGTGGGTCCCAGCTATCAGGGAGGATAAGGAGGCACTTCCTTGCGTGCGAAGATATAGCTGGTGGGTCCCAGCTGTCAGGAGGAAGAATCATTTTTTTCTCATCATATGGACACACTTCCTTGCATGCGAAGATGTAGTTGGTGGGTCCCAGCTGTCAGGGGGGAAATGTTTTTTTTCACAAAATACGGCGGCCCTTCCGGTGGGTCCCTGCTGTCAGGTGGAGGAATCATTATTTTGCGCGTAATAAGGAGGCACTTCCTTGCTGCGGCCGTGGACCCAGCTGTTAGCCTCTCCACGTACAGTCCTCTTCCGATGGAAGTCATTCCTTGACCACGTTGAGCACGCCGCGCCGAGAGCACCAAGGCAGTGGACGATGGCGAGGCCTAGGAAGGGAATGACCCGAAGCCGGGGAAGACTCGGCAGTTGTTTCCCATGTGGACGGGAGTACGAGGGTTTACTGGTTCGGCTGTAGTGTGAGGCTGCCGTCACCGGAGAATAACAGGAGGTCTGGGTGAGTACAGGGATGGCCAGGCCAACAATGGGAGTAGGGTGGGGCGGTGAAGCCTGCGCGGTAGCACAGCCGGCCACGGGACGCAGGAGCAGGCAGCACGGCCAGCGATGGTTTGGGCGGCTGGAGCAAGAAGACCAGAGGTTGAAGAAACACGATGGCCGTTGGATAGACATCGTACAGTCACCGCAGCTAGAATCGTTTATATTGACTAAGTTCACAAAGCCCTGCGTCCGCGCCAACTTAGTAGGCCCACAAGTCAGCCTCCAAATATGGTGGGACCCACCTAGCAGTGGGGGTATTCATTTTTTTTGCGTAATAGCTGGTGGATCCGAGCTGTCAGCGGGGGAATGTTTTTTTCGAGAAATACAGAGGCCCTTCCGGTCGGTCCCAGCTGTCAGGAGGAGGAATCATTATTTTGCGCGTAATAAGGAGGCACTTCCTACTCGCAAAAAAAGGAGGCACTTCCTTGCGTGCGGCCGTGGACCCAGCTGTCAGCCTCTCCATGTACAGTCCTCTTCTGATGGATGTCGTTCGTTGACCACGCCGTGCCGAGAGCACCAAGGCGGTAGACGACGGCGAGGCCAAGTAAGGGAATGACCCGGAGCCGAGGAGGACTCGGCAGTTGTTTCCCACGCGGAGTGGGTACGAGGGTTTACTGGTTCGGCTGCAGTGTGAGGCTGTCGTCGCCGGAGAATAACAGGAGGTGTGGGTGAGTAGAGGGATAGCCAGGCCAGGGATGCGAGTATGGTGGGGCAGTGAGGCCTGCCCGGCAGCACAGCCGGCCACGAGAGGCGGGAGCAGGCGGTTCCGCTGGCGCTGGTTTGGGCGACTGGAGCAGGAAGACCAGAGACTGAAGAAGCACGATTGCCGTTAAATTGACATCTAACGGTCTGACGCTGGTAGAGTCGATTGTTGACTAAGTTTCTTTTTTTTTTGAGAAACCTTGTGTACGCATTAACTTAGTAGGCCCACAAGTCAGCCTCCAAATCTGTGGCAGACAACATAGAGCCCATTTGCTATTTTTTTTAATAATTTGCAGCCCATTTGCTAATTCTTAAGGAATTTATTACAGCCCATTTTCTGCCCAAGACCACGGTCAAAAAGTTCTACCTTATTTTGCATATATCAGTGGAGTCCGAACTGTTTTAATCCAGAAATGATAAACATTTATTTTTTAAGAACTTATTGATTTGCCAAATAAAATATTGTTTTATTTTTGTAAGCTAATAAGACGTGGGACAATTGAGTTGGTTTTAGGGAAAACCAGTGGTAAAAAAATCAGCGTTGGGAGGGAAAACAACAACAAAAAATAAGGATGTAAAGATGAAAAGGGAACTTTATGTATTTTCAATATAATAATACGTGTATATGAACCAGTAAAACTATAGGTAGGGATTAGAAAACGGAAGTAGGACATGGCGTTTCAAGAGGAAAATAGAACCGGGTTGTGTGTTTTCTTCAGTAAAAAAACTGCCTGTGGATGTTCTAAGAGAAAATATAAGGCTGGAGGGCCAGAGGCCAGTTGATACCTGCTGGATCTTTGTGCCCCATTGTCGTCATGGGCTGGGCTTGTTAAAAACAAAACCAAGCCTGGGCAGTCTACAGCCCAGTTGAAACTTGCTCGACCTGAAAAAACAATATACCTGCTAGATCCCAGTTATCAGTCTATACTTGCAGAATTCTCTCGTTTAATGACTACGTTGAAAACTTCATGGGTTTCACCGTCTCAGACGTCAGCATTATTTTTCCATCGTGATAATAAGTGCATGCACTTGCTTGTGTAAGGCCATGGACCTCCTGGTTCCGTACGGTTAGGCTCTGTATGGACAGCCGTCTTGTGGTTCCACGGACAAATTTCATGCAAATCAGATGGTTTTCAGTGAAAGCGGACTAAATTCATTGCATTTTACATATTTCTTTTTATTATGAAATATTTTACATATTTCAACTAATTATAACTGACTAGGCCTTTTTTAGTCCATGGGAGGCGCTTCACGATCGAGGTCACGACACTTAACTGTTCTGGAAGGCCCAAATCCATCGCTCCTCTCTTTTAACAATTTGTAGCTGGGCTTGGCATGCCACAGCCCAGTTCTGACGTGTGTGTCCAACTATCAGCCTGTGAAACCGGATGGATCCCGTGCGTACTTCGAAGATGTAAATTTTTTGGAGAACTGGGAATTCGAACGGCAGGTGCTTATGCTACCCATCAAATAAAAATCAGGTGCGTGAAGATTCGTTTCGAAACAAATGCTTTAGCTCTATATCCACATCGACCCTCGACATGATGGTTGGAATCAAATGCCAAGTTCATACCGAAAGATCCTTAACAACAATACCAACTTGCAGACGACAAGGTAGTACAAGTACCAATACCAAACTAACTTATAATATTTTTAGTCCTAGCCCTAGTGTTCGTCTGGTAGAAAATCTTGCAGACGACCAGCTCCCGCTCCTTCTCTTGCTCCAGGTCCCCGAGGTGGTACTCGTGCATCACCCAGTTGGTCCTCTACTGGTCGAAGTTCTTGTTGGTGTGCAACACCAGAACCTTTTTGCTGCCTGTCTGCCGGCCGTTGACGATCACCGCCAAGGTATTGCTGGTCTTGTGCCACATCGCGTGCATGCCGCACTCCGACTGTATCTTGCGACGCGTCCGCGTGCCCCTTTTGAATGCCCTGGAGTTGCACTGGAAGAAATGCTTGCTTAGGCCACTCAGTGTGATACCTGTAGTATTGGCGAATACAGGTTTTAGGGTATGTAGTTGGCATTTTCATAACATCTTTGGCATGTTGCAGTCAATTGTTTCACTTTTTGTTAATTCTCAAATTGTAATTGCTTCACTAGGTCTGCGTCTAAAAAGAAAAATAGAGCTATAAACAAAGGAACATGTTTGTGCAAGTAGAGGCCGATCGGTGTCTCAGCTGGAAGTTTCTCAGGATGGGTGTAGCATATGCCGTGCTCGCTGTCGATGGTTGGTATGAACAAATCGATGAGAGGGTGAGATCTCGCACTGTCAGCACTCACTTTGGCCTCAAGGTGCTCGATCAGCTCCTGATCCGTGGGATTGAACTTGACGCCAGCCGGCAGCACCGGCCAATTCTTCTTGGACTTGCATCGGTTAATTCCAGTTAAATGGTACTCAATGTATGATCAATCAACTCTTTTAAGTAAATGATGAAATATTTTGACAGATAAGTGGTACTCCAAATCTGAAGTCCACAATACTCGAACAAACTGGGGTCTCGTCTTCATTACTACATGCAGACTCTAAAGACTTGAAAACCCCCATAAAGATCAAAATCATCATATAGGGCGATAGGACGAATACTCACAGGAGCGGCCTCGCTGGTTCCTTCCTTCATCCGGTTAGCTTGAAGAGCATCCTTGTTGAGATTGATTTTTTCAGTGTCTTCCTTTTGACTACTTGCAATGAAGTATAGCAACTCCAGTAGCTCATCGATCATCGTACCAAATGGATCGGAACAAGGCGGCGGCTGGGAGGCGGGAAGACCGAGAGAGAATGGGAGAGTGATTTTGTAGAGAATGCGAGAGTGCTGTTGTAGTACGAGAGGGGTGAGGCTCACTTTGGTGAACCGAACACGCCGCCGGGACTCTTGTGTCACCTCACACTGTCATGCGCAGCGTGTTGTCACGTCAATTCAATGTGAGGACATGATGAATAATTTGACCGACGTATACTAGTACTACTGTACTACTTACTGGTCGTATTTAGTGTCACATTTTAACCATAGGTTTAACTAAAAAAATGTCAATGCATGTCACAAAAAATTATACCATTGGAAACTATGTTCAAATACGAATCCAATGATATAATTTTTTGTGACATGCATTAACATTTAGTTAGTTAAATTTATGGTCAAAATTTGACACAAATTACGAAGGGGACCAATAAATCAGGAGGGAGGTAGTAGTACGAGTAGCGCAATATATGGTATAGAGGACTAGTACAAATTTAGAAATGGAGTACGAAGTTACAAGGCTGTGCGATAGACTTTGTAGGCTACATGAGTAATACAAAATATAATTCCCATTGGACGACACTTTCACCAACAAGTACGCACTTGAAGCCTAATTGATATATATATATATATATATATATATATATATATATATATATATATATATATATATATATATGGCTTCTGCACAACATCTCAATCATCATTATCAGTACATCCTACGCAGGTGAGTTAGGATGCACTTGATCCCAGAAAGGTATCTATCATTCAAACTAACTACAGTACATAATATCCAACAAAAGAGGGTCATGCTACAGCAGCAGGATACATGGCTCAGTCTAGATATCACTACGAATCAAGTTGTGCATATTTTCTGTTGGCATGAACCACATCGCCGCATGTCGGGTTTGCAAAAGCCATTCATCGCTTGGTGTCATGGGAAACCATGGCCACCTATGGGGCCATCAGCCCCTTTTGGTTCGGCGGGGGGATGGTCATGTTGCACAAAGAGCGGAGAAGCATCGCGCAGCACGGCAGAGATCACACGGGCAGTCCTTACCCATGTTCGAGCCGCCGTGAGACGTAAAACCCTACTCCTGCTTTGGTGGATTGATGGTGGATAATGGTGGTGAAACATAGCACACTCGTCCGGCAAGGTTGCTCTGGGGCGAGAGTGGCTACGCGCATATGGATATGCGAGGATTCAACCCTTTCTACAGTCGCCATGGGCCTCCTTTTATAGACTAAGGGGTCACCACAGTGGCAAATCAGTCTTTGCATACTGATTAGATAGCTAACAGTGCTATCATATCTAACTCTGCAGGCTGAGAGAGCGCATTAAATGCGCCGCTCAATGTCACATCACAGCTCGCCCGGCAGGCCCTGCCGGGCTATTTTGCCAGCTTCGCACCTTCTTGCTTGACACGTCTCAGGACGGGTGTCATACGGAGGTGTTTGCTGTAGGAAGTGGCTGCCATGTGGCAGAAAGCAGCCACTTAGTCACTTTGGAGCTTGACACCGCTTCGATTACTGACTTGCGTCACTTGTGAGGTGGAGCGGTGGAGTGGCTCGCCTCCGCCAGCCCCGGTAGGCCTGCCGGGACGATCTGGGAGCTTGCTTCCAGGGGGAAACCCGACCCTGCTAGACTCGCCTGCCCGGCAAGGTAGGCCCTTCCCTTAGCGATGCCTCGTTCCTCTGGCTCGCCTTGGCCTTCTCGACTTGCTCTTGGATCCTGGAATTGATCCTCCTTGCTTGGTCCGATCTTGGTCTTGTAATCTTGTCTCTGGCCTGTGCACAGTCCGTGCAATGGGCCCAGGGTCTGTTGCATCGACAGGAGCCCCCAGGCCTGGCACGGAGCGTCGTCGGGGTAGGCCCTAATCAGTGCACAGGCATAAATGTAAGGTCGGCTCTGCCCCTTGAGATCTTCTTTGCTTCTTCATTAACCTGAGCTTGGGTCAGTTTTCGGTTTTCCCGCGTGCCGTGCAACGCCAATTGTAGTGGGGCCATTCTTGTAATGGCCCGTGAATGACTTAAACACACGGGCGGGTAACTGCCAATTCACCCTTCCCACCACGCCCTTATCCTTAGCCATGTATGCTGCATGCATTGAGTGGGGTAGGTAATGGAGGCGCGTGGTGCGGGAGAGCATTAAGGCAGGGGCCTGATTTTCTTGGATTGGTGGAGGAGGACGGCGGGTACTCGCTGGGGAATCAGCCCCCACCCCCAGCTCGCCTATAAAAGGAGGAGCGGGGGAGGAGCGGAGGCATTCATCCACATTCCAATCCTCCTCCGCCTTCTGTTTCTTCTGGGTATGCTGAAAGGAAGAGCCTGCGGCCAGCCCCCGGGCCCTAGCTTGGAGTTGCTGACGATGTCGAATGCTCGTGCTGATGCTTGGGGAGTGAGTCTGGTCCGGTGCTGCGCGTTGCCGGTGGTCGCCACCCTATTGTTGAGGTGTCCGGGGCTCTTGATGCTTGCCTAGGATGCAATGTATGGGGTCCTTGGTAATCCCAACACCGCTCCTTCCGGCAGACCTCGTATTTTTGCTAAGGATGGCAACGTCTTCCTGCCCGCCAAGGTGGGGAGCGGTGCACCTCAAGTGTCCTTCTCATCGCAGTCGCTCACCGTCTCTTCGGGGGAGGTGCCGGGCTGGGGGCCCGGCGTCTTCCTGGAGCGGTGTTGATGAAGATGAAGTTAGGGAAGATGGAGAAGGCGGGAGGCAGACCGTCAGGTCGGAGTACGAGGGCACCGACGCGCTCGTCCCGTACTGACGTGCTACTGCCTCGTCTTCCATTCTTCCCCTCCCCTCCCCGGCACCATCATCACCAGGCTCCCGACCGCCAGGGAGGGGGCCACTCTCTTGGTGCCTTCGCCTCCTCCAACAGTCTTCCAGCTGAGCTCCGACGGTCTTCCCTGTCGGCACTTGTGCTAGGGCTTTTAACTGGTCCTAGAGGTGGTGACCAGGGCACCGCTGAGCCGCTCCTTTTGTCCCCCTTCTTCGCAGCCTTGCCACTCCCGATCTTGTCAGGCTGTACCCGGCAGGCCACAATGGGATTGGGGTGGGCTCCTGCTTGGGTAGTCCTCCTGAGCTCTCCTCTTCCCACTGCACTACCTGGGATAAAAAGGGACATGGAGAGGAGTTTACGGGGCACTTATCTTTTTTCCAGCCTTAAATCTGTAGGCACTTGCCAAATTTTAGTTCAAATAACGTAACCTCTTGTATCCATGTTTATGTTCCGTGAGATTTGTACTTGTTGATCAGCATATTAATGAAAAAGATAAGCTTGCCGGGCACTTGTGCATGTATGATATCCATGCAGAGGTGAAACGCCTCCATACTTTCACGTAAACAAGTAGATCCTGGTAAGCTACCTTGCCGGCACCCCCATGGGACTATTGTCATGAGGCTGAGCCTGCCGGGCGCAGAACCATTGGGAGAGACCAGCCCCCCGCCAACCCCTTTCAACCAAAGGCCACTACGACCATCCTGACCGAAGCAGCGTTCGTGTCAGTAGATGGGAGCACCTTTGTTTCCGAGGCGACGAGGTTTTCATATGCACAAGTTCTATTCACGGAACATGTATGGATAAGAGATGGAACTTATCTCTATGGCTTGCCGGAGATCACAGTGTTGGCTTGTCTTCGCATCCTCTTCCTAGGACTAAGTCCACGGTAGGAGCCTGCAGTTTATGCAAATGAAGATGATGCTAGATGCAATCTATCTACATGATCATGCAACCTATCTACATGAATCATGCAATGCTTATGAAATGCTTATGCATGCAACTTGTCGGGGGCCCCCAGCGCTTCATGTATTTCTTTGTTGCTCAGGGTCTTCGCCTGGCTTTGTACAAGGGGTTACATGCAGCTGAGGTAAGGCCTGTACAAAAGGGTGGCTACCAGGTAGGGCCCGACAGCCGCGCCTTACGGGTAGAACTTACGAAGATGCTCAATATTCCATGAGTTTTGCAATTGAATGCCATCTCCAGTCTCTAGACGGACTGCGCCAGGTCTGGTGACTCGTACTACCCGGTAAGGGCCTTCCCACTTCGGCGACAACTTGTTTGTACCCTTGGCGGACTGAATGCACCTAAGGACAAGGTCGCCTTCCTCAAAACACCAGGCATGAACCCTGCGGCTATGATAGCGATGCAAGGCTTGCTGATAGCGTGCAGCACGCGTAGCAGCCCGGAGACGGTTCTCCTCGAGAAGCACGGCGTCGTCACGCATGTGCTGTTCCTGTGCTACTTCATCGTAGGCAAGCACTCGAGGTGACCCGTAAATGAGTTCCGTGGGGATAACTGCTTCTGCCCCATAGACTAGGGAGAAGGGAGTCTGTCCGGTAGCTCGGTTTGGTGTCATTCTGAGGGACCAAAGAACCAACGGCAGCTCATTGATCCACTGCCTGCCGTGCTTCCGCAGCTTATCAAACGTTCTCGTCTTGAGTCCTCGCAGCACTTCAGCGTTCGCCCTCTCAGCTTGTCAATTGGTTCTGGGATGTGCGACAGATGCAAATGAGATCTTGCTTCCGAGGGCATGAACATATTGCATGAAGGCGCGGCTCGTGAACTGGGTGCCATTGTCGGTGATGATCCGGGCAGGAACCCCGAAGCGGCACACCAATCCTTTCAAGAACTTGATTGCTGACTGAGCAGTCACCTTTCTCACGGCATCTACTTCCGGCCACTTTGTAAACTTATCGATTGCAACGAACAAGAATTCAAAGCCCCTGGCAGCTCGGGGGAAGGGGCCGATGATATCGAGCCCCCAGACCAAAAATGGCCATGACAAAGGGATTATCTGGAGTGCTTGGGCAGGCAGATGGATATTTTTGGAATGGAACGGACAGGCTTCACACTTGGTGATGAGCTCAACCGCATCTTGGAGGGTTGTGGGTCAATAGAATCCTTGCCGGAATGCTTTCCCAACCAAAGCCCTTGATCCAATATGGGAGCCGCACATGCCTTTGTGTATCTCTGCCAGCAGTTCCTTTCCTCCTTCTTGGCAAATGCACTTCAATTTCACACCATTGGGCCTTCTTCTGTACAGTGTGTCATCGACAAGCTGATACATACTGGCCCTCCAGGCTACTCTTTCAGCTTCTTCTTGCTCTTCGGGAAGTTCTCCGGTTTGGAGGAAATGGACTACGTGCCTTGCCCAAGTTGGAGCCTGAGGCTCGGCAATGAGCACTAGCGGCACCTCCTCATTTGTGGGGGTGCATCCCTTTACTGCGGGGACTAGTGGCCCGGCAGGAGGGTGCAGCCCGGCAAGCGAAGGGGAGTTGTTTCCGGCAGGGTCCCTGCCAGGAGCCCCGAAAGGTTCTACCGAGAGAGGCTTACCGGAGTCCAATTTCCTCCTTCTGGCCATTGTTGTCGGGGATACGGAGGGCTGAGTAAGATGGAGAACAAAAGTCCCTGGTTCCACAGGAAGCTTCTGCGCAGCGCACTTTGACAGGTGATCAGCAATGCTATTTTCCGCATGGGGTACGTGTTCTGTTTGCAACCCGTCAAAGCGCTCCTCCAATCTTCTCACTTCCTTGATGCATGCCTCCATCAATGGGCTTTCGTAATCCTTGTTGACTTGTCTCACCACTAGTTTTGAATCTCCTCGAATGATCAGCTTCTTGATTCCCAATTCTGTGGCAATTCTGAGCCCGGCAAGAAGCCCTTCATATTCTGCTGTATTGTTGGTTGCCTCCTCCCGAGGAAAGTGCATCTGGACGACGTACCTCAGGTGTTCTCTAGTGGGAGCCACGAGAAGCACGCCAGCCCCTGCACCTTGTAGGCAGAAGGCACCATCGAAATACATGATCCATTCTTGGGGCGCTTCCTTGCCGGGGATAACTGTTTCCTGTACTTCTTCATCAGGGGTTGGCGCCCATTCTGCAATAAACTCTGCCAACGCCCTGCTCTGGATTGTTGATGTGCTCTCAAACTTCAGGCCAAAGCTGGATAACTCCAATGCCCACTCCACTATCCTACCGGTGGCCTCTGGGTTTCGAAGTATCCTTTGCAACGGGAAGCGGGTGACAACCGTGATCTCATAGGCTTGGAAGTAGTGGCGCAGTTTCCTTGAGGCCATGACAAGGCCAAAGATCAACTTTTGCACGCCAAAATACCTGGATCTAGCCCCCTGCAACAGGGAGCTGACGAAGTATACTGGGCGCTGCACCACCTTCTTCCTTGCCGTGTCCTTGGGGTTGCTTCCGCTGTCGTGCTCTTTTTTGTCCTGATCCGTATCTGGCCTTGCCGGGTCGCTCTCTTCCTCTTCCCCTGGCGGGACACTTGCTGAGGTGGCTGCTTCTTCCACTTCTCACTGTGCTACTAGGGCCGCACTAACCACTTGATTAGTTGCTGCCAGATATAGCAGTAATGGCTCTTGTGGTTTGGGTGCGACCAAAGTAGGCACAGAAGATAAGTAGGCCTTCAAATCCTGCAGTGCTGCATCTGCTTCCGGGGTCCACTTCATGGGTCCTACCTTCTTCAAAATCTTGAAGAACGGCAAGGCGCGCTCGGCAGACTTGGAGATGAACCTGCTAAGCGCGGCAACGCATCCTGTCAAACACCTCACATCCTTAACTGTCTTGGGTGCCTGTATCTGCTCAATAGCCTTGATCTTATCGGGGTTGGCCTCTATCCCACGGTGGGACACGAAGAACTCAAGTAGCTTGCCGGAGGGAACACCAAACACGCACTTCTCCGGATTCAGCTTCAAGTTGATCTTGCGCAGATTAGCAAATGTCTCTTCGAAATCCTGAATGAGGGTTGATCTGTCCTTGGTCTTGACCACAATATCATCCATATAGGCTTCAATGTTCCTGTGCAACTGTGGTTCAAAGCCAATCTGGACTGCTCTTGCAAAAGTGGACCCGGCACTCTTCAACCCGAAAGGCATGCGCACAAAGCAGTACGTGCCGCATGGGTGATGAATGAGGTCTTTTCTTCATCTTCCTTGGACATAAAATTCTGATGGTATCCAGAGTATGCATCCATAAAAGAGAGCAACTCACATCCTGAAGTAGAATCCACGATCTGATCAATGCGTGGCAAGGGAAATGGGTCCTTTGGGCATGCCTTGTTTAGATCCATAAAATCTATGCAAAGCCTCCATTTTCCATTAGCCTTGCGCACAACCACTGGGTTTGCTAACCATGTTGGGTGCTGTACTCCTCTGACCAAACCAGCTGCTTCAAGTTTCTTGATTTCCTCGGCAATGAACTGCTGCCGTTCCAAGGCCTGCTTCCAAACATTCTACTTGACGGGCCGGGCATGTGGGCAGACAGCAAGGTGGTGCTCGATTACCTTCGTGGGAATATCGGGGATATCAGATGGTTGCCAGGCAAACACATCGATATTCGCCCGCAGGAAGGCAACAAGCGCGCTTTCCTATTTGTCATCAAGGGTGGCGCTAATAGTGAAAGTACCATCAGCGCCAGCCAGCCCTGCCACGACCTTTTTCACTTGGGTGGAGTAGCCTTGGATCTCTTGCTATTGGAACTCTCTGGTGTGTCATCAGCGGGCGCGGCACATTCCACACAGGTACGCTTCCCAAACTCCTTGCCAGTGCCTCTACTATGCTTTTCCTTGGCGGGAACTGTGGCTTCCGCGACCTCTGCCGCGACCACGTCCCGGTACATCTTATCCACGCAAATAATTGCGTCTTTCTTGTCCGATGGAACAGAAATGACGCCCAACGGTCCTGGCATCTTCAAGGTGTTGTAGGCATAGTGGGATGCTGCCATGAATTTGGCCAGGGCCAGGCGCCCAAGGATCCCGTTGTATGGCAGAGGGAGGTCAACCACATCAAACACAACTTTCTCAGTCCTGTAGTTCAACTCCCCTCCAAATGTCACTGGCAACGTAATCTTTCCCTTAGGACGGCTCCTGGCCGGATTGACTCCTTGAAATGTGCCTGTGGCCTTAAGTTCTTCCTCTGCTATCTGGAGTTTGCTGATAACCTTTGGGGAAATCAGATTTAACCCAGCCCCGCCGTCAACCAGCATCTTTGTGACCTTGTGGTTGCGAATTGTTGGTGAGACCAACAACGGCAAGCACCCTACCGCAGTGATGCGGTCGGCGTGGTCATCTTCATCAAAGATGATGGGCGTGCGTGACCACTTGAGCGGCTTCCGAGAATCTGCCGCTGGCTCCATGGCATTGACTTCACGCGCCCACTGTTTAAGTTGGCGGTGAGAGGAGTGCAAAGATGCACCCCCGTCAATGCATAGGACGTCAGTGGCCTTCTGGAATTCCTGCTCGCTGGTTTCCACTTCATTCCCTCCATCACTCTCATTACTACAATCCTCCTTCTCTCGGCCCTTGGCGGGTTTCCCTTGGTTCCGAGGAGCCTTGCCGGGGCAGTTTGCTTCACCACCCCGGCCCTTCCCGCCAGCGCCATTATGACCTTTTTCCTTATCACGCTTCTCATACTTAGCCTTCTGTCTCTTGAGGAGCTGCCCAACTTGATAACACTCCTGGAGATCGTGGCCCTTGGTCCGATGAATCTTACAGTACGGCCCATCACCTTTCCCAGCTTTCTCGGCAGCCGCCGCCTCCCTGCAGTCAGCGCATGCGGTAGCCTCCTTGCCGGGGGCTTCAGCCTTGGCCTTTTTGCCGGTACTAGGCGTGCCTAACCCCTCAACAACCATCACTGTCTTATCCTTGCGCTTCTTGTTGTGCTTCTTGTTCTTCTTCTTACTGATGGTTTCGTCGTCATCTTCTGAGTCGATGTCGACGCAATCTTCCTCTCCAGGAAGTTTCCTCCCCTCCTCCACCCGAGCACACTTGTCCACCAAAGTATAGAGCTCCTTCATAGTCTTGGGCAACCGAACGTTCATCTTGGAACGTATCCTGTGGTTGCGCACGTTGGATTGGAAGGCAGCTATCACGGCAGCTGGGTGGATATCTGGGATATTTCTGTGGACTCAACTGAATCTCTGCAAGTACTTCCGCAGAGCTTCTCCTTCTTTCTGCCGGAGAAGCTGCAAGTCGCTGGGCCACCCTGGTTCCTGATGGCCACCCATGAAGGCACCACTAAACACGTGGCATACACTACTGGAATCTGGGTCTTTGCCATCTGCCAGCTCTTTGCCGTCTGCCAGCTGATGGCAAAGAGGCTCTTTGCCGTCTGTCTTCTCAAAGCAGACGGCAAAGAACTAGCTGATGGCAAACAGGGTCTTTGCCATCTGCCAGCTCTTTGTCGTCTGCCAGCAGACGGCAAAGAGTTCTTTGCCATCTGCCAGAAGACGGCAAAGTCCAAAGTGGACCCCACGGGGGTACTGCACTGGGTAGGTCACACGGGCCACTTCTTTGCCGTCTGCTGGCAGACGGCAAAGAAGGAAAGCTCTTTGCCGTCTGCTGGCAAACGGCAAAGAGCGCCGTTAGCCCCCTAACGGGGCTGTCACCTTTTTTGTGCCGTCCACAAGCTTTGCCGTCTGCTAGCAGACGGCAAAGAACTTTCCTTCTTTGCCGTCCGCCAGCAGACGGTACGGCAAAGCGGCCTTTACCGCATCGGCTTTGCCGGAGTGTTGCCGTCTGCTGGCGGACGGCAAAGCCTTTGCCGTCCGCCAACAGTGCCTTTGCCGTCTGCTTTGGCAGACGGCAAAGCAGCTGATTCCGTAGTGATAGGCCAGCCCAGGTCAAATGGAGTTCTCCGGCAGGTGCATCAGCCAAGACCTCACATTTGACTTGAGGGCCAAAGGGAAGTAGTTGGCGAACACCTTCTCATCTCTTCCCCCGGCAGCTTGAACAGCGATGTGTAGATGCTCAAGAACTCTGCCGGGTTTAGCCTCCCATCATACTTCTCGGGTATCTCTGTCTGAACATGCGAGTGGACGGCCAACGGACTTGCCGCAGCTCATGGGTGAAGGCAGGGCACCCAACCCGAAAAGCAGGCACCCCCACTCTCCGAGCGCGGGCTCGTCAACGTCGGGGCCATCAAACCCATTAGTCTGGCGGGGGTTGTCGCGGCGCCGCTCGTCGATGAAGCGCGCGCCTTCCCTTTGCCTGCCCTCCGGAACACGCTGTCGGCCTTGACGCACTCGAGGATCTGACGAGGCCATCAAGACATCATCGGGCGCTTAGACTTGTGGTTCCCGGGCAGCTTGCCGTGGTGGGGATTGCACCGTGAGGGGTGGCCCCTCCTGCACGACCAGCCGCATGAGCCGTCGTTGCTGCATGGGGAGGCCGTGGCGGTCCGCCCGCTGTGATCCTTCCGCCTCGGCAAAACCAGTCAAACTTTGGATGGTGGCTCGCCACTCATCCATCTGGTCTGCCGCCGGTAGAAATCTCAACAGCAGTTGGCCCACGCCATGGCCTCTAGGCAATGCTTGGCATAGGTGATGACAATGTAGATCATAGTGCTTTCGCTCCTGACGTTGCCGTGTGCGACTGCGCCACGCCCATGCTGCTGTGAACCAGCCGTTTGGACGGCATGGTGACGCGCGGAGGCGCCCGGACCACGGGCTCCGTTGGCACAGTAGCTGGGTCAGCCCACCGCGGGGGGGTGGCGCGTGCCCTGGGTCGCGCTCACAGCGGGGCGGGCCGGAGGGTTGCGATTCACGCCAGAACGAGCATCATTACTGCGGCTGTGCCCGTTGACGAGGAGAAAGGGTTCAGGCGGAATGACCCCTCCATCCGTACCTCGTGGAGATGGCTGTCGGGATGTTGCTGATGCTGCCCTTACCACCTACCCCCGTTCCTGCTTCGGCCGTGGGGGAGGTGGCGACGGCGCCGCCTGCGCCAACCACACCCCGCGGCATCCACACCCTCACAGCCCCCGCACTCCCCGCGACATCGGCAGTTCACAGGCTGCGGAGCCTTCGAGGCGGAGGGTGATTTGCAGCTCCGGGCTTCCTCTTGGGCGCCATAGACGATGACGCCATCGACGATGAAAATGTCGATGAAGATATGCGCAGCGTACGCTCTTGGTTTCGCGCAAGTGATCCGCCTACCTGGCATGCCAAGATGTCATGGGAAACCACGGCCACCTATGGGGCCATCAGCCCCTTTTGGTTCAGCGGGGGGATGGTCACGTTGCACAAAGAGCGGAGAAGCATCGTGCAGCACGGCAGAGATCACACGGGCAGTCTTTACCCAGGTTCGGGCCGCCGTGAGGTGTAAAACCCTACTCCTGCTTTGGTGGATTGATGGTGGATAATGGTGGTGAAACATAGCACACTCGTCTGGCAAGGTTGCTCTGGGGGCGAGAGTGGCTACGTGCGTATGGGTATGCGAGGATTCAACCCTTTCTACGGTTGCCATGGGCCTCCTTTATAGACTAAGGTCACCACAGTGGCAAATCAGTCTTTGCGTACTGATTAGATAGCTAACAGTGCTATTATTCTAACTCTGCAGGCTGACAGAGCGCATTAAATGCACCGCTCAATGTCACATCACACGCTCGCCCGGCAGGCCCTACCGGGCTGTTTTGCCAGCTTCGCGCCTGCTTGCTTGACACGTCTCAGGACGGTGTCATACGGAGGTGTTTGCTGTAGGAAGTGGCTGCCATGTGGCAGAAAGCAGCCTTAGTCACTTTGGAGCTTGACCACCATTCGTTACTGACTTGCGTCACTTGTGAGGTGGAGCGGTGGAGTGGCTCACCCTCCGCCAGCCCGGCAGGCCTGCCGGGACGATCTGGGAGCTTGCTTCCGGGGGAAAACCCGACCCTGCCAGGCTTGCCTGCCCGGCAAGGTAGGCCCTTCCCTTAGCGATGCCTCGTTCCTCTGGCTCGCCTTGGCCTCTCGACTTGCTCTTGGATCCTTCAAAGGAATTGATCCCCTTGCTTGGTCCGATCTTGGTCTTGTAATCTTGTCTCTGGCCTGTGCACAGTCCGTGCAATGGGCCCAGGATCTATTGCACCGACACTTGGAAGCTTGATGCCTTTCACACACTAAAGATCATCTGGCAACAAGCTGTGTCGATGAATCTCTATTAGGGTGGTTCTGAAACCCATGGTACGATGTGTAAACACACGTTCCCCCTGGCGAATGGAAGTTGCATAGCACTGTACATCGCCTGATACGATCGATGATTGGTTGATGATCAGATAATTGAGCCTGAGGAACATGAGTGGTTGCCGAGGCTGTAAACCCGCCTCCAGTTGAATACGCTTGGCCCAACGGAGCTGATCTTTCTCAAACATGAAGCAGCCATAGCCTCACAGTCATGAACGCCCCAGGCATTATACTGCATGTGGTTTGATGAAATGGTTTGGTCAATTTGGTACGTGCGAATGAGCATCCAATGACCGTCATCAGTTGAACGAGTGATAAACCACCACCCATTGACTTTTATATTTCCAGGTCCTGGAATTATGAAGGCCAACGCATTTGCGTCTGCTGCAACAAATCAAATTGGAGACCAAAAGGACAAAAATATACAATCATGTTTAGAGTATGTGTGGAATTAAGATTATTATAACAGTGACACAGATCATAGCCAGAATTGCAATGCCGTGGTCATAATCATATCCAAATTAAAAAAATTAAGCCAATGGCTTTCATATTCTAGCAATATGTCATGGTCCAAACATCATGTAAAAATGAGAAAACAGCTATGATAGGGCCTACTACAAATTCTACCATAGCAGTTACAACTTTTCTCATACCAACTCTAACAATAACATCATGGTTATAAAAATCTTGGAAATGGAGTAACATATAGCAATCATGAGGTTATACTCATAATATCTATTCTAACAATCATTAGATGCCAATTGTTCTCATATCAACTCTAACAATAACTTGTGTGGTCTAAAAATCTAGGAAATGAGAGGAACATATAGCATGATGTGGTTATAGACATACTATCTATTCTAAATTTCTAACAATCAACAGGTAGTCGTATTCATAGGGGAAGATTGAGATTGAGATAGAACATTATACGACGAAGATCCACCAGTATATGCACCAATCTGTGCGTCGACCGCGTAAAAGATGCCATCATGCACTATAGCATCAGATAGAAATGGAGGATCAACAGGATTGATGATGAGCCCATAACCATGTATGGCGACCAGAATCCAGATAGACTAATCCCATGTCAACAAGGCAATGAGTCTGTAATCCATGTGTCTTTCTGATGGTGTGGGCACTTCGCAGATTACAACTCAGCAACGGAGGTCGGACCAAAGCTCGACGCATCTCGTGCGTAGTAGGCAGGAGTGTCCGGCGGGCTGCGAGGCTCGATGCCGGCGGTATCCAACGATGGAAGGGTGATCTCTTGCTGGGTGTAGATATCACAAGATGCCACGGACAACCGGATTGGTGGATGAGGATGATCCAGTTGGCCTTCATGCCCGCCCAGTAGTGCCCCACATGAAGGACAGGTGGGGCTGGTAGTGGTAGCATGTCGAGGGGCACCACGACAACCTCCGTAGGATCGTCAAGTCGGTGTCTGGACCACCTGCAAGGATCGGGCATCACAGCAGGGTGTCTTGAAAAGGGCCAGCCGGTTGCAGACAAGTAATGGTACATAGACACCGAGCATGCGGCCAATGCACGGTGCTGAGCAGGTCCATACGATTACGATCTACTCCAAGAGAACATCGGGGAGGGATTCCAATCACGGCTCTGCGTGTCAGTCGTTTCTGCATAGGGTTTTTTAGGGGCGCTGAGTGATTGGGATTTTCGGTGCCTGCGAGCGAGCGGAGAAGTGGATTCGGGCGGGCGACCGAAAAGATGGCGTGGTGGTCGAGTAGTGAGCGGGGGGGGGGGGATATGGTACGCGCAAGCTACCGAGGAAGAGGGCGTGGCGAGCGAGCAGTGAGTGAGCGAAATGTGTGGCGGCCGGCAATGGGAGAGAGGAGGAAGAAGAAGAGAGGAGGAAAAGAGAGAAAGACGGCAAGAAAGTGCATTAATCTCAATTCTACTAGTACTCCTACCAGGATATACCGTCCTTCGGAGTGTAAATAGTTAAGCCGATGACATGTGGGTCTACCTCAAGAGGGCCCATAGTCAGTTATGGAAGAGAGAGGTGCGTAGGCGTATTTGCGGAAGCATGCTCCACTGGCAAACATGATGGCATTACAGGTAAGGCTGATTTAGTAACACCAACATGCTGGTTTAGCTTATTAATTAAGTGTCCCATCTGCTACAATGTGTATTGTCACTCACTGTGAAGACTAGTTGAATATTTCTCTCTGACCGAGATGGGGAATAATGGATCGCCAAGACTTCCTATCTACAGTATCCCTATGCCTCTACTCTCATCATGTCCAACAAGATGAAACATTGGCCAGGCACCTGACGCCAATAATGTAGGAGTACTACTAGTATTTTGTGTCAAACTTTGACCATCCACTGGTACACGAGGTGCTATACAACACGTTTTTTAACCCCTTTCCACGACGGCATTCTAAACCGTCGCCTAGTGAGTGACTGCGATAGGGGGGTCCTTCCCACACGACCCAGAAACCATCGGGATAGGGAGCCATGATGCATACGTTGTCCCTATAAAATTGTTTCTGATATCTCGAATATCCCAAACGCTTCATCCTTGCTACTCATTTGTGCTCGCATTGCCATCGCAGTCAGAGTTCTGTGGTTTTACCTAAAACCAGGCACACTCCAGGCACATTCCAGGCACGAGATTTTTCTTGGCGCAGTCCAGGCACATTCCAGCACGTACCAAACTGGCTCTACGTTTACGATGCCTGGCACATCACAAATAGTTCATCATTGTAAACCGTGTACAATAGGGTGACAATCACACACATTTAGTTTTCCTGCACCATTTGTGATATTGTCTGACATCACACACCGGTTTGTAAATGACAACTGTGTGCATGGTTACACACGTTTCCTCTCCGTGAACATGTCGATTAGATGCATATCGCACATGCTGTCTTATAGACCGTGTATGCTGTAATGACCTGCAGAGCGTAATTTCACCCTAATTTAATTGCTGCTATTTAAATTGTACCTGATTTGAATTTGAAAGTAGGCTATAGCTTTATTCATATCCATCAGGTTCAAACAACCATGCATTATCGATTCACATGTACATATGTTCAAGAATTACATAAGCACCAAATAAGAATGATGAACCACAGTTGTATACTTGTACTATTACAGATGGTAAAGAAAGAGGCGAGAGACATTCTGGTTGCTGAACAAGGGTGAAGCGGAATGGCCCATTTGCTCTTCTTGATGCAGAAGGCCGCACGACTCTACCCAACCCCTTGTGATGGCCGGCCGCCAATCATGTATTGAGAGGTAATCTTGAGTAAACTGCTTCAGGATCCACTGCAAAGGAAAAAGATTCAGACATTGTCATCTAACACAACTCATTACGGGTAGTAAAAGAAGGCTACAGAGTTCTTACTTACCATCCTGCAGTTCACTGTTGTCTTGCATAAAGTGTGAAACAAAATAGTTTGATTGACATCTTTTAACCCATTTCATAACAATCTTTATCAGTTTCCTCACTTGATGCTGGTTCATGAATATCTCATTGCCCCATACGCAGAAAGGGTCGAAGTGTGGATCTTTGGCAATGGCATATTAGACCTAAAAGCACCAAGTTAAATAGAACCTAAACACAATTGCAAAATGGTGTAGTACAACACTCCCCCCATCCCATTATATAAGATCTTATACATGTATATCTAGACATCATTAGAACATAAGGTAACACTCTTCCTTGTTGCTATGTAGCTTGGGATGTCATATTTAGTCATTTAGTACATGCATGTTGCTATGTGGCCTCAGATATTTAGATATGGCCCTAGTAAACCTACTGATAAATGGTTACAGATATATTCAGTGAAATGTCCGATTCGACGATTAATCCCTTATCAGCCCCCAGCTATATGGTCCGGCTACCGATATCCTGAACATGAGTATATATAAGCAATGCGATGAACTACCCTCTGATGGTAACTCAGTTTGTTCTCAATATTGTCCTGTATGAATACATATAAAGGCATGTTAAGCACAATAGGCTAAACATCAACCAAATATTCCATGGTAGACACACAAATCTACAAATGATAGCTTCAGTATGCAGGTTTAGCACGCTAGTTAAGCAAAACAAGAAGTGGAAAGGTGTGTTAACTGCAACAGCATAGCATTTAAAACAAAGCAATGCAACATCCTTAACAGCAACCAAATATCGTAATTCATAGTGGATTGTTGAAACTGTATTGATGAAATTGAACTGCACACAATAGTTGCACATATAGAGCATCACATTGTGAAGACTGAAATAACAAGGCATAAGCCATCTCCAGCCGATCCTTTAAAAGTTAATGGACTAAAGCCTTAGTGGATATATATATATAATATATATATATATATATATATACTCCAGCAATTTTTGGCCGTTTCTATCGATCCCCTAACTTAACGTTTAAACTTCAATTTGATCAAGTTCAAAGCAAGTTCCAACCGAAAGTAGCATGCATTCCAAACTAACATAGATAGTTTTGGCATAACCAAACAAAAACATAAATTTAAACTAAGCTAAACACTTTCGGTCGAAGTGGAGGTCGAGCCAATCCTTCCTCGTCAGTACGGTTTTCCGCGAGCCGGGCCGGTCGGTGCCGTCGTCGGGGTCGTTGGGGAGAGACACCTCCTCCACTCATCGACGTCGATCTCCTCGTCCTCGCCGCCCACTCGATGCCCTCCGCGCTGCCGTACTCGCCGCCTTCGACCTCATTATCGGAGAGAGATCATACCTCGCCGCCCTCCACACCGGCAAAGATCACACCCGCTCCACCTCCACAGGCTCCGGGTGCTGCCGGTGGAGCTCCTGCATGTAGGCCTTGTCGGTGGCCTCGGCCTCAAGGCACTCCCACCCTCGCGTCCTCCCACACCATAGCCGAGCTCACCCCCCCTGGCTCCGCGGAACAAGGTCGACCGAACATTGTGCCGATGGGGAAATTGAGCCTAGCCGCCGCGCCTTTGTAGCGGACCTACCAAGTCGTACTCCATGGCCGCGAGCTCGGCCGTGTGAAAGCTACCGAGCCACCGGCGGGTGTTGGGTCTCCCGATCCGTATCTCGGTACCCACGCCCCCCACCCGCCGCTGCCAGACCCCGAGGGTAGGACCTCACGGTGGCCGGGCCCGAGAGAGGGAGGGAAGTCCTCGAACCGGCGTAGGGGCGTGTCGGCGGGCAGATCGTCGACCGTTGATGGCGGGTCGATAAAGAGCCCGCGGAGGACGACGGGGACACCTTGGCGGCCACCTCACTGGCGTCGGGCAAAGAGTTGCTATAAACCTCTTTGGGCCATTGGCTCCTCGAGCTCCCCGCACACGGCAGAGGTTGAGGATGGAGGTGCCGGGGCGATGGCAGTGAACACCGATGGTTTCGAACGGGGAGGGGTGGGTGTGTGTGTGTGTGAGCTAGGTTTTGGGGATTGTGGTGGTGTGTTTGAGGGAGGGCGGGGGGGGCAAGGTGGTGTTTGAGGAAATACCGCGGCAACTGAAAATTTACTAGGCAGGAGTAAAAGCCGGGCTACTGAAAATTTGGATCAAGGGAGAGCAGATATTTTGAGATTGCGAGGGTGCAGAGGCGGGAGTAACAAGGCGGGCTACTAAATTTGAATCATGGGCGAGCAGATTTTTTTGAGAGTGCGAGGGTGCAGAGGTGGGAGTAACAAGGCGGGGCTACTGAAAATTTGAATTAAGGGTGAGCATATATTTTTGAGATTGCGAGGGACGTAGAGGCGGGAGTAACAAGGTGGGCTACTGAAAATTTGAATCAAGGGATTGAAGCAGAGTGGGAGTAACAAACATCGCACATGGTCCGCACATGACTAATCGTGTGCTATCAAACATAAAACCTTCCAGGTGGTAGATATTTTTGAGATTACGAGGTAGTAGATATTTTTGAGAGCGGGAGGCAAGCCTCGTGGATCCTAATCTACTGTGCTGATGGTGAGTGACTGCAGGGGCACGGGCGTGCCACACGGGTAGTCTGACCGAACCGTGTCTGTTGCGGACCCAATCGTAGACGGTTTCTGCATCGAACTCGTGTGCTGTTTATAATTGGCAAAAAGAATAACGCGGAAAGGGTCAAACTGGACACCACTTGCATGTGGACCAATATATGTATGAAAAGGGGGTTTGATGTTCGAATACCAATGCACAACTTTGATGTGGCACCTGTCGCACAAAGCGCACAGTATTGCTAGTCAGCCACCCCCTACGAACCCCCACTTCATGTCGACGGTAAGGGAATCCTAACTACCAATGCATTCCCCCAGATAGTTAGGTTTGAAATCTCACCCTACCGTAACACAGACCTATAGGAGTCCATCATATATATGGTCAAACTTCCCCTTTCCTGCTCTGCGTGAGAAAGGTGGACCGTGTGACGACCCACAAATGTGTGTTTGTGGCGGGAGATGGTGAGACCACATACGAACCACCTGCGGGTGGCCCTATACTATATGTATGAAAAGGGTGTGGTGTGATATTTACTACCATTCACAACTTTGATGTGGCACGTGTGCCTCGCAAAATAGCCGACTTCCCCGACCCACGGAGGTTGCGGGTAGTGCAAGTAGCCCCCCCCCCCCCACACACGTGTCGGGGGAGGGCGTCTCACCAAGACGTACTAATAACACGGACCAAACAGAGTCCAATTTGATCGTATACCCCTCTCGCTCGTTGTTGGTCAAGCGATGGACGTCCACACGGCCCCGCAAAATGGGCTAGCTTGTCGCCGATAAACCTCGGAGGGAGTACTGTCTGAAGACAAAACCAACTCTGTGCATGTGGCCCAATTTGTATATGGAAGTGGTGTGTGTGGTGTTTGAATACGCAATGCGCAAATTTGATGCGGCACCATGCTTTGGAACCATAAAATCCCCCCACCTGATCGACGGTTCACAATGCGTAGCATGCATGCCTCAAACTTAATTAGGCCTAGAATGACCGACCTACTATACGGTAACACGAACCAAGAAGAAGAATCCACCCGGGTAACCTTTCTCGTCGTCGGTCGAAATGATGGACTCCACGCGGGCCAATAATGTATATATATATATAGGCTTTCGCCTCATAACCAAGCAGTGAGAGTGTCCAAAAACACCATTGCATGCATGTGTCCCAAACATATTTATGGAGGTGCGTGATACATGCATATGTGTTGAATACCTAACACACAACATTGATTGGTGCATGCGTTCAAAATCGCACGGTCCCCACACAGAGCAAGAGGTTCATGACGTGTCGTGTGCTCGCCCCCACCCCCCCCCTTCGATCCGCGGGATGGATTCATGTGTACACATGCGCTATTATATATGTAATCTCACATCATGACCTATATCACGAGACAAACAAAAATTAACCCCCTCCTAAGTCAAAACAACTAACCTCTCTCGTTGTCGGTGAAAGTGATGGACCCGCGGGCTGACAGATGGAACATCGCCGATAACCATGTGGTGAGTGCCACAGACAACCACCATCGCTTGCATGTGTGCCAAACATATATATGGAGGGTTGTGTGGTTGTGATGTTTTGAATACCTAATGCACAACCTTTGATGTGGAATTTGCCTCAAAAACCGCAAAGTCCCCACACAGAGTGAGGTTCATGGTGACACCGTATATTTGGTCCCATCCCCACTTCGACACGTAGTATAATACTTCTACCCTAACCACGCCCCAAAAGAATAATCCTCCTTGTTCGTCAAATGTGCCTCTCTCTCGTTGGGTCAAAGTGATGGAGGACGACCTCGCGGCCCACAGATGGAAGCGACGCACGCAAGTGAGTTCCTATAGGCAACCACCGCTTTGCATAGTTTTGCGTGATGTTTGAATACCAATGCACAACTTTGATGTGGCACCTGCCTCGGAACCGGAAGTCCCACATGGAGCGAGGTTATGACACACACACACACACCGCGCGCACAACACACACCCACACACATATATAGAGAGAGAGTAACATGTTGCCCCCTCTTTGACATGTACTACATACTCCACCATGCATATAAAAACACAAACAAAAAAGAACCATCCTTGTTGGTCAAATTAACCTCTCTCTTGTTGTACATTCATTGATCAACAAAGACCTCACGGGCCCCAGAGAGTCACACACGAGCGAGTGTCATAGGACAACCACCGCGTGCATGTTGTCGTGTGTGTGTGCTGTTTGTAATACCCAATGCACAACTTTGACGTGGCACATGCTTCGCAAACCGGAAACGCATGCACTACAACAGGTTCACGATGCGTACCCCCTCACTTCGAGCTGGTGGGGGACTCATGTGTACGCCGTGCCCGAACTTTGATATGGATCTCACCATGATCCCATAACACACCTGCCAAAGATGAATCCACCTTCGGTCCGATGCCTTTGCGGGCATAACGATGTGCACGTCGTTGCTACCCATGAGGGAGTGTCCGAGAGGACCACCAATGCATGCATGTGGCCCGAACATGTATGTATGAAAGGGTTGTGTACTGCTTAAATAACCAATCAGGACTTTGGTGTGCATATATACATGACTCACAAAATGATAAATAATCCCAGGAGGCTCGCACTAGTGTGTACTGATGGACCCCCCCCCCCCCCCCCACACACACACAGATACACACATCCCACACCACCACCTCCACTCTGAGTACATGTGTCAAACTTTTTTCGGCAGTGAACATACGACCAAAGGAGTGTCATGTTAAGTTTGAAAAAAAAACAGAGATCATTCGACCCGTTTTATACATTGATTGATTTCCAAGGGATTTAATGTGCAAAAACAAATTTGAGCTACATGTGCACCAAAATGGATTGCAAAATCATATTTGTGTCCCTGTGCATGTTTCCCCATGAAGAGAATTTCAACCATTGAGAAGTTGATTTTTAAAATTCAGTAAATCCAACCTTAGTTGAAATTCATGAAACTTATCGTGGTGTCATATATGGACACCAGTAAATGTGGATATTGTTTTTTCGTCAAATTGAGACAAGTTTTGATATAATCTACTTAACAAACGGGAGATTGTTATAACTGGCAACGATATCTCATACGGATATTTATTCAGATCGTGTGCTAGAAGACCGTGCCATGCTTCGGTTTAAGCAGTTAAGCGGCATAATGAATCATCAAAAACAAAAATATATATGTGCCGCCACGCGCCCCGTGTGGCGTGCGAGCAGCGTGAGTTGACGGGACACATGCGAGCAGTCCACCGCGCAGGCAGCCCGGGAGGCGTGCGTGCAGGTGTGTGAATTGACGGGAGGCGTTTCACCTGCGTGTGTCACCGGGAGGCATGCGAGGCTGTGTGAAATGATGGTATATGAATGCCAGAAGTCCGCCGCGCAGGCTCACTGGGAGGCGAGACAGCCTTTGACCGCTGCCCGCCTCGCTCCCACTGGTCCGTATTAATGGCGCGCCCGAGCCACCGGCCATAATAGCAGCCGCACCCCGTCCACAGTGGTCACCAACGTCTGGACTCTGGAGTGTATGAAGGATGCCGCCGAAGCGCACCATCGGAGGAGTGGCCACACCGGGCTGGTGAAGCACCCACGCAACGCGTGAAGCTAGGCACAAAGGTTGCCGTTGCAGCCGATGAGGTCTCGCGCGGGCAACAGCACTACCTGACTTCGTCGGCGCTGTCATGCCCCCCCCCAGCCGGAGCTGGAGGTCAACAGCAACTCCGGCAACACTGCGACTCCGACAAAACCGGTTAGTCATCTATATACCCATTCGTGCGGCAAACATATCATGTTTTTTCTCTGGTTACTTCCCCCCTCCCTAATTTTTTGTAATACAATCGTATGGTTATGTTCTCTCAGTTCATGAAATCGAGTAATTAGATCCGTTAGATTGCACGTAGTGTATTGATTGTTTGAATGGTATCCGTATAGGGTTAGTGATAATTGTTTGTTCTCTACAAATGATTTTTGCTAAAAATCCACTAGGGTTAGCGTGCGTGCTAATAATTCGTGGCCAGATCTTGAGAATTGCTTTTGAATGTCCTACATATATGTTTTGTTTTGTGCTTTTTTCTTCCAGATCTTGAGAATTGATTTGAATGTCCTACATGTATGTTTCTGCCATTTTTTTCTTTCAGATGGTATGTACATAGATGAGGCTCCGGCCAGCGCCGCCGTCGGATGTAGATCTTGGACCCAGCAGCACGGCCAGAACGGCCATGCCCCCTGGACCTGAGGAACCAGTAGAATCTCCGGCGGACCGCATCACGCGATCTCCCGGACGCCATCCTTGGGGAATCTTCTCCTTCTCCCCACCAAGGTATGCTGCCTCACACAAGTCCTCGCATCTCGTTGGTGCACTCAGTGGTGCACCGCTCCTCTTATCTCGACTGTCGTCAGCAATCTGTCGATGATGATTCTGACTCCCCGGGCATCATCTCCTCCCACCAGGCTCCATTCAACGCATCTGCATCCCGGCATGCTACATACTAGACATGCACGCTGCGATCAGTCTCGCCATGGTCTTCTGCGTGCTGACTCTCGTCGAATGCTCTCTGATATAACTCCAGCAGCTTGAGTTCTACCATGACTATGTATGTAACATACCATGAACCAATGTATCTGTGCCCTCACCACCGATGTCCATCTCGTGGTTGTTCCTCCTCTCTCCCACACTGGCCACTTCGCCCGGTGCCATCTAGCGACAATCTGGTACAAATGCTTCGACTCCCACTGCTAAAAAACTTGCGCTTGTGGTTGATCTGTCGGAGGCCGCACTGCACAGCATCATCCACTCCAACTGCCCTGCCCTGGAGCGCTTGCTGCTTGTTTTTGGAATAGAATTCGTATCCGTTGTCTCAAAATAAAGTCACCCCACCTTGTAAGCATGGGCAATTTTGTTTTTTGGACATGATCTCATCATCAAAATGCCCCTTCACTTCAAAGGTTGCTCCTTGATTCTACTATAGTACCTTCGCAATAGCTGTAGTCTCTGCACCTAAACTGGAGACCTTGGGGTCAATTGTGATCCTCTAGATGGTTCAAGATGGTGTTTGGCTCCACACCTATTGAGTACTGTATATTATTCACGTAAACTTTTGTAATCTACTTTTTTTCATTTGTGCGCATAAGTTAAGTATCATCTTGGTACACTTTTGGTACTAATATTATGTTCTATGGCTCAATGAAGAGCTTGTCCATCCTATCATTGGTGGTGGATTCTGTCAAGACCTTACATATCATCAGTATGTGGTGTTTTGATTTGAACACGATTATTGGCTTGCTGCAATGCTTTCCATGTCTGGAGAATTTTATATAAAGGTGATGATTTCACGCACATTGAAAGCCCATATATAATGTACTATAATTAGTCGTTCACTATCACTCTTTCAACATATCTTTTTTAGACTTAACTATTTTCAATCTCATCTCTATTTAGGCACTAACACATGGAGAAAAAGGTATAACCAATCGATGTTCAAGAAGCCCGGGTGATTTTCTCAGATCTCATGCATTCGTTTGAACACAGTAACGCTGGAAGGATAGGCATCCACCAATGCAAACACAGCCTTGTCACATTCTTCATGTTGAATGCTGGGCACTATTGTCCATGAGGACTAAGTTTTTCGACAAGAAATTTCTCACGGCTGCAAGTCTTGAACAACATAAAGAAGTTTCAGGTGGACCTAAGGGCTTCTGATCGTGCTCGGCTTCTATTTAAATAGCTTGTCCTCATTTACCAGTAAAATTTATGGCCCGAGATCTTGATTTTTGGTCACCGATCCATTTGATTGTGGCTGACCAAATCTTTGGTAGAGTTAGATGTTATTGCCCTGTTTAATTGGGTTTGTAAACCTGATGAGCACATTATCCTCGTGCTTTTGTACCTTTTTAAGCGGGAGTTAGATATTGTTGCCCTTTTCAACTCTGCTTTGACCCATATTTCTTTCATACTAGGCCAATGGCTTGCCATTTCTTTAATTAAGACATAAATATTATAAGCATTCACAACATGGAAAGAACATCACTCTCGCGGGATCCTGAGATCTTTTGTTCATTACAGAACCCGCAAGATCTTAGCGCCCACCAGCACCCACAACTATTTTTCAGCCTAGCAACCAAATGGGCTGTAGTTCTTAATAAGAAAGCTGCATGGTAGTGACATTTGGATTGTCATTTGGGACCCATGAGGAAAAGCCTATCCAAGGCGGTGCCGACTCGACAGTAAACTTGAAAACCTGGTTTTAAATTACCGTAAATCCAAAACTCGCCTCAAAATCATGAACTTGGCAGGTGTTATGACATAGCACCAACATGTTTGTGGTTAAAAATTATCCATTTGGGAAAAGTTTGGTATAACTTCTTACACAAACCGGAGCTTATCTCAAAAAGGCTCATGGTTCCGAGAGGAACTTGCACCTATGTGTGCGAAACGACATACTCTATCTCTTCCTGCCTTGATTTTTTTACAGAGGCACCATGCAACTATAGGAGCGTCGTCCTAAAAATAGGAAATTATTCAGGGTTCGTTTTGCCTTTTTATACATTATTTGAGTTTTCTAGGCATTTTGGAACATACTTTGGTGTGTGCAAAGGTCAGTTGTACAGACACCTATGTAATTGATGTTAAATCGTTTATGGAATCAAGTCCTTATAGATTATAAGTACATATGTTGTTTGTTCTGTGTGCATGACATCGCACATGACCATACTAGGGAACCGTCGGTGATGATTTCATCAATCGCTGACACATTGTATAGCAGCAAGCGTTTGCCCACAACCCACACGGCTTATTAGCAGCAATCATCTGTATTCATTATCGGCCTTCGCACACATTTCGATTACAGACCTGTTTGCCGCGTATCACACACATCTTGTTAAATTGAACGTTCTGTTCTCTTGGCTCAAAGCAAACAGTTCATCTGAGTGACCGTAGCCAATATCGCGCACACACCTATGATATGGCTGACCGTTCTTTTGTGTGCCTAATCACAAACAGTTCATCCGAGTGAACGATGCGTGTATATTGCACACACCTCATATGGCTTGCCCGTTTCTGTTGTCTTGCTTCACGCAAATGTTTTCCGAGTGAACTGTATGCCGTATATCACACACGCCTTCAGCCTGTGCTGCCCGTGTCTGTTGTTTCCTACCTCATCGCAAATAGTTTCATTGAAACTGAATCGTATGCCTCGCATTCACACAAACACAAACTAAATCTGACCGTGTTGTTTCTAATCCGCCATCGCAAACGGTTTTGCACAACCTTTTTTGACAGTTTGTTTACAATCACCGTTTGTGACTTAATGCATCTCCCACAGTTTTTCGTCGAAGTGTCTCTGATTGGAGTGTCCGTTAGTAGGCGCATCCTTCAGTAGTGATCTATTTAACTAATAAAATTGTTAATGCATTCACCAAAAATCCTTCACTGTATTCGTATTTGAACATAGTTTTAATTGTATAGTTTTTTATGCATCATTGATACTTTGTTAGTTAATTTAAAACATGGTCAAAATTTTACACTAAGTACGAAGGGGACCAATAAACCACAGGACTGAGAGGTTTAATATACAGGTCACTAAAAAATCATCAACCAAGGTCAGTAGTAAATGATGAGTGTTCCCCGAAGAATTTTTTCCGAAGTACTCAATAATGGGCTCGTTTTCCTCAAGAAAAATTGTGTTTACTACACGTATTTAATTGCAATGTCAAATGCTCAGAACACAAGACCAAACTTTTCCATGCATTGGTAGTTTTCCTCTTAATTCTTCATGCACGTTTTAATGAAGCTTGATAATGACACTGTCATGGGAGGGACTAAAGCCCATTCATGCATGCAACATGCAACACTCACATTTACCATGCACGCACCAACACTCCACGCATCCATGTGTGCCCAGCACACGATCAACAACACACATGCTCACGCTCAAGGCTCAACCTCTCCCCTCCGTCCATGAAAACTGTACATATAGAGATTTACACATTGACGCAAGAAGGAACGCGGACTTCATAGCATAATTAACGCAAAGTCAGCAGACTTATTTGTGCCTGCGACCCATTGAGAGAAGAAGATTAAATGACTAGTTGTTGGCATGCTGAATTAAGGATAGACAATGATCTCTATCTAGGGTGGTTCTGAAACCCATGGTAGATGTGTAAACCACGTTCCCCCTGCGAATGGAGTGCTGCACTGTAACATCGCCTGATACGACGATGATTGGTTGATGATCAGTATAATTGAGCCTGAGGAACATGAGTGGTGCCCGAGGCTGGTAAACCCGCCTCCAGTTGATACGCTTGGCCCCAACGGAGGCTTTGCTTCTCAAACATGAAGCAGCCATAGCCTCACAGTCATGAACGCCCCAGGCATTATACTGCATGTGGTTTGATGAAATGTTTGGGTCAATTTGGGTACGTGCGAATGAGCATCCAATGACCGTCATCAGTTGAACGGTGATAAACCACCACCCATTGACTTTTATATTTCCAGGTCCTGGATTATGAAGGCCAACGCATTTGCGTCTGGCTGCAACAATCAAAATCAGTTGGAGACCAAAAGGACAAAATATACAATCATGTTTAGAGTATGTGTGGAATTAAGATTATTATAACATGACACAGATCATAGCCAGAATTGCAAATGGCCGTGGTCATAATCATATCCAAATTAAAAAAATTAAGCCAATGGCTTCATATTCTAGCAATATGTCATGGTCCAAAACATCATGTAAAAATGAGAAAACACTATGATAGGGCCTACTCAAATTCCTACCATAGCAGTTACAACTTCTTCTCATACCAACTCTAACAAATAACTCATGGTTATAAAAATCTTGGAAATGGAGTAACATATAGCAATCATGAGGTTATACTCTAATATCTATTCTAACAATCATGTAGATGCCAATTGTTCTCATATCAACCTCTAACAATAACTTGTGTGTCTAAAAATCTAGGAAATGAGAGGAACTATAGCATGATGTGGTTATAGACATACTATCTATTCTAAATTCTAACAATCAACAGGTAAGTCGTATTCATAGGGGAAGATTGAGATATGAGATAGAACATGTATACGACGAAGAGTCCACCAGTATATGCACCATCTGTGCGTCGGACCGCGTAAAAGATGCACATCATGCACTATAGCATCAGATAGAAATGGAGGATCAACAGGATTGATGATGAGCCCATAACCATTATGGCGACCAGAATCCAGATAGACTAATCCCATGTCAACAAGGCAATGAGTCTGTAATCCATGGTCTTTCTGATGGTGTGGGCACTTCGGCAGATTACAACTCAGCAACGGAGGTCGGACCAAACGCTCGACGCATCTCGTGCGTATTAGGCAGAGTGTCCGGCGGGCTGCGAGGCTTCGATGCGGCGGTATCCAACGATGGAAGGTGTGATCTCTTGTGGGTGTAGATATCACAAGATGCCACGGACAACCGGATTGGTGGAAGGATGATCCAGTGGCCTTCATGCCCTCCCAGTAGGCGCCCACATGAAGGACAGGTGGGGCTGGTAGTGGTAGCATGTCGAGGGGCACCACGACAACCTCCGTAGGATCTCAAGTCGGTGTCTGGACCACCTGCAAGAATCGGGCATCACAGCAGGTGTGCTTGAAAAGGGCCAAGCCGGTTGCAGACAAGTATATGGTCTAGAACCGAGCATGCGGCCAATGCACGGTGCTGAGCAGGCTCCATACGATTACGATCACTCCAAGAGAACATCGGGGAGGGAATTCCAATCACGGCTGCTGCGTGTCAGTCGTTTCTGCATAGGGTTTTTTAGTTAGGGCGCTGGTGGATTGGGATTTTCGGTGCCTGCGAGCGAGAGCGGAAGAAGTGGATTCGGCGCGGGCGACCGAAAAAGATGGCGTGGGGGTGGTCGAGTAGTGAGCGGGGGGGGGGTATGGTACGCGCAAGCTACCGAGGAAGAGGGCGTGGGCGAGCGAGCAGTGAGTGAGCGAAATGTGTGCGGCCGGCAATGGGAGAGAGAGGAAGAAGAAGAGAGGAGGAAAAGAGAGAAAGACGCAAGAAAGTGCATTAATCTCAATTCTACTAGTACTCCTACCAGGATATACGTCCTTCGGAGTGTAAATAGTTAAGCCGATGACATGTGGGTCTACCTCAAGAGGGCCCATAGGTCAGTTATGGAAAGAGAGGTGCGTAGGCGTATTTGCGGAAGCATGCTCCACTGGCAAACATGATGGCATACAGGTAAGGCTGATTTAGTAACACAACCACATGCTGGTTTAGCTTATTAATTAAGTTGTCCCATCTGCTACAATGTGTATGTGTCACTCACTGTGAAGACTAGTTGAATTTTTCTCTGACCGAGATGGGAATAATGGATCGCCAAGACTTCCTATCTACAGTATCCCTATGCCTCTACTCTCATCATGTCCAACAAGATGAAACATTGGCCAGGCACCTGACGCCAATATGTAGGAGTACTACTACTATTTTGTGTCAAACTTTGACCATCCACTGGTACACAGGTGCTTCTATACAACGCGTTTTTTACCCCTTTCCACGACGGCATTCTAAAACCGTCGCCTAGTGAGTGACTGCGATAGGGGGGTCCTTCCCCACGACCCAGAAACCATCGGGATAGGGAGCCATGATGCATAGTTGTCCCTATAAATTGTTTCTGGATATCTCGAATATCCCAAACGCTTCATCCTTGCTACTCATTTGTGCCTCGCATTGCCATCGCAGTCAGAGTTCTGTGGTTTTACCTAAAACCAGGCACACTCCAGGCACATTCCAGGCACGAGATTTTTCCTGGCGCAGTCCAGGCACATTCCAGCACGTACCAAACTGGCTCTACGTTTACCTGATGCCTGGCACATCACAAATAGTTCAATCATTGTAACGTGTACAATAGGGTGACATCACACACATTAGTTTTCCTGCACCATTTGTGATATTGTCTGACATCACACACGGTTTTGTAAATGACAACTGTGTGCATGGTTACACACGTTTCCTCTCCGTGACACATGTCGATTAGAATGCATATCGCACATGCTGTCTTATAGACCGTGTATGCTGTAATGACCTGCAGAGCGTAATTCACCCTAATTTAATTGCTGTCTATTTAAATTGTACCTGATTTGAATTTTGAAAGTAGGCTATAGTTATTCATATCCATCAGGTTCAAACAACCATGCATTATCGTTACATGTACATCATGTTTCAAGAATTACATAAGCCACCAATAAGGAATGATGAACCCAGTTGTAACTTGTACTATTACAGATGGTAAAGAAAGAGGCGAGAGACTTCTGGTTGCTGAACAAGGGTGAAGCGAATGGCCCATTTGCTCTTCTTGATGCAGAAGGCCCGCACGACTCTAGCCCAACCCCTTGTGATGGCCGGCCGCCAATCATGTATTGAGAGGTAATCTTGAGTAAACTGCTTCAGGATCCACTCCAAAGGAAAAAGATTCAGACATTGTCATCTAACACAACTCATACGGGTAGTAAAAGAAAGGCTACAGAGTTCTTACTTACCATCCTGCATTCACTTTTGTCTTGCATAAAGTGTGAAACAAATAGTTTGATTGACATCTTTTTAACCCCCATTTTCATAACATCTTTATCAGTTCCTCACGTTGATGCTGGTTCAGAATATCTCATTGCCCCATAAACGCAGAAAGGGTCGAAGTGTGGATCTTTGGCAATGGCATATTTGACCTAAAAGCACCAAGTTAAATAGAACCTAAACAACAATTGCAAATGGTGTAGTACAACACTCCCCCCATCCCATATATAAGATCTTATACATGTATATCTAGACATCATTAGAACATAAGGTAACACTCTTCCTTTGCTATGTAGCTTGGGATGTCATATTTAGTCATTTAGTACCATGCATGTTGCTATGTGGCCTCAGATATTTAGATATGGCCCTAGTAAACCACTGATAATGGTTACAGATATATTCAGTGAAATGTCCGATTCGAACGATTAATCCCTTTCAGCCCCCAGGCTATATGGTCCGGCTACCGATTCCTAACATTGAGTATATATAAGCAATGCGATGAACTACCCTCTTGATGGTAAACTCAGTTTGTTCTCAATATGTCCTGTATGAATACATATAAAGGCATGTAAGCACAATAGGCTAAACATCAACCAAATATCCTCCATGGTAGACACACAAATCTACAAATGATAGCTTCAGTATGCAGGTTTAGCACGCTAGTTAAGCAAAACAAGAAGTGGAAGGTGTGTTAACTGCAACAGGCATAGCATTAAAACAAAGCAATGCAACATCCTTAACAGCAACCAAATACGTAATTCATAGTGGATTGTTGAACTGTTATTGATGAAATTGAACTGCACACCAATAGTTGCCATATAGAGCATCACATTGTGAAGAACTGAAATAACAAGGCATAAGCCATCTCCAGCCGATCCTTTAAGTTATGGACTAAAAGCCTTAGTGGATATTATATATATATATATATATATATTATATATATACTCCAGCAATTTTTGGCCGTTTCTATCGATCCCCTAACTAACGTTTTAAACTTCAATTTGATCAAGTTCAAAGCAAGTTCACAACCGAAAGTAGCATGCATTCAAACTAACATAGATAGTTTTGGCATAACCAAACAAAAACATAATTAAACTAAGCTAAACACTTTCGGTCGAAGTGGAGGTCGAGCCAATCCTTCCTCGTCAGTGTACGGTTTCCGCGAGCCGGGTCCGGTGGTGCCGTCGTCGGGGTCGTTGGGGTAGAGACACTCCTCCACTCATCGACGTCGATCTCCTCGTCCCGCCGCCCCCTATCGATGCCCTCCGCGCTGCCGTACTCGCCGCCTCGACCTCATTATCGGAGAGAGATCTATACCTCGCCGCCCTCCACACCGGCAAAGATCACCCGCTCCACCTCCACAGCTCCGGGTGCTGCCGGTGGAGCTCCTGCATTAGGCCTTGTCGGTGGCCTCGGCCTCAAGGCACTCCCACCCTCGCGTCCTCCCACACCATAGCCGAGCTCACCCCCCCTGGCTCCGCGGAACAAGGTCGACCGAACATTCCCGATGGGGAAATTGAGCCAGCCGCCGCGCCTTTGTAGCGGACCTACCAAGTCGTACTCCATGGCCGCGAGCTCGGCCGTAGTGAAAGCTAACCGAGCCACCGGCGGGTGTTGGGTCTCCCGATCCGTATCTCGGTACCCACGCCCCCCACCGCCGCTGCCAGACCCCGAGGTGTAGACCTCATCGGTGGCCGGGCCCGAGAGAGGGAGGGAAGTCCTCGAACCGGCTGTAGGGGCGTGTCGGCGGGCAGATCGTCGACACGTGATGGCGGGTCTGTAAAGAGCCCGCGGAGGACGACGGGGACACCTTGGCGGCCACACTCACTGGCGTCGGCAAAGAGTTGTATAAACCTCTTTTGGGCCATTGGCTCCTCGAGCTCCCCGGCACAACGGCAGAGGTTGAGGATGGAGGTGCCGGGGCGATGGCAGTGAATACCGATGGTTTCGAACGGGGAGGGGGTGGTGTGTGTGTGTGTGAGCTAGGTTGGTTGAGGGTTGTGGTGTGTGTGTTTGAGGGAGGGCGGGGGGGCAAGGGGTGTTTGAGGAAATACGCCGGCCACTGAAAATTACTAGGGCAGGATAAAAAGCCGGGCTACTGAAAATTTGGATCAAGGGAGAGCAGATATTTTGAGATTGCGAGGGTGCAGAGGCGGGAGTAACAGGCGGGGCTACTAAATTTGAATCATGGGCGAGCAGAATTTTTGTTGAGATGCGAGGGTATGCAGAGGTGGAGTACCAAGGCGGGGCTATGAAAATTTGAATTAAGGGTGAGCAATATTTTTGAGATTGCGAGGGACGTCAGAGCGGGAGTAACAAGGTGGGCTACTGAAAATTTGAATCAAGGGATTGAAGCAGAGTGGGAGTAACAAACATCGCACATGGTGCTCGCACATCGCTAATTCGTGTGCTATCAAACATAAAACACTTCCAGGTGTAGATATTTTTTGAGATTACGAGGTAGTAGATATTTTTGAAGAGCGGGAGGCAAGCCTCGTGGATCCTAATCTACTGTGCTGAGGTGAGTGACTGCAGGGGCACGGGCGTGCCACACGGGTAGTCTGACCGAAGCCGTGTCTGTTGCGGACCCAATCGTAGACGGTTTCCTTCATCGAACTCGTGTGCTGTTTAAATGTGGCAAAAAGAATAACGCGGAAAGGGTCAAACTGGACACCACTTTGCATGTGGACCAAATATATGTATAAGAAAAGGGGGTTTGATTTCGAATACCAATGCACAACTTTGATGTGGCACCTGTCGCACAAAGCGCACAGTATTGCTAGTCAGCCACCCCCTACGAACCCCACTTCAGTCGACGTATAGGGAATCCTAACTACCAATGCATTCCCCCAGATAGTTATGGTTTGAAATCTCACCCTACCGTAACACAAGACCTATAGGAGTCATCATATATATGGTCAAACTTCCCCTTTCCTGCTCTGCGTGAGAAAGGTGGACCGTGTGACGACCCACAAATGTGTGTTTGTGGCGGGAGATGGTGAGACCACATACGAACCACCTGCGGGTGGACCCTATACTATATGTATGAAAAGGGTGTGGTGTGATATTTACTACCATTCACAACTTTGATGTGGCACTGTGCCTCGCAAAATAGCCGACTTCCCCCGACCCACGGAGGTTGCGGGTAGTGCAAGTAGCCCCCCCCCCCCCACCACACGGTGTCCGGGGGAGGGCGTCTCACCAAGACGTACTAAAACACGGACCAAAACAGAGTCCAATTTGATCGTATACCCCTCTCGCTCGTTCTTTGGTCAAGCGATGACGTCCACACGGACCCCGCAAAATGGGCTAGCTTGTCGCCGATAAAACTCGCGAGGGAGTAACCTGTCTGAAGACAAAACCAACTCTGTGCATGTGGCCCAATTATGTATATGGAGTGGTGTGTGTGGTGTTTGAATACGCAATGCCAAATTTGATGCGGCACCATGCTTTGGAAACCATAAAATCCCCACACTGATCGACGGTTCACAATGCGTAGCATGCATGCCTCAAACTTAATTAGGCCTAGAATGACCGACCTACTATACGGTAACACTGAACCAAGAAGAAGAATCCACCCGGGGTAACCTTTCTCGTCGTACGGTCGAAATGATGGACTTCCACGCGGGCCAATAATGTATATATATATATAGCTTTCCGCCCATAACCAGCTAGTGAGAGTGTCCAAAAACACCATTGCATGCATGTGTCCCAAACATATTTATGGAGGTGCGTGATACATCATATGTGTTGAATACTAACACACAACATTGATATGGTGCATGCGTTCAAATCGCACAGGTCCCCACCAGAGCAAGAGGTTCATGACGTGTCGTGTGCTCGCCCCCACCCCTCCCCCTTCGATCCAGCGGGATGGATTCATGGTGTACAATGCGCTATTATATATGTAATCTCACATCATGACCTATATCACGAGACAAACAAAAATTAACCCCCTCCTAAGTCAAAACAACTAACCTCTCTCGTTGTCGGTGAAAGTGATGGACCCGCGGGCTGACAGATGAACATCGCCGATAACCATGTGGTGAGTGCCACAGACAACCACCATCGCTTGCATGTGTGCCAAACATATATATGGAGGGTTTGTGGTTTGTGATGTTTTGAATACCTAATGCCAACCTTTGATGTGGAATTTGCCTCAAAAACCGCAAAGTCCCACAACAGATGAGGTTCATGTGTGACACCGTATATTTGGTCCCATCCCCACTTCGACACGTAGTATATATATCTTCTACCCTAACCACGCCCAAAAGAATTAATCCTCCTTGTTCGTCAAATGTGCCTCTCTCTCTTGGGTCAAAGTGATGGAGGACGACCTCGCGGGCCCACGATGGAAGCGCACGCACCAAGTGAGTTCCTATAGGCAACCACCGCTTCATAGTTTTGCGTGATGTTTGAATACCAATGCACAACTTTGATGTGGCACTGTCCTCGGAACCGGAAGTCCACATGGAGCGAGGTTATGACACACACAACACACACCGCGCGCACAACACACACACCACACACATATATAGAGAGAGAGTAACATGTTGCCCCCTCTTTGACATGTACACATACTCCAACCATGCATATAAAAACACAAAACAAAAAAAGAACCATCCTGTTGGTCAAATTAACCTCTCTCTGTTGTACATTCAATTGATCAACAAAGACCTCACGGGCCCCAGAGAGTCACACACGAGCGAGTGTCATAGGACAACCACCGCGTGGCATGTTGTCGTGTGTGTGTGCTGTTTGTAATACCCAATGCACAACTTTGACGTGGCACATGCTTCGCAAACCGGAAACGCATGCCACTACATACAGGTTCACGATGCGTACCCCCTCACTTCGAGCTGGTGGCGAGGGACTCATGTGTACGCACGTGCCCGAGACTTTGATATGGGGAATCTCACCCATGATCCACATACACACCTGCCAAAGAATGAATCCACCTTCGGTCGATGCCTTTGCGGGCATAACGACTGTGCACTCGTTGCTAACGTCATGAGGGAGTGTCGAGAGGGAACCACCAATTCATGCATGTGGGCCCGAACATGTAGTAATGAAATGGTTTGTACTGCTTTAAATAACCAATCAGGACTTTGGTGTGCATATATACTGACTCACAAAATGATAAATAATCCGGAGGCTCGCACTAGTGTGTACTGATGGAGACCCCCCCCCCCCCCCCACACACCACAGAGTACACACATCCCACACCACCCACCCCGTCACTCTGAGTACATGTGTCAAACTTTTTCGTTGGCAAGTGAACATACGACCAAAGGAGGGTCATGTTAACGTTTGAAAAAAAAACAGAGATCATTCTCGACCCGTTTTTATACATTGATTGATTTTCCAAGATTTAATGTGCCAAAACAAATTTGAGCTACATGTGGCACCAAAATGGATTGCAAATCATTTTGTGTCCTGGGTGCATGTTCCCCCCCATGAACGAATTTCTCAAAACATTGAAAGTTGATTTTTAAAATTCAGTAATCCAACACTTAGTTGAAATTCATGAAACTTCATCGTGGTGGTCATATATGGACACCAGTAGATGTGTATATTGTCTTTTTTTCGTCAAATTGAGACAGTTTTGATATAATCTACTTACAAACGGGAGATTGTTATAACTGTCACGATATCCATCACGATATTTATTCAGATGCGTGTGCTATTAGACCGTGCCATGCTTCGTTAAGCAGTAAAGCGCATAATGAATCATCAAAAACCAAAAAATATAATGTGCCGCCACACCGCCCCCGTGTGGCGTGTCGAGCAGCGTGAGTTGACGGGACACATGCGAGCATTCCACCGCGCAGGCAGCCCGGGAGGGCGTGCGTGCAGGTGTGTGAATTGACGGGAGGCGTTTCCACTGCTAGTGTCACCGTGAGGCATGCGAGCAGCTGTTGAAATGATGGGTATAATGAATGCCAGAAAGTCCGCCGCGCCGGTCACGGGTAGGCGAGACAGCCTTTGACCGCGCTGCCCGCCTCGCTCCCACCACTGGTCCGTATTAATGGCGCGCCCGAGCCAACCGGCCATAATATGCAGCCGGCACCCTCGTCCCAGTGGTCACCAACGTCTGACTCTGGAGTGTATGATGATGCCGCCGAAGCGCACCATCGGAGTGAGTGCTCACACCCGGCTGTGTGCACCCACCTGAACGCGTTTAAGCTAGGCACAAAGTTGCCGTTGCAGCAAGCGTGAGTCTCGCCGCGGGCACAGCACTACCTGACTTCGTCGGCGCTGTCATGCCCCCCCCCACCGGAGCTGGAGGTCAACAGCAACTCCGGCAACTGACTGCGACTTTGCCACTAAAACCGGTTAGTCCATCTATATACCCATTCGTGCGGCAACATAATCATGTTTTTCTCTGGTTTACTTACTTCCTTCCCTCCCTAATTTTTGTTTAATACAAATCGTATGGTTATGTTCTCCTCAGTTTGCATGCAAATCAAGTAATTAGATCCTTTTATGATTGCACGTAGTGGTATTGATTGTTTGAATGGTATCCGTATAGGGTTAGTGATTAATTGTTTTTTCTCTACAATGATTTTTGCTAAAATCCACTAGGGTTAGCGTGCGTGCTTAATAATTCGTGGCCAGATCCTTGAGAATTGCTTTTTGAATTTCCTACATTATGTTTTGTGTTGTGCTTTTTTAAACTTCCAGATCTTGAGAATTGATTTTGAATGTCCTACGAGTATGTTTCTGCCATTTTTTTTCTTTCAGATGGTATGTACATAGATGAGCTCCGGGCCAGCCCGCCGTCGGAGTGTAGATCTTGACCAGCAGCACGGCCAGAAGCGGCCATGGCCCCCTGACCTGAGAACCAGAAGAATCCTTCCGGCGGAACCGCATCAGCGATCTTCCCCGGACGCATCCTTGGGGAATCATCTTCCCTTCTCCCCACCAATTGCTGCCTCACACAAAGTCTCTGTCATCCTCGTGGTGCACTCAGTGCTGTGCACCGCTCCTCTTATCTCGACTGTCGTCAGCAATTCTCGTCGATGATTATTCTGAACTCCCCGGGCATCATTCCTCCCACCAGGGCTCCATTCAACGCATCTGCAATCCCGGCATCTCTACATACTTATAGAAGACGAATTTACCTGCAGGCCATGGCCGGCTGTCATTGTAAGTGTTGGAGCAGCCTTGGGTATATGTGAGTGGGGTGGGCAGCTAGAGTGTAACATTACGCATGAAGCAATGTCACGGGTGCTCAATGGCGATAGTCATGTTATTTGGTTACCTTCGCTGTGGTCAGGTGGTGGCCCAGGCTGTTTGAGGGGCTGCTGTTGGGTGGTTCAGAGCTCCGTCCGTATTTCCTGCCATTCGTAATCAACCGCGCTGAGTTTAATGATATTTGACACGAACCTGTGGTCCCACCCGAGTCGTGGTGTTCCCTCGCCCACGGCACTTGCCCGGTCATCTAGCGACTACAATCGGTACAAATGCTTCGACTCCCACTGCTAAAAAACTTGCGCTTGTGGTTGATCTGTCGGAGGCCTGCACTGTCCAGCATCATCCACTCCAACTCCCTGCCCGGGGGGGGGGGGGCTGGAGCGCTTGCTGCTTGTTTTTGGATAGAAATTCGTACGTTGTCTCAAAATAAAGTCCCCCACCTTGGTAAGCATGGGGGAATTTTGGTTTTTTGGACATGTATCCATCATTCAAAAATGCCCCCTTCACTTCAAAGGTTTTGCTCCTTGATTCTACTATAGTACCCCTCGCAATAGCTGTAGTCTCTGCACCTAACTGGAGACCTTGGGGTCATCTGTGATCCTTCTAGATGTTCAAGATGGTGTTTGGCTCCACACCTATTGAGTACTGTATATTATTTCACGTAAACTTTTGTAATCTACTTTTTTTCATTTGTGCGCATAGTTAAGTATCATCTTTGCGAGTACACTTTTGGTACCTAATATTAATGTTCTATGGCTCAATGAAGAGCTTGTCCATCCTATCATTGGTGGTGGATTCTGGTCAAGACCTTACATATCGAAGTATGTGGTGTTTTGATTTGAACACGATTATTGGCTTGCTGGCATGATGCTTTCCATGTCTGGAGAATTTGATATAAGGTGATGATTTCACGCACATTGAAGCCCTATATAATGTACTATAATTAGTCGTTCATCTATCACTCTTTCAACATAATCTTTTTTAGACTTAACTATTTCAATCTTCATCTCTATTAGCACTAACACATGGAAAAAAAGGTATAACCAATCGTGTTCAAGAAGCCCCGGTGATTTTCTTCAGATCTCATGCATTCGTTTGAACACAGTAACGCTGGAAGGATAATGCAATCCACCAATCGCAAACCCAGCTTGTCACAATTCTTCATGTTGAAATGCTGGGCACATTGTCCCATAGAGGACTAAGTTTTTCGACATGGCAAAGAGCGCCGTTAGCCCCCTAACGGGGCTGTCACCTTTTTTGTGCCGTCCACAAGCTTTGCCGTCTGCTAGCAGACGGCAAAGAACTTTCCTTCTTTGCCGTCCGCCAACAGTGCCTTTGCCGTCTGCTTTGGCAGACGGCAAAGCAGCTGATTCCAGTAGTGATAGGCCAGCCCAGGTCGAAATGGAGTTCTCCGGCAGGTGCATCAGCCAAGACCTCACATTTGACTTGAGGGCCAAAGGGAAGTAGTTGGCGAACACCTTCTCATCTCTTCCCCCGGCAGCTTGAACAGCGATGGTGTAGATGCTCAAGAACTCTGCCGGGTTTAGCCTCCCATCATACTTCTCGGGTATCTCTGGCTTGAACATGCGAGTGGACGGCCAACGGACTTGCCGCAGCTCATGGGTGAAGGCAGGGCACCCAACCTCGAAAAGCAGGCACCCGCCATCTCCGAGCGCGGGCTCGTCAACGTCGGGGCCATCAAACCCATTAGTCTGGCGGGGGTTGTCGCGGCGCCGCTCGTCGATGAAGCGCGCGCCTTCCCTTTGCCTGCCCTCCGGGACACGCTGTCGGCCTTGACGCACTCGAGGATCTGACGAGGCCATCAAGACATCATCGGGCGCTTAGACTTGTGGTTCCCGGGCAGCTTGCCGTGGTGGGGATTGCACCGTGAGGGGTGGCCCCTCCTGCACGACCAGCCGCATGAGCCGTCGTTGCTGCATGGGGAGGCCGTGGCGGTCCGGCCCGCTGTGATCCTTCCGCCTCGGCAAAACCAGTCAAACTTTGGATGGTGGCTCGCCACTCATCCATCTGGTCTGCCGCCGGTAGAAATCTCAACAGCAGTTGGGCCCACGCCATGGCCTCTAAGGCAATGCTTGGCATAGGTGATGACAATGTAGATCATAGTGTCGTTCGGCTCCTGACGTTGCCGGTGGCGACTGCGCCACGCCCATGCTGCTGTGAACCAGCCGTTTGGACGGCATGGTGACGCGGCGGAGGCGCCCGAGGACCAGCGGCTCCGTTGGGCACAGTAGCTGGGTCAGCCCACCGCGGGGGTGGCGCGTGCCCTGCGGTCGCGCTCACAGCGGGGGCGGCCGGAGGGTTGCGATTCACGCCAGAACGAGCATCATTACTGCGGCTGTGCCCGTTGACGAGGAGAAAGGGTTCAGGCGGAATGACCCCTCCATCCGTACCTCGTGGAGCATGGCTGTCGGGATGTTGCTGATGCTGCCCTTACCCGGTACCTCCCGTTCCTGCTTCGGCCGTGGGGGAGGTGGCGACGGCGCCGCCTGCGCCAACCACACCCCCGCGGCATCCACACCCTCACGAGCCCCCGCACTCCCCGCGACATCGGCAGTCACAGGCTGCGGAGCCTTCGAGGCGGAGGGGTGATTTGCAGCTCCGGGCTTCCTCTTGGGCGCCATAGACGATGACGCCATCGACGATGAAAATGTCGATGAAGATGATGCGCAGCGTACGCTCTTGGTTTCGCGCAAGTGATCCGCCTACCTGGCATGCCAAAGATGTCATGGGAAACCACGGCCACCTATGGGGCCATCAGCCCCTTTTGGTTCAGCGGGGGGATGGTCACGTTGCACAAAGAGCGGAGAAGCATCGTGCAGCACGGCAGAGATCACACGGGCAGTCTTTACCCAGGTTCGGGCCGCCGTGAGGTGTAAAACCCTACTCCTGCTTTGGTGGATTGATGGTGGATAATGGTGGTGAAACATAGCACACTCGTCTGGCAAGGTTGCTCTGGGGGCGAGAGTGGCTACGTGCGTATGGGTATGCGAGGATTCAACCCTTTCTACGGTTGCCATGGGCCTCCTTTTATAGACTAAGGGGTCACCACAGTGGCAAATCAGTCTTTGCGTACTGATTAGATAGCTAACAGTGCTATTATATCTAACTCTGCAGGCTGACAGAGCGCATTAAATGCACCGCTCAATGTCACATCACAGCTCGCCCGGCAGGCCCTACCGGGCTGTTTTGCCAGCTTCGCGCCTGCTTGCTTGACACGTCTCAGGACGGGTGTCATACGGAGGTGTTTGCTGTAGGAAGTGGCTGCCATGTGGCAGAAAGCAGCCACTTAGTCACTTTGGAGCTTGACACCACTTCGATTACTGACTTGCGTCACTTGTGAGGTGGAGCGGTGGAGTGGCTCACCTCCGCCAGCCCCGGCAGGCCTGCCGGGACGATCTGGGAGCTTGCTTCCGGGGGAAAACCCGACCCTGCCAGGCTTGCCTGCCCGGCAAGGTAGGCCCTTCCCTTAGCGATGCCTCGTTCCTCTGGCTCGCCTTGGCCTTCTCGACTTGCTCTTGGATCCTTCAAAGGAATTGATCCTCCTTGCTTGGTCCGATCTTGGTCTTGTAATCTTGTCTCTGGCCTGTGCACAGTCCGTGCAATGGGCCCAGGATCTATTGCACCGACACTTGGAAGCTTGATGCCTTTCACACACTAAAGATCATCTGGCAACAAGCTGTGTCGATGAATCTCTAGATATGGTGGTTCATGAAACCCATGGTACGATGTGTAAACACAGTTCCCCCTGGCGAATGGAAGTTGCATAGCACTGTAATCATCGCCAGTGATACGATCGATGATTGGTTGGATGATCAGATAATTGAGCCTGAGGAACATGGAGTGGTTGCCGAGGCTGTAAACCCGCCTCCAGTTGAATACGCTTGGCCCAACGGAGCTGGGATCTTTCTCAAACATGAAGCAGCCATAGCCATCACAGTCATGAACGCCCCAGGCATTATACTGCATGTGGTTTGATGAAATGGTTTGGTCAATTTGGTACGTGCGAATGAGCATCCAATGACCGTCATCAGTTGAACGAGTGATAAACCACCACCCATTGACTTTTATATTTCCAGGTCCTGGAATTATGAAGGCCAACGCATTTGCGTCTGCTGCAACAAATCAAATTGGAGACCAAAAGGACAAAAATATACAATCATGTTTAGAGTATGTGTGGAATTAAGATTATTATAACAGTGACACAGATCATAGCCAGAGAATTGCAATGCCGTGGTCATAATCATATCCAAATTAAAAAAATTAAGCCAATGGCTTTCATATTCTAGCAATATGTCATGGTCCAAACATCATGTAAAAATGAGAGGAAAACAGCTATGATAGGGCCTACTCAAATTCTACCATAGCAGTTACAACTGTTCTCATACCAACTCTAACAATAACATGCATGGTTATAAAAATCTTGGAAATGAGAGTAACATATAGCAATCATGAGGTTATACTCATAATATCTATTCTAACAATCATTAGATGCCAATTGTTCTCATATCAACTCTAACAATAACATGTGTGGTCATAAAAATCTAGGAAATGAGAGGAACATATAGCAATGATGTGGTTATAGACATACTATCTATTCTAAATTTCTAACAATCAACAGGTAGTCGTATTCATAAGGTGAAGATGAGATGAGATAGAACAATTATACGACGATAGATTCCACCAGTATATGCAGCCAATCTGTGCGTCGACCGCGTAAAAGATGCCATCATGCACTATAGCATCAGATAGAAATGGAGGATCAACAGGATTGATGATGAGCCATAACCATGTATGGCGACCAGAATCCAGATAGACTAATCCCATGTCGAACAAGGCAATGAGCTTGTAATCCATGTAGTCTTCTGATGGTGTGGGCACTTCGCAGATTACAACCTTCAGCAACGGAGGTCGGACCAAAAGCTCGACGCATCTCGTGCGTAGTAGGCAGGAGTGTCCGGCGGGCTGCGAGGCTCGATGCCGGCGGTATCCAACGATGGAAGGGTGATCTCTTGCTGGGTGTAGATATCCACAAGATGCCACGGACAACCGGATTGGTGGATGAGGATGATCCAGTTGGCCTTCATGCCCGCCCAGTAGTGGCCGCACATGAAGGACAGGTGGGCTGGTAGTGGTAGCATGTCGAGGGGCACCACGACAACCTCCGTAGGATCGTCAAGTCGGTGTCTGGACCACCTGCAAGGATCGGGCATCAGCAAGCAGGGTGTCTTGAAAAGGGCCAGCCGGTTGCAGACAAGTAGATGGTACATAGACACCGAGCATGCGGCCAGATGCACGGTGCTGAGCAGGTCCATACGATTACAGATCTACTCCAAGAGAACATCGGGGAGGGAATTCCAATCACGGCTCTGCGTGTCAGTCGGTTCTGCCATAGGGTTTTTTAGGGCGCTGAGTGATTGGGATTTTCGGTGCCTGCGAGCGAGCGGAGAAGTGGATTCGGGCGGGCGAGCGAAAAAGATGGCGTGTGTGGTCGAGTAGTGAGCGGGGGGGGGGGGATATGGTACGCGCAAGCTACCGAGGAAGATGGCGTGGGCGAGCGAGCAGTGAGTGAGCGGAAATGGTGTGCGGCCGGCAATGGGGAAGAGAGGAGGAAGAAGAAGAGAGGAGGAAGAAGAGAGAAAGACGGGCAAGAAAGTGCATTAAATCTCAATTCTACTAGTACTACTACCAGGATATACCGTCCTTCGGAGTGTAAATAGTTAAGCCGATGACATGTGGGTCTACCTCAAGAGGGCCCATATGTCAGTTAATGGAAGAGAGAGGTGCGTAGGCGTATTTGCGGAAGCATGCTCCACTGGCAAACATGATGGCAGTACAGGGTAAGGCTGATTTAGTAACACCAACATGCTGGTTTAGCTTATTAATTAAGTGTCCCATCTGCTACAATGTGTATTGTCACTTCACTGTGAAGACTAGTTGAATATTTCTCTCTGACCGAGATGGGGAATAATGGATCGCCAAGACTTCCTATCTACAGTATCCCTATGCCTCTACTCTCATCATGTCCAACAAGATGAAACATTGGCCAAGGCACCTGACGCCAATAATGTAGGAGTACTACTAGTATTTTGTGTCAAACTTTGACCATCCACTGGTACAGCGAGGTGCTATACAAACGGTTTTTAACCCCTTTCCACGACGGCATTCTAAACCGTCGCCTAGTGAGTGACTGCGATAGGGGGGTCCTTCCCACACGACCCAGAAACCATCGGGGATAGGGAGCCATGATGCATACAGTTGTCCCTATAAAATTGTTTCTGATATCTCGAATATCCCAAACGCTTCATCCTTGCTACTCATTTGTGCTCGCATTGCCATCGCAGTCAGAGTTCTGTGGTTTTACCTAAAACCAGGCACACTCCAGGCACATTCCAGGCACGAGATTTTTCCTGGCGCAGTCCAGGCACATTCCAGGCACGTACCAAACTGGCTCTACGTTTACGATGCCTGGCACATCACAAATAGTTCATCATTGTAAACCGTGTACAATAGGGTGACAATCACACACATTTAGTTTTCCTGCACCATTTGTGATATTGTCTGACATCACACACGGTTTGTAAATGACAACTGTGTGCATGGTTACACACGTTTCCTCTCCGTGAACCATGTCGGATTATGATGCATATCGCACATGCTGTGCTTTATAGACCGTGTATGCTGTAATGACCTGCAGAGCGTAATTTCACCCTAATTTAATTGCTGCTATTTAAAATTGTACCTGATTTGAATTTGAAAGTAGGCTATAGCTTTATTCATATCCATCAGGTTCAAACAACCAATGCATTATTCGATTCACATGTACATATGTTCAAGAATTACATAAGCACCAAATAAAGAATGATGAACCACAGTTGTATACTTGTACTATTACAGATGGTAAAGAAAGAGGCGAGAGACATTCTGGTTGCTGAACAAGGTGAAGCGGAATGGCCCTATTTGCTCTTCTTGATGCAGAAGGCACGCACGACTCTAGCCCAACCCCTTGTGATGGCCGGCCGCCAATCATGTAGTTTGAGAGGTAATCTTGAGTAAACTGCTTCAGGATCCACTGCAAAGGAAAAAGATTCAGACATTGTCATCTAACACAACTCATTACGGGTAGTAAAAAGAAGGCTACAGAGTTCTTACTTACCATCCTGCAGTTCACTGTTGTCTTGCATAAAGTGTAAACAAATAGTTTGATTGACATCTTTTAACCCATTTTCATAACAATCTTTATCAGTTTCCTCACTTGATGCTGGTTCATGAATATCTCATTGCCCCATACGCAGAAAGGGTCGAAGTGTGGATCTTTGGCAATGGCATATGTACCTAAAAGCACCAAGTTAATATTAGAACCTAAACAACAATTGCAAAATGGTGTAGTACAACACTCCCCCCATCCCATTATATAAGATCTTATTACATGTATATCTAGACATCATTAGAACATTAAGGTAACACTCTTCCTTGTTGCTATGTAGCTTGGGATTGCATATTTAGTCATTTAGTACAATGCATGTTGCTATGTGGCCTCAGATATATTAGATATGGCCCTAGTAAACCTACTGATAAATGGGTTACAGATATATTCAGTGAAATGTCCGATTCGACGATTAATCCCTTATCAGCCCCCAGGCTATATGGTACCGGCTACCGATATCCTGAACAGTGAGTATATATAAGCAATGCGATGAAACTAACCTCGATGGTAAACATCAGTTGTTCTCAATATTGTCCTGTATGAATACATATAAAGGCATGTTAAGCACAATAGGCTAAACATCAACCAAATATATCCATGGTAGACAACAAAATCTACAAATGATAGCTTCAGTATGCAGGTTTAGCACGCTAGTTAAGCAAAACAAGAAGTGGAAAGGTGTGTTAACTGCAACAGGCATAGCATTTAAAAACAAGCAAATGCAACATCCTTAACAGCAACCAAATATCGTAATTCATAGTGGTATTGTTGAAACTGTTATTGATGAAATTGAACTGCACGACAAATAGTTGCACATATAGAGCATCACATTGTGAAGAACTGAAATAAACAAGGCATAAGGCCATCTCCAGCCGATCCTTTAAAAGTTAATGGACTAAAAGCCTTAGTGGATATATATATATATATATATATATATATATATATATACTCCAGCAATTTTTGGCCGTTTCTAGTCGATCCCCTAAACTTAACGTTGTAAACTTCAATTTGATCAAGTTCAAAGCAAGTTCAACCGAAAGTAGCATGCATTCAAACATAAACATAGATAGTTTTGCATAACCAAACATAAAACATAAATTTAAACTAAGCTAAACTACTTTCGGTCGAAGTGGAGGTCGAGCCAATCCTTCCTCGTCAGGTACGGTGTGCCGCGAGCCGGGTCCGGGTCGGTGCCGTCGTCGGGGTCGTTGGGGGAAGACACTCCTCCACTCATCGACGTCGATCTCCTCGTCCTCGCCGCCCACCTCGATGCCCTCCGCGCTGCCGTACTCGCCGCCTTCGACCTCATTATCGGAGGAGAGTACGATAACCTCGCCGCCCTCCACACCGGCAAAGATCACCCGCTCCACCTCCACGAGCTCCGGGTGCTGCCGGTGGAGCTCCTGCATGTAGGCCTTGTCGGTGGCCTCGGCCTCAAGGCACTCCCACGCCTCGCGGTCCTCCCACACCATAGCCGAGCTCACCACCCCTGGCTCCGGCGGAACAAGGTCGACCGGACATGTGCCGATGGGGAAATTGAGCCTAGCCGCCGCGCCTTTGTAGCGGACCTACCAAAGGTCGTACTCCATGGCCGCGAGCTCGGCCGTGTGGAAGCTACCGAGCCACCGGCGGGTGTGGGTCTCCCGATCCGTAATCTCGGTGACCCACGTCCCCCACCGCCGCTGCCAGACCCCGAGGTAGGACCTCAGCGGTGGCCGGGCCCGAGAGAGGACGGGGAAGTCCTCGAACCGGCGTAGGGGCGTGTCGGCGGGCAGATCGGTCGACCGGTGATGGCGGGTCGATAAAGAGCCCGCGGAGGACGACGGGGACACCTTGGCGGCCACCTCACTGGCGTCGGGCAAAGAGGTTGCTATAAACCTCTTTTGGGCCATTGGCTCCTCGAGCTCCCCGGCACACAGGCAGAGGTTGAGGATGGAGGTGCCGGCGGCGATGGCAGTGAACTACCGATGGTTTCGAACGAGGGAGGGGTGGTGTGTGTGTGTGTGAGCTGAGGTTTTGGGGAGTGTGTGGTGTGTGTGGAGGGAGGGCGGGGGGGGCAAGGTGGTGTTTGAGGAAATACCGCGGCAACTGAAAATTTTACTAGGCAGGAGTAAAAAGCCGGGCTACTGAAAATTTGGATCAAGGGAGAGCAGATATTTTTGAGATTGCGAGGGTTGCAGAGGCGGGAGTAACAAGGCGGGGCTACTAAAAATTTGAATCATGGGCGAGCAGATATTTTTGAGATTGCGAGGGATGCAGAGGTGGGAGTAACAAGGCGGGGCTACTGAAAATTTGAATTAAGGGTGAGCAGATATTTTTGAGATTGCGAGGGACGTAGAGGCGGGAGTAACAAGGTGGGGCTACTGAAAATTTGAATCAAGGGATTGAAGCAGAGTGGGAGTAACAAACATCGCACATGGTCCGCACATACTAATCGTGTGCTATCAAACATAAAAACCTTCCAGGTGGTAGATATTTTTGAGATTACGAGGTAGTAGATATTTTTGAGAGCGGGAGGCAAGCCTCGTGGATCCTAATCTACTGTGCTGATGTGAGTGACTGCAGGGGCACGGGCGTGCCACACGGGTAGTCTGACCGAACCGTGTCTGTTGCGGACCCAATCGTAGACGGTTTCTGCATCGAACTCGTGTGCTGTTTATAAATTTGGCAAAAAGAATAACGCGGGAAAGGGTCAGAACTGGAACACACTTGCATGTGGACCAAATATATGTATGAAAAGGGTGGTTTGATGTTCGAATACCAATGCACAACTTTGATGTGGCACCTGTCGCACAAAGCGCACAGTATTGCTAGTCAGCCACCCCCTACGAACCCCACTTCATGTCGACGGTAAGGGAATCCTAACTACCAATGCATTCCCCCAGATAGTTAGGTTTGAAATCTCACCCTACCGTAACACAAGACCTATAGGAGTCCATCATATATATGGTCAAACTTCCCCTTTCGCTTCTGGAGAAAGGTGGACCGTGTGACGACCCACAAATGTGTGTTTGTGGCGGGAGATGGGTGAGACCACATACGAACCACCTGCGGGTGGCCCTATACTATATGTATGAAAAGGGTGTGGTGTGATATTTAACTACCATTCACAACTTTGATGTGGCACGTGTGCCTCGCAAAATAGCCGGACTTCCCCGACCCCACGGAGGTTGCGGGTAGTGCGAAGTAGCCCCCCCCCCCCCACACACACGTGTCGGGGGGAGGGCGTCTCACCAAGACGTACTATAACACGGACCAAACAGAGTCCAACTTGATCGTATAACCTCTCTCGCTCGTTGTTGGTCAAAGCGATGGACGTCCACACGGCCCCGCAAAATGGGCTAGCTTGTCGCCGATAAACTCGCGAGGGAGTACTGTCTGAAGACAAAACCAACTCTGTGCATGTGGCCCAATTATGTATATGGAAGTGGTGTGTGTGGTGTTTGAATACGCAATGCGCAAATTTGATGCGGCACCATGCTTTGGAACCATAAAATCCCCACACTGATCGACGGTTCACAATGCGTAGCATGCATGCGCTCAAACTTAATTAGGCCTAGAATGACCGACCTACTATACGGTAACACGAACCAAAGAAGAAGAATCCACCCGGGTAACCTTTCTCGTCGTCGGTCGAAATGATGGACGTCCACGCGGGCCAATGAATGTATATATATATATAGGCTTTCCGCCCATAACCAAGCGAGTGAGAGTGTCCAAAAACAACCATTGCATGCATGTGTCCCAAACATATTTATGGAGGTGCGTGATACATGCATATGTGTTGAATACCTAACACACAACATTGATGTGGTGCATGCGTTCAAAATCGCACAGGTCCCCACACAGAGCAAGAGGTTCATGACGTGTCGTGTGCTCGCCCCACCCCTCCCCCTTCGATCCAGCGGGATGGATTCATGTGTACACATGCGCTATTATATATGTAATCTCACATCATGACCTATATCACGAGACAAACAAAAAATTAACCCCCTCCTAAGTCAAAACAACTAACCTCTCTCGTTGTCGGTGAAAGTGATGGACCCAGCGGGCTGACAGATGGAAGCATCGCCGATAACCATGTGGGTGAGTGCCACAGGACAACCACCATCGCTTGCATGTGTGCCAAAACATATATATGGAGAGGTGTGTGGTTGTGATGTTTTGAATACCTAATGCACAACCTTTGATGTGGAATTTGCCTCAAAAACCGCAAAGTCCCCACACAGAGTGAGGTTCATGTGTGACACCGTATATGTTGGTCCCATCCCCACTTCGACACGTAGTATATATATACTTCTACCCTAACACAGCCCCAAAAGAATTAATCCTCCTTGTTCGTCAAATGTGCCTCTCTCTCGTTGGGTCAAAGTGATGGAGGACGACCTCGCGGGCCCACAGATGGAAGCGCCGCACGCAAGTGAGTTCCTATAGGGCAACCACCGCTTGCATAGTATTGCGTGATGTTTGAATACCAATGCACAACTTTGATGTGGCACCTGCCTCGGGAACCGGAAAGTCCCCACATGGAGCGAGGTTATGACACACACACACACACACGCGCGCACACACACACACACACACATATATAGAGAGAGAGTATACATGTTGCCCCCTCTTTGACATGTACTACATACTCCTACCATGCATATACATAACACAAACAAAAAAAGAACCATCCTTGTTGGTCAAATTAACCTCTCTCTTGTTGTACATTCAATTGATCAACAAAGACCTCACGGGCCCACAGAGAGTCACACACGAGCGAGTGTCATAGGACAACCACCGCGTGCATGTTGTCGTGTGTTGTGTGCTGTTTGAATACCCAATGCACAACTTTGACGTGGCACATGCTTCGCAAACCGGAAACGCATGCACTACATACAGGTTCACGATGCGTAGCCCCCTCACTTCGAGCTGGTGGGAGGGACTCATGTGTACGCACGTGCCCGAACTTTGATATGGAATCTCACCATGATCCACATAACACACATGCCAAAGATGAATCCACCTTCGGTCCGATGCCTTTGCGGGCTAACGAATGTGCACGTCGTTGCTAACCGCATGAGGGAGTGTCCGAGAGGACCACCAATGCATGCATGTGGCCCGAACATGTATGTATGAAAGGGTTGTGTACTGCTTTAAATAACCAATTCAGGACTTTGGTGTGGCATATATACATGACTCACAAAATGATAAATAATCCCAGGAGGCTCGCAACTAGTAGTGTACTGATGGACCCCCCCCCCCCCCCACACACACACAGAGACACACATCCCACACCACCACCTCCACTCTGAGTACATGTGTCAAACTTTTTTCTGCAGTGAACATACGACCAAAGGAGTGTCATGTTAAAGTTTGAAAAAAAAAACAGAGATCATTCGACCCGTTTTATACATTGATTGATTTCCAAGGGATTTAATGTGCAAAAATCAAATTTGAGCTACATGTGCACCAAAATGGATTGCAAAATCATATTTGTGTCCCTGGGTGCATGTTTCCCCATGAAAGAAATTTCAAAACATTGAGAATGTTGATTTTTAAAATTCAGTAAATCCAAAACTTAGTTGAAATTCATGAAACTTATCGTGGTGTCATATATGGACACCAGTAGAATGTGATATTGTATTTTTCGTCAAATTTGAGACAAGTTTTGATATAATCTACTTACAAACGGGAGATTGTTAATAACTGGCAACCGATATCTCATACGGAATATTTATTCAGATCGTGTGCTTTAGACCGTGCCATGCTTCGGTTAAGCAGTAAAGCGGCATAATGAATCATCAAAAAACAAAAAATATATATGTGCCGCCACGCGCCCCGTGTGGCGTGCGAGCAGGCGTGAGTTGACGGGACACATGCGAGCAGTCCACCGCGCAGGCAGCCCGGGAGGCGTGCGTGCAGGTGTGTGAATTGACGGGAGGCGTTTTCACTGCGTAGTGTCACCGGGAGGCATGCGAGTAGCTGTGTGAAATGATGGTATAGGAATGCCAGAAGTCCGCCGCGCAGGCTCACTGGGAGGCGAGACAGCCTTTGACCGCTGCCCGCCTCGCTCCCACTGGTCCGTATTAATGGCGCGCCCGAGCCACCGGCCATAATAGGCAGCCGCACCCCCGGTCCACAGTGGTCACCAACGTCTGGACTCTGGAGTGTATGAGGATGCCGCCGAAGCGCACCATCGGAGGGAGTGGCGACACCGGGGCTGGTGAAGCACCCACGCAACGCGTGAAGCTAGGCACAAAGGTTGCCGTTGCAGCCGATGAGGTCTCGCGCGGGCAACAGCACTACCTTGACTTCGTCGGCGCTGTCATGCCCCCCCCCAGCCGGAGCTGGAGGTCAACAGCAACTCCGGCAACGACTGCGACTCCGACGGAAAACCGGTTAGTCATCTATATACCCATTCGTGCGGCAAACATATCATGTGTTTTCTCTGGTTACTTCCCCCCTCCCTAATTTTTTTGTAATACAAATCGTATGGTTATGTTCTCTCAGTTCATGAAATCAGAGTAATTAAGATCCGTTAGATGCACGTAGTGTATTGATTGTTTGAATGGTATCCGTATAGGGTTAGTGATTAATTGTTTGTTCTCTACAAATGATTTTTGCTAAAAATCCGACTAGGGTTAGCGTGCGTGCTAATAATTCGTGGCCAGATCTTGAGAATTGCTTTTGAATGTCCTACATATATGTTTTGTGCCTTTTTTTTCTTCCAGATCTTGAGAATTGATTTTGAATGTCCTACATGTATGTTTCTGCCATTTTTTTCTTTCAGATTGGTATGTACATAGATGAGGCTCCGGCCAGCGCCGCCGTCGGATGTAGATCTTGGACCCAGCAGCACGGCCAGAAGCGGCCATGCCCCCTGGACCTGAGGAACCAGTAGAATCTCCGGCGGACCGCATCAGCGATCTCCCGGACGCCATCCTTGGGGAGATCATCTCCCTTCTCCCCACCAAGGATGGCTGCCTCACACAAGTCCTCGCATCTCGGTGGTGCACTCAGTGGTGCACCGCTCCTCTTAATCTCGACTGTCGTCAGCAATCTGTCGATGATGATTCTGAACTCCCCGGAGCCATCATCTCCTCCCACCAGGGCTCCATTCAACGCATCTGCATCCCGGCATGCTACATACTAGACATACCCTGCACGATGGCCACCTGGCTGACATCTCGTCAATTCTATAAACTCCAGCAGCTTGAGTTCTACCATGACTATGTATGTAACATACCATGAACCAATGTATCTGTGCCCTCACCACCGATGTCCATCTCGTGGTTTTCCTCCTCTCTCCACACTGCCACCTTCGCCCGGTGCCATCTAGCAGACAATCTGGTACAAATGCTTCGACTCCCACTGCTAAAAAAACTTGCGCTTGTGGTGGTTGATCTGTCGGAGGCCGCACTGCACAGCATCATCCACTCCAACTGCCCTGCCCTGGAGCGCTTGCTGCTTGTTTTTGGAATAGAAATTCGTATCCGTTGTCTCAAAATAAAGTCACCCCACCTTGTAAGCATGGGAATTTGTTTTTTTGGACATGATCTCATCATCAAAGATGCCCCTTCACTTCAAAGGTTGCTCCTTGATTCTACTATAGTACCTTCGCAAATAGCTGTAGTCTCTGCACCTAAACTGGAGACCTTGGGTGCAATTTGTGATCCTTCTAGATGGTTCAAGATGGTGTTTGGCTCCACACCTATTGAGGTACTGTATATTATTCACGTAAACTTTTGTAATCTACTTTTTTCATTTGTGCGCATAAGTTAAGTATCATCTTGGAGTACACTTTTGGTACTAATATTATGTTCTATGCTCAATGAAGAGCTTGTCCATCCTATCAGTGGTGGTGGATTCTGTCAAGACCTTACATATCAGTATGTGGTGTTTTGATTTGAACACGATTATTGGCTTGCTGCAATGCTTTCCATGTCTGGAGAATTTGTATATAAAGGTGATGATTTCACGCACATTGAAAGCCCATATATAATGTACTATAATTAGTCGTTCAGCTATCACTCTTTCAACATAATCTTTTTTAGACATTAACTATTTTCAATCTTCATCTCTATTTAGGCACTAACACATGGAGAAAAAGGTATAACCAATCGATGGTTCAAGAAGCACCGGGATTTTCTCAGATCTCATGACATTCGTTTGAACACAGTAACGCTGGAAGGATATGCATCCACCAATGCAAACACTAGCTTTGTCACATTCTTCATGTTGAATGCGAGGGCACTATTGTCCATGAGGACTAAGTTTTTCGACAAGAAATTTCTCACGGCTGCAAGTCTTGAACAACATAAAAAGAAGTTTCAGGTGGACCTAAGGGCTTCTGATCGTGCTCGGCTTCTATTTACAATAGCTTGTCCTCATTTACCAGTAAAATTTATGGCCCGAGATCTTGATTTTATGGATCAGACCGATCCATTTGATTGTGGCTGACCAAATCTTTGGTATAGTTAGATGTTATTGCCCTGTTTAATTTGGGTTTTGTAAACCTGATGAGCAATTAATCCTCGTGCTTTTGTACCGTTTTTAAGCTGGAGTTAGATATTGTTGCCCTTTTCAACTCTGCTTTGACCCATATTTTCTTTCATACTAGGCCAATGGCTTGCCATTTCTTTAATTAAGACATAAATATTATAAGCATTCACAACATAGGGAAAGAACATCACTCTCGCGGGATCCTTGAGATCTTTGTTCATTACAGAACCCGCAAGATCTTAGCGCCCACCAGCACCCACAAACTTATTTTCAGCTAGCAAACCAAATGGGCTGTAGTTCTTAATAAGAAAAGCTGCATGGTAGTGACAGATTTGGATTTGTCATTTGGGACCCATGAGGAAAAAGCCTATCCAAGGCGGTGCCGACTCGACAGTAAACATTGAGAAACCTGGTTTTAAAATTACCGTAAATCCAAAACTCGCCTCAAAATCATGAAACTTGGCATGGTGTTATGACATAGCACCAACATGTTGTGGTAAAAAATTAGTCCAATTTGGGAAAAGTTTTGGTATAAACTTCTTACAAACCGGAGCTTATCTCAAAAAGGCTCATGGTTCCGAGAGGGAACTTGTCACCTATGTGTGCGAAACGACATACGCTATCTCTTCCTGCCTTGATTTATTTTACAGAGGCAACATGCAACTATAGGAGCGTCGTCCTAAAAATAGGAAATTATTCAGGGTTCGTTTTGCCTTTTTATACATTATTTGAGTTTTCTAGGCATTTTGGAACATACTTTGGTGTGTGCAAAGGTCATGTGTGTACTAGACACCTATGTAATTGGATGTTCAATCTGTTTATGGAATCAAGTCCTTATAAGTTATAAGTACATATGTTGTTGTTCTGTGTGCAATGACATCGCACATGAACCATACTAGGGAACTCGTCGGTGATGATTTCATCAATCGCTGACAATTGTATAGCAGCAAGCGTTTGCCCACAACACACACGGCTTATTAGCAGCAATCATCTGTATTATTATCGGCCTTCGCACACATTTCTGATTACAGACCTGTTTGCCGCGTATCACACACATCTTGTTAAATTGAACCGTTTCTGTTCTCTTGGCTCAAAGCAAACAGTTCATCTGAGTGAACCGTATGCCATATATCGCACACACCTTGATATGGCTGACCGTTTCTTTTGTGTTGCCTAATCACAAACAGTTCATCCGAGTGAACTGTATGCTGTATATTGCACACACCTTCATATGGCTGCCCGTTTCTGTTGTTCTGCTTCATCGCAAATAGTTTATCCGAGTGAACTGTATGCCGTATATCACACACGCCTTCATCTGGCTGCCCGTTTCTGTTGTTCTACCTCATCGCAAATAGTTCATTGAACTGAATCGTATGCCTCGCATCACACACACAACTAAAATCTGAACCGTGTTTGATGTATCCGCCATCGCAAACGGTTTGCACCTTTTTTGACAGTTTGTTTACATCACCGTTTGTGATTAATGCATCGCACACAGTTTCGTCGAAGGGTCTCTGATTGTAGTGTCACGTTAGTAGCATCCTGCAGTAGTGATCTATTTAACTAATAAAATGTTAATGCATGTCACCAAAAATCATATCACTGGATTCGTATTTGAACATAGTTTTTAATGGTATAGTTTTTTATGACATGCATTGATACTTTGTTAGTTAAATTTATGGTCAAAATTTTACACTAAGTACGAAGGGGACCAATAAACCAGGACGGAGGTTTATATACAGGTCAATAAAAAAATCATCAACCAAGGTAGTAGTAAATGATGAGTGCCCGAAGAATTTTTTCCGAAAGTACTCAATAATGGGCTCGTTTTCCTCAAGAAAATTGTGTTTACGAACGTATTAATTGCAATGCATGCGTCAAGAACAAAAGACCAGAACTTTTACATGCATTGGTGAGTTTTCTCTTAATTCTTGCATGCAACGTTTTAATGAAGCTTGATATATGAACATGTCAATGGGAGGGACTAAAAGCCTCATGCATGCATGCAACATGCAACACTCACATGTACACATGCACGCACGCAACACTCACGCATCCATGTGGCACACAGCACACGATGCAACACACATGCTCACGCTCAAGTGCTCAACCTACTCCCTCCGTCCATGAAAGACTGTACATATAGAGATTTACACATTGACCAAGAGGAACCGGAACTTCATGGCATAATTAACGCCCAAAAGTAGCAGACTTATGTGTGCATGCGACCATTGAGAGAAGAAGATTAAATGAAGGTTGTTGCATGCTGTAATTAAGGATAGACATGCAGCCTATAGCTAGAGCACAAGTTGGTGCAATAGTCAATCAATACCAATTAGATTAAAGGCTAAGTGCATTGGAAGTGCAGATGTACACTCTTTGTTGGAAAATTTTCTAAGACTAGCCACAGTGGGAGTTACTTCAGCTGTAACATCGAGTCCAACTCAGCAAATTTTCTTATGTGGCAATGAGTTAATGAGTAGAGAGGTAGTTTGAGTAACTTAGCAATATGAGTCCCAATGCAATATGAGTCTATAACCTAATAAATGAAGCTTTGCATGACACCACACTTATGTTACTACCCACTATGAAGGTAGTGTATGTTACTCTCCATTTATGCTAGATGTACAGTTTTTCACGGACCAAGGGAGTACACGTGCATGCACTCACATACACAGCCAGGGTGGTTCGCGCGCAAGGGTTGGACTCCTGTTGCGCCTGCGTAAAGTTTTGTTTAACTGATTTATTTGCTCTGCCAACTGACAGGTGGGACCCAGAAACCAGGTGTCAATTTAACCAGTCAACATAGTGCCACGTCGACTATGTGGCCGGTCAGCAGGGTGCAATACGGTGCTCTACAGTGAGCTAGTGACCGTATAATCACCGCAAAACTATATAGTGACCGTAATGAGCGTATTGTTACATACGTTGACCGCCAATGTATTTTTCTCGTTTCAAATTAAGCCATATTAACCAGAAAGGACGCAGTATGGACTAGTACTACTTTGATGTGTCCCATCAACTCACAGAATGAGGAGAAACTTGCTTACTACGCCCTCTCCCTCGCCCACGCGCGGTGGCTCACAAGATGAGGAGAAGCTTGCTTACTACGTACGCCTACGCCCTCTCCCTCGCCCACGCGCGCGGTGGCTCGCAGGACAAGGAGAGGGTTTTGACTACAGCGCCCTCTCCCTCTCCCTCGCCCTTGCCCTCGCCCTCGCGGTGGACGTGCAGCAGTTCATTTGGTGCCAGATTGCCAGAAGCATATTATACTGACATTGTTGGACCTTCCGAAGAGGCAAAGAGCCAAGTGCAAGGTTCATAGGAGTACGAACTGTTGAACCTCCCAAAGAGGCGAAGAGCCAAGCGCAAGGTTCATAGGAGTTGTCGTCCTAGTACTACAACTATAGCGAACGATCGCTACTGTATGATGCCGCCACGTCACCTACAACCAAAGCTGTGCAACTTTTTTTTTCTCACAGAGCGTGTTGGAGCCCGTGCAACAGCCACACAAGTTGCACGTACACATAACACATTTACTAGTAATAAATTCTAAAGGACAAATGCCAGCATGCCACACAAGTTCATCTCCACTTCATGTGATAAATTTGTGCATGACTACTCTACATATATTTACAGCGCTACCATTCACAATTTACCATACTCCACTTACATGTTATAGATGGGCTCCATGTCCATGTCCTCCTCCAGGTTCCAGTCCCAGGTGTTCTTCATAGATGGCACGATCCATAGCAGTGGGCAACGGGAATCATTGTCGCAGCTTTCTAGTTCGGTTCCACACGATGGAGACTCATCCAAGCTGAAGCGGCATAAATCAGGGATAGTGTGTCCCAGCATGTCGTTCATCCGGCGGTGCGCACTGAACACACAACCATGCTTCATGAACGGTAGGCCTTCAGTGTCGTGCACGGAAGGTGGCATCTGCTTCACAATGGGGTAGCTGTCCCCAATGAAAAGCGAGTACTCTCCAAGAGTGTTCCTCGGCACCCACATAGCATCACAGGGGTCGAACTCGGCGCCATTCATCTGGTACACGCGGCATCTCAGAGATGGACACATGGTGACGTACATGGTGAAGGTCCATGCATGATAATGTTGTGCTCAAATATGGCGGTCAGTAATATTGTGCCGCAAGTAGTACTACTCCAGTATAGAGGAAGTAAAATAACCGGCTTATTATATATAGCCACTCCTGGCTACATGGATGAGATAGTAAGACATGGAAAAACAAAAATGGTGGGAGCTAGTGGGTTCAAGTCTTCAAGGGCCTAGCTAGCTATACACGTCCTCCAAGGTAAAAAGTACTAGTACTCCTTGCTAATACAATGAAAGAGAAGGCGAGAGGGTTAAAAAAATTTAATACCAAATTGTAGTACTAGTACTAGTAAACATGTCCCAGTCAAGAAAAGAAAAGAACTAACAAGTACTACTACTCTAACACACAGCAATGAGAAAATGGAATACCTGGGTAGATGGTGACAGTCCGATTGTGGTAGATCGTGTGACCATGTTGCACATCAGTGGTACCATGGGTAGCGACTGCTAAGATAGTTGATCCTAATATGCCAAAGTCAGCTACAAGGTTCTAGGTCAGACCGAATCGCGGATGCAAATGCATATCCAGGATCGGCGATCTGATTTTGATCGGGGGATGACTGGTCCCTGCAAAATAATGGAGTACCGTTAGGGATGCAAATGATGGTTTGTGCATTCCGTTTGTAATCTCCCGTACCGTAGGATGGCAACCAGATGAAATAAGTCCCCTGGCTTGTCACCGCAAAGATGCAGCCTACATTGCACACGGCGTCTTCGAACGTGTAGGGGTACAAATCTGTCAGGGCCAACATGTGCCAGCCTCTGCCGTTACTGCCTTTTGCATTGATGGCAATCCTTATGTCGAACACCATGATGATATAGTAATCATCATAGCTGTGTCGCTCTGTCAGCAGGTCCGCAATTGCTATCTTCTTCAATCTCATGTAGGCATCATCATACGTATTCAAGCCCAGCCAGTCCGGAAAGCCGATCCCCATGCTGGAGAAGGGGTCTACGGGAATGACCGCACTGCTATGGATGTTGTGCAAAATGATGGTGGTATCCGGCCGGAGGTATGCAAGCCAATCTCCGTTGGCACAAACCCAGACCTATATATAAGATGGTGGGCAGCGGAGAAATTACGGGATGGAATAACTAAGTACTATATTTAGAATATACACTACATGATCAAACTCCATGACTGACCTGCTCATCGAACAAAATCTGACTCCCTCTCAACGTCGGCAACTCTAGCAGAGTCAACATGCAACCACGGCCAGGTAGCGGTGGACTGTTCGATGGATTGTCCCATAGAATAACCTTCTGCTTGAGAACGCATGGAAGACCAACAAGCATGGCCTTTTCCCAAGCATGTTTACGCACCGTCTTAAAATAGTTGGTGCAGGAAGCACCGAGTCTTGCGGCGGTGAGGACGTCGGTGCGGCGTGCGATTTCTCCTAGAGGATCGTCATCCAAGGTCTCCCAGCCCCGACGAGGAGGAGAACCGCCTGGCGAATCCATGGCAGCAGTGATGAACTGCCTTGGTCTCTTTGGCGGGAAGGGAACTGGCGAGGAGGAGGAGATAAGAGCTTAACCGCAGGGCTTCGTCCCTTCATCAAGGAAGTTATGCGGGCACGCATAGTGGTAGTGCGATGGTGCGGCTATTATTTACTTACGTAGTACTGTAGCAGTAGTACTTTCTCAACTAGTAGTGCGATGTACTGTACTTCTATAGTGCACTAGTTTTGAACTCTTGAATCTCAAGGCCAAGGAGCTACAGTCGCAAGTGGAGGGTACTACTGTTCTCTAGAACCATCGCTGTACTATCAATGTAGGGAAAGTACACCTGCGTAGTACATACTCTCCATGCTCTATTCAAGCGCGTAGCTGGCCTACTCAGCCGCTCCTCTCACGCACACACTAGCAGCCTGTTTATCAATGACGGTTATTGTGGGGGCAGAACATTTGAGTTCTTTGATACAGCGAGACTAGGCTTTTCGCTTCCATTTGTGGAGGTGTAATGGATCTCGTCAAACTTTGTTTGTTGGTCCTTCCTTCTTTATGAATGAGATGAGGCAAAGCTTTTTCCTTCGTTTAAAAAAAATCACGTCAAGAGGAATTTTTTTATGGAGTTTAGAGCCGATAATGGAGCGAAGTCCATGCGTGCAATGCCACAAGCTACAGAGTAGTAGCACTTTACGTATAGAGGCATATTGCACAGTTCCCAATGCTATGCCAGGCTTTTCCGGCTCCTCGGGCTTAATTGGGAGGCGCTAGTAAATATGGTAGCTGATGAGGAAGTAGCAAGTGAGGTGCGGCTAGGGCGAGCACGTAGGCGAGAAACATTGCATGGTGTGAATTGATATACTTACAGGAGTGCTACTACTTTATGCAGTAGTACTAGTCTCTACTCTTATAAAAAATAGAGTTGGTGATGATGGTGTGCCTGCCATCCTGCAATATAGGCCGTCCAATTTATATCTAACGAATAGGAAGGAAACTATGGCAATTTTGCAAAAAGATACCCACACCCCTCTCCACATTTGCAAATAAGGCCTTCCCTCGTTCATCCTTTTCTCCCACAAGATAAACTACTCATAGAAATGCATCTTGATGTTCCGTGCAATGCATGGGCATCTTACTAGTACTACTCTAGTACGCGAGCCACGAGATGATGGGAGGGAAAACCCGTTCATGTGGCTGGGCTATCCAGTGCACCCACATTGTGGTGCGACACGTCCGTTCGACTTCAAAAGTCAAACTACTAGTGTACAATATTGGCTCGCAGCGAGGTTAATATTTAAAAAAAAGGCCGCTGTGCGTTCGGCCGGGATCAAACCCACAAAACGAGCTATACACTCCCGCGACCACTAGTAGTACAACACAACCTAGAATTGCCCTTTTGTCACTAGTACATTGTTCCTTACAAGAAACCACTACCAAGAAACTACCACTTTCCAACCAGCTCTACCAAGAAACCACTACTCTACAAAAATTAGCAAAAACACACCGAAATTTTCTTAATCCGTCGCAATAAACTACCAAGTGCCATTATAGGCATGTTTCAACCCATGTCGCCCCTTAAGTCAACGCCGTCTATTTGACTGGCAAGTTAGGCGTTATGACTTGTGGGACCTACATGTCAGTCTGGACAAAAATCCCCGAGTGACCTCCTACCTCCGGCCCGTCCACCTAGTCATCCTCGGCCATGGGACGCAGCTACCGCCGCCGGCAGAAGGCGGTGTCAAAAGCGCCGGCAGCGCGGAGCCCATCTTGTGGCAGCCTGGATGCCAGCTCCGTGCGGTGCTCGCGGCCGCTAGCTAGCCAAGCTAGCACACACCCTGTTGGATGCATCCAGCTGCTTGTCTGCAAGGTTTGCTAGCTAGGTTGGGACGGCAGTGCGGCGGCTTGCTCGCGCGCTCTATGCTAAGGCCAGCCATCTGGCTCGAGCAAAGGCCAGCGCAGCGGCTTGGTCACACGTGAGCCACGCTCGGGCCATCCAGCCAACCCGTTCGGAGGCCAGCGCGGCATCCGGCCCATCCGGCGAAGCGGCGGCCAGCTCGCTCATCACCGCCGCCACCGATGAACACGCATAAGAACTGTTTAAAGTAATGTTCAGGAAAAATAATGATTGGAGGAGGAAGAAGAGGATAGAAGGTCAGATGTGGGTCCCTCGTGTCAACGGTCAAACAAACGGTGTTGGTTTATGGTGCCTCATCAGCACGGACGTGTGGGCCAACCCTGTCATAAACGGGTTTAAACGAGCCTAATCGGAACTAGGTAGTAGTTTTTTGGCGCGGATTAAGAAATATTGGGTATGTTTTTGCTATTTTTTGTACAATAGTTTCTTCCTAGCACTGGTTGAAAGTGGTAGTTGTTTGTTAAATACTCTACATACTGTAAGTAGGAGTGAAAGTTAAGCTTTGGAAGCCAAAAAGCACGGCTAGTTACATAGTGCCTATGTGTACGTAATTCAAACTAAATATCGACCATGAGTGACTAATATCTTGATGGAAAACTCAAAACTATGGAAATACTAGCAAATTTTTTTTTGCATGGTTGGAAATACTAGCAATGTGCACGTGCGTTGCAACAGATCATAATTAGAATAATACTTATTCACAAACTTGATAGAAAACACTCTAATTTTGATATACTTATATCACTAAAAATATATTATGTTTCAATCAGAATATATTCCTTGGGCTGTTTTGGTGAGGTGAGGGAGGGATGTGGTTGGTTTTAAGATACTAATTAAGGGGTTTTCTGCAAATTGGGTAGAGAAGTGGGATGTTGTTGAGAAAAGGCAACAACTTACCTCATAGTCGTTAGATGTAGATCTAATGGTCAAAAATGACGGATGGCAGACACACCATCATCACCAACTAAGTCTTCTGTAGGAGTACTAGCAAGATGCCCATGCATTGCACGGAACATCAAGATGCATTTTTTTATAAAACACTTGTTGTGATTGACCCATGCGGGAGTAATCCCATGTGTAAAAACTAATGATATCTCGAGAAAGAGGAGAGATAAGTTGAGGAGGAGTGGGGCATGGTGGTGATTGGTGGTCGGACTGAGCGGAGGCATGGGGATGGAGACGGTGGTAGCGACCACCATGCCAGATTGTTCCAGAGGCTTCCTTTTTTAATTGCTCAACAATGAGGTTGTGGGAGATAAGGATGAACGAGGGAAGGCCTTGTCTGCAAATGTGGAGAGAGGTGCGGGTATCTTTTAGTTTGCTTTCTATCTATCAGATATAGATCGGACGGTCTATATTGCAAGAAGGCAGGCATACCATCATCACCAACTCGGTTTTTTTATAAGAAGAGATATAAGTATGGAGATACAAACGTATTATCGATACTTGTTTCCATAAACTTGGATCTACATTCTATTCAATGGCTGAGCATGTGGGGCCTTAGCACGATGACTTCCCGAATGTGTAAAACAAAGGTTTTCCCGTCGCCGATAAGGAGGGGGAGACGGCGGCGCGCTTTCGGCTCGCTCTAGTCCTAGTAGTCATACTAGGTGGTCTACGGACGTGTAGATTTTTTTTCACGTCTCGTGTTCGTCGTACTGCTACGACTGTTGATGAATAGACGGTAAGTTATTCACGAGAAAACCTTGGTTGAGCGTGTGTGCGAGAGAGAGACAGCACGTGCGTGTGTGATATGTGGAGACTGAGGCAATGATAAGAGATTCTTTGTGTCTCTGTGTGTGGAGGATAGAGAGAGACATGTGCATGGGGCTTTGTGTTGTGTAACATGGAGACACATAGACATAATCAGAGAGTGAGTGTGTGAGATACACATGCGGACATGGGGAGAGATGTGTGAGTTAGAGAGACGGAGAATTTTGGTGTGCATGTGAGCTAGAGAGAGGGGGGGATATATATATATACCAAGAGCTGGAGAGAATATGCAAGGGTGTGTGTCTTAAAAGAAGGATCCAGATAGATGGGTGTTTGTGCGTGTTTGTGTGTGTTTGTGCGTGTGTGTGTGTGTGAGAGGGAGTGTGTGTATGTGGAGAAGAGAGACCACTAATGATGTAAACCTAGTAGGGAAGGGGGAATGGTGTGACATGTGTGTCCAAGAGAGAGAGAAAGGCATGTGTAGTAGCGGGATAGCATGGGTGCGGGCGGGGAGCAGACTATTTGGAAGAGACATTGAGTGTGTGTGGGAGAGGGGTGTGAGAGCGAGAGAGAGAGAGAGTGAGCGAGGGAGAGAGAGAGAGAGGAAGAGAGGGGCCGTTTATGTGCGGAAGTGGCATATAGATAGGGAGACAAGGTTGATGTTGTTCGAAAGTGGCGTATGTACGGCGACGCAAGGGAAGCGAGTCATCGTGTGTGTGTGTGATAGAGACTTCATGAGAGATCTAGAATAGATGGTGTAGAGAACAATGTGCGAGATTGAGAACAATGATACACTAGGGAGCTATGGAAAGAGTCACGACATATATGTATATAGGGAAGGAGCTAGGTCGGGTCCGCATGTGGGAGAGATAGAAAGAAGAGAGTGGTGCACAAGGAGACAAAGGGTGCTTGTTTGTAGTGGGGGTGGTGAGTGAGGTGAGTGTGCGAGAACCACATAACTAGGGAGATAGACATTTGGGGGCGATGTTTTGTGTGTATGGGAAAGATACACTCCTATATAGTGCGTGTGCTTGGGAAAGAGAGATGCCGGGAGACCTAGAGAGTGGGGGAAGAGATGTGTGCATGCCCGATAGACAAAGTGATAGAGACCTATATTGGGGTCCGGACTTAGAAGAGAGAGGGGGGTTAATGTGCTCCTGTGTTCGTGTCCGGGGGAGAAAACGACTTGTGGTGGGGGGGGGGATGGGGTGGGTGGCTTCAGATAAAGAGTGAGGTGTCTATATTTGAGAGACTTAAGCGTAATTGAGATATATATGGTCAATAGTGTGTGCACTCATGGTTGATCAATTTGTTTCACAGTTTGGACTATGAGATAACGATACTTTTGAACATGCATGATATACTTTGAAGTACCAGAGTTACAAACCTAAGATTGGAATTTTGGAATTTGACTCAATTATTAGCTTTTGTAATTCATTTAAACGAAGGTACATTTTTTAAGCCGGGATTTCGTGATTTCAAATTCATATATCAAACCTAGAGATATACACATACGGGCATGTTCAAACCTTATAATCATCCACTTTATTCATACACATACACATTTTTGTTTTTGTCATCATATTTAGGATAAACACATTTGGAATTTCATTTGAATTGGACCATATGATGGTATTTGCTTCCACTAGCTCAATGATCCATATTTGAATTGAATGGACAATCTAAGTTTCGAGTTGGAGACATTGATTTTTGAAACTTGCACTTTTTTTTGCGTGCAAAACAAATAAATTCTCGGCCATGATATCATAGTCGGCCGTACAAGAGCAGAACACTTGATTTCAGCCGTCAAAAGCTTTCAAACTTCCCGCTCATATCAAAATATCTCGCGCCGGAATGTTTAGCCCTGCGATATTCCTGTTTTACCCCTGCCACATGAACAGAAAAGGGCTGCTTTGGTAACTCCATTGTTTTCCCCTCTTTGTCCCCAACATTCTTCCCCAGAGCCCCTCCCCTTCCCCTCCCCGTCTCCTCCCTCCAACCACGCCAAGCTGCCGAATCTAGTCCTCCACCGTAGTGGTGGACCTCACACCCCGCCGGATCTACCTTCCGCACCTTGGAACCCCCAACTTCCAACTCACCACTTCACCGGAGCCGCTTCAGCGACTGCCTTGTCCATCGCTCTAGATCTCCTTGATCGCCATCATGGTCCACCGCACCGGATCTACTTCATCGGTACCCTCGTCCACCACAGTGTAGGCCCTTCACCGACTCCCTCGTCCGCCACATCGCTGGCCCTTCATACAAGCCCTCGTCCGCCGCAACAGATCCGCCTCACCGACAACACTGTACACCGCGCCGGATGTGCTTTGCCGACGCCTTCGTCCACTGCACCAGACCCGCTCCACGGACGCCATATTCAACTCCACCGGCCCTGCTTTACTGACGCCGCAACCTCATCAGGTTATTTCAATTTTTACTCCTTCAGTTTCTCTCTTCTTTATCATGGAACTGTTCACTTACCACAGATGAGCTTTCTTGTATGTCAACAGGCGCCGTAACTGAAGCACCAGAGCAGCTTCAACAACGGCGACAGTCGGCCCAAACTCAACCGCAACACGAGCACCATCGATGAACTTTAGCTTTCAAGTATGACAACGATACCCATATGCCGCCTAGAATCAGGTACTATTATCCAACGGCCGGCGCCTAAGTTCACTTTCTTAGCATAAGCACCGCACCTTCGAATTTCTTCAAGGCATCATTCAATTTTTCATGAGACGTGTTATTCTGCTTGCACCTGTAGGGCCATATGTGTGGCAGTGAACAGGTTACATGTGCTAAATTACAAACCAGTGCACATATAGTTACAATGCTTTTGTTTTGTCCTAAGTATTACTGTACTTCCTAGATATCACTGCCTACTATTTTATTTCGTGCATGCTATATTTATGATAATGGTGTTGTTCTAATGCCACCTGTTGGTTACATCAGACTGCTAGGCCCTGTTTGGATACTCTAACTTAGCTAGAGGTTAGAGTTTGTTTCTAGCTCATGACTAACCCTGAACTAACTCTAGCCAAAGAGGTGTTTGGATGACAGGGTTAGATTGACAATAAATGCACTAGGAGAACTATCTCCTATTAGCACCTCTTGGGTGGGATAGTTTTTTGGGTGGGTTAGATGCAACTAGCTCAAACTAGCCCTCATGTTTGGATACTTTAGGGCTATTTGAGCCCAAACTAGCTCTAACCCATGGATCCAAACAGGGCCTATGTTCTCTATGCTTAATTACACATCAGCAAACTAGCTTGTGGTTCCGCTGCTTTTTGTTCGTTTTACCCTACATTTTCCGATGCTAGCTATTACATCACTGCTCCGAGCCTTTGTTCATTACTTTTTTGTGCGTTCTTGATCTTCCCAAGTTGCATGACTAATTTGATGCTTCTATTAATTATGGAGCTGCCAACCCCATCAAGCAAAATATTTGTTCTTTTGGGGCTGGCACCTCGAACAAGCATAAAAATAGAGTGAAGCACATATATTGTCATGTAAGCACACACCCTTCTTTCATTAGTTTAGATTAACCATTGATGATCAATTCGAACCACTGCACGTGATTAAAATTAATTTTACCTAAATAGAGGGGGAAGAATAAACTACAACAACTAGATTTGCAACCACGGGATGCTGACGATATCTTCAAAGAACATTGCAACAGCAACGAGGCTTCACAGCAACATATGGTAAGCCAGTGTGTTTTAGTACATGTGAAATGTAATGTGTGTGGGCTGCTTTCTTGGCTTGTGCCCTCAACCTGTAATCCTACAGAATTACAAATAGTTCAGTTGTCTACTTTGTTGTATTGCTTGATTCGAATGCTTGTTTGTTACTTGTTAGGCTATACCTGAGTTGGCCAATATGTCAGCAGTACCTGCTGTACTATTATAAAGAAATGCATGCCTAATTCATTTGACTCCTTAACTTTTCCTATGAACTTCATCACAAGACTGTCTTCATAGTTTATATGATGCCACACTATTTAAGTGCTTTCTCAGATTATTTCAACTGCTTAGATGCTTGGGCAACTTAAATATAGCGGTGGTACACTGCCTTTCATCTTACCATTTTAATTTGTTTTCGACTGATGCTGCTTCGAACCATTTAAATATAGCTTGCCATGCTCAGCAATACTACCTCCTTTCCGGTTTATAGGGCTCAATTCAAAAATCTCACCAACCAAGGTAGATGATGAGTGGTGGAATATTTTTTGTAGTTTGCAAAAGCACTCAATTAATGCGCTCGTTTTCCTCAAAAAATATGTTTACCAATGCATTAATTGCAATGCATGCATGCATGAAGTACATGCATTGCTCAATTTTCTCTTAATCCTTGCATGCAATGATTTAATGCACCTTGAAATTTGAACATGTGATGGGAAACAATCAAATTGAGACTTATAAAACAGGAAATCTAAAATTTTGAGATAAGCCCTATAAACCGGAAAGGAGGGAGTAATTCATATGTCGTTTACCATGTAAGCTTACTGCCTGGATCATGCGATAATTATCTCTTTCTTATGTCCAGCGGAAACCTTTCAGGATGCCGTTCACACTAGGAAACAATGTACAACACCAGAATCTATTTGTGGAAGCAGTGCGCCAGCCATGTTACCAGATGGTAGCAGTTTAGAGGCAACACCGCTAGAGAGAAGTCTGAGCACAGATATTGTAGTTCTTGAGGCTCTACTAGAGGTAGAAAGAGATGGTGTGGCTGCCATGAATGAGGTAATCTTGATCTTGAGGCTGGAAATTATGCAATTAGCTGCATGCATTATGCAAGCAACCCAAGAATTGGAGGAAGTAAGAATGTTGCATTTGAAGACGGAGGAGGTCCTGCTGCTTCTGCTATCTGAAGCCCAGGGTAATCCTAGTTCTTCTTTAGATACCAGTTGAAATTGTCATTAGATTAGTATACTTGCATGTTGTGTCATGTCTCTGAATGGATTTTGTTGTAAGACCCCCTTTGTTGTCCATGTGTTGTAATGATCTGAATTTTTTAGGCGAGGTAATCCTCAGTACTTGTATGATTGACATAAGGTGAACTGTTTTTCGTGTGAGCATATTTTATTGGATGAAATAACTGTTTGACTCAAAGTGTATCCAACCTACTGAATTCGAAGATCACGGCATTTCTAAATCATATTCATATATAAAGGTGGAATAAATCTTTGTCATGGTTTTGAAGAAATAAATAACAAAACGTAGAATGATGTATGGATATTTGTAATCGAATACAAATTGGATTAGAATTTAGTTACCAGGGCCCAGGGTAAACATGAATGCTAATTCTCCCAAATTTTGAACCAAGCGGCAAAACACCCACTATCATTTGTCGGCTGCCTGAAGCCAGTGTTTGCAAGATGGAAATTACTGTCTACCCTTGACACTTCACATCCTAATCGACCCGATTTCCACTGCTGTCGATAGGGGTAGACTAGTAACTTCAATCAGACATGACATGACCGCCTGTCTCCCCATTCAGACATGGTGGGCGCCAAACATGGTGTGACGCGCCCGGCTCAATCGTGCACTAATCATACACGCAAATGCACATGATCAAGCCTAAGGACTCACGGGAAGATATCACAATACAACTCTAAAACATAAATAAAGTCATACAAGCTTTATATTACAAGCCAGGGACCTCGAGGGCTCGAATACATAAGCTCGCATACAAGCGTCAGCGGAAGCATCAGATATCTGAGTACAGATATAAAAGAAAACACAGAAAGGCCTTAAGAAGGTGAGACAAAAGAAAAACACTACGATCGAAAGGCGTAGGCCTCCTGCCTGGGACCCTCCGATCCTACTCCTGGTCGTCGGCCAGCTCATAGAAATAACCACTCTCGAGGTGGTTGTAGCAATCATCGGCGGGGCCTCTGTAACCGGGGCTCCATCATCTGGTTGCATCAAAAGGGATAAGGGGAAAAAAAGAAAGCAAAGCAACCGTGAGTACTCATCCGAAGTACTCAGCAAGCAAGGATCTACACTACATATGCAACATTATCAAAGAGAGGTTGTATATGTGGACTGGGCTGCAGAAATGCCAGAATAGAGGGAAGGCCTAGTCCTAACGAAGACTAGCATCTTCAGAGGTCTTGCAGCATTAGAAGAGTGTAGATTAGTACCGTATAAAGTAGGAGTATCATTAAGTCTCATCCTCACCCAGAGATCCTTTCTTGACTCCCTGCGAGAAAGCAATCCCAGAGCCATACAGTCATCAACCTCGTCCAGAGAACCCTTCTCGACTCCCTGCGAGAAGCAATCCCAGAGCCATAGTATCCAATTCTAATTGTATCAATCGGGATACAACTCTGAGTGTCCGTTACCGAGGATCCGGCTATGCATAGATTAGTTCTTCCCTACAGGGGTGCACCAACTTACCCACCACGCTCGCTTAACTCCGGCCGGACACACTTTTCCAGGTCATGCCCGACCTCAGCCAAACGACACACCGTAGCCCCACCTAAAGCTCAGCAGAGAGGTCCCCGCCGGTCTACATCCTAAGCACTCAGGGGTCTTGGGCCATCGCCCTGTGCACTCCGGGTCGTTGCGAGCAGGGTGGATACCAGCGCCAACGGCACGATCCGACCCGGCCGCAATGCTGAATTGGACGTCTGACAAAGCTTTCGGCTGAAGCATACGATGCAGAACACCCATACTATGCCCACGTGATGGTTAGTGCTATCGAGACAGAGGCCCACTCAGATCACATACCCAATCCGTTAGTACCTTGGGGGTGCGGTAACGAGCAGAGACTCACGATCGATGTGACCCCGTCGCCCCATCGCGAGGACTTGCGGCAAGGGCTAAGAATGCCCGGCCACGCCTCGTATTCTCACTCGAGCACCATACAGGCAACCCATCTTCACATCACACGCGGGTACCCCTCAGGGTCGACCCGCCTTTCCAAGTATCAATAGTACAGTCCAAATATCCGTGTGTCCATAACATCAGGGGAATCTGAGGTATCACCCTCGTTGGATTCCTACTCGATGTAATCGTCAAGGTGAACTCGGAGGAATCACCCTCGCTGGGTTCACACTTGAGGTGTGTACGACGGCGTCGTTATCGGAAGCAGTGAAGGAGGAATCACCCTCGATGACCATGACCGAATAGCTACTCTACAGAGTTAACATCAGAAGTGCTACAAGAGGTTTCACCCTCGGCACTCGATAGTAACGCTGCGGTGTCGTTACAACAAAGGGGGGTGATGTGCGGTGCCGGGGCCTGGTCTTCAATCCCGTTGATCGGGTCTTCGGATAATCCAGCGGGGCAGTCGGGATAAGTGGGGTCACTGATAGGTCTCTACCCAGCCTATACTAGACAGTTTAGGATAAGCAGGTAAGGTATCAATAGCAGGTTACAATAAACAGGCTATGCATCAGAATAGGTAAAGCAGTAGCAGCAGCAATTCTAATGCAAGCATGAGAAAATAGAATGGGCGATATCGGGATGATCAAAGGGGGGGCTTGCCTGGTTGCTCGGCGGCAAGGGCAAGGTCGTCAATGGTGTCGTCGGTCTCCGGAGCTGCGTCGGTACCGGGAACTGCGTCGGGGTCTAACTGGAGAGAAGAGGGGAGGAAACAGTATAAATACACAGCAAACATGAGCAACACAATGCATGACATGGCAATACGCAGTGCTAGGGGTAGTCTAACGCAGTACTACACTTATCATACAGAGCGGGGGAATATCTGACGATATTTCCCGGGTCTTTGGATTTATCGGACAAACGATCCGGAGAGGGAAGTTCCATGTTCATCATGCTAGGAGCATGTGACAGATGAAAGGAGGGCATACTCGGATTCGTGGGATTTTTCTGATCAACTTTCATATATAAATTATTTTCATCGGAGTTACGGATTAAAAGATATGATTTTCCAAAGTTTAAACAATATTCTGAAATTACAGATTTATTAATAATTCGAATTATCCAAAACAGTAGTAGGGTGACGTCAGCATGATGCATTGATGATGTCAGCAGTCGACAGGGGCCGACCAGGTCAAACCTGACATGTGGGGCCCACAAGTCAGTGACTCGGTTAATTAAACAGAGTTAGCTTAATCTATTTAAACTAATTAGCAGGTGGGGCCCAACAGTCAGTGGGTAATTAGTGTTTTAATTTATTTATTTATTTAATTAACTGATTATTTATTTAATAAAATGTTTTACCGTGCGGGACCCACATGTCATAGACACAGGGCCTGCCCAGTCAGCGTAGACCCTGGTCAACTGGGGCCAGGGTGGCCCACGGGCAGTGACACTGGGGCTGGGGGGCCGCACGCCACGTCGGCGACATCGCTGGAACAGCGCCGGCGAGCGCCGGACGCGGCCGAGAGCTCCAGCGAGCTCGGGATCGAGCTGTGGTGCACCGTTTGACGCGGGGTTTGGCTTGCTGGAACGAGCGGAGCACACCGCGTCCGATGGTGGGGGTCACAGCGGCTGGGGTGGTCGGGATAGAGCAACACGACGACGGTGGGCGGCGGCGGCTTCGGGTGCAGCTCAGGAACGGCGAATCAACGCGCGGGCGAGCGAACAAATTGCGCGGCGAGGCCCTACGCGATGCGGGGAGTCCAACTGACGCTAGCCCGTGACCATATGGTCATCGGAGCATCGCCGACGACGAGCCTTGCGGAGGCGAGCTCGGCTCGAGGGGGGGAACGACGATGCAGCGCATCCTAGCGCTAAGCGAGGGGTGAGAGGGAGGAGCTGGGGCTTACAGCGCGGCACACGAAGGCCTTCGGTGGTCGGTAGCGCAGATACGAGGCAAATTCGACGATGATCGCCGGAGATGCCGTATACTGGGACGGCTCGATCAGCGAGTTCCAGTGCACCCCAGCTCTTGCCGTCCGTCGAGGAGGAAGAGGCGGTCGGCGGTGCACCACCCAGACACATCTGTCGGGCTCGAGAACGCCGGTGGCCGCGGTGGTGACGACGGCGCATCGGCGGTGGCGCTCGGGTGAGATGGGGAGGCGAGGGAGAGTGAGAGGGAGTGAGCGAGGGAGAGCCAGGGGACCAGCGGGGATGCACTTAACCCTCCCCGGCGAGGCGAGGCCGCTGTCGACCGCTCGGAGAGGGGCCAGGGGGGCCGGGCGCGCGCGCTAGCTGTTCGACAGCCGCCTGCGGCGTCAGGGGGTAGGGGGAGGGGGGGCTAGTTGGGCTGGGCCGCCACTGTGCACTTGTGGCCCAGGCATAGTGAGCCTTTTCCTTTTCTTCTTTTCTTTTTTAGTTTTCTGTTTTTCTTTTCTGTTTTGTTAAATGTTTGAGCACTAAAAGGTTTTTATAAAATATGAGACCTAGCCCATAAATCACAGTGCATTGTATGCCACTGCAATAAAATGGTTTTGAATACAAAGGTTTTCAGTTGGGATTTTATTTAATTAAAAAGGTATTAACCAACCCTGTTTTTCTACTCTTAGTGTCACTTAGTTAATTTATTAATTTTTGATTACATTTTTAGAACAATCTCTGGAATATTTGCTATTTATTGAACATTTTAGTTTCTATTTTGAACAACTTTTATTTTCCACTTTCATTTAAATTTGAATTTTGACTTAGGAGTTGAAAAGCATTATGATGCAAATGATGATCATGCACTGTTAAACATGCTGACATGTCATTATCAAAAGGTGATCACTGTGGCTAATGACTTGGGGTGTTACAATTCTCCTCCACTAACAAGAATTCTCGTCCCGAGAATTAAGAGGTAGAAGGAAAAAGTTCGGGGTATTCAGCACGGAGGCTATCCTCGCGTTCCCAAGTGGCTTCATCTTCAGTATGATTTGACCACTGCACTTTAAGGAACTTGGTAACCTTCTGACGGGTCCGACGTTCAGCTTCATCGAGAATGCAGATCGGATGCTCATTATAAGAAAGATCATCTTGCAATTCGAGCACCTCGTGATCCACTATGCGGTGCGGAGATTCCTTGAAGCAACGACGAAGTTGCGACACATGGAAGACGTCATGGATATGAGAGAATTGCGGCGGCAATTCCAATTTATACGCCACTTGACCACGTCTTGCAACAATGCGGAAAAGACCAATGTAGCGTGGAGCTAACTTGCCCTTAATTCCAAAATGGTGAGTGACCTTCATAGGAGTGACTCGCAAATAAGCTTGATCACCAAGTTGATAAGTCAAACCCCATCGTTTGCGATCATAGTTGCTCTTCTGGCGGTCCTGAGCCGCTTTGAGGTTTTCATGGATGATACGGACTTGTTCTTCGGCGTGTTGAATAATATCCGGTCCCACAAGCGGTCGTTCCCCAGTTTCTGACCAATTCAGAGGGGTTCGACACTTACGTCCATAGAGTACTTCGAAGGGGGCCATTTTCAAGCTGGCTTGATAGCTGTTGTTATAAGAGAACTCGGCATACGGAAGAGATTCTTCCCACTTCTTGCCGAAAGAAATAACACAAGCCCGAAGCATGTCTTCAAGTACTTGATTTACTCGCTCGACTTGGCCTTGGGATTGGGATTGGGGGTGATAAGCTGAACTCCAGGTAATATGAGTTCCCATAGCTTCTTGGAAACTTTCCCAGAACTTGGAAGTGAAAAGGCCGCCACGGTCCGAACTGATCTCCTTCGGAATACCGTGGAGTGATACAATTCTGGAGATATATAACTCTGCTAAATGACTAGCAGTGATCGTCTCTTTGACAGGCAGAAAGTGTGCAACTTTAGAAAGTTGGTCGACGACGACAAGAATAGCATCGTGACCCTTCTGTGACCTGGGAAGGCCAGTAATGAAATCCATTTGCACTTTATCCCATTTCCATAAAGGAATAGGTAACGGTTGCAGAATTCCAGCAGGCTTCTGATGTTCTGCTTTAACGCGACGACACACATCACATTCAGCAACATATCGAGCAATATCCTGCTTCATTTCAGACCACCAGTACCTTTGTCGGAGATCATGATACATCTTGGTGCTACCCAGATGAATATACAGCGGTGTATCATGTGCCTCCTTCATGACCTTGTCAGTCATGAGTTCGAAGCGAGGTACCACAATGCGGTTTCTGAAATACAAGGTTCCATCTTCAGACAGCGAGAAATCCCTGTACTTTTCAAGGTGAAGATTTTTCTTCATCAGATCAACTTCAGCATCTTTAGCTTGCGCATTCCTAACAGCTTTCTCAAGATCTGGTTGTATCACAAGGTTATTAAGAGAACCCTGTGGAACAATACGCAGATTCAGCTTGCACAGTTCTTCAAAAAGACGAGGTTGAGCTCGCCTAACCATGAGGTTGTCGCAATAGGACTTGCGGCTTAAGGCATCAGCCATCACGTTAGCCTTGCCAGGGGTATAGGAAATACACAAATCATAGTCTGCAATGGCCTCCATCCATCTTTGCTGTCGGAGGTTTAGAGATGGCTGAGTGAACAAGTACTTCAGACTTTTATGATCCGTGTAGATCTCGCAACGATTACCGACAAGGTAATGTCGCCACAACTACAGTGCATAGATGACAGCAACTAGTTCTAGATCATGAACCGGATAATTCTCTTCATGTGGGCGCAACTGACGAGAGCCATAAGCAATCACTTTACGCTCTTGCATTAGGACACAGCCTAATCCTTCACGGGATGCGTCACAATAAATCATGAATTCTTTGCGTGAATCTGGTGGAGCAAGTACTGGGGCAGATGTCAGCTTGTCTCTGAGTGTTTGAAAACTTTCCTGACACTTTTCAGTCCATTCGAACTTAACGCCCTTGTGAAGCAGATCAGTCAAAGGCTTAGCAATCTTGGAAAAGTTCTCAACAAATCGACGGCAATAGCTTGCAAGGCCAAGAAAACTTCTCACTTGCTTGACGTTCTTCGGAGGTGTCCAGTCAAGAATAGCCTGAACTCATTCCAGGTTAACAGCAATGCCATCCTTGGAAATCACATGACCAAGGTAGGTTACTTCAGAAAGCCAGAATTCACATTTGGAGTATTTGGCATACAACTGGTGTTCTCGGAGCCTTTCCAGCACAAGACGGAGGTGTTCAGCATGTTCTTGTTTATTCTTCGAATAAACCAGGATATCATCTAGATATACCACGACGAACTTGTCGAGGTAATCCATGAAGATGTAATTCATCAGATGGGAGAATGTGGCTGGAGCATTTGTTAACCCAAATGACATGACAGTGTACTCATAAGAGCCATAGCGAGTAACAAATGCAGTCTTCAGAATATCCTCTTCACGAACACGGATTTGATGGTAACCCAACCTCAAGTCGAGTTTAGAAAACACCGATGATCCAGCAAGTTGATCATACAAATCATTGATCCGAGGAAGCGGATATTTGTTCTGGATTGTGGCTTGGTTAATGGGCCGATAATCCTGAACCAATCGATTAGTTCCATCCTTCTTCTTAACGAAGAGTGAAGGTGCTCCCCAAGCAGAGGAACTGGGGCGGATGAAACCTTTCTTAAGTGGCGTGTCGATTTCTTCCTTAAGCTTGAGAAGAAGATGCAGAGGCATCTTATAAGGACGCTTCGCAATAGGGGTAGTGCCGGGCTTCAAGTCGATGATGAACTCAACAGCTCTAGAAGGGGGTATTCCTAGAAGTTCCTCTGGAAATACATCTTGAAATTCACGAACCACTGGAACGTTCTCGATGCCTTCAAGAGGTGAAGCATTCAATGCATTCAGAACATATATTTGAGTCTTAGCATCCTGAGCTATTCGGGCTGAGTATTTGACTGTCTGGCCAAAAGGATGGGTAAGTTGGACTTTCTTAGCGGCATAGTCAATCAAAGCATTGTGGGCGGTCAACCAGTCCATACCGAGAATGATATCTATGTCGGAAGGTCCAAGAGCAATAAGGGAAGCAGAGAACATCAACCCTTCAATTCTGATCTCATTGTTGTGACTTACCATTTTGGTTTGCCACCTAGAACGGGGAGTGATGATTTCTAAAGGGGTGGGTAATGAGCTCATAGCTAACCCATGCACTTGTGCAAATTGCTGGGACACGAAGGAATGTGAAGCACCTGAATCAAATAGAACAGAAGCTGGCACTGAATTCACAGAGAGTGTTCCCAGCACGATAGTCAGTTCCTTCTGAGCCTTTTCAGCATTGACGTGATTGGCATGGCCAAGTACAACAGTAGATGGTATGACATTACGGTTTCTGAGTCGGCGGTTTTGACAATTCTTCTTACGACCATTAGGAGGACGTGGCGCAACCTGATGAGAAGCCATAGCATCAGGCGGTCCATCATGAACCGTTAGCTGTCTCAGCGGTGAAGGCAGACGAGGTGCAACCTATGACGGCCTTGGTGTTGGAGCAGGTCGGTGGTAAACATTGTGGGGAATCCAGACTCGACGTTTCTGGACAGGTCGACCCGAAGACGAGCCGACATCTCGAGTACGCTTGAGCGACTCCTGGTACTTAGTCAGAGCTGTTTCAACTTGGAAAGATTTGCTGACAAGCGTTGCAAAGTCTGTGCAATCATGGACTGCAAGTGCGAGGTTTATGTCAGTACGCAGTCCTTCATGGAATTTATCCTGCTTGCGGGCGTCAGTGCAGACGTCATCTTCAGCATAGCGGGACAATTCGAGAAATTTCCTCTGATATTCATCCACAGTCATTGTGCTCTATGTAAGTTTGCGGAATTCTTGCTTCTTCTGGTCCATCAGACCTTGAGGAATGTACCGTGCACGAAAGGCTGACTGAAATTCCTGCCAAGTGGTTTCAGTCTCTGCAAGCAACATACCCTTGTGGCTTTCCCACCATTGAGCAGCTGATCCCCTCAGGTGATACGTCGCATATGTGACGTAACTGTCAGGGATAACATTGGCCGACTTCATTTGGAAGGCAATGTCACGGAGCCAATCATCAGCATCCATTGGATTAGTCGAGCTGCGAAAGGTGGACGGATTGAGGCGCACAAATTCTGACAGAGTTATTGGAGCAGTCAGTTGCTGAGCATTCTGGTTTGTGAACTGAGCCAATATCCCGGTCATAACCTGACGGTTCAGTTCAAACTGCTGCATCATTTCGGCGATATAAGGTGGAGGTGGGGGATCGTCAGCCATCCTGCCAATTCAACAGGGGCAGTTTAGCAATTAAAACTGCAGGTGTATGAAGTTATTCATGATGTAACACGGGAAAGAACAGGAAAGGCATTAGGTATATAATAGTAGTCGTCAAAGACATACCAATCCATGCACAGAGTTGGATTCAAACGGATAGTACGCGCACGGGAACGCTCGCAGCTAGACAAACTAGGCGGCGCGCAGGCACGCGGTGAGGATTACAACGATGTGACATAGCAAAGGCTTCAACACGTCGGAGAAAACTGCTGGAGCAAGGAATCTGCAAGTGACAACACAGGGTGCCCTCGATAAGAGGATCCTGCAAACAGAACCTGGCCCACAATCTTGGAGCAAGGAGGAATATTTTAGAACTCCGGGTGGATGTGATCACGAGAACCTAAAGTTGGAGTTAGTAAAATCTTAACCCGAATAGAAGAGAGATCAGAGTCCCAGAGTAAAGGTCGAGGAGTAAAAGATCCTAATACCACTCATTTGGCGACGTGGGCCCGTAAGCCACACAGCCATGTTAGTAAAACGGTTTTCAAGTACTAGACTCAACTTCGGCCGAGGAGTTGGAAAGGGGGTTCCTACAGTTAGTCGGCTCTGATACCAACTTGTGACGCCCCCGGCTCAATCGTGCACTAATCATACACGCAAATGCACATGATCAAGCCTAAGGACTCACGGGAAGATATCACAACACAACTCTAAAACATAAATAAAGTCAATACAAGCTTTATATTACAAGCCAGGGGCCTCGAGGGCTCGAATACATAAGCTCGCATACAAGCGTCAGCAGAAGCTTCAGATATCTGAGTATAGATATAAAAGAAAACACAGAAAGGCCTTAAGAAGGCGAGACAAAAGAAAAACACTACGATCGAAAGGCGTAGGCCTCCTGCCTGGGACCCTCCGATCCTATTCCTGGTCATCGGCCAACTCATAGAAATAATCACTCTCGAGGTGGTTGTAGCAATCATCGGCGGGGCCTCTGTAACCGGGGCTTCGTCATCTGGTTGCATCAAAAGGGATAAGGGGGAAAAAAGAAAGCAAAGCAAGCGTGAGTACTCATCCGAAGTACTCAACAAGCAAGGATCTACACTACATATGCAACATTATCAATGAGAGGCTGTATATGTGGACTGGGCTGCAGAAAAGCCAGAATAGAGGGAAGGCCTAGTCCTAACAAAGACTAGCATCTTCAGAGGTCTTGCAGCATTAGAAGAGTGTAGATTAGTACCGTACAAAGTAGTAGTATCATTAAGTCTCATCCTCACCCAGAGATCCTTTCTCGACTCCCTGCGAGAAAGCAATCCCAGAGCCATACAGTCATCAACCTCGTCCGGAGATCCCTTCTCGACTCCCTGCGAGAAGCAATCCCAGAGCCATAGTATCCAATTCTAATTGTATCAATCGGGATACAACTCTGAGTGTCTGTTACCGAGGATCCGGCTATGCATAGATTAGTTCTTCCCTGCAGGGGTGCACCAACTTACCCACCACGCTCGCTTAACTCCGGTCGGACACACTTTTCTGGGTCATGCCCGACCTCGGCCAAACGACACACCGCAGCCCCACCTAAAGCTCAGCAGAGAGGTCCCCGCCGGTCTACATCCTAAGCACTCAGGGGTCTTGGGCCATTGCCCTATGCACTCCGGGTCGTTGCGAGCAGGGTGGATACCAGCGCCAACGGCACGATCCGACCCGGCCGCAATGCTGAACTGGACGTCTGACAAAGCTTTCGGCTGATGCATACGATGCAGAACGCCCATACTATGCCCACGTGATGGTTAGTGCTATCGGGCCAGAGGCCCACTTAGATCACATACCCAAACTGTTAGTACCTTGGGGGTGCGGTAATGAGCAGAGACTCACGATCGATGTGACCCCGTCGCCCCGTCTCGAGGACTTGCGGCAAGGGCTAAGAATGCCCGGCCACGCCTCGTATTCTCACTCGGGCACCATACAGGCAACCCGTCTTCACATCACACGCGGGTACCCCTCAGGGTCAACCCGCCTTTCCAAGTACCAATAGTACAGTCCAAATATCCATGTGTCCATAACATCAGGGGAATCCGAGGTATCACCCTCGTTGGATTCCTACTCGATGTAATCGTCAAGGTGAACTCGGAGGAATCACCCTCGCTGGGTTCACACTTGAGTTGTGTACGACGGCGTCGTTATCGGAAGCGGTGAAGGAGGAATCACCCTCGATGACCACGACCGAATAGCTACTCTACAGAGTTAACATCAGAAGTGCTACAAGAGGTTTCACCCTCGGCACTCGATAGTAACGTTGCGGTGTCGTTACAACAAAGGGGGGGTGATGTGCGGTGCCGAGGCCTGGTCTTCAAACCCATTGATCGGATCTTCGGATAATCCAGCGGGGCAGTCGGGATAAGTGGGGTCACTGATAGGTCTCTACCCAGCCTATACTAGACAGTTTAGGATAAGCAGGTAAGGTATCAATAGCAGGTTACAATAAACAGGCTATGCATCAGAATAGGTAAAGCAGTAGCAGCAGCAATTCTAATGCAAGCATGAGAAAATAGAATGGGCGATATCGGGATGATCAAAGGGGGGGCTTGCCTGGTTGCTCGGCGGCAACACTACTGGAATCCACTTCTTTGCCGTCTGCTAATTCTTTGCCGTCCACTTGCTGACGGCAAATAAGGTCTTTGCCGTCAGCCACAAGAAAATGGACGGCAAAGATGTGGCTGATGGCAAACAAAGTCTTTGCCATCAGCCTGTTCTTTGCCGTCCACTGGCTGACGGCAAAGAATATTTGCCGTCCGCTAGCACACGGCAAAGAGGTGGGTGGGTCCAGTTATTGTTTAACCTACTCAAGCCCACCAGCCCCACCTCTTTGCCGTCCGCAAGCGGACGGCAAAGAAACTTTGCTGACCGTTGGCTGACGGCAAAGAGGCGGGTACGTTAACGGCCGTCCCGCCCCCCTCTCTTCTCTCCACTCTCTCATTCCTCCCCACCCACACCCGCGCCGCCGCCGCCGACCCCGTCTGCCATAGCCGGCCGCCCCGCACCCCTCCCCTGCGCCCCTCGACCTCCACCGCACCCCCGCCGCCCCTTCCACGTCTCCCTTTCCCCCCCCCCCCAGCCCCCCACCCCCTCCCCCTCGCCGCTCCTTCTCCTACCCCCTTCCTTCTTATCCTTCTCCCCTCCTCCCTCACCCCTTTACGCCCCTCTTGTTCTCATTTACTTACCCCATCCCCTACCTCCACCTGCTTCCCGCCGGCTCTTCCACATCAGGCAGCCGCGCCGCGGCCCGTCCCTGCCCCGTCCCGCCGTGGCCTGTCCTCCGCGCCCGTCGCCGTCCCCGCCCCTCCTGCCGCGGCCCGTCGGCCTCCCCCTCCACCGGTCGCCCACCTCCTCCAGCGGCCGCCGCATCCGCCCCGCCCCCTTCCACCAGGTGAGCTCCTCCCTTTTTTTGTTTAATTAGTTTCTTTTTGTTCTTTTAGTTTAGTTTCTGTTTTAGTAATAGTTTTAGTTTAAGTTTTAGTTTTAGTTTGTTTATTTTAGATTAGTTTTATGTTATTTAGTTTATTTATATTAGTTTAGTTTAGTTTATTTTAGATAGTTTTAGTTTTAGTTTATAAGAAGAAGTAGAAGAGGAGGGAGGAACATTCGTCCTTTCGCTCCTCCCTCCTCCCCTCTTCCTCCTCTTCCCCTTCCCTCCTCTCCTCCTCCTCCTCTCTTCTTCTTCTCTTCTCCTCCCTCCTCCTCCCTCCTCTCCGCCTCCTCCTCCTCCTCCTCCTCCTCCTCCTCCTCCTCCTCTCCTCCTCCTCCTCCTCCTCTCTCCCCCTCCTCCTCCTCCTCCTCCCTCGCATTTGCTTCTCCTCCCTCCTCCTCCGCCTCCCTCTTCTCCTCAAAATCAAGGAGAATACCAAGACGAACATAAAGAAAGGATACAAGATCCCCCTCCCCCGCGCACCCGTTACCCTGCCCCCCCTCGGCACTGCCCCCGACCCCTGCCCCCCATCCCCCTTGACACCACACCCCAGACCCTACCCCCTCATCCACCCTCCCTCCCACCCTTAACACCCCCAACACCCTCTACCCTACCCCATACCTACACCCTTACGCCTCTAACCCCTTTCCACTCCATCCCCTGTTGCACGACACCCCGACCCCGACATGTGGCCTTCGGTGTCGAACACTACATCCACGTCCCACAAGTGACGCCGGCGTCCGGCGTCCCACAACAACAGTTCTCGGCGTCGATGGCGGTCGAACACCATTGCGAATTTGTCTGGCAGCCTCTGCGATGACGATTAAAAGGCAAGTGTTGAAACTTGAAACACCCAAACTGACTCAAGTCGGTTTGGTTGTTTGAAATTTCAAAACTTGGCTTTAATCCTCATCGCAGAGGCTGCCAGACAAATTTGCCAAGGTGTTTGACCGTCATCGGCCACCAGAACTATTGTTGCGGGACGCCGGGCGCCGGCTTCACTTGTGGGATGTGGATCTAGTGTTCAACGCCGACCGCCTCATGTAACTTGCACCGATGGTAGTTGCTATTTAGTTTACCCGGGGACGAGCGGGTTAGGGGGTCATTGTCGATGGAACCCTAAATAGCAAGTATCGTCGGTGCGAGATACATGTGGCCGTCGGTGTCGAACACTACATCCACGTCCCACAAGTGACGCCGGCGTCCGGCGTCCCACAGCAACAATTCTCGGCGTCGATGGCGGTCGAACACCATTGCGAATTCGCCAAGGTGCTCGACCGTCATCGGCCACCAGAACTATTGTTGCGGGATGCCGGGCGCCGGCTTCACTTGTGGGATGTGGATCTAGTGTTCAACACCGAGCGCCACATGTATCTCACACCGATGACACTTGCTATTTAGGGTTCCATCGACGCCAAGGAACCCCCTAACACTTGCTATAGGTGTCTTCAATCATCAGTATGCGTGACCACTATGCGTCTCCCGTTCGAAAGGGTTACATCTATAAATATGCATGCATTTGCATATTTATAATCGTGATTCTTTCGAATTGTCCAACGTTATCCATGGACAGCCCGAGTATGTGTAGATTGGGTTCGTTTTCCCATATGCTCAGCTCTGGATCCGATGCAGAATTTCGTCAGTGCCTCCCTGTTGTTCTCCGGGTACACATTCTCTCTGCTTATTGCCGAGACGTGTATCAGGAGAACAGCGGGGAGGTGCTGCCGAAATTTTGCGTCGGATCCGGAGCAGAGCATGGGAAAACGAACCCGATCTACACATACTCGGGTGGGATTAGGACCTATCTTTACCTATTAGCGTGTAGGTTGCATGGACGTAATAAAACTGACAAACTCCATTAACTGATGGATACGGTTTGCTTAATTATGTATATATTTCTTGTGTGTCCAGTAGGAAGTCAATATGAGTGATTGTGCATGGATGTACACCGGTTACACTAGTCAGAAAGTTTGGACCGAGGAATGGTTAACAAAAACCAAGGGGTTTGTTAGAGCCGCATTTGCAAATGGCCAGGAATTTAGCTGGTGCCCCTGTGCCCGTTGCGACAACTATAAAAAGAGGGACGAGCTTGAAATGAGTAAAGACCTGCAGAAGTTTGGTTTTATGCCTGGTTACACGGTCTGGACATTACATGGTGAGTCTGCCCAATGTGCCAGAGCCGAGGTTCGTCGTCGCACCGACAAGCATGGTACTGGGACCGCAGACATGGTGCAAGACTTTGACGATGCTCGAGACTCGGACGAGGAGATGGAGGAATCTGCAAAGGCCTTCACTGAAATGTTGGAGTCCTCAAAACATCCTCTCCACGAGCACACTGAGCTTTGTCAGCTGGATGCTATCTCACAAATAATGGCTTTGAAGGCTCAATTCAACTTGGGCAGAGAATGCTACAACGCGATGATGACAGTATTCGGACGATTTCTACCCAAAGGCCAGGTGCTACCTCCAAACCTGTACCAGTCAGACAAAATCCTCCGTGCTCTTAAGATGCCCTATGAGAAGATACATGCCTGTGAGAAAGGATGTGTCTTATTTAGGCTTCAGTATGAGGACTTGAACTATTGTCCCATTTGCAATTCTTCCAGGTATGTTGTGGTAGAGAACGGTATGGGTGAGAAGACGCAGACCAAAATACCCGTTAATGTTCTTCGGTATATGCCAATCGTACCAAGACTTCAATGTCTTTTCATGGTAGAAGAGATGGCCAGACAGATGACATGGCACAAAATGGGCAAAAGAACCGAACTAGATGCAGATGGGAATGTGATGATGGTGCACACATCGGATGGTGAAGCGTGGAAGAGCTTCGATGCATTACATAAGGAAAAAATGGCAGATCCAAGGCATCCTCAAGTCACCGTCAGCACAGATGGGTTCAGTGTGTTTGGTCAGATGGCAGCCCCATACAGTTGTTGGCCCGTGTTTGTCATTCCACTCAATCTCCCCCCCCCCCCCCCCGGGCAGATTATGCAACGAAAGAATATTTTCCTGACGTTGATAATTCCAGGGCCCAACTATCCGGGGAAGAATATGAATGTGTACATGCAGCCGCTTAAGGACGAATTGCAAGAAGCTTGGGATAATGGGTTCAAGACATACGACGCCTTTAGCAAACAGAACTTCATAATGTGTGCCTGCTACATGTACTCGACGCATGACTTGCCGGCGTATGCGCTATTCGTTGGCTGGTGTGTGCATGGAAGGTTCCCGTGCCCCACATGCAAGGGAGCTCTTGAGTTTCGTTGGCTGATGGCAGGGCGCAAGTATAGTTGCTTCGACTTGCATAGACCGTTTCTACATCCTGGCCATAAGTTCAGGAAAGACAAGAAGAACTTCATCAAAGGTAGAGTTGTCAAACACTCTGCACCACCTGCGTTGACAGGCCAACAGACCCTAGATCAGTTAAATGCTCTCGAGCCAGATCCAGAGCGTCCAGGGTATTTCAAGGGGTATAATAAGGAACACACCTGGACTCACAAGACATGCTTCTGGGATCTGCCTTACTTCAAAGACCTCCTTTGCCCACACAACATCGACGTGATGCACACTGAAAAGAATATCGCCGAAGCCATTTTTGGTACATTGTTCGGCATAGAGGGGAAATCAAAGGATAATCCTAAGGCTAGAGTCGATCAAGAGGAGCTATGTGATAGACCGTTACAAAGCATGAAAGAACCGAAAGGAAAGGGGATCAACTGGACGAAGCGAAAGGCATGGTTCAATCTTGGAAGGCCAGCTATGAAGGAAATTATTTTGTGGGTGAAAATGCAGTTGATGTTCCCCGATGGGTATGCAGCAAATCTAAAGAGGGGAGCGAGTCTTCAAAAATTGAAAATATTTGGTCTAAAAAGTCATGATTGGCACATATGGATTGAGCAGATAATGCCGGTGATGTTGCGTGGCTTCATCCCTGAGGATGAATGGCTAGTACTGGCAGAGCTGAGCTATTTCTTCCATGTTCTTTGTGTGAAAGAACTATCGCCTGGCCTCCTAGAAGAAATGGAACAGTTGGCGCCGGAGTTGATCTGCAAGTTAGAGAAGATCTTTCCGCCAAGCTTCTTTAATCCAATGCAACACTTGATTTTGCATCTCCCGACCGAGGCACGATTGGGGGGGCCCGTGCAAAATCGTTGGTGCTACTCAACTGAGAGGATGCAGAAGACGCTTCGAGCAAAATGTAAAAATAAATGTAGAATAGAAGCATCGATGGCGGATGCATTCATCACTGAGGAGGCGGCAAACTTCGTGACCGCACACTACGAAGCCAAAAATCATCATTTGCATAATCCGAAGCCTCGGTACAATGCTGACGAACCTCAAAAGGGTCAATCCAACCTCAGCCTATTCAAAGGGAATCTCGCACCAGCCGGTGGTTGGAAACCAGTAAGGTTGGATGTTGAAGAATGGCGGACCATTTCGCTGTATCTCTTCAACAACCTAACAGAAGTGCGGCCGTACATCAAGTAAGATCTCGGTACATTGTTTCACAACTTCTAATTCCTTTGAACTTCTCTTATTCCTGGATTTTTGATGCAGTCGATACGTTGCCATATTCTCGTATGGAGCGGTGATCCAAAAGGATTCCGTCGAAGAGTATGAGCTTCTGGCAAAACAAGGAGCCGAATTTCCCGGTTTCATCTCTTGGTTCAAAAAAATGGTAATTTCCATTAGACACCTTTTTTTCTTTGGCTAATTTGCGACTAATGCAACAATCCTTTCGTATTAAACTTGTAGGCTAATTCAGAGATTATGGATGCCGAATTGAGACAAGTAGCTAATGGTTTTGACTATAAGGTCCGTTCATTTGACAAATACGACATCAACGGGTATCGCTTTCGTACCTATGGCAAAGAGCTATCTATGGCCGACCGAAAGTCTACAAATTGTTGTGTCTCTGCTATCGGCGAAGGAGGTATCGAGTATTATGGAAGAGTTGAAGCAATTTATGAACTTGAATTCTATGGTGAAAACCCACCAAACATCATAGTCTTCAGATGTTATTGGTTCCAGCCGAGGGAGACTAGAAGGACTCATGAAAATATAGGGCTAGTCGAAATCAAACAAAGCACACATTTGGATGTTCCCGATGTCTATATTACGGCTCAACAGGCAACCCAAGTTTTCTATCTACCGTGGGCCTGTCAAAGTGATCCAAATCTCAGTGGTTGGGACGTCGTTTATGAAGTGCCGCCACGTGTTAGACCACCTCCCCCCAATGAAAAGGATTATGAACCTCACATTAACCAAGACACATATGACGAAGGAGAATTCTTCCAAGAAACACGTCTTGCCAAAAAACGTTTCAAGAACCGCTCTACTCCACCCCAGAACATTGAAGTAGACAACGATAGTGAATCCGACTCCACCCCTGAGCTGGAACAAGAAGAGCCGGAAGAAGAAGAAGTTACTGCTGCAGATGACCTGTCAATGCTTGAACGATTACGTAAAGGTGGCCTTCCACCTGATGATGCATTTATTAATGATGATGATGAGCACGTCATTACCGATAGTGATGATGATGATGCTTTTATTAATGATGATGATGAGCACGTCATTACTGATAATGATTATTAGGTATTCAAATTTTTATGTTGTACTTGATTTATATAGTTATTTGTATGATTGTATGATTTATATAGTTGGTATTTATAATTTTCTTACTTTGTATGATTGTTTCTTATACATAGTGCCATGGTCTTGATTTCCGTCCCGGTCGGCCCTCGCCCGCTTTATGATTCGGATGTGGTAAATTCTCTTTCATAACTATTTGTTGCATTTCGCATTTATGCAAATTATGGCCATCAAGTTGACATAGAGATATTTTAATCTAGGAGGTATGTGAACCGGAATTTGAAACGGACCCTCTTGTCGAGAAGTTAAATTTAGTTGAAAAAGAAAATGAGTATTTGAATGAAAAAATTAAAAGAATTGAAGAAGAGAAGATGACATTGGAGTTGTATGTTGCCGATGCCATCGATGATCACAAGATGAAGATGAATGCAATGCGCTTGAAGATGGATGCAATGCGCCTGAAGCTTAAGAAGATTAGAAAATATGCCATTGATAATGAGGCTTGGTATCATTATGCCGTTGGATCAATTGTTACCTTAGTTGCGATCTTCATCACATTTGTTGTGATGAGGGTAAGTTTTCTGTAGTGTTTTGCTTTACAAATGGATACTTAGCTTATTTTCCTCCTAAATGGCATAATTACCTAAGTTAGATAAAAAATAAGCTATACTTAGCTTATTCAGTTCATTTATGACATACTTAGCATACTTAGGTAAAAAATGGCATGATAATCTTTGTTAGCTCCAAAATGATATAGACTTAGCTTATTTTCCTCGAAAATGACATAATAACCTTACTAAGCTCCAAAATGACCTATTTACCTACCTTAGCTCTAAAATGACCTACACTTAGCATTTTTACCTAGCTTAGCAATAAAATGACATTTTTACCTACCTTAGTTAGAAGAAGAAGAAGATAAAGAAGAGGAGAGGAGAAAAAGAAAGAGAAGAAAAAAATCTTCTTCTTCTTCTAACTAGTCTTCTTCTTCTTCTTCTTCTTCTTCTTCTTCTTCTTCTAACTTTCATCTTTCCCAATTTGCAGATTTGCTTTACATGAGGAAGCTTGGATTCATGGAGTGTACTATTCTTGTGGTGCTTCCTTGTTGTTTATGAAAACTTGTTTGGATATGTATGTCTATATGGATATGTTGTTGGAAACTTGTTTCTAGTTATGTATATATGGATATGTTGGACTTTGTTGAACTATGTTGCTGGATTGGATGAAATATGTTGTTGGACATGCTGTTGGATATGTTGGATATGTATGCATGTATATCTGTGTTTGAAACCATGTCTAATTAATGGGATTTAAATAAAAACAGGGGATATATAGCCTCCTTGCCGTCCACTAGCGGACGGCAAAGAGCTTTGCCGTCCGCTAGCAGACGGCAAAGAGGACACATGGCAGTCACCTGTGCAAACTGGGAACACTGGCTGCCTATTTGGTCATTTTGCCGTCTGCTGGCGGACAGCAAAGTGACCATCTATGCCGTCTGCCAGCAGACGGCAATGATTCAAACCTCTTTGCCGTCTGCTGGCGGACGGCATATCTGGACACGTGGCAGCTTCCTAGTGCTGCCTAGCTGGGCTCTTTGCCGTCCGCCAGCGGACGACAAAGATCTTTGACTCTTTGCCGTCCGCTGGCAGACGGCAAAGAGCACCGTTAACCCCCTAACGGCTCTCACGCCACCGCACTGCCGTCAGCTGTCTTTGCCGTCTGCTGGTCTCGGATGGTGGACGGTGTAATCCTTTGCCGTCCGTTTCTAAGAAGCAGACGGCAAAGAAGGCCTTTGCTGGCAGGCTTTCATCCGGACAGTTTGCCGTCCGCTAGCGGACGGCAAAGCATTTTGCCATCCGTGATCTATGCCTTTGCCGTCTGGCATGGCGGACGGCAAAGAAGCTGATTCCAGTAGTGCAAGGGCAAGGTCGTCAATGGTGCCGTCGGTCTTTGGAGCTGTGTCGGTACCGAGAACTGCGTCGGGGTCTAACGAGATAGAAGAGGGGAGGAAACAGTATAAATACACAACAAACATGAGCAACACAATGCATGACATGGCAATACGCAGTGCTAGGGGTAGTCTAACGCAGTACTACACATATCAGACGAAGCGGGAGAATATCTGACGATAATTCCTGGGTCTTTGGATTTATCGGACAAACGATCATGAGAGGGAAGTTCCATGTTCATCATGCTAGGAGCATGTGACAGATGAAAGGAGGGCATACTCGGATTCGTGGGATTTTTCTGATCAACTTTCATATATAAATTATTTTCATCGGAGTTACGGATTAAAAGATATGATTTTCCAAAGTTTAAACAATATTCTGAAATTACAGATTTATTAATAATTCGAATTATCCAAAACAGTAGCAGGGTGACGTCAGCATGATGCATTGATGATGTCAGCAGTCAACAGGGGCCGACCAGGTCAAACCTGACATGTGGGGCCCACATGTCAGTGACTCGGTTAATTAAACAGAGTTAGCTTAATCTATTTAAACTAATTAGCAGGTGGGGCCCAGTAGTCAGTGGGTAATTAGTGTTTTAATTAATTAATTTATTTAATTAACCGATTATTTATTTAATAAAATGTTTTACCGAGCGGGACCCACATGTCATAGACACAGGGCATGCCCAGTCAGCGTAGACCCTGGTCAACTGGGGCCAGGGGGCCCACGGGCAGTGACACTGGGGCTGGGGGCCCGCGTGCCATGTCGGCGACGTCGCCGGAACAGCGCCGGCGAGCGCCGGACGCGGCCGAGAGCTCCGGCGAGCTCGGGATCGAGCTGTGGTGCACCGTTTGACGCGGGGTTGGGCTTGCTGGAACGAGCGGAGCACACCGCGTCCGATGGTGGGGGTCACAGCGGCTGGGGTGGTCGGGATAGAGCAGCACGACGATGGTGGGCGGCGGCGGCTTCGGGTGCGGCTCGGGAAAGGTGAATCAACGCGCGGGCGAGCGAACAAATAGCGCGGCAAGGCCCTACGCGATGCGGGGAGTCCAACTGACGCTAGCCCATGACCATATGGTCATCGGAGCATCGCCGACGACGAGCCTTGCGGAGGCGAGTTCGGCTCGAGGGGGGGAACAACGGTGCAGTGCGTCCTAGCGCTAAGCGAGGGGTGAGAGGGAGGAGCTGGGACTTACAGCGCGGCACACGAAGGCCCTCGGTGGTCGGTAGCGCAGAGACGAGGCAAATTCGACGGTAATCGCCGGAGATGCCGTATACTGGGATGGCTCGATCCGCGAGTTCCGGTGCACCCCAGCTCTTGCCGTTCGTCGAGGAGGAAGAGGCGGTCGGCGGCGCACCACCCAGACACATCCGTCGGGCTCGGGAACGCCGGTGGCCGCGGTGGTGACGACGGCGCGTTGGCGGTGGCGCTCGGGTGAGATGGGGAGGCGAGGGAGAGCGAGAGGGAGTGAGCGAGGGAGAGCCAGGGGGCCAGCGGGGATGCACTTAACCCTCCCGGACGAGGCGAGGCCGCTGTCGACCACTCGGAGAGGGGCCAGGGGGCCGGGCGCGCGCGCGCGCTAGCTGTTCCACAGCGCGCCTGCGGCGTCAGGGGGTAGGGGGAGGGGGGGCTAGTTGGGCTGGGCCGCCACTGTGCACTTGCGGCCCAGGCACAGTGAGCCTTTTCCTTTTCTTCTTTTCTTTTTCAGTTTTCTCTTTTTCTTTTCTGTTTTGTTAAATATTTGAGCACTAAAAGGTTTTTGTAAAATATGAGACCTAGCCCATAAATCACAGTGCATTGTATGCCAATGCAATAAAATGGTTTTGAGTACAAAGGTTTTCATTTGGGATTTTATTTAATTAAAAAGGTATTAACCAACCCTGTTTTTCTACTGCTAGTGTCACTTAGTTAATTTATTAATTGTTGATTACATTTTTAGAACAGTCTCTGGAATATTTGCTATTTATTGAACATTTTAGTTTCTATTTTGAACAACTTTTATTTTCCACTTTCATTTAAATTTGAATTTTGACTTAGGAGTTGAAAAGCATTATGATGCAAATGATGATCATGCACTGTTAAACATGCTGACATGTCATTATCAAAAGGTGATCACTGTGGCTAATGACTTGGGGTGTTACACATGGGCAGCAAACACACATTTGATTCAAACTTGTCCGAAAGACATCTCTCTCTCCCTCAATTTTCTCATTCATACACGTGGGCGACAAAACAAACTCTCCTCGTCCGAAATCGATGTAGGCAAATATTTTAAATAGGGGCTGGTGTGTAACTTCCCTCAGACGTGACACAACTGCCCTACCTGTCAGCCCTGTTCATACACCGTGGGCGCCAACCGTGGGCGGCAAAAGACCCTCTCCTCGCCTGAAATCGCTATCGGCAAATAATGGGGAGATGCGAGATTACCGTCCTATCCCCAACCGACGAGATTTCCAAAATTTTAAACGGGGGCTAAGTTCGTGACTTTCCCACATTTCAGACAAGCGCGTCCTAAAGTTTGAGATCCCCTCCCCCTCCTTTTCCCCATTCATACACCGTCGGCGCCACAATAACCTCCCCACTCCGGCTAGCCTCCTTCGTCCGCCACCCCATCCTCCACCTTACCAGAGCCGCTACCCCTACCTCGTCGTCCACTGCAAGAGATGGACGTCTCTCATCCATGGCGCCGGACCAGGATCCTTTCATCGTGTCCTATCGCTTCATCAGCGTCGTCGTCCACCTTGCCGTTGCCGCTCCTACGATCGCCTCGTCCACGGCAACATGACTTATCCCCCGACCTGGCCGTCTGCCATCTCAAGTCTTCTTCCGCGCCGTCGACAGCCATCGCACCCGCAGCACCCTCAATGTATCAGCAGGGGCCTACACGGAGTCGCAAGAGAGGTGGTACTCTTTCATATCTGCTTAAGTTATTGATCTCACCCAGAAAATAGATCGTAACTTGTTTACTATACTTTTCTTGTCCATACCAAATCGTAGTGGCTAGTTGAAAGCAAACATTGGTTGCGAAGTAGCCTTTGTCCGGTTTGCACCTTCAGATCCGCCATGGCACGGTCACTATACTCGTAAAGCTTATGCTTTTCCCCCTTTATATTCACTACCATCATCGTAGGTGCTTCGTGTCATGCTAGCACTGCTCCTCAAGACCTCAACCCATCAAGCGAAACAACATGCCACTCATAATTCCAAAGCTTACTTGTTGAAATACGAATCTGATATGATGCTCATATTACTAAAACAGAGAATGTTTAGTTGGTCAGCTAATGTTCCTATATTCATTTCAAAAAGCATGTGCGCCACATATAGAGAGACAACAAGGATTTGCATTTCTCTGTGCGATCTGGTTCATCATGGGTGGGCAACACACATTGTGTTACCTAAAATCTCTTTGCTCTTTGTTATCATGTTCCTCTTCTGTTCTTCTTAATAAGTATATTACTTCCTCCGTTCCTAAACTGCCTTGGGTGCGTGCGTGTGTTGTGGTGGTGTGCGTTTGTACCAGGTGTTGTTCATCGTTACTTTATTTATAAAGCGGGGCAAAAGCCTTTTTTGGTAAAACATAAGTCTTTTTAGATATTCCAATAAGAACTACATACGGATGGATATAGACATATTTTAGAGTGTACATTCACTAATTTTGCTCCGTATGTAGTTCGCATTTGAATCTCTAAGAGATTTATATTTAAGAACGGAGGGAGTAGTACAGTATGTTCCTTGTCGGGAAGTGGAGCAGGGACATTTGCAGTCGACAGGTCTATTGGGTCGCTTCAGATGGATGCTTTCAACGATTGTAGATGGTCTTCCATAATATCCGGGAAATGCTGGGAGCTATGTCGTCTTTGATAGTCTAGACTGATAGTAACAGTATTGTGCCTTCAGTTGAATAGAGCTGCCCCTTTTGGGGTCGAAGCCTTTCTGAACCCTTTCTTGCCGTACCAGCAATACAAGCCCATATGGTCCAGCTAGTTCCACTTTCCTGGTTTTACTCTTGATGCTTAGGGTTTTCCCCTTTTATCTACCCTACTATGATATGCGTAGGTGCTTTCTGTCGTACTAGCAGTACTCCACCCTTCAAGCTAAACAACACAGCACTCATAATTCCAAAGCTTAGTTGTTCAAATATGATTGTGATATGATACTGATATTAGTTAACAGACACATTTAATTGGTTAGCTAAAGGTCCCACTTGAGTTTCCAAATGCATGTCGCGACATATAGAGAGACAGCAGGAATTGCATTTCTTTGTCACTTGTTGACTGTACTTTCTTGTCCATACCAAATCTTAGTTGTTATTTCAAAGCAAACATCGGTTGCTAAGTACACTTTGCGCGGTTTGCAACTTCAGATCTGCCATGGCACTGCCACGGTCAACACTATACTCATCATGCTTATGGTTTCCCCATTTTATGATGACCACAATCAGCCTACGTGGTTCGTGTCATAATAGCACTGCTCCACCCATCAAGCTAAACAAGCTTAGTTGTACAAATTGAATCTGATATGATGTTGATATTAGTAAAACTGAGACACGTTTAATTGGTCAGCTAAATGTTCCTACTTTAGTTTCCAAATGCATGTGAGCCACATATGGAGAGACCGGAAGGAATAGTATTTCTCTGTGCGCTCTGGTTCATCATGGGTGGGCAACACACATTGTATTTTCTAAAATCTGCTTGCTCTTTGTTATCATGTTCCTCTTCTGTTCTTAATAAGTATATTACTTCCTCCGTTCCTAAACTGCCTTGGGTGTGTGCATGTGTTGTGGTGGCTTGCGTTTGGACCGGGTGTTGTTCATCATTGCTTTATTTATAAAGCAGGGCAAAATACTTTTTCGGTAAAACATAAGTCTTTTAAGATTTTCCAATAAGAACTGCATACGGCTGTATATAGACATATTTTAGAGTGTACATTCCCTCATTTTGCTCCATATGTAGTCCGCATTCGAATCTCTAAGAGACTTATATTTAGGAACGGAGGGAGTAGTACAGTATGTTCCTTGTTGGGAAGTGGAGCAGGGACATTTGCAGTCGACAGGTCTGTTGGGTCACTTCAGATGGATCCTTTCAACTATTCTAGATGGTCTTCCATAATGTCCTGGAAATGCTGGGAGCTATGTCATCTTTGAGAGTCTAGACTGATAGTAACAATATTGTGTCTTCAGTTGAATAGAGCTGCCCCTTTTGGGGCTGAAGCCTTTCTAGCCGTACCGGCAATACAAGCCCATATGTTCCAACTAGTTCCACCTTCCTGATTTTATTCGTGATGCTTAGGGTTTTCCCCTTTTATCTACACTACAATGATATGCGTAGGTGCTTTCTGTCGTACTAGCAGTACTCCACCCTTCAAGCTAAACAACACAGCACTCATAATTCCAAAGCTTAGTTGTTCAAATATGATTGTGATATGATACTGATATTAGTAAACAGACACATTTAATTGGTTAGCTAAAGGTCCCACTTGAGTTTCCAAATGCATGTGGCGACATATAGAGAGGCAGCAGGAATTGCATTTCTTTGTCACTTGTTGACTATACTTTCTTGTCCATACCAAATCTTAGTTATTATTTCAAAGCAAACATCGTTTGCTAAGTACCCTTTGCGTAGTTTGCAGCTTCAGATCTGCCATGCCACTGCCACGGTCAACACTATACTCATCATGCTTATGTTTCCCCATTTTATGATGACCACGATCAGCCTACGTGATTCGTGTCTTAATAGCACTGCTCCACCCATCAAGCTAAACAAGCTTAGTTGTACAAATTCGAATCTGATATTAGTAAAACTGAGACATGTTTAATTGGTCAGCTAAATGTTCCTACTTTAGTTTCGAAATGCATGTGACCCACATATGGAGAGACCGGAAGGAATAGTATTCCTCTGTGCGCTCTGGTTCATCATGGGTGGGCAACAGACATTGTATAGAAAGACTTGTAATATCTTCAATCTGCTTGCTCTTCTACTCTTCTTTAACATGATCCTCTTCTCTTCTTCTTTAATAAGTATGTTCCTTGTTGGGAAGAGTAGCAGAGACATTTACGACTGGTCAGGTCGAGTTGTTCTCCCTTAGTATATTTTGAATCTGTCAGGTCAGGTCGACTTGTTCTTCTTTACTATATGTTGAAGCTGTCATTTGCGAAGTATCATCACTTCTGGAGCTCTCATATTTTGAGTAGTAGGCCACATTATATTAGTGCACACACCAAATACAGCATGCATGGCATCTCTCAGAAGAATTGCAGAGATAGCACAAAGGGGTTTACAGGGAGGCAGTATTGGATTAGAATCACTTCTGCATTACAAAGATAATCTCACTTATTTTTATGTTTTCATGCATGTCAGGTATTGAACATGATCAAAATGAATATGAGAATGGGCGCATGAGAGGAATATTGCAGAACAATCCACTGGCTAACAAACTTGGCATGGTGGAGGATGGCCTATCTTATTCACCCATCAAGGTGCTTGCTCTAACTTGGCAAGGTTGTATTGGTCACACATATTTTGCATATGACCTCTTGCATTACTTCTACTTTGTTACACCACCATCTGCTTAGTTTAAGCATCATATATGAGTATATGCCATACCTATCCATTTTCTGTACCTATTCCATGTGTCATCATACTATGTTTTTCCAGTCAAATGTTGTTCTTTCGTAATAGATGTCCAAAAGGAAGAGGGTGAGTGCAGATCCTCAAGGAGTACAAACTAGGTATTTGGAAAAGGTAGTGATACATGTTAAATCAGATAGATCAACAGCCACAGAAACCACATGCCCAACTGTACCACACTTTACCCCTACTCCACTGGCCAAACCCCTATTAGAACTGCAGAGAGCCCAGCGTCAGGTACTGTCTATGATATCAATTCAAAATTTGAACTCCTACATTTCTGCATGTGCCTTACCTTCTCTCTTGTATGAAAACTAATTTTAGATGAATCTCCTTTCTCAAAGGATCATAGGATCTCACAACAATACTTGGCACTGCATTGCTCTTGTCAGTGCCTCTTGCCATTTGTCAACATACTTACACTCATTGCTATTTGATTATGTAGCATCACTATAAATGTTCGCTTCCTTATCCTCCCTTTGCTCGAAATTATAAGATCTATATTTACTGTTACATAAATGTAGAATTAACACAATGGTTATGAAGTTCTGGATTGCTCATGTAAGTACCTGTTGTCATGTACTCCCTCCGTATTGAATTAATTGTTGCTCAATTGGATGTATTTAGAACTTAATAGTGCTAGATACATCCATTTGAGCGACAAGTAATAACGGACGGTGGTAGTATTATTGTACATGCATTGCAAGATAGTTGATTGTCTAGCATTACTTTGCATCTTATCTGCCCTGCCCTCCACTTTCTCCAAATTATCAGATCTACATTTACTATTACCATAATGTTGAATAAAGCCAATGCCACTGCACACGTTGATGTCTGCATTCCTCTTGTCAGTACCTTTTGCCTTGTAACGCTGTACTTAATTAATAGCTATTTGATTATGTATCATCACTCTGCACCTGAGCTTCATTATCCTCTATTTCTTCCAAAATTATTTGATCTATATTTACTCTTTACAAAATGTATAATAAAGGCAACGCTTATAAAGAAGTTTCTTTGGGGAATTTCTTGAATTATCCTTCCATCGACATGGAGAAGGGCTTTGTCCAGCCCGTGTTAACATGTAATGTAAGTTCATCCTTCTCAAGCCTTCAAAATTTGTTCTAGTATAGATTTGGATAGGCATCATTTCCTCCACTTCTGTTTACTTTGGTGTTTACATCTGATTGGATGTTTGCAACAACTACCAGTTTTAAATTGTAGTTGTAAAAACATGTTCCTTATGCAGAACAGATCCATTTATTTGCTTATATAATTATGAAACCTGTTACGTGTCTCCTTGTTTTTCTTTCAGAGTCATATCTCTTATGCCAGGCAGAACTTTAGGGAAGATAGTGAGCCAAACCATCTTGAAGAGTGCAAGATGACCCCAATGTCTTGTTGAAGACAGTGAGTTGAAGCTACTCACCAGCAGCTGTGAGACAACCTCCGTGTAGTTGCTGCCCCAATCAGTTTGACTTCTTCAGTCTCAACTTAAAGCGGAAAGGCTTGCTTCAGCTCAGCTCCGACTTGATGTCAATGATGCAAAGAAGACCTCAGAGGACAGCCTTGTGGCCTTTCGTGCTATACAGCTAGGGTTAGAGCATCTATCGTTGACACAACTGAGGTCTCATCAGCTTGCTCTGCTGGTTGCAGTTCACCTCCAGGTCAGGCATAATGCCTTCTAAAGTGCTCTCAGTTTTGTATATTCTTTTATCGACGCGTTTATATGGACCGGTGGCGACCTTTGATGCCCAGTGTATGTAATCCGCGGCCTCGTTGCGCTTTATTATCACCGGTGGCGAACATTGATGCCCAGTGGATGTACTATGCCGTAATTTCTTTATTGTATAGTCTAGGTTTATTCTTAGTTGGTATGGTGTTATTTAGGCCGGAAGCTTCAACGCATCTCAATGTTGTTGGTCTTCAGGCCGGCCAGTAACTCGCTACGCTATATATGGGCCGAAACGTGGGCCTATAATCATCTTGGGCCATTAGCAGGTCTAAACGTATAGTAGTTTTCCCCCTTTAACAGGCCGCGTAAAGTTCTGGCCAGCTGGGCCAGAGAATACCATGGGCTTTTAACAGGCTAAAAACTAGATTGGGCTAGCTTTGAGATGAAAAATTCACAGGCCAACACAAGCCGAAACTGTCTTAGGCCCATGTTTGGCCCAAATAGAAAACGAGCTGTTAACAGGCCAAAATATATCTCGGGTCCTGTTTGGCCCAATAAAATTATGGGCTTTAAGCAGGCCGGTATCAATGCGGGCCGTAGGCCCAACTATGTCATGGGCCATTAACAGATGGGCTGTAAGCAGGCCGGATTCAACGCGGGCATTAATTAGGCCCAACTGTTACACGGGCCATTAATAGGCCAATAGGCACGCTGGGCTGAAATTTATCCATGAAGACTACATGCCGTTAAGAGGCCTAAAGTCACTTCGGACAAGAAATAGCCTAGTTTCAGCACGGGCCGTTAAATGGCCTAAAGTGAAACCGGGCCGACAACAGCCCAGATGCACAACGAGCCGCTAACAGGCCGAAACTATTATCGGGCCGAACTGGTAAACGGGCATTTAACAGGCTGAAATACAAACCCAGCTTAGAATGGGCCCAAAAGAACAGTGGGCTGTTAATGGGCCAGATCTGATATGGGCCTTAATTTGACCCAAAACATGGCAGGCTGTTAACGAGCCGGCCCACTAGTGTCTGAAAAAATATGGTGGGCCTTTAGCTGGGCCGGCCTTTTACCTTAAATGGGCCACTGTTGGGCTGTGCCACATGTCGACATATCATAGGCATCTTCCGTCCATTGTAGGGATGACATCTGTCCCAATGATGAGCTGACACATGGATCATCAGGCAAATGAGAATTTTACACGTGGAAAATCCCCATTGGTCGGGGCTGTTAACGGGTTATCGGATCCAAACCGGAACCCGATAGCTTAATGGCGACCCATTACGGTGGATGCCACGTGTCAGTTACCCTTGATGAAAACACTTCTATGACGTGCCATTTATCGTCATGGGAGTGGACACTTCCGTGATGATAATTTTGGTATTGTCATGGAACACTTCTATGACAGCACAGGTACGACTATCTTGATTCTGTCATAAAATCGTCATGGATGTACATGCATGACAGAAAACATGACCTACTGTGACAAACACGTATCATCATGGAAGTGTTTTTTTTGTAGTGCGTGGTCCGCTGGATGATGCATGGTCAACAACGAGAGTCAACATGGAGTATGTTGAGAGTCTGACAGCGGGGAACCACTAGCTACATCTTCGCACGCAAGCTAGTGCCTCCTTATTATGCGGGAGTAAACGATTCCTCCCCCTGACAGGTTGAACCCACCAACTGCAATCTTCGCACACAAGGATGTTCCTTCTTTTTACGCGAAAAAAAGTTCCCCCCATGACAGCTGGGACCCACGAGCTACATCTTCAAATGGAAGGAAGTGCCTCCTTATTACGCGCAAGAAAAATGATTCCCCCTTGCTAGCTCGGACCCACCTGATTCGGAGGCTGACTTGTGGGCCTACTAAGTTGACACGTACACAGGGATTTGTTATTTTGTTAACCTAGTCAACAAACGATTCTAGCAGCAGCGACCATTGGATTAACATCCAACGGCCGCGCTGCTTCTTCAATCTCTGTTCTTCTTGCTCCTGCCGCTGAAACCAGCGCCGGCGGGACCGCCCGCTCCTACCCTGTGGCCGGCTGTGCTGCCACCGCTGGCCATGCCATCCCTCTACTCACCCACACCTCCTGTTATTCTCCGGCGACGGCAGCCTCACACCGCAGCCAAAGCAGTCAACCCTCATACTCCCCACCGCATGAGCGTCCACTGTCGTGTCTTCCCCGGCTCCACATCATTCCCTTCCTAGGCCTCACCGTCGTCCACCGCCTTGGTGCTCTCGGCACGGTGTGGTCAACGTGGTCAACAAATGATAGCCATCGGAAGACGACTATACGCGGTGATGCTGACAGCTGGGGCCCGCTAGCTATATCTTCGCATGCAAGGAAGTGCCTCCTTATCCTCCCTGACAGCTGGGACCCACCCAGTCAAAGCATATGTAGCGTTGTATGTCTGGTCGCGAACGTGTACGTACATACTGGTCGATCGGTCTCTCTACAATGATGAACCATGGTCGAGCAAGCAGTGGCACGTGTCATAGTAAAGCCCCCGACATAGCAGTTCAGGCAGTCCCGTCTAACTGTGTACACGTACGTACAGCCACAGGGCAAAAAATACGATCACGTACGTACATACGGGCGGGGGTCTCGAACGCTTACTCGCGCATACGTACGGTCAGGGATCATGTACATGGAGAGGCAACTGACGGCAGCAATGGCGTCCTGTTCATTGGCAGCCAACCGGCTGGGTCGTAATGGAGAAACTGCATTGTGTTCATCAGGAGGCAACTGAATGCGTTGTGTTCATCGGGAGCCAAGCGGCTTGGACGGAATAGCCGAAACGGGGCCTGGCGTACCGCAGAACGGAGGAAATGGCCTTCTGTTCGACCGCCTACGGTCAAAACGGGGTCCTGTTCATCAGGAGGGGTGTGGCATACCGCAAAATGGAGGAAACGGACTTCTGTTGGAGCGCCTATGGTCAAAATGGGGTCCTATTCATCGGGAGGGGTGTGGCGTACCGCAAAACGGGACTCCACGGGCTAATGTTCATCCACAGTCTACTGCCTCGCTCCAGCCTCCACGGGGCTACTGTTCATCCACTGTCGACCTCCTGCAGCCTCCACCTGCTACTGTTCATCCACCGCGTCTTCCTCCTGCCTCCACGGGCTACTGTTCATCCAGCCTCCACCGGCTACTGTTCATCCAGCCTCCATGGGGTGCTGTTCATCCACCCCCAACCAGCTGGGGTGTGGAGGCCTCCTTGGGGTCCTGTTCATCCAGCGGCAACCGCCTACTACCACGGGGTCCTATTCATCCAACCCCCACGACCAACCGGCTCGACTCACCACGTCTCGACTCGTTCTACGTACCATGCGCACAGTAGCAATGGTCACTGTTCATCGATGTCGGCGTTCTGGGAACCGGGGTACCCAGACTTGCCTGCCAGCGGGCCACGGCGTGGCTCCATTGGCGGCCTGGTACGGCCCATCTATAAAGACTAGCAAGACAAGACCCTCGCGAGGGGCCAAGCCTCGCGAGGCGGATGATGCAAAGACTTCCTGAGGGAGCGGCCTCCCTAGGCTGCCTCCTGAGGAGTGGAAATTGCTATGTAGGTGCTCCACCTCATGAGGTTGCGGTGATGCAAGCCATGATGACCAAGGCCAGGTGGGCGCCAGCGGGCGCAGAGAAGACAGTTTCCTCTTTGGTGCTAAGGAGGCAAGCGCAGGCGTGGGTTCCCGAGGACTCAGGCAAAGGTTTCCATTCCAGTGCAACAAGACCAAGGTCACCAGCTCGGCAGGACGGATGTCATTGCCGAGCCCACCGTAGCGTCATGACCAGAAGCTTTGCAGGCGAAGACCACCTTTCGTCAGGATAAGATGTACTACTTGTCCCCTTTCAAATTGGTCGTTGTGGAATCCCTTCCCACCTACGTTTTGGGGAAGAGGACCAAGGCCACTATAAATATAGGTTAGCCACCACCATAGAAGGGGATCCGAACCTCTCGACTCATCCCCTCACCAGAACAGACCCCACGAGGCTATTCATCCCTTGTACTTGTTCGTCCTCAGCCCCTTGAGAGGCAAATCCACCACAAAGCAGGAGTAGGGTATTACACCGCAAGGTGGCCCGAACCTGGGTAAATTGTTGTATCAATCTTCTTCCTTGTTCACCGAGCTTTGTCGGGGGGTGATGGGTTGGTTGGCCGGATAGGTTGAGTTCTTCGCACACGCCCCAGAGTTTGAACCTTTCTTGGGTCTGCGGAGCCCTGAATTCGACATTTGGCGCGCCAGGTAGCGGCTTGTCGAAGCTCTGCCTCTCCATCGCCCGCGCTCCGCCCGCGTTGTGTGGTTCCCATGGTAGGCTCCGCGCCGCCTGCCGAGCTGGCGGGCGTGCTCGGAGGCATCCTGGGCCACCGGCCCTTTTCCCCCGCCTTACAGCAGGTGCGGTGGCTGCCGAAGTTCAGGCCGATGCTACCTTCATGGTACGATGGCATGGGGAACCCCGTGGAGTTCCTTCGCCTGTATGAGCTGAGCATCAAGGCGGCGAACAGCGACGACAAGGCCATGGCGAACTGGCTCCCCATGGCTCTCATGGACATGCCGTGCTCCTGGATGCTTAATCTACCGGAGTCTTCGGTGGCCCCTTGGGAGGAACTGCGCAACCGGTTCATCGCGCGCTTCGCGGCACCAGCGCCCCACGCCGTTGCGGCCATTCTCGATGGGTCGCAGGCGTCGGCCTCGAGCCGCCACGTCAAGCAGCTCTTCTGACAGGTGGGAGCCACCAAGCCACGGCAGGGGGCTCCTCCGGGCCGGGCGGCGCCTGAGACCGAGATCACCTTCGACTACGGTCCGCGCCGGCGCGCTCCCCTTGCTGTGCACGCCCACCATCAGCTGTGTTGTGGTTACCAGAACCCTCATCGACGGCAGCGCTGGCATCAACGTCCTCTCCGTGAAAGCCTTCGACCTACCCCAGGTGCCTTACGACCATCTCACCCCCACCTGACCCTTCTCGGGGGTGGTCGACGGCTCTATCGTTCCCCTAGGGCAGATCTGTCTCCCCATCACCTTTGGCACACGCTGCAATTACCACACCGAGCTCATCGACTTCGACGTCCCCGCATCGGCCTCCCGTACAACACCATCCTTGGGTATCCAGCCCTTGCCAAGTTCATGGCGGCGACACACCCCGGCTACAACGTCGTCAAGATGCCTGGGAGCAGCGGCATCCTCACCATGGTGGGAGACACCAAGGATGCACTCCTGGCCCTCAAGTTCACTTTCAAGGCCGTGGCGGCCACGCGACCAGACGCGGAGGGCACCCCGGAGATCCCGGAGGCTGCGCCTGCAAAGAAGAAGCAGTTGTTCTCTCAGGACCGGGCCGAGACGAAGCAAGTACCAGTCAACGACGGGGGATCAGGCCCCAACTTCACCATAGGCGCCGGCCTCCCCCCGGATCAGGAGGAGGTGTTGGTCGTTTTCCTCCATGTGAATAGGGATGTGTTTGCATGGGAGGCGACGGACCTGGTCGGCGTCCCTCGAGAGGTGATCGAGCACCATTTAATGGTGTGCCCCAGTGCGCGCCCGGTGAAGCAGAAGGCGCGGCGGCAAGCCCCGGAGAAGAAGTCGTTCATCGTCCAGGAGGTCCACAAGCTGCAAGAAGCCAGTGTCATTCGGGAAGTATGGCACCCGGATTGGCTAGCCAACCCGGTCATTGTCCCCAAGAAGGGCGGAAAGGAGCACATGTGCGTCAACTTCACGAGCCTCAGCAGAGCTTGCCCTCAGGACCCTTTCCCTCTTCCGCACATCGACCAGATCGTCGACTCCACCGCCAAGTGCGACTTGCTGTGCTTCCTAGACGCCTTCTCAGGCTACCACCAGATCAAGATGGCGGTGCAGGACATCGAGAAGACAGCCTTCCTTTCCCCTTGCGGGGTGTACTGCTACACCTGCATGCCTTTTGGGCTGCCCAACGCCGGCGCAACCTTCCAGCGATTGATGCACATCGCCCTGGGCCGGCAGCTCGGGAGGAACGCTGAGGCGTACATTGACGACATAGAGGTCAAATCATGGGAAGCAAGAACTCTTGTCGAAGATATGGAGGAAACATTCGCCAACCTGCGCAAGGTAAACCAGCGGCTCAATCCGGAGAAGTGCGTGTTCGGCGTTCCATCCGACAAGCTGTTGGGTTTCCTGGTGTCACACAGGGGGATCGAGGCTAACCCAGAGAAGATCAAGGCAATAGAAAGAATGAGCCCGCCGCAGACCCTCAAGGAAATGCAGAAGCTCGTGGGCTGCGTTACTTCGTTGGGACGCTTCATCTCCAAGCTCGGCGAGCGCGCCCTCCCGTTTTTCAAGCTGATGAAAAAGAAGGGCCCGTTCGAATGGACTCCAGAGGCTGAGGCGGCCTTCAAAGACCTCAAGAGGTATCTCACCAGCCCGCTGGTGATGGTGGAGCCTCGTCCCCTCGAGCCCCTGGTGCTTTACTTAGCCGCCACGCCTCACTCGGCAAGTGCAGCACTCGTGGTTGTCCGGGAAGGGCGCGCGGGTGCAGATGCAAGGCGTAGCGCCCCACGCACAGCCATGCCGTTGCCACCTCAGGATGGCGCTCCTGAGGCCTCGACTACCCCACCGGACCACGAGGCTCCCGAGGCCCCCTCATCTCAAGAGGGACCAGACGTTGCTGACGCCTCTTCCTTCGTCGAACACCCCGTGTACTTCATCAGCACAGTGTTGCGTGACGCGCACGCATGCTACCCCATGCCGCAGAAGCTCCTGCTCGCGCTCCTCGTCGCCTCCAGGAAGTTGTGCCACTACTTCCAAGGCCACCCCATTAAAGTTGTCTCCGCATACCCCCTGGAGAAGGTGCTTCAGAGCCCCAATGCCGCGGGGAGGGTTGCTGAGTGGAACATCGAGCTGCAGGCGTTCCAGCTGGAGTTCAGCACCACCAGGGTCATCAAGGGCGCGGCCCTCGCTGACTTTGTAGCGGAATGGACTGACGCCCCAGACCGAGGGGTGGGTGAAGACCGCTCCCTCATGCCCGTAGATGTGGTGCCCGATGGCTGGGTCATGTACTTCGACGGCGCGTTCGCGCGCCGGGGCACGGGGGCTGGAGCCGTACTCATCTCGCCTACGCAGGACAAGCTCTACTACGCCGTGCAGCTCTGCTTCCAGCATGGCGAGAAGGTCTCCAACAACATCACGAAATACGAGGGTCTGATCGCCGGCCTCAGAGCCGCGGCGGCCCTAGGGGTCAAGCGCCTCACCATCAAGGGCGACTCTCAGCTACTCGTCAACTTCTCCAACAAGGAGTACAAGCCCAAGGACGAGCACATGGAGGCATACCTGGAAGAGGTACAAAAATTGAAAAATGATTCTTGGGTTTGGAGTTGCAGCACATCCCGCGTGGCACAAACAAGGAGGCAGACGACATCGCCAGGAGAGCGTCCCGACGCGAGCCCCAGAAGCCTGGCATCTTCGAGGAACGGCTCTTCAAGCCATTGGTGGCCCCCTCCATTGCAGGCCTAGTGCTGCTTCGGGAGGAACTGCCCATGGCCCCCTCCTCGGACGCTCCAACCTGCGGTCCGACCTTCGGAGCCCGCCTGCTCCTGGCGCTCGAACCTCAGGAGGGGTGCTGGATCGAAGAGTTCAAGGCGTACCTGCTCCAAGGCACCTTGCCGAAGAAGGAGAAAGACGCAGAATGCGTGGCCCGTCAGGCCACCACCTACTGTTTGCAGGATGGCGAGCTCTACCGAAGGCGCCCAAACGATGTCTTGCTGCGGTGCATCTCCAAGGAGCAGGGATGCGAGCTGCTGGCTGACATCCATGGCGGGGATTGTGCGCATCACTCGTCGTCACGCACCCTCATGGGCAAGGCATTCCGCAGTGGGTTCTACTGGCCCACGGCTAGACCTGGACATGGGCTACCCGGCCCGGACGGCCCGGCCCGGCCCGGCCTTACCCACGGGTCGGGCCTGGGCCTGAGATCTAGGCCCGATGGCCGGGCCCGGGCCCGCCATATGTGCCATTTAACAAAGAGGCCCGGCCCAAGGCCCGAGGCCCGGTGGGCTTTTGCAGCGATGGGCCGGGCTTGGGCCTGAAAACTAGGCCCGACGCCTGGGCCGGCCCAGGCCCGGGCCTGGGTTTTTTTGCCTCGGGCTTGGTCAGGCCCGGCCCGGCCCGAAGTTTGCCCAGTTATACCCATGGCACTCAACGATGCCACCGAGTTGGTGAGATCCTATGAGGCGTGTCAATTCCATGCCAAGCAGATCCATCAGCCCGCACAGGGCCTCCAGACCATCCCACTCTGGTGGCCGTTCGCGGTCTGGGGGCCGGATATCCCGGGCCCGTTTCCCCGAGCGATCGAGGGCTACCGCTACCTCTACGTCGCCATCGACAAGTTCACCAAGTGGGCAGAGGTGGAGCCCGTGCGTGCCATCCTAGCTGGCTCAGTCGTCAAGTTCATCAAGAGCCTCGTGAGCCGCTTTGGGGTCCCCAACCGTATCATCACTGACAATGGTTCTCAGTTCACGAGCAACCTCTTCAAAACATATTATGCTAACCTTGGAACGCAGATATGCTATGCTTCGGTGGCGCACCCACGGAGTGACGGCCAAGCCGAACGCGCCAACGCGGAGGTCCTGAGGGGCCTCAAGGCAAGGAGCTTCAAGAAGAAACTTGAGGCCTGCGGCAGGGGTTGGCTTGATGAACTTCAGTCCGTGCTGTGGTCCATCCGCACCACCGCGACTAAGCCCACCAGCAAGACCCCGTTCTTCCTCGTCTACAGGGCTGAGGCAGTCCTCCCTCATGAGGTCAAACATCGCTCCCCGTGGGTCTTGGCGTTTGACGAGGCATGCCAGGACACCTCGCGGGGGATGGACCTCGTGCTCGGGGAGGAGGGCCGCCGCCGACCCGCGCTCTGTGCCGCGAGGTACTAGCAGGCGCTGCGGCAATATCACTACCGTAGCGTCCACTCCAGGTCCCTCGAGGTGGGTGACCTCGTCCTGAGATGGGTGCTCTCCAGGGAGAGGCTTCACAAGCTCTCACCTATGTGGGAGGGCCCGTTCAGAATCGCCCGCGTCTCCAGGCCTGGCACCATGCGCCTGGAGACATAGGACGGGGTCCCCATCCAGAATGCCTGGAACATCCAGCACCTCCAGAAGTTCTATCCGTGACCAGCAAGCGCCATGTGCCTCTCAAGTCTCCGCCCGTGACACTCTCATGTAATAATGAGTGGGGCTGTACACGCCCCGGAGTCTCCTGAGTGCCACCCCTGGGCCTCACGGGGGCTCCCACCCACGTCCTAGTGGAAGCCCCATGCTCCGTGCTGGTGGGAAGACCAAAAGACTAGTGTAGGTGTCGGATGCGGCTGTTCTTTTTGCTTGCTTTCTGTAGCTGATTTGCCACTTCTTGGAATGAAATTTGAAGTTTTTGCGTCCTTATTTGAAATGGTTGGGAATTTCCTTTTTTTTCTCCTCGCAACATTCACTTTTTCAGGTCTCGTCGCTTTTAGGGAGAGTGACAGTTGCCCGTCGCTCTTCCTCGCGCGTCTCGCGCGTGGGGGCTGGGCACGGTGTGTACGCTTGGGCCCGCCCGCGAGCACACCTCGCCAAAGCCTTGGTGTCCTAGCCGTTGGTGTCTTAATCCTCGCACGATGCCCTCAAATGAGCCAATGGCACGAACGCCTCCTGAGTCCATGCCCCCGGGCATCGTGACATGGCGTACCAGCGGCCCACGCTCGGGGTCTCGCGTGGGGCACGGCACCTCTAGAGGTCCCCTAACCCAGCAGCCACCAGGCGCCTCCCGAGGCCTCAGGACCTTTGAATCCTTAGGAAGGAAACCCCTGGTAGGACCTCTCTAGAACGAGGGGTGCGCAGGAGGTACAAGCTCCAGAGAAGCACGCTCTCGCGGCACGGGAATCTACCGCAAGCGCACTAAGCTAACTCATCCCAATCACGATCAGCAAGAACCCGTCAATTAGCAGCAACGCGGATGTCAGGACGTGATATAAAACGATAATATAACGGCGCAAGCGCCATGGTTCATTACATGCCCGGGCAGGGCTTTCTACTTTTTGATGCAGGAAAAAGAGAGAAGCAAAAGCGGCCTCGCGACCACTGTGGCTCCTGGGACCCGGCTCCGGCGACGCCCGCGCTCAGGCGGAGTCCTCCTCCAGCTTCACCGGGGCGCGATGCCAAGGCAGATCGTCGCCCTCCCTAGTCCGAGCTCGGCGGCGCGGTGGCTCGTCGTAGACACCGTCACTAGTGCACTCCCTAGAAGAGGAACCGCCGCTGCTGGAAGCATCGCGACCGTCGCCAAGGGCAAGCTCACCGTCGGGGATACTATCGCCCCTCCGACAGTCGTCGTCGTCGGAGGGGTGGATGTCGTCGTCGTCGCTGTCGCCCTCCGAGCAGCACCCCAGGCGCCTGCTGTCCTCCCCAAAGATCATGACGTAGAGTGTCGCGACGCCGTCATGCCTGAAGTGGAGAGTACACCTCCCCTGCAAACTGTGCACGCGGGCGAACGGCTGCCACCCACGGTTCAGGAACACATTGCCGGCGGGGGTGACCTCGACCTCCACCCATCAAGCCTTGCTGCAGCAACCATCGGCCTGCAGCCAGAGGCCTCCAGGCCGCCCGGGTGGCAGCATGCCCGCGAAGAAACGCGGGAGTTGGAACCAGACGCCTGCGGGCCTCTCCGCCCACGCCCTCGGGGAGCCACCGTCGGCGTTGCACTGTACTTGTGGGGACGGCCGTGGCCCCTCTTGGGTGGCGGCGAGCTTGGTCCCTCCTTGGGGGCCTTTCCCTTCTCGGCAGCCGAGAACCTCCTCACCGGCGCCATGGGTGCCTCAGCAAGATGGCAGCACAACGAAGAAGAAGAAGGAGTGAGCGGCAAGGAGATGAAGATGGGCTGGGGGCTCCGCACCCCTCCCCCATTTATAGCTGAGGGAACGCCAACCGGCGGCCGCTCATGTTCCAAGCAATGATGTCCATTCTGCATGCGCCAGGCAGTTGTCAAGTCGGGCAGTTGCCGAGGCGACGTGGGGAAGCGGAGATGCCCACGTCCCATCAAGTGCCACGTGTCAGCCTGACCCGCAGGTGATTGGGGCCTGCGGCGCTTCGCCCTTGCCCTTTGGCTTCGCTTCGAAGCCAAGTTCGAGCGCGCCTTGGGCCCGAGGGCTACTGTCGGCATTCTGGGAACCAGGGTACCCAGACTTGCCTGCCCGCAGGCCACGGCGTGGCTCCATCGACGGCCTGGTATGGCCCATCTACAAAGACTAGCAAGACAAGACCCTCGCGAGGGGCCAAGCCTCGCGAGGCGGACAACGCCAAGACCTCCTGAGGGAGCGGCCTTCCCAGGCTGCCTCCCGAGGAGTGGAGATTCCTATGTAGGTGCCCCACCTCATGAGGTTGCGGTGACGCAAGCCATGACGACCAAGGCTAGGCGGGTGCCAGCGGGCGCAGAGAAGACAGTTTCCTCTTTGGTGCTAAGGAGGCAAGCGTAGGCGTGGGTTCCCGAGGAGTCAAGCAAAGGTTTCCATTCCATTACAACAAGACCAAGGTCACCAACTCGGCAGGATGGATGTCATCGCCGAGCCCACCGCAGCGTCACGACTAGAAGCTTTGCGGGCGAAGACCACCTTTCGTCAGGATAAGATGTACTACTTGTCCCCTTTCAAATTGGCCGTTGTGGAATCCCTTCCCGCCTATGTTTTGGGGAAGAGGACCATGGCCACTATAAATATAGGTTAGCCACCACCATAGAAGGGGATCTGAACCTCTCGACTCATGCCCTCACCAGAATAGACCCCGCGAGGCTGTTCATCCCTTGTACTTGTTCGTCCTCAGCCCCTCGAGAGGCAAATCCGCCACAAATCAGAAGCAGGGTATTACACCGCAAGGTGGCCCGAACTTGGGTAAATTGCTGTGTCCATCTTCTTCCTTGTTCACCGAGCTTGGCCGGGGGGCGACGGGTTGGTTGGCCTGATAGGTTGAGTTCTTCGCACATGCCCCAGAGTTCGAACCTTTCTTGGGTCTGCGGAGCCCTGAATCCGACAATCAAGAGGCAACCCAACACACCGGCTGGCTACGTCTCACACCAAGGCTCCATCGGCTTCAGTAAGCAGTAGCAGCGATTGATCGCTTGGGTTTAGTTAGCAACAGCAGCAAAGGAATCGCTCGGGTTCAGTCAGCAGCGAAGGAATTGCTTGGGTTCAGTTAACAGCCAAGGGATCGATCGCTCGGGTTCAGGAACATAGCTAGTGCGATCGCTCAGGTTCAGTTACGTAGCTAGTGTGATCGCTCGGGTTCAGTTAGAGCCAACGCCTTGCACACACACGCGTACGAGAGAGAAACGCGCAAACCACAGTGCATCGCTCGGCCCCGACCACCCACCATAACTGGGAACTCCCCGATATTTTCCTCGCCCTCGCTTCTACCATGATTTTTTCCGTCACGGACGGCCCAAAGAATGTCATGCAGGTGCGTCTCCGGCCCGCCCAGGACAAAAAACCCATTTTCTGTCATGATTTTTTGTCATAGAAGTAGGAGCCCACCACATCTATGATGATACGTGTTTTTGTCACAATTATCGTCATAGAAGTGTCATAAGCATGACAGGAAAAAAATCATTCGGCCAATAATGTCACGGATGTGTCTTTTTTTGTAGTGTAAGTCACTAGCTTGCTCCATTGTTCCAGAGAATGGAGTTTTAGTCATCTTGCCCATGAGGCATGGTTCACATGTCTCAAATGATTCATAATCAAGAGATTCCAAAAGTCCATCAGCATGGAGTTTCTTCATGTGCTTTACACCAATATGACCTAAGCGGCAGTGCCACAAATATGTGGTACTATCATTATTAACTTTGTATCTTTTGGCATCAATATTATGAATATGTGTATCACTATGATCGAGATTCAATAAGAATAAACCATTCACAAGGGGTGCATGAACATAAAAGATGTTACTCATATAAATAGAACAACCATTATTCCCTAACTTAAATGAATAACCATCTCGCAATAAACAAGATCCAGATATATTGTTCATGGTCAACGCAGGCACCAAATAATATTTAGGTCTAAAACTAATCACGTCGGTAGATGTATAGGTAGCATGCCGACGGTGATCACATCAACCTTGGATCCATTTCTGACTTGCATCGTCACCTTGTCCTTAGCCAGTCTTCCTTTATTCCGCAACTCCTGTTTCGAGTTACAAATATTAGCAACCGGACCAGTATCAAATACCCAGACGCTACTATGAGCACTAGTAAGGTACACATCAGTAACGTGTATATCACATATACCTTTGTTGACGTTGCCAGCCTTCTTATCTGCCAAGTACTTGGGGCAGTTCCGCTTCCAGTGACCATTCCCCTTGCAGTAGAAATAGTTAGTCTCAAGTTTGGGTCCAGCCTTGGGTTTCTTCACGAGAGTGGCAACTATCTTGCCGTTCTTCTTGAAGTTCCCTTTCTTTCCCTTGTCTTTCTTGAAACTAGTGGTCTTTTTTACCATCAACACTTGATGCTCGTTCTTGATTTCTACCTCCGCGGCCTTAAGCATCGGGAAGAGCTCGGGAATCGTTTTCTCCATCCCTTGCATATTATAGTTCATCACAAAGCCCTTATAGCTTGGTGGCAGTGACTGGAGAACTCTGTCAATGACCGTGTCATCTGGAAGATTAACTCCCAACTGAGTCAAGCGGTTGTGAAACCCAGACATTCTGAGTATATGCTCACTAACAGAATTGTACTCCTCCATCTTGCAGCTAAAGAACTTGTTGGAGGTGCCATACCTCTCAACCCGGGCATGAGCTTGAAATACCAATTTTAGCTCCTCGAACATCTCATATGCTCCATGGTGCTCAAAACGTCTTTGGAGCCCCGGATCTAAGCTGTAAAGCATGGCACACTGAACTATCAAGTAGTCATCAGAACATGTCTGCCAGACATTCATAACATCTGCAGGTGAGCCTTGAGGGGGTGCATCACCAAGCGGTGCATTAAGGACATAAGCCTTCTATGCAGCAATGAGGATAATCCTCAAGTTACGGACCCAGTACGCATAGTTGCTTCCATCATATTTCAACTTAGCTTTCTCTAGGAACGCATTAAAATTCAGGGGAACTACAGCACGGGCCATTGATCTACAACACAAATTTTGCAAAGAAAATTAATACTAAGTTCATGATAATTTAGTTCAGTTAATCAAATTACTAATGAACTCCCACTTAAATCAACATCCCTCAAGTTGTCTAAGTGACACATGATCCAAATCAACTAACCCATGTCCGATCATCATGTGAGATGGGGTAGTCATCAATGGTGAACATCTCCATGTTGATCATATCTACTATATGACTCATGTTCAACCTTTCGGTCTCCTGTGTTCCGAGGCCATGTCTATACATGCTAGGCTCGTCAAGTTTAACCCAAGTATTCTACATGTGTAAAACTGGCTTACACCCGTTGTATGTGAACGTAGAGTCTATCACACCCGAACATCATGAGGTGCTTCGAAACAACGAACTTTTGCAATGGTGCATACTTAGGGAGAACACAATTTCTTGAAATTAAGTGAAGGGATCATCTTATAATGTTACTGCCGTTCTAAGCAAAATAAGATGCATAAAAAGATAAACATCACATGCAATCAATATGTTACATGATATGGCCATTATCATCTCGTGCCTTTGATCTCCATCTCCAAAGCATTGGCATGATCTCCATCATCACTGGCATAACACCATGATCTCCATCATCATGTCATCACATGGTCGTCTCGCCAACTATTGCTTCTACAACTATTGCTAGCGCATAGCGATAAAGTAAAGCAATTACATGACGAATAATAAATTAAAGACAACCTTATGGCTCCTGCCGATGCCGTACTCATCGACATGCAAGTCATGAACCTATTACAAAACATGATCATCTCTTACATCAACATATATCACATCACATTTTGGCCATACCACATCACAACATGCCCTGCAAAAACAAGTTAGACGTCCTCTACTTTGTTATTGCAAATTTTATGTTGCTGCTATGGGCAACTAGCAAGAACCGTTCTTACCAACGTAAAGCCACAACAGTGATAATCAAGTTGCCTTTTAACCTTCTACAAGGAGTGCCTTCATCAAATTAGATTCAACTAAAGTAAGAGAGACAGACACCCGCTAGCCACCTTATGCAAAATAAGTTGCATGTCTGTCGGTGGAACCGGTCTCTTGTGCGTGGACAAGTATGGTTGGTCCGGGGCGCTTCATCCCACAATACCGCCGAATCCAAATAAGACAAGAGAGGTAAGCAATTTGAGCATCAACACCCACAACTCTTTGTGTTCTACTCGTGCATATACATCTACGCATAGACCTAGCTCATGATGCCACTGATGGGGAACGAACCATGGAAATAAAAAAATTCCTACAAACACCCAAGATCTATCTAGGAGAAGCATAGTAACGAGAGGGGAGAGTGTGTCTACGTACCCTTGTAGACCAAAAGCGGAAGCTTATATAACACGGTTGATGTAGTCGTACTCTTCGCGATCCGATCACGATCCAACCGATCTAGTGCCGAACGAACGACACCTCCGAGTTTAGCACACGTGCGGCTCGATAACGTCTCCTCCTCCTTGATCCAGCAAGATAAGGCGGAGAAGTAGATGGGATCACAACCATCACGACGGCATGGTAGTGATGGTGGTGGTGGAGCAACGGCAGCGCTTTGCTAAGCAAAAAACCATGGACGGGAACTATGTCGGGAGGGAGAGACGGGGCAGCAGCCGAGGCCAATGTCTTGGGGTGCCTTGCTGCGCCCCTCCCCTATATTTATATGCATGGGAGGACTGGGAGTCCAGCCCTACTCCTAATAGGAGTTGGCGCCAAGGGGGAGAGGACTTGGACTCCAAGTCCAATCCTATTCCTACTAGGACTCCCCTTTTTTCCCTTCCCTAGCCGCATGGGCTTTTGAGGACTTGGTGCGCCTGGCCCAATAAGGCCAGGGCACCTCCCCTCAGCCCATTCTAGCCCTTGGGACGTGGTGGACCCACTTGTGGACTTCTGGACCCATCCAGAATCCTCTGGAACCTTTTGGAAGCTTCCTGGTACAATACCGAAAAAACTGCACCTTTTTTCGAAACCCAAAATATGACTTCCCATATATAAATCTTTACCTCTCGACCATTCCAAGACTCCTCGTGATGTCCGGGATCTCATCCAGGACTCCAAACAACATTCAGTTACCAATCATCAAATATCCCAATATTACTCTAGCGTCAACGAACGTTAAGCGTGCGACCTTGCGGGTTCAGGAATCATGTAGTCATGACCGAGACACCTCTCCGGTCAATAACCAATAGTGGGACCTAGATGCCCATATTGGTTCCTAGATATTCCACAAAGATCACGATGTCAAGGATTTGGTTAATCCCGTATGCAATTCCCTTTGTCCGGCAATATGTTACTTGCCTGAGATTCGATCGTTGGTATCTCCATTCGAGCTTCTATCACTCTAGCAACCCATCATCTAATAACTACTCCACAATGCATTCCCTTAGGCCCAAAGATGGTGAAGTGTCATGTCGACATTCACATAACACCACTAAGGGAATCACAATAGACACATCATCAAAATATCGAACGAATACCAAATTCACATGATTACTTATGACAAGACTTCTCCCATGTCCTCAAGAACAAAAGCAACTACTCAGAAATCATATTCATGTTCAAGATGAGAGGGGTATAGAATAGCATAATGGATCCGAACATATAATCTTCCACCAAATAAACCAACTAGCGTCAACTACAAGATGTAATCAACACTTCTAGCAACCCACAAGTACCGATACGTCTCCAATGTATCTATAATTTTTTATTGTTACATGCTATTATATTATCCATCTTGGATGTTTTATATGCATTATTATGCTATGTATTTTATATCATTTTTTGGGACTAACCTATTAACCTAGTGCCCAGTGCCAGTTGCTGTTTTTCCTTGTTTTTGTCTTTTACAGAAAATCAATACCAAACGGAGTCCAAATGGAACGAAACTTTTTGATGATTTTTCTTGGACCAGAAGACACCTAGGAAGCTTTGCGAGGAGGCCAGAAGAGCCACGAGTGGGCCACAAGCTTGGAGGCAGCGCCCTAGGGGGGGTGCCTCCCAAGCTTGTGGGGTCCGTGGCTCCCCTAACCCCAATCTTAGCTCCATAAGTACCCAAATATTCCCCGTATACCAGAGGGCACACCAAAAATACTTTTCTGCCACCGCAAGTTTCTGTCCTTGTGAGATCCCATCTGGAGACCTGTTCCGGTACTCTGCCGGAGGGGGATTTGATCACGGAAGGCCTATACATCAACCTTGTTGCCCTTCCGATGATGTGTGAGTAGTTTACCACAGACCTAAGGGTCCATAGCTAGTAGCTAGATGGCTCCTTCTCTCTCTTTGATCTTCAATACAATGTTCTCCTCGATGTTCTTGGAGTTCTATTCGATGTAATCTTCTTTTGCGATGCCTTTGTTGAGATCCGATGAATTGTGGATTTATGATCAGATTATCTATGAATATTATTTGAGTCTTCTCTAAACTCTTTTATGCATGATTAAGATAGCTTTGTATTTCTCCCCGATCTATTGATTTGGTTTGGCCAACTAGATTGATTTTTCTTGCAATGGGAGAGGTGCTTTGTTTTGGGTTCAATCATGCGGTGTCCTCACCCAGCGACAGAAGGGGTAGCGAGGCATGTATTTGTATTGTTGCCATTAAGGATAAAAAGATGGGGTTTATTCCATATTGATTGGATCTATCCCTCTACATCATGTCATCTTGCTTAAGGCGTTACTCCGTTCTTGTTAACTTAATACACTAGATGCATGATGTATAGCGGTCGATGTGTGGACTAATAGTATGTCGGTGCAACAAACCCTCGCGTGTGTTGCCCAGACTGTACACAGGCACAACAGCAAGGAAGTAAACAGCACCAAGCATTCAAGACAGAACCAAGCCAGGGAGATAGCCCTTTGAAGAATCAAGGGGCGGATCAACAAGACCAAGACAAGCCAAGAGAACAAGATATCACTGAGGGAAAGTCCCCCCTTACCAGGCAGGCGAGCCTGGAAGGGTCGAGGCCACCCCCGCCAAGACTCCACCGCTCCACCGCATTGCAACACAAGTCATCCATTGGTGCGGTGTCGAGCCTCCAGATAGCTAAGTGGCTGTCATTTGGCACATGGCAGCCATTTAGAAGGAAGATCACCTCTATATGACACCCGTCTAGAGGCGTGTCAAGTAGACAGGTGGAAGATGACTAAGCGGCGCGGCAGGCTTGCCGGGCTGCATCCACAGCGTGACACCTAGCAATGCATTTAATGCACTTTGTTCTAACTGCCAGAGTTAGGTATGATAGCACTGTTAGCTATCTAATCATTGGATAATGACCGTTTTGCTATTGTGGTAACCCCTTAGCCTATAAAAGGAGGGCCGTGGCAACCTTAGAAAGGATACGGACCCTCGTGTACTCATATGCGCGTAGCTGCTCTCCCCAAGGCCACATTGCCGGGCTTGAGCGCCGCGCGTTCCTCACGGTCCCTCCATCAATCCACCAAAGCAGGAGTAGGGTTTTACGCTTCTCAGCGGCCCGAACCTGGGTAAAAACCACTAGCGTCATCACTGTCGTGCTATTCCATGGTCTCTGCTCTTTGTGCGATGCGACCTCCCCCCTGCGGAACCACAAAGGGGCTGAAAGCCCCATAGGTGATCATGTTCCACCGCGACATCTTTGGCGCGCTAGGTAGCGAGAGCGCTTGTGTGAACCCGAGGTCGTGAACAGCGCGTCAGTCTTCATCATCATCTTCTTCATCGTCGGCTTCATCATCCATGGCGCCCAAGAAGAAGTCCGGCACAACTGCTCATCCGTCCACCTCGAAGGCCCCCTCGCATGCAGCCACCGATACTGTGGGCGCTGCAGCGGCGTCGGGGGACACGGACGCCGTGGGGAACATGACCGGCGCAACCGGCGCCGTCATCGTTCCCCCCGCGACCGAGGCAGGAGTAGGAAACCGGAGGAGGGCGGCATCAATAGCATTCCGACGGCCGTGCTCCACAACGCACGGGTGGGGGGAACATTCAGTCTCCACCTCCCCACTGTGCCGAAGGGCATAGCCACAGCGACAATGCTCGCTCTGGTGCAAATCGCGACCCCCTGGCCATCCCTACAATGGGCGCAACGGTGGGGCAAGCACATTCCCCAAGGCGGGGTAACCAAGATGAGGCGCCGGGCGGGGTCGTCAACCCCCAGGCGCACCCTTCTCACCACCGTACCACCGTGTGGCTGGCTCGCGGCGATGAGAGCACGACACCGCCGCCACTGGTACTATCAGGAGCTAGGCGACGTCGTGGTCTGCGTCGTCGTCTATGCCAAGCACTGCTTCGGAAGCCATGGCGTGAGCTCAACTCCTGCTGAGATTCCCGCCAGCGGCCGATCAAATGGATGAGTAGAGAGCCACCATCCAGAGCTTGATCGGTTTTGCTGAAGCGGGAGGATCGCAGCGGGCAGACCCGCCACGGCGCCCACAAGCAATAACCATAGCCCAAGCCGCTGGCCAAGTCGAGGGGGCCACTCCAACGGTGCAATCCCCTCCACGACAGCCAGCGCAAAGGCTGCAGCCAGAACCATGCAACTAGGAGCCCAACGAGGTATCGATGGCTTCATCTGACCCTCGGGTCCGTCAAGATTAGCGGCAGGTCCTGGAAGGTCGGCGGAGGGAGGACGCGCGCGTCACCATAGAATGACGTCGCGAAACCCGCCGCCAATCTGATAGGCGCAATGGCCCAGACATCGACGAACCCACGCCCAGTGAAGGCGGATACCTGCCTTTCGAGGTTCCATGCCCTGCCTTCACTCACGAGCTGCGGCAAGTCTGTTGGCCATATGCCCGCGTTTTCAAGCCAGAAATACCAGAAAAGTATGATGGGAGGCTGAACCCGGCAGAGTTCTTGAGCATCTACACTATCGCTGTTCAAGCCGCCGGGGGAAGAGATGAGAAGGTGTTTACCAATTACTTCCCTTTGGCACTCAAGCTGAACGTGAGGTCATGGCTGATGCACCTGCCGGAGAATTCCATCTCATCATGGGCTGACCTGTGCAATGAGTTTGTTGGCGCCTTCACGAGCGGCCATCAGGAGCCAGGGCGGCCCAGTGATCTGCAGCTCCTTCCATAAAAGGAAGGGGAAAGCTTGCAGAAATACATGCAGAGGTTTAGCTAGGTGCACAGGAACATTCCAGACATCCATCCGGCAGCTGTGATTGCCGTGTTCCAGTCCAACATGCGCAACAGGAGGATACATTCCAAGATGAATGTCCGGTTGCCCAAGATTGTGAATGAATGGTACACCTTAGCAGATAAGTGTGCCCGCACAAAGGAAGGGAGGCGGCTCCCCGGAGAGGAGGATAGCATCGAAGTCAACTCCGAGGATGACGATGATGCCGCTGACCCGAAGAGGAAGAATAAGAAACGCAATAAGAAGTGCAAGGAAAAGGCGGTGTTGGCTGTTGAGGGCTTCGGCACCCCTAGTACCGGCAAGAAGGCCAAGACCGAAGCCCCCGGCAAGGAAGTTGCCGCGTGCACTAATTGCCGGGAGGCTGCAGCGGCCGAAAAGGCTGATAGGCCATACTGCAAGATCCATCAGACCAAGGGCCATGATCTCCAAGAGTGTCACCAAGTTGAGCAACTTGTCAAGAAGCAGAGAGCTGAGTACGAGAAGCATGACAATGAAAGAGACCAAGAAGGTTTTGGCGGGAAGGGCCGAGGCGGCAGAGGAGGCCGCCGCGGCAAGGTTCCCTAGCATCCAGAAAAACCTGCAAGAGGCCATGAGAAGAAAGAAGGCGATGACAAAAGTGATGAAGGGAATGAAGAGGAAACCAGTGAGCAAGAGTTCCAGAAGGCTACTGAGGCCCTGTGCATTGACGGAGGCGCATCTTTGCACTCCTCTCACTGCCAGCTCAAACAGTGGGCGCGTGAGGTCAATGCCGTAGAGCCAGCAGTAGACTCCCGGAAACCGCTCAAATGGTCCCGCAGGCCCATCATCTTTGACGAAGAGGATCACCCTGACCGCACCACCGTGGTAGGATGCTTGCGTTGTTGGTTCACCAACAATCCGCAACCTCAAGGTCACGAAGATGTTGGTTGACGGCGGGGCCGGGTTGAATCTGATTTCCCCCAAGGTACTCAGCAAGCTGCAAATATCAGATGAAGAGCTCAAGGTTACTGGCACTTTTCAAGGGATCAACCCCGGCAGGAGTCGTCCTAAGGGAAAGATCACACTGCCGGTGACATTTGGAGGAGAATTGAACTACCGGACCAAGAAGGTTGTGTTTGATGTGGTCGATCTCCCCCTGCCGTACAATGGGATCCTTGGTCGTCTAGCCCTGGCAAAATTCATGGCAGCATCCCACTATGCCTACAACACACTGAAGATGCCAGGGCCGATGGACATCATTTCCATTCTGTCAAACAAGAAGGACGCAATCATATGCGTAGATAAGATGTACCGAGATGCAGTTGCTGCCGAGGCCACGGAAGCTGCAGCTCCCACCAAGGAAAACAAGAAAGGGAAGAATGCTAGCAAAGATAGCGGCAAGGAATCCAGGAAGCGCACCTCTCCGGAGTGTGCTGCACCCGTCGATGATTTGCCGGAGAGCTCCACTAGCAAGAAGCCCAAGGTTGCCTCACCTGCGGTGAAGAGGGTCCCAGTAGGGTTGGATGGTGCTGGTGGTACGTTCACCATCAGCTCCACCCTTGATGGCAAATAGGAAAGCGCGCTCATTGCCTTCCTGCGGGCGAATGTAGATGTGTTTGCCGGGCAACCATCTGACATCCCCGGTGTTCCCAGGGAGGTAATCGAGCACCACCTAGTTGTCTGCCCTCATGCCCGGCCCGTCAAGCAGAAGGTCAGAAAACAAGCTTTAGAGCGGCAACAGTTCATTGCCGAGGAGATCAAGAAACTTGAAACAGCTGGTTTGGTCAGAGGAGTGTTGCACCCAATGTCGGTGTCAAAACCGGCGGATCTCGTAGTAGGGGTCCTAATCTAGGCATCTTGGAGCGATGGTAACATGGACACAGGATTTTACCCAGGTTCGGGCTCTCTCAAGGAGATAATACCCTACGTCCTGCTTTTGATTGTATTGATATGAGGATAGTACATAGTACAGGTACTTACCACGAGATTGTAGTAATGAATATGAGATTGTCTATTGACTAGCCTGGCCTCGGTTTATATATGCACCGTAGGCCTAGGGTTTAGAGGAGTCCTTGTCTTGTGCGCCAAGTCTTGTGGAATCCTCCTTGTATTCGGCATGGGCTGCCCGAATTGGCCCATTAGTGAATCATCATGGGGGTCCTCGGCCCGACCCACTGGTCGGGAGATGACGTGGTGAGTACCCCCTAGTCCAGGACACCGTCAGTAGCCCCCTGAACCGGTCTTCAAGTTAAGGACGCTCCTCGGTTCTTCCGAATAATTCTTCGTCTTCGATCGTCGGTCTTGAAAACTGGTTCACCAAATCCTCCCATGTCCGATCTTGACGATCACTGAGCTGAATCCGAAGAGTTTACATGTCGGGCATCCGAGGAGCCCCTTTAAGTTATCGGCCTTTATCAATGCCTTGTAAGTTTTTTACGCCACACCTGGGGTTTGAAGTGTTTCCCGTGCGACGGCGCCCTCTTGCGTCCGAGCTCTAATGCCGAACTAAATCCGAGGCATCTTTTCACAGCCGAGCTCCAACACTATTCGGCATTCAAGGTATCCTCTTGTGTCCGAGCTCCAACGCCGAACTGAATCTGAGGCGTCTTTTCACAGCCGAGCTCCAACACTATTCGGCATTCAAGGTATCCTCTTGCGTCCGAGCTCCAACGCCGAACTAAATCCGAGGTATCATAGATTACCTTGGCCTCTGAAAATTTGAATGAGTTCATCCAAGCTTAAATGCCGGAGTAGTCTTCTATGGAACGAGCCATTCGAATCCGAGCTTTATGCCGGACCGCTTCCGAGCTCCAACGCCAGACTGCATCCGAGTTCTAACGATGGTCAGCATCCGAGGTGTCATAACTACCTCGGTCTTTAAAAGATTGAACGAATTCAGCCGAGCTTAATGCCAGAAATGCCCTCTATGGAGCCAGCCACTGACGCCCGAGCTTTATGCCAGACGACTTCCGAGGTGGTGCACCACCCCGACTGCGGGCTGATTTTTTGTGAATATTTTTGATTGGTGCAATTTATTCTCTGCCGAGATATATAGCCAGTAGCCCTCAAGGTGTGTGTCGGTCTAAAACCCGAGATGCACCTGAAGGATGACATAAGACCGCTGATCCCAGTAGCCCCTGAGACTCAGGTTGATTCACAAAATCGGCCTGAGGATCAACTCCTAGCTTGGCAGAATACTTCGGGACACAAAAAGTGGTGTGCACAGTCCTCGAGACTCAGTTTGGGTGCGGCCGACCAACCTGAGGATCATAATCTCCTCGGAAACTATATTGCACTTAAATTTTCTGCATTGGATTGTTAATGCAGTAGCCCCCAAGAATTGGGTTGGGCAACATGGCCGACCCTAGGATCGTACCTCCTCAGGAACTAGTTCAACAGTCATGTATGTGTTGACAATACCGAGGTCGAGTTCAGCAGGAAAGATGCCGAACTGTAGTTTTAGAAAAGAGTTTCACGCCGAACACCTCAACCAAGAGAATGTCCCGCTTCCTGAAAGGAAAACATAACATAGGTGGAAGATGTTATAAGCTCAAAAGACCAAAAAACATGCGTAAAAACCTTTATGTCTAGATTGAATCAAGCTGTTTTGGTGCCAATACGAAATTGGTCTTAAAATTGTACTTCCGTCGTGCTTTGACATGACACATCCGATCTCTAGACTTCAAGTAGGCCAGCCTTCGGCTTCAACCTCCCTATCCCGAAGGTGGAGTGTTTCTCAGGCCAGTTTAGCGAACTAAACGTGAGCGGCTTTAGAGAGAAACCAGGCTACCCGGCTATTGATCATACACCTGAGTCGAGAAAGGAGTGGTAGAAAAAGACTTTGCAGCGACTAAGAAGAAAACATCTATTATAAAACGGCTCATATTAATTTAAGAGCCCCAAAGTGACTTTTGTAAAAGAATTTTATGTATAATGATTGTATGTACCGAAGTACTTATATAATATCTGCGTTCGCCCGAACTTTGAACGCGTCTTAACCGACCGTCGGCTTCTCCCTCTTCGGCCAAGGGCCGAAAAGTGTTATCTACTCCGCCTACCGAGAATATCGGCAGTGTTTCGGATAACCAGGCAATCAGGCCATGAGGCTGTAATAGACAAAGCGCGCCCAGGGAACTTATGCTATATTACTTATGTAACGTAAGAAGCATTTTCAAAGAAAATAGTGCCCCCAACGGTACCTTTCTTTGGTCGCTCATGATTACTATGAGACTTGTGCACTAGATTTGTGTACATGTGAGTTCTGTCGTGTGCCGACCATAGTTGAAAACAATAAGAGCGCTAGCTTTCGGCTTCACCCGTCTGAGGTACGAGTTCGGATGACCCGGTTGTAACAATCGCAGAGGTGCTCCCTTTACTCCCTAGCCGAACAATCGGGAACGTAGGGGTAAGCACGGGAGCTAGGCAACCCAGCTTTGCGGAACACTTAAGTCAACATGATGCATATTTTGGCATAATACACGAACAAGGAATGGTGCGATACAGTAATAATCATATGCAAGAAGAATGGCTTCATAAAGGAAGCCCCCAAGTAAACGGAGTATTTGAATTTATTTGTAACAAACAAGGTTTTGACAAAGAAAGTTTTTCGCAAATGACTTTTTGTCAAAAAAGTATAATGCTTGGTCGAATCGAACAAAATTTAAAACTGAAAGTTTTTGAGCATGAAAGCGACTTAGCTGGTTAATGTGCTCGGTGTGACGTGGGCCGAGCTTGTAGCGGCTCAAGGTCCCAACCCCCAAGCCGGTCCTGAGGTGGCGGAGCGAAGAGCTCGGCACTCCGAAGTGGCGACATAGCACGGCTAATGCAGGCCGGCAGTGTGACGCTGAAGTCCCCGATGTGGGTTAATAAAGTGATAACGAAGCCCCCGGTCCAGCCGAGGTGACGTGGTACATCGGTACACCGAGGTGACAGCGCTGCCCGATCCGGATCATTTACCTGTGCACAGAAAATAGTGCAAGCCGGAGATAATAGTAATAATAATAAAAATTCGTTGCATAATTAATAATTTATGCAAAGTGAGTAATAAAAGAAATATGGCCCGTGTGCCGAACACCCAATGAGGTAGAGCTCTTTCAGCGATGCCGAAGTCCCCGAGGCAACCGAACATGTCGGTATGGCAATTCGACCCACAAGGTGATCACGCGAGCCGATTTATACCGATTGGGACGACGACGTCGGCTTGCCGAAGTGACCGCGTGACGCAACCGAAGTCGATTACCTACACATGTAAAATAGTGCGGTCCGAAAAATAATAATATAAATATATAAAAAAATCCTCGCATAATTAATTTACGTGAATTTTTTTAAAAGAGATGTGGCCTGGCGCCGAAGTCAATTTCGATGCAGGGCGTCGGCGTGATGCGGTAAAGGCGTGACAAAGCCTGAATTCACAAGTCGGTCCGAGTTCCGGATGCGGCGTTTGCCGAACTGTGTACGGAAACTGATCGAACCACCACGTGACCGTCGTTAATGCGGCCATCATTTGACAGACCTGTGTGTAGATAATGGAACAGACCAGAGTAACAATTCCTCGGGAAAAATAAACCCAAGAAAGCGAAAATTACTAGAATTAATAGCACCTGGTTTATTTGTTGTAGCAATACGAAGAGACACATGTGGGCGCTCATGGATTTGCACCTAGTAATAGTACCAGTACCAGCGCTAGCACGTGAGAAGTGCAAGAAAGACTATGATTAGCAAAAAGCAAAGACCGCCTTAATTGAATAACAAAGAAAGAAGGATTGGGTCTTCCTGTATGCTGCCAAGCGATCCGAATTCAGTCTGTGTCTGCTGCTCCAGCTTGATGCTGTATGCGCGTGCTCGGCTAGAACATAGCCGCTCAGGATCTCCGACGATGTGCAGCACGTTCTCACAAGCTGGGTCTGCGGAGCAAGAAAAGGAAGCAATCTATACAGAACAAATACCAACCAGTACCAAGACTAGATTGGTTTTGATCTTTTAGGTGGAGTAGTAGTGTTCGGACTACTATTAAAATCCAATGACTAAATCTGGGAAAAGATGCATAATTAATCAATGCGAAGTGAATAATCTGGTAAATATGGCCTGAGCGCCGAGGTTGGCTCGACAGCGTGATGATGTTCACACGGATCAGTCGGCCTAGGTGACGACGCGAGGCCGGCGAGACCGACGTTGCACACAAGTGTCGACAAAATACCTCTGCAAAAGTAATGCAGTGCAAAACAATAGAAAATATTCTGCGTGCAATAATCTTAGGCGCTAATCGAATAGTTAGGAAAAATAAAACTTGTTTGACGGCCACGACTGTAGCAGATGGTTGTGAATAGCCGAAGTGGTTCGTACGTGCTACACATAGTACTCAACCAGGTTAGTACTAGTAACACTTTTGGTCTACGCCCTTTCTAGGAAAAGTAGTAGAGGATCAACTGCCGACTAGTGGTCCAAAATAATATAAAGAGGAAAAGAAGCGAATCTTCCCTGATGTGTGCCGCCACCGAGCTGAGTCCGGATCGGTGCACTGCTCCGCACTATCTCTTCGGCCGGATCACCCGTGGGCCAGATTGAGTCCGGATCCGATGTATCACCAAGCAGCGGATGCGAACATAGGCCGTACTGCGATCTGTATACATACAGCACTACAAATCTAACAGAAAATATGATGGCACAAATAATTTGTACTGTATTTAATTATTAGGAAGAATAGCATCTGATGTCTTGTAAGGCAATCAGCAGATGATGTAGTAATCAACATCAGATCCTAATCAAACAAGGTGGAGGAGGTCTAGCATCTCACGCAAGTGTTAGCAAATACTACTTTTAGTGCAAGGGTCAGATCAACCTAGTACGTGAAAAAGTGCATGGAAGACAGACGACAAGACAAAAACGTAGGCTGCCTCCATGCTTTGATTAAATAAACAAAAAGGAGAGGAAGGATTAAGTCTCCCTGTGAGTTGCCGTATGGCAGAATTCTTGTCGGCCCTGGTGTGCTGGTGCGCGCGTGATCTCCTGGGCTAGAACGCCGCCGATCGGATCGCCGCATATTTTTTATTGCGCTAACCTAGATCGAGGCCGCAAACTCCAGGCTCTTGTTTGCACGCTAGCACTTCTCGGATCCGAAGTACTGCCCAGTGGCGGACACGGCTGTTGCTGCTGAAATTTTCTCAATTCTGATCTGCCTGTAAACAAAGTGGCACGGCGCGACAGCAATAATTTTGCAAACGAGATGATTTACATGAAACAAATCTTTACTGAAAAAATATCACCTGATCGTTGATCTAGATTCCTGTCGATCCACAGCGATCACCTAGCAGGCTCTCAATGAAGGCACCAATGTCGGTGTCAAAACCGATGGATCTTGTAGTAGGGGTCCTAAGCTAGGCGTCTTGGAGCGATGGTAACATGGACACAGGATTTTACCCAGGTTCGGGCTCTCTCAAGGAGATAATACCGTACGTCCTGCTTTTGATTGTACTGATATGAGGATAGTACATAGTACATGTATTTACCACGAGATTGTAGTAATGAATATGAGATTTTCTATTGACTAGCCTGGCCTCGGTTTATATATGCACCATAGGCCTAGGGTTTAGAGGAGTCCTTGTCTTGTGCGCCAAGTCTTGTGGAATCCTCCTTGTATTCGGCATGGGCTACCCGAATTGGCCCATTAGTGAATCATCATGGCGGTCCTTGGCCCGACCCACTGGTCGAGAGACGACGTGGTGAGTACCCCCTAGTCCAGGACACCGTCACCCAACATGGTTGGCGAATCCAGTGATGGTGTGCAAGGCGAATGGGAAATGGAGGCTTTGCATAGACTTCACAGACCTGAATAAAGCCTGCCCAAAGGACCCATTCCCCTTGCCGTGCATCGACCAGATCGTAGATTCCACTTTTGGGTGTGATCTTCTTTCCTTCTTGGATGCATACTCTGGGTACCATCAGATATTCATGTCCAAGGAGGATGAGGAGAAGACCGCGTTCATAACCCCGTGTGGCACGTGCTGCTTCATGCGGATGCCCTTCGGGTTGAAGAGTGCTGGATTCACTTTTGCAAGGACAGTACAAATTGGTTTGGAGTCTCAATTGCACAGGAATATTGAAGCTTACATGGATGACATAGTGGTCAAGACCAAGGACAAATCAACTCTCATTCAGGACTTGGAAGAGACCTTTGCAAACCTGCGCAAGATCAACTTGAAGTTGAACCCTGAGAAGTGTGTGTTTGGCGTTCCCTCCGGCAAGTTACTTGGTTTCTTTGTGTCCCACTAGGGGATAGAGGCCAACCCCGACAAGATCAAGGCGATCGAGCAGATTCAAGCACTCAAGACAGTTAAAGACGTGAGGCGCCTAACTGGATGTGTTGTCGCACTGAGTAGGTTCATTTCCAAGTCTGCCAAGCGTGCCTTGCCGTTCTTCAAATTTTTGAAGAAGGCAGGGCCAATGAAGTGGACCCCGGAAGCAGAAGCAGCGCTACGAGACTTGAAAGCCTATCTTTCCTCTGCTCCCACCTTGGTCGCTCCTAAACCACAAGAGCTGTTGCTGCTGTACTTAGCGGCAACCAATCAAGTGGTTAGTGCAGCGTTGGTGGCGCAGCAGGAAGTGGATGAAGGAGCAGTCACAGCTACTGTCCTCCCCGAAGAAGGAAGTGAACCCATCCCGGCAAGGTCCAGTGCAGATCAGGAGAAAGAAGAGCAGGATAACAGAGACAATTCCAAGACCGCGGCAAGGAAGAAGGTAGTGCAGTAGGCAGTGTACTTTGTCAGCTCCCTGTTGCAGGGGGCCAGATCAAGGTACTCTGGGGTGCAAAAGTTGATCTTCGGCCTCATCATGGCCTCAAGGAAACTGCGCCACTACTTCCAAGCCCACGAGATCATGGTTGTCACCTATTTCCCTTTGCAACACATACTAAGGAACCCTGAGGCCACTGGCAGAATAGTTGAATGGGCTTTGGAATTGTCAAGCTTTAGTCTTAAGTATGAGAGTATGTCAACCATTCAGAGTAGAGCATTAGCGGAGTTCATCGCAGAATGGACACCAACCCCAGATGAAGAGACACCAGAAACAGTTATCCCCGGCAAGGAGGCCCCCCAAGAGTGGATCATGTACTTTGATGGTGCCTTCTCGCTGCAAGGTGCAGGAGCTGGCGTGCTCCTTGTCGCACCCACTGGAGAGCACCTCAAGTATGTGGTCCAAATGCATTTCCCCCGGGAGAAAGCTACCAACAACACTGCAGAATATGAAGGACTCCTTGCCGGGCTCAGGATCGGAACAGAATTGGGAATTAAGAAGTTGATCGTTCATGGAGATTCATAGCTCGTGGTGAGACAAGTGAACAAGGATTACCAGAGTCCATTGATGGAGGCATATGTGGAGGAAGTGAGGAAGCTAGAGGAGCATTTTGATGGATTGCAAACAGAGCACATACCACGTGCGGAAAACAGTATTGCCGATCATCTGTCAAAATGCGCTGCACAAAAGCTTCCTGTGGAACCAGGGACTTTTGTTTTCCACCTGACTCAACCCTCAGTATCCCTGACAACAATGGACAGAAAGAGGAGGAAACTGGACTCCGGCAAGCCTCTCCTGGCAGAGCTTCTCAAAGCCCCCGGCAGAGAGGTTGACGGGAGTAACTCCACTTCGCCCTGGTGAGTAGCACCCTCCCGCCGAACTACCAGTTCTTGTGGTTGAGATATGCACTCCCACGAACGAGGAGGTGCCGTTGATCCTTGTTGCCGAGCCTCGGGCTCCGACTTGGGCACGGCACATAGTCCATTACCTCCAAACTGGAGAACTTCTTGAAGAGCAAGAAGAAGCTGAAAAAAGTAGCCCGGAGGGCCAGTATGTATCAGTTTGTTGATGACACGTTATACAGAAGGAGGCCCAATGGTGTGAAATTGAAGTGCATTTGCCGGTAAGAGGGGAAGGAACTGTTGGCAGAGATACACAAAGGCATGTGCGGCTCCCATATTGGATCAAGAGCCTTGGTTGGAAAAGCTTTCCGGCAAGGTTTCTACTGGTCCACGGCCCTCCAAGATGCAATTGAGCTAGTCACCACATGTGAAGCCTGCCAGTTCCACTCCAAGAATATCCATCAACCTGCTCAAGCTCTCCAGACGATCCCTTTGACATGGCCATTTTCGGTCTGGGGGCTCGACATCTTGGGCCCCTTCCCCCGTGCTACTGGGGGCTTTGAATTCTTATACGTGGCAATCGACAAGTTTACAAAGTGGCCAGAAGTGGAGCCTGTGAGAAAGGTGACCGCACAATCAGCTATCAAGTTCTTGAAGGGGTTGGTGTGCCGCTTCGGAGTACCCGCCAGAGTCATCACTGACAACGGCACCCAATTCACAAGCCGCACCTTCATGCAATATGTTCAAACCCTCGGAAGCAAGGTTTCATTCGCCTTTGTTGCTCACCCCAGGAGCAATGGACAAGCTGAGAGGATGAACGCTGAAGTGCTGCGAGGACTCAAGAGAAGAACTTTTGATAAGCTGCGAAAGTGCGGCAGACGCTGGATCGATGAGCTGGCGGTGGTTCTTTGGTCCCTCCGTATGACACCAAATCGAGCTACCGGCTAGACTACCTTCTCCCTAGTCTATGGGGCAGAAGCAGTGATCCCCACGGAACTCATATACGGGTCACCTCGAGTATTTGCCTACGATGAAGTAGAGCAAGAGCAGCACAGGCATGACGATGCCATGGTCCTTGAGGAGAACCGTCTCCGGGCTGCTACGCGTGCTACACACTATCAGCAAGCTCTGCACCGCTATCACAGCCGCAGGGTTCATGCCCGGAGCGTTGAGGAAGGTGACCTTGTCCTTAGGCATGTTCAGTCTGCCAAGGGTGCAAACAAGTTGACACCAAAGTGGGAAGGCCCTTACCGGGTAGTGCGAGTCACCAGACCTGGCGCAGTCCGTCTGGAGACCGAAGATGGCATTCAATTGCAAAACTCATGGAACATTGAGCATCTTCGTAAGTTCTACCCGTAAGACGTGACTGTCGGGCCCTACCCGCCAGCCACCCTTTTGTACAAGCCTTGCCGATGTGCATGTAACCCTTTGTACAAAGCCAGGTGCAGACCCTGAGCACAGACAATAAACCGAAGCGCTGGCGCCCTAAAAACAACTTGCATGCCTGCATAGCATAACATAAACTTTCCATGAGCATGTAGATGAGATTATATGTTGCCTTGTTTTCTCTGCACTAATTGTAGGGCTCTTGCCATGGACTCGATCCCGAAAAGAAGACACGGAAACGAGCCTACATATCGATCCCCGAAAAGCCAAACAGATAAGTTCCTTTTTATCCATACATGTCTCTGTAAGAAGAAAACTTGTGCATAGAGAAACCTTGTCACCTTCGAAGCATTTGTGCTCCCATCCTTTGACCCGAACGTTGCTTCGGTCAAGATGGTTGTAGTGGCTTTTGGCAGAGAAGGATCAACAAGGAGTCGGTTCCCTTCCGTGGTTTTGAGCCCCGGCAGGAGGCAACAACGGAGGGCACCGGCAAGATAACTTGCCGGGAAAAACTTGTTTACCTGAAAGTATAGAGGAATACCCCCTCTGCATGGATAAAACACATGCACAAGTGCCCGGCAAAGCTTGTCTTTTTCATTAATATGCAGATAAACAAGTACAGCTTTTACAGTACACAAACATGGATAAAAGAGATTACATATTTGAGACTAAAATTTGGCGAATGCCTACATATTTTAGATTGAAAAAAGATAAGTGCCCTGTAATCCCTTTCTTGTCCCTCTCCTCCTAGGAACTATGGTGGGAAACAAAGAGGGCAAAAGGAGCGCCTGGGCAGAAGCTCAGCCTGATCCCGTCAGGGCTGGCAAGGCGCAGCCTGACAAGATCGGGAGTGGCGAGGCTGCGAAGGCGGCAGGGGCGGCTAGGAGATGCCCCGGCCGCCACCGCTAGGACCAAAGGGTGCACCCGACAGAAGGCACCAAGAGAGCATCCCCTCCCCGGCAACCGTCCGGAAGAAGCTGGTGATGATGGTGCTGGGAGGGAGGGGAAGAGCAGAAAGACGGAGCAGCAGGCCGGTAATACGAGACGAAGGCGTCGGTGCCATCGTACTCCGACCTGACGGCCTGCCACCCGCCTTCTCCGTCTTCGCCCGATTCTTCCTCGTCACTGTCGCTCCGGGAGGACGCCGGGCCCTTGGCCCGTCACCTCCCCCGAAGAAGCGGCTGACGATGGCGGGGGCGGCTGAGGCGCACGGGGAGCACCACTCCCCACCTTGGCAGGCAGGAGGGCACCGCCATCTTCAGCGTCATCCCCGACCTCGCCGGAGAGAGCAGTGCTTTGATTACTAAAGATCCCAAGCACGGAGCCACGGGCGGACACTAGAAGCCCTGAGGACTCCACCGACGGGTTAACAAGCCCCAACGGCTTGCGGCAGGGGCGACTCCTCTTCTCCGGGCGGCTAGCTCGCGTGGAGGAGGCGAGTGCTCCGCCATTATGGAGAAGCGCAACGCCTTCCATACCAGAGTTGATACGGCGTCCACGGATACGCCGCCGCAAACTGCAACCGCCCCTACTATGGTCGCCGCGTTTCCCACGCCCCGGACCAGACTCACTCCCCGAGCATCAACACGAGCTTTTGGCATCGCCACCCCCGAGCTAGAGCCCGGGGCCTGGCCCCGGTCTCCCCCACTTGACATGGCGAAGGAGGAGGCAAGGAAGAAGAAGGAAGAGGTGCGTGGATGAATGCCTCCGCTCCCTCTCGCGCCCCCTTTTATAGGCAGGCTAGGACCGGGCGCTGATCCTTCACCCCCAAAGGGGCTCCTTCGAATCCGACCCGTCCAAGCCACTGCTGACGACCGGGCCCGCCTATCACCCCCTTGCACCAATCCGAGAGGTTCGGGTCTTTGCCATAGCACTCGTTCCTGCACCACGCGCCTCTGTTACCTACCCCACGCGATGCATGCGACATACGTGGCAAGGGATAGGGGCGTGGTGGGATGAGTGAAATGGCAGTTACTTCCTCGTGGGATAAAGTCATTCACGGGCCATTACAGAGATGGCCCCATCGCGTTTGGCATCGCACGATGCGCGGGAAAACCGGAAACTGACTCAAGCACAGGTTAATGAAGAAGCAAAGAAGATATCAAGAAATAAGAGAATATCATCGTAAATGCCCCGCCTGTGTACCTGATAGGGCCTACCCCAATGATGCTCGGCAGCACATTTGGACCAGGCCCGGGGGCTCCTGTCGGTGCAACAAACCCTCGCGTGTGTTACCCGGACTGTACACAGGCACGGCAGCAAGGAAGCAAATAGCACCAAGCATTCAAGACAGAACCAAGCCAGGGGGATAGCCCTTTGAAGAATCAAGGGGCAGATCAAGAAGACCAAGAAAAGCCAAGAGAACAAGATATCACTGAGGGGAAAGCCCCCCCTTACGAGGCAAGCGAGCCTGGAAGGGTCGAGGCCACCCCGAAGACAAGTCCCAAGATTTCCCCGGCATGCTTGCCGGGGCCGTTGGCGGCCTACACCCCCGCCAAGACTCCACCGCTCCACTGCATTGCAACACAAGTCATCCATCGATGCGGTGTCGAGCCTCCAGATAGCTATAGTGGCTGTCATTTGGCACGTGGCAGCCATTTAGAAGGAAGATCACCTCTATATGACACCCGTCCAGAGGCGTGTCAAGCAGACAGGTGGAAGATGACTAAGCGGCGCGGCAGGCCTGCCGGGCTGCATCCACAGTGTGACATCTAGCTGTGCATTTAATGCACTTTGTCCTAACTGCCAGAGTTAGGTATGATAGTACTGTTAGCTATCTAATCATTGGATAATGACCATTTTGCCATTGTGGTAACCCCTTAGCCTATAAAAGGAGGATCGTGGCAACCTTAGAAAGGATTCGGACCCTTGTGTACTCATACACGCATAACTGCTCTCCCCAAGGTGACCTTGTCGAGCTTGAGCGTCGCGCGTTCCTCACGGTCCCTCCATCAATCCACCAAAGCAGGAGTAGGGTTTTACGCTTCTTAGCGGCCCGAACCTGGGTAAAAACCACCAGCATCATCACTGCCATGTTGTTCCATGGTCTCTGCTCTTTGTGTGATGCGACCTCCCCCCTGCCGAACCACAAAGGGGCCGAAGGCCCCATAGGTGATCGTGTTCCACCGCGACATAGTAGTAGATGCAGACAGAAGTCGGTCTACTTGTCACGGACGTGTTGCCTATATTCATGATCATTACCTTAGATATCATCATAACTTTGCACTTTTCTATCAATTGCTCAATAGTTATTTGTTTACCCATCGTATGCGTTCTTTCAAGAGAGAAGCCTCTGGTGAAAACTATGGCCCCGGGTCTATTTTTATCATATTATTTTCAGATCTATAAAACCCAAAACCCAAAAATACCTTGCTGCAATTTATGTACTTTTACTTTGTTTTGCACTTTTATTTATCTTTTATACCTATCTCTAGTAGATCTCATCCTTGCAAGTAACCGTCAAGGGATTGACAACCCCTTTATCGCGTTGGGTGCAAGTATTTCTTTGTTTGTGTAGGTGCAACCATTGGTTACTTGTGTGTTCCTCCTACTGGATTGATACATTGGTTCTCAAACTAAGGGAAATACTTATCTCTACTTTGCTGCATCACCATTTCCTCTTCAAGGGAAAAACTAACGCAAGCTCAAGAAGTAGCAGGAAGAATTTCTGGCGCCGTTGCCAGGGAGGATCTACATCAAGCCTACCAAGTACCCATCATAAACTCTCATATCTTGCATTACATTATTTGCCATTTGCCTCTCGTTTTCCTCACACCCACTTCTAAAACTTTTTCAGAAAAACACAAAAATATTTGCCTTTTTTCTGTATGTCTTTTTGCTCGTTTGCTATCTTTGCTTATGTTGCCATGTGCCTTCTATTTGCTTGCATCTTTGCTTGCTAAAAATCTATTGATATGGATCCACTTAAAGTTTTCTACTTGGATCAACTTCGATCCATATGTGCTCGTGCTGAAACCCCAACTAGTTTAGTTGAGGGAAAATCATTAGATGAGCATGCTCATTTTGTGTGTCACCGTTTGTCTCAAAAAGGGGGACACTTATGGAATCAAATAAATTGTTTGCTATGCTATGCTTGGAATCTATGTGAAATTTTTTATTTTACTTGTTGCTCGAAGAACCCTAAAAAACACCTTCCCTACCTATGTGAGTTTAATGATAATGAAATCTTATCTTCTTATGCCAAAGGTGTTTATAGTTACTATGATATCGAACAAATTGAAGAATTTGTTGCTTTTAAGGGTGCTTATGAAGTTGCTTCTTTGAAAAGATATGATATTACCCTCTACAAATCCGAAAATTTTGACATACTTAAATATTGCTATGAAAACTATGCTTCTAATGCCTATGTTAAAGAATTTATTGAAAGAATGTTCACTGCTTTGGGAGAAAATAATGATATGCATGAATCTACAGATAATTATGATTCCGTTGATTTGATTGAAATATCCCCCCTTGATGAACATGATGCTTGCTATTCTTATGGCCATGATGCCAATATTAATTATGCTTATGGAGATGAACTTGCTATAGTTCCTTATGTTAAACATGAAATTATTGCTATTGCACTCACACTTGATAGTCCCTTGAATGAAAAGCATGATTAAAATGATGTTATTACAAATTCTATTAGTGTCAATTATGTGCAAAACCCCAAGCTTGGGAATGTTAATTTTGCTATGTCCACTACTTATTGCAATGATCATGATTGGAGTGATAATGCTTCTTATGATCTTGAACATTTATTTAAGCCTCGTGATGAATATGTTTGCGATAATATTGAAATTGGGTTTGGAAGAGTGTCAACTTTAACTAAAAATAAACCCACATATTTGGAGAGTGTTCAATCTTATGATTTTTTTGATGAAAGTGGGTTTGGAGAGGTCATGACTTTAGTTGATGTTAATCCCACTATCTTGGAAGATTATAAAACTTTTATGCATGTGGATCATGAAGAGAAAATTTTATATGATAGCTATATTGTTGAATTTGATTATGATCCTACATGTAATTATTATGAGATAGGAAAATATGGTTGTAGAATTTTTCATGTTACTAAATTACCTCTCGTTATGTTGAGATTGCTATTGTTTCTTTCTTCTTCCTTGCATATGCTAGTTTTTGCTTATTTTGATGAAAATTTTCCCTATAAAATGCCTATGCATAGGAAGTATGTTAGACTTAAACTTGTTTTCCACATGCTTTACGATACTTTGTTTGTGCTTCAATTTTTTGTCCTTCATGTGAGCATCATTAAAATTATCAACGCCAAGCTAAAAGGCTTTCAAGAAAAGTGCTTGTTGGGAGACAACCCAATATTTTTATTTTCTGTTTTTATGAGAATATGCAATTATACTTCTTTTCTGATTGTATTTTAATGTTTTAATTAGTGTTTGAGCCAAGTAAGACCTTTGGGATGATTTGGAAGATCGTTGATTTGATTCTGAGAAAAAATGGAAACTTTTGTGTCCAGTAGCAGAATTGTTAAAATTTGCTGGAACGATGAAAAACTCTGATTTTTTTTATACAAGATTGATATACGAATTTCCTTTCTTTTCCTTATTTTTCAGACTTTTTGGAGTTACAAAAGTATGACTATAATCCGGGTCTTTACAGACTGTTCTGTTTTTACAGATTCTGTTTTTGTTGTGTTGTTTGCTTATTTTGATGGATCTATGAGTAGTATCGGGGGGGGGGGGGGTATGAGCCATGGAAAAGTTAGAATACAGTAGATATAATGGAAATATAAAATTGGAATGAGTTTACAACAGTACCTAAAAGCGGAGATTTGTTTTATCATACTAACGGATCTCATGAGTTTTTTTGTTGAGTTTTGTGTTGTGAAGTTTTCAAGTTTTGGGTGAAGTTTTGATGGACTACGGAATAAAGAGTGGAAAGAGCCTAAGCTTGGGGATGCCCAAGCCACCCCAAGGTAATATTCAAGGACAACCAAGCATCTAAGCTTTGGGATGCCCCGGATGGCATCCCCTCTTTTGTCTTCAATCCACCGGTAAATTACTTGAGGCTATATTTTTATTCACCACATGATATCTGTTTTGCTTGGAGCGTCTTGTATTATATGAGTCTTTGCTTTTTAGTTTGCCACAATCATCCTTGCTGTACACACCTTTTGAGAGGGACACACATTAATCATGAATTTATTAGAATACTCTATGTGCTTCACTTATATCTTTTGAGCTAGGTAGTTGCTCTAGTGCTTCACTTATATCTTTTTAGAGCACGGCAGTGGTTTTATTTTGAAGAAATTGATGAACTCTCATGCTTAACTTATATTATTTTGAGAGTCTTAAAAATAGTATGGCAATTTGCTTAGGTTATGAATTTAGTCCTAATATGATGTGTATTCAAGAGGGATATAATAAAAACTTTCATGAAGATCATTGAATATATGAGAAGTTTGATTCCTTGCATTTGTTTTGAGATATAAAGATGGTGATATTAGAGTCATGCTAGTGAATAATTGTGGTTTAGTAAGAATATTTGTGTTAAGGTTTGTGATTCTCGAAGCATGCACGTATGGTCTCTCGTTATGCGATGAAGTTGGAGCATGATTTATTTTTGATTGTCTTCCTTATGAGTGGCGATCGGGGACGAGCGATGGTATTTTCCTACCAATCTATCCCCCTAGGAGCATGCGTAGTAGTACTTTGCTTCAATGGCTAATAAACTTTTGCAATAAGTATGTGAGTTCTTTATGACTAATGTTGAGTCCATGGATTATACGCACTCTCACCCTTCCACCATGGTAGCCTCTTCGGTACCGCTCATTGCCCTTTCTCACCTTGAGATTTGGTGCAAACTTCGCTGGTGCATCCAAATCCTGTGATATGATACACTCTTTCACACATAAGCCACCTTATGTCTTCCTCAAAATAGCCACCATACCTACCTATTATGGCATTTCCATAGCCATTCTGAGATATATTGCCATGCAACTTCCACCGTTCCGTTTTATTATGACACATACCATCATTGTCATATTGCTTTGCATGATCATATAGTTGACATAGTATTTGTGGCTTGGCCACCGTTCATATTTTTTATACATGTCACGCTAGATCATTGCACATCCCGGTACACCGCCGGAGGCATTCATACAGAGTCATGTTTTTGTTCTAGTATCGAGTTGTATTTCTTGAGTTGTAAGTAAATAAAAGTGTGATGATCATCATTATTAGAGCATTGTCCCATGTGAGGAAAGGATGATGGAGAATATGATTCCCCCACAAGTCGGGATGAGACTCCGGACTTAAAATATATATTAAAAAAGAGGCCAAAGAGCCCAAAATAAAGAAAGGAGAAAAGAAAAAAGAAGAAAAAATAAAAAAGAGAGAAAAAGAGAGAAGGGACAATGTTACTATCCTTTTCCACACTTGTGCTTCAAAGTAGCACCATGTTCTTCATGATAGAGAGTCTCCTATTTTGTCACTTTCATATATTACTAGTGGGAATTTTTCATTATAGAACTTGGCTTGTATATTCCAATGATGGGCTTCCTCAAAATTGCCCTAGGTCTTCGTGAGCAAGCGAGTTGGATACACACCCACTTAGTTTTCTTTTGGGCTTTCATACACTTATAACTCTAGTGCATCCGTTGCATGGCAATCCTTACTCCTTGCATTGACATCAATTGATGGGCATCTCCATAGCCTATTGATTAGCCTTGTCAATGTGAGACTTTCCCCTTTTTTGTCTTCTCCACACAACCTCCATCATCATATTATATTCCACCTATAGTGCTATATCCATGGCTCACGCTCATGTATTGCGTGAGAGTTGAAAAAGCCTGAGAGCGTTAAAAGTATGAACCAATTGCTTGGCTTGTCATCAGGTTGTGCATGATAAATACTTTGTGATATGAAGATAGAGCATGACAAGATTATATGATTTTGTAGGGACAACTTTCTTTAGCCATGATATTTTGAGAAGACATGATTGCTTTATTAGTATGCTTGAAGTATTATAGTTTTTATATCAATATTAAACTTTTGTTTTGAATCTTATGGATCTGAATATTCATGCCACATAAAGAAATATTACATTATAAACATGTTAGGTAGCATTCCACATCAAAAATTCTGTTTTTATCATTTACCTACTCAAGGACGAGCAGGAATTAAGCTTGGGGATGCTTGATACGTCTCTAACGTATCTATAATTTTTTATTGTTCCATGCTATTATATTATCCATCTTGGATGTTTTATATGCATTATTATGCTATTTTATATCATTTTTTGGGACTAACCTATTAACCTAGTGCCCAGTGCTAGTTGTTGTTTTTTCCTTGTTTTTGTCTTCTACAAAAAATCAATACCAAACGGAGTCCAAACGGAATGAAACTTTTTGACAATTTTTCTTGGACCAGAAGAAACCTAGGAAGCTTCAGGAGGACGCCAGAAGAGCCATGAGTGGGCCACAAGCTTGGAGGCCGCGCCCTAGGGGGCGCCTCCCAAGCTTGTGGGACCCCCGTGGCTCCCCTAACCCTGCTCTCAGCTCTGTAAATACCCAAATATTCCCGTATACCGAGGGCACACCAAAAATACTTTTCCACCGCCGCAAGTTTCTGTCCTCATGAGATCCCATCTGGAGACCTATTTCGGTACTCTGTCGGAGGGGGATTCGATCACGGAGGGCCTCTAAATCATCCTTTCTGCCCTTCCGATGATGTGTGAGTAGTTTACCACAGACCTACGCGTCCATAGCTAGTAGCTAGATGGCTTCTTCTCTCTCTTTGATCTTCAATACAATGTTGTCCTCAATATTCTTGGAGTTCTACTCGATGTAATCTTCTTTTGCGGTGCATTTGTTGAGATCCGATGAATTGTGGATTTATGATCAGATTATCTATGAATATTATTTGAGTCTTCTCTGAACTCTTTTATGCATGATTAAGATACATTTGTATTTCTCTCCGATCTATTGATTTGGTTTGGCCAACTAGATTGATTTTTCTTGCAATGGGAGAGGTGCTTTGTTTTGGGTTCAATCTTGCGGTGTCCTCACCCAGTGACAGAAGGGGTAGCGAGGCACATATTTGTATTGTTGCCATTAAGGATAAAAAGATGAAGTTTATTCCATATTGATTGGATCTATCCCTCTACATCATGCCATCTTGCTTAAGGCGTTACTCCGTTCTTGTTAACTTAATACACTAGATGCATGCTGGATAGTGGTTGATGTGTGGAGTAATAGTAGTAGATGCAGGCAGGAGTTGGTCTACTTATCACGGACATGATGCCTATATTCATGATCATTGCCTTAGATATCGTCATAACTTTGTGTTTTTCTATCAATTGCTCAACAGTAATTTGTTTATCCACCGTATGCGTTCTTTCAAGAGAGAAGCCTCTAGTGAAAACTATGGCCCTCGGTCTATTTTTATCATATTATTTTCAGATCTATAAAACCAAAAACCCAAAAATACCTTGCTGCTACTTATTTACTCTTACTTTGTTTTGCACTTTTATTTATCTTTTATACCTATCTCTATCAGATCTCATCCTTGCAAGTAACCGTGAAGGGATTGACAACCCCTTTATCGCGTTGGGTGCAAGTATTTGTTTGTTTGTGTAGGTGCAACCATTGGTGACTTGTGTGTTCCTCCTACTAGATTGACACCTTGGTTCTCATGCTGAGGGAAATAATTATCTCTACTTTGCTGCATCACCCTTTCCTCTTCAAGAGAAAAACCAACGCAAGCTCAAGAAGTAGCTGGTACCAATCTGAGGTTTTGATACAAAGATTGAATACAAGAGATGAATTAGGGTTTGAGATGAGATGGTGCTAGTGAAGATGTTGATGAAGATTGGTCCTCGCATGATGAGAGGGTTGTTGGTGATGACGATGGCTTTGATTTCCTCCTCCCGGAGGGAAGTGTCCCCGGCGGATTCCCTCCGCCGGAGAGTAAAAGTGCTCCTACCCAAGTTCCGCCTCGAGACGGCGGTGCTCCGTCCCGAAAGTCCTCTCCTTATTTTTCTAGGGCAAATGGGATTATATACCAGAAGATGGGCACCCGAGACTGGCTAGGGGCCCCACAAGCCACCAGGGCACGCCTGGGGGGCGCCCTGGTGCCCTGTGGGCACCTGGGTGGCCCCCTCTGGTACTTCTTTGCTCCAGTATTTTTCATTTATTCCAAAATAAATCTCCGTAAAATTTCAGCTCATTCGGAGATGTGCAGAATAGGTATCTCTGACATAGCTTTTTCAGGTCTAGAATTCCAGCTGCCGGCAATCTCCCTCTTCATGTAAATCTTGCATATTAAGAGAGGAAAGGCATTAGAATTGCTCCACAAAGTGTTATATTGATTAAAAACACTATAAATAACAGGAGGAAAACATGATGCAAAATGGACGTATCAACTCCCCCAAGCTTAGACCTCGCTTTCCCTCAAGCGAAAGCCGATATCGATAATCATGTCCACATTTTTAGAGAGAGAGGTGACGATAAAAACAAAATACGGACATAGTAGCATCATGATCGTTATTATAACAGCAGTATTCATTATCATAAAACTTCTCATGAGCAAGTAACAATTCATCACAATCATCAAAGTGTAAGGCATAAACTTTCTTAAAAACTAACAAACTATGTTCTCAGTCAATAATGCAATTGCAATTCATCATATTTTCAGGAAGGGTCTCATGTCGGAGCTTTTTAGCAAGTCCACATACTCAATCATCATTTAGTCTTCTATGATTGCTAACACTCATAACATATATATGGAGGAAAAAGTTTCAGCCAAACACATAGAAAGATAGGGGCTTATAATTTTGCCTTCCAACTTATTAACCACAAGGGTGATGCCAACAATAATAACTCATGATCACTCATATCCAACTGGATATATGTGCCTAGATCTTTCCCCACCACATGATGCTTACAAAAGATAAAAATAAAAGGAATAGAGGAGGACACTATTGACTTTTGCATAAAAAGTAAATACATAAAAGTAAAAGATAGGCCCTTCGCAGAGGGAAGCAGATGTTGTCATGCGCTTTTTGTTTTTGGATGCACAAGCTCTTCGTGCAAAGGAACGTCATGTTATATTGCCCCTTATGATAGCAACCTTTATTATGCAGTCCGTCGCTTTTATTTCTTTGCCATCGCAAGTTTGTACAACGCTTATTTTCCCTTACAATAAAAGATCAAACATATTTAGGAGCAATTTTTATTGCTTTATGCACTGATGACAACTTACTTGAAGGATCTTATTCAATCTATAGGTAGGTATAGTGGACTCTCATAACATGAAACTGGGTTTATGGTTTTTGGATGCACAAGTAGTATCTCTACTTGGTGCGGATTTTTGGCTAGCAAAGATATTGGGCAAGCACCACATGTTGGAGGATCTATGACAATATAACTTCTATGTGAATATAAGCAAACATAATTCATTACGTTGTCTTCCTTGTCCAACGTCAACAATTTGGCATAAAATACTTAATGGGGGCTCACAATCATAAAAGATGTCCAAGATAGTGTATTTGCATGTGAATCTTCTCTTCCCTTATTAATTTTTTCATGAATTGCATCATTGACCAATGCTATGTTTGTCAACTTTCAATAAATTTTACCACTTATACTTTTCCTTATGTAATGTCATTACTTTCTATAATATTAGCATATGATCTCCTTCATTATTTTCATTGCTAGGACTGAAACATATAAGTAAACAAGCAAAAACTCAAACTACTCTTTATTATATTACTCTTAACTCGATTACATAGATAGACAAATCACAAAACTAGCACTCGAAAATATATCATACTAAACTTTTATTCAACTAAATCACAAAATAACTAAGAATCGAACTAAAATAGGTAAAGATAATACAAGTGATGGTGATACGATACCGGGGCACCTCCCCCAAGCTTGGCATAAGCCAAGGGGAGTGCCCATACCCGTGTACTCAAGTTTCTTTCTTTGGTGATGATGGTGATGAAGCAATGGCGTGATTGTCCTTCAACCTTAGCAGATACTCCAATTTGCGATTAATTCTCGAAAGGGCAATGTTTTGCTCCTCCAACAAAATAACTTCATGAGTGAGATAAGTATTCTGAACACAAACTGTTTCAAAGATCCTTAGGGCTTCAATTTCAGATGGGGAAAGATGATCATAGAAGGGTTGAAGGATATCTCCCTCCTCTACAGTTTTCTCCATGGGCATGACTTGTCCTTCTTCTTGAACATGACTTTTTTGCAATTTCCTCAACCTTCTCCTCCTTGCCATTGTCCTTCTTGATCCCCTCTCTCCTTAGTTCCATCTGCAGCAACCAAGCATCGTCTTCTACGTTGTTGGAGAAGGGAGAAGACATGATGCCTGGCTTGATAGATCTGACAGAAAACAACACGAAACAAGAACATAGGATATTTCCGTGATGCGGTGGTCAAAACGTCCGGGACTATATAAAGAATTTTTATCTTGCAGAACATGTATACCAGAGGAAAACGGAGTCGGGAAGGCTCACGAGGGGCCCACAAGCCACCAGAGCGCGCCTGTGGGGTGGTAGGCGTGCCCTGGTGCCTTGTGGGCACCTGGGTGGCCCCCTCGGGTGTTTCTTATTTTTGTATTTTCTCTAATATTCTAAAACTGATAGAAAGTATTTTTATGGAATTTTTGAAGTCGTTTTACTTACCGTATCACGTACCTCTTCCTTTTTAGGGTTCTAGAGTGTTCTGGAAGGTCTCTTTTATGTATTCCTCTGGTGTCATAGTTTGAATAATGTTAGTTTCAACATTAATAGGCGTACATGAGATATAATGCTTAATTCTTGTCCATTGACCACCTCCGGATTAGTGCCTTCGACATTATTGATCTTAATAGCTCCAGAGTGATAAACTTCTTCGATGATATATGGTCCTTCCCATTTGGAGAGAAGTTTTCCTGCAAAAAATCTAAAACAAGAATTGTACAACAGAACATACTCACCCACTTTGAATTTCTGTTTTTGGATTCTTTTATCATGCCATCTTTTAACTTTTTATTTAAACAATTTGGCATTTTCATAGGCTTGGGTTCTCCATTCATCTAGCGAGCTAATATCAAATAACCTCTTTTCACCGGCAAGTTTGAGATCATAATTTAGTTCCTTAATTGCCCAATATGCCTTATGTTCTAACTCAAGAGGTAAATGACATGCCTTTCCATAGACTATTTTATATGGAGACATACCCATAGGATTTTTATAAGCTGTTCTATAAGCCCATAAGGCATCGTCAAGTTTGTTAGACCAATTCTTTCTAGATCTATTGATGGTCTTTTGCAAAATTAATTTTATTTCTCTATTGCTGAATTCAACTTGACCACTAGATTGAGGGTGATAGGGGGATGCAATTCTATGGTTGACATCATATTTATCAAGCAGTTTACGGAAAGCACCATGAATAAAATGTGAACCACCATCAGTCATTAAATATCTAGGGACTCCAAACCACGGGACAATAACTTCTTTAAGCATTTTAATGGAAGTGTTACGATCAGCACTACTAGTTGGAATAGCTTCTACCCACTTAGTAACATAATCAACAACAACTAAAATATGTGTATACCCATTAGAGGAAGGAAAAGGTCCCATATAATCAAATCCCCAAACATCAAATGGTTCAATTACAAGTGAATAATTCATAGGCATTTCCTGACGTCTACCAATTTTACCAATTCTTTGACATTCATCACAAGATAAGACAAACTTATGAGCATCCTTGAAAAGCGTAGGCCAATAAAAACCAGATTGTAATACCTTGTGTGCAGTTCTATCTCCCGCATGGTGTCCTCCGTAAGCCTCGGAGTGACACTTCCATAGGATTTGTTCTTGTTCATGCTCAGGTATACAACGTCTAATAATACCATCTACTCCTTCTTTATAAAGGTGTGGGTCATCCCAGAAGTAATGTCTTAAATCAAAGAAGAATTTTTCTTTTGTTTGTATGTGAAACTAGGTGGTATAAATTTAGCAACAATCTAATTAGCATAATCTGCATACCAAAGAGTATTACGAGAAGCATTTATGACAGCTAGTTGTTCACCGGGAAAGCTATCATCAATAGGTAGTGGGTCATCAAGAATATTTTCAAGCTAGACAAGTTATCAGCTACGGGATTCTCAGCTCCCTTCCTATCAGTAATATGCAAGTCAAATTCTTGTAGCAATAGAACCCACCTAATGAGTCTAGGTTTAGCATCCTTCTTTTCTATAGGGTATTTAATAGCAGCATGATCGATGTGAACAATTACTTTAGAATCAACAATGTAAGATCTCAATTTATCACAGGCAAACACAACTGCTAGAAATTCTTTTTCAGTAGTAGCATAATTTCTTTGAGCACTGTCTAGAGTTTTACTAGCATAATGGATAACATTCAAAAAAATTATCAACTCTTTGCCCTAAAACAACACCAACAGCATAATCACTAGCATCACACATAATTTGAAAAAGGCAAGTTCCAATCAGGTCGTTGAACAATATGTGTAGAGGTTAAGTCTTTCTTAAGTGTTTCAAAGGCTTCTACACAATCATCATAAAAAAACTAATGGGACATCTTTTTGCAAGAGATTAGTAAGAGGCCTAGAAATTTTAGCGAAGTCTTTAATGAACCTCCTATAAAAACCAGCATGAACAAGAAAACTTCGTTTACCTTTAATATCTTTAGTACATGGCATTTTCTCAATTGCATCAACTTTAGCTTTGTCTACTTCAATACCTCGTTCGGAAACTTTATGCCCCAAGACAATACCTTCATTAACCATAAAGTGGCACTTCACCCAATTCAAGACAAGATTAGTTTGTTCACATCTCTACAAATCTCGATCAAGGTTGCTTAAGCAATCATAAAAAAAGCCCCGTAAATGAAAAAATCATCCATGAAAACCTCAACAATCTTTTCACAAAAGTCAGAGAATATAGCAGTCATACATCTTTGAAAGGTAGCAGGTGCATTGCATTAACCAAAAGGCATATGTCTATAAGCATAAGTTCCAAAAGGGCAAGTAAAGGTAGTTTTCTGTTGATCAGATTGTGATACAGGTATTTGAGAGAAGCCAGAATATCCATCAACAAAACAAAAATGTGTGTGCTTAGACAATCTTTCTAACATTTGATCAATAAAAGGTAAGGGGTAATGATCTTTTCTAGTAGCTTTGTTTAATTTTCTAAAATCAATTACCATCCTATAACCAGTTACAATTCTTTGTGGAATTACTTCATTTTTATCATTAGGGACAACAGTGATGCCTCCTTTCTTAGGGACACAATGAACATGACTTACCCATCTACTATTAGCTATGGGATAAATTATACCTGCTTCTAGAAGCTTTAATATTTCAGTTCTTACCACTTCCTTCATCTTAAGATTTAATCGTCGTTGATGACCGACAACCGGTTTAGCATCAGGCTCCATATTAATCTTGTGCTAACATAGAGTGGGACTAATGCCCTTAAGATCATCAAGAATATATCCAATAGCAGCACGGTGCTTCCTCAAAGTTTTTAATAATCTTTTCTCTTCATGCTCTGAAAGGTTAGCACTAATAATAACAAGATATATCTTGTTTTCATCAAGATAAGCATATTTCAAAGTATTAGGCAATTGTTTTAATTCAAAAACAGGATCACCCTTAGGTGGAGGAGGACCTCCAAGAGTTTCAACAGGCAAATTGTGTTTAAGGATAGGTGGTTGATCAAAGAACATCTTATCTATTTCATTTCTTTCATTCAAATGCATATCATTTTCATGGTCTAGCAAATATTGTTCTAATGGATCTGTAGGAAGTATGGAAATAGAAGAAAGACCAATAATTTCATATTTACTAGGCAATTCTTCGTCATGAGGTTGTCTACAAAACTTAGAGAAATTAAACTCATGAGATATATCACCAAAATTAACACCGACAGTTTCTTTAGCGCAATCAATCTTAGCATTAACAGTGTTCAAGAAGGCTCTACCAAATATTATGAGGAAAAAATATCTTGTGGAGAACCAAGAACTAGAAAATCAGTAGGGTATTTTATTTTTCCACACAAGACTTCAACATCTCTAACAATCCCAAGCGGTGTAATAGTATCTCTATTTGCAAGCTTAACAGTAACATCAATATCCTCTATTTCAGCAGGTGCAATATCATTCATAATTTCTTGATATAAGGTAAATGGAATAGCACTCACACTAGCACCCAAATCACACAAGGTATGATAACAATGATCTCCTATCTTAGCTGAGACAACAGGCATGCCAACAACAGGTTTATTCTTATCTTTATCATCGGGCTTAGCAATTCTAGCAGCTTCACCACAAAAGTAAATAACATGCCCATCTATATTATCTACCAAGATATCTTTAACCATAGCAACATTAGGTTCAACTTTAATTTGTTCAAAAGGTCTAGGTGCTCTAATATTACTTTTGTTAACCACGGTTGAAACCTTAGCATGTTCCTTTATCCTAACAGGAAAGGTGGTTTTTCAATATAAGCAGTAGGAACAACTGGATCAACAGTGTAAATGATAGTTTCATCTTTAACTATAACAGGCTCCTCAATCGTTTCTTTAATATGTGGATGATATTTAAACCACTTCTCCTTGGGGAGATCAATATGAGTAGCAAATGATTCACAAAAAGAGGCTACTATCTCATAGTGAAGTCCATATTTAGTGCTAAACTTATGAAAAGCTTCGATATACATAAAAGATTTAACACAATCGAACTCAAGTATTATACCTGACTCATTACCTTTGTCGAGTTCCCAATCTTCAGAATTGCATTTAATTCTTTCCACAAGACCCCATATGAATTCAATAGTTTCCTTCATAAAAGAGTCGGTTGAAGAAGAATCGAGCATGTTTTGATTATCATGAGAAAGCCAAGCATAAAAATTATGTAAGATAATTTCTTTTGAGAGCTCATGATTGGGGCATGTATACATCATGTACTTAAGCCTCCCCCAAGCTTGAGTGATGCTTTCTCCTTCACGAGGACAAAAATTATATATATAATTCCGATCACGATGAACTAGATGAATAGGATAAAACTTTTGATGAAATTCCAATTTCAACCGATTCCAATCCCACATTCCAATATCATCACATAGCCTATACCATGTCAATGCCTTTACCTTCAAAGATAAAGGGAAGACCTTCTTCTTAACTTCATCTCTGGGTAAACCTGCAAGCTTAAATAATCCACAAACTTCATCCACATAGATTAGGTGCATATCAGGATGTAATGTTCCATCTCCTACATAAGGATTAGCTAGCAATTTCTCTATCATACCCAAAGTAATCTCATAATAAATATTTTCAGTAGGTGTAGTAGGTTGAGGAGAAACTCTTTGTGCTTCCAGTCAAGGTGAAGATACCCTGAAAAAACCCCTCAAAGGATGATTTTCCAAAGTAACAAGTAACAGTATATTCCAGCACGTAATATAAATGTTTCCTTACCAAATTCCACTCACCAGAGGCGCTTCACTCCCCGGCAACGGCGCCAGAAAAGAGTATTGATGACCCACAAGTATAGGGGATCAATCATAGTCCTTTCAATAAGTAAGAGTGTCGAACCCAACGAGGAGCGGAAGGAAATGACAAGTAGTTTTCAGTAAGGTATTTTCTGCAAGCACTGAAATTTTTGGTAATGAGTAGTTTGATAGCAAGATAATTTGTAACAAGTGACAAGTAGCAATAGTAAACTAAGGTGCAACAAGGTAGCCCAATCATTTTTGTTGCAACGGACAGGCCGGAACAATCTCTTATAATAAGTAAAACGTTCTCGAGGACACATGGGAATTTCATCTAGTCACTTTCATCATGTTTGTTTGATTCGTGTTTGCTACTTTGATAATTTGATATGTAGGTGGACCGGTGCTTGGGTGTTGTTCTTACTTGAACAAGCCTCCCACTTATTATTAACCCCTCTCGCAAGCATCCGCAACTATGAAAGAAGAATTAAGATAAAATCTAACCATAGCATTAAACGTATGGATCCAAATCAACCCCTTATAGAATAGCGCATAAACTAGGGTTTAAGATTTTGTCACTCTAGCAACCCATCATCTAATAACTACTCCACAATGCATTCCCTTAGGCACAAAGATGGTGAAGTGTCATATAGTCGACGTTCACATAATACCACTAAGGGAATCACAACATACACATCATCAAAATATCGAACGAATACCAAATTCACATGATTACTTATGACAAGACTTCTCCCATGTCCTCAAGAACAAAAGCAACTGCTCACTAATCATATTGATGTTCAAGATCAGAGGGGTATTGAATAGCATAATGGATCTTAACATATAATCTTCCACCAAATAAACCAACTAGCATCAACTACAAGATGTAATCACCACTACTAGCAACCCACAGGTACCAATCTGAGGTTTTGATACAAAGATTGAATACAAGAGATGCACTAGGGTTTGAGATGAGATGGTGCTGGTGAAGATGTTGATGAACATTGGTCCTCCCATGATGAGAGGGTTGTTGGTGATGACGATGGCTTCAATTTCCCCCTCCCGAAGGGAAGTTCCCCCGCGGATTCGCTTCGCCAGAGAGCAAAACTGCTCCTGCCCAAGTTCCGCCTCGAGATGGCGGCGCTCCGTCCCGAAAGTCCTCTCCTTATTTTTTTTCTAGGGAAAATGGGCTTATATACCAGAAGATGGGCACCGGAGGCTGGCCAGGGGCCCCACAAGCCACCTGGGCGTGCCTGGGGGGCACGCCCTAGTGCCTTGTGGGCACCTGGGTTTCCCCCTCTAGTATTTCTTTGCTCCAGTATTTTTCATTTATTCCAAAATAAATCTCCGTAAAATTTTAGCTCATTTGGAGATGTGTAGAATAGGTATCTCTGACATAGCTTTTTCAGGTCCAGAATTCCAGCTGCCGGTAATCTCCCTCTTCATGTAAATCTTGCATATTAAGATAGAAAGGCATTAGAATTGCTCCACAAAGTGTTATATTGATTTAAAACACTATAAATAACAGTAGAAAACATGATGCAAAATGGATGTATCATGGCGCCACAAAGACTTGATTGGAACTTAAAGTAAATATCCGATGGTAGCCCATTGGTCCTGATGTCGGCGAGTTACCGTTGAGTGAGAATGTGAAGAACGCGAACTCGTGGAGAGCGACACACTCGCATGCATAGTGGATGCCTAGCTCAACGTGCATCGTGCACTGGTGATGCCTAGGATTGGCAGACATATGGACTGTGGGCATGCTATCGTAGTAAACAAGAGTCGGCTTGTTCACCCGAGCAAAGAGTTCGCCAAGTAGCTGTCGGAGCCAGACACAATCAACAACGACATTAGCGACGCTATGGTATTTAGCCTCCAGGCTAGAGCACGAGACGGTCGCTTGGCACTTCGAGGACCAGAGACAAGCGTGTTGCAGAGGTAGACACGAAAGCCAGACGTGGAGCAACACATGTCGGGGCAGTCGGCCTAGTCCATGACAGTGAATGTGCGATTATCCAGGACACCTGAGGCACAGAGATGAAGGCCGGGGGCAAGCGTGTCGCGTATGGTGTGATGGTGAGATACTGCAGGACATCGGGAGTCGACGGATTCCTACAGGGCTCTAGAGGTGGTCGATGATGCAGATGAGAGTGAGGTAGGTGAGAAGTAGCTGGCTACGGGCCGGTAATGGCGCTCGACCGACATGGCTCTAATGTCAAGGGTCGGCGTGGCAGGGAGAGAATGGCGGCAGGGGTTGGGCGACGTTGAGGTGAGAGTGGTGGAGAGATCTTTGTGACTGGGGGACATAGGGTGCGGGAAATAACTAAACTAACCTCGGGTGCACCGTGGCCATGCCAAATGGCATGACATTCTCATGGTCGTATCCAAACTGTGTGCACTGGGTTCCTATTGAGAGCCAAGATGTCCAAGTTATGAACTAGCCAACCTACGGTCAAATTTATCGACGATCGAAAAAGAAGGCTGATAAACTAAGCTTGTGCGTTGGAAGTGGAAGGACAAGGTAGGATTGGGGGAAGGACACAATGGGGCATCCTCGGATCGCTTCAAGGGTAGATGAAAGGTTTAGACCAACGTGTATTGGGGAGAATGTGTTTTTTTAAGTTGATGTGCAAACCCGTAGGAATTGGAAAATTAGATAACAAAGACTTTAGATGGCTTGGTTGATCTGTATTGGACTCGAGGATGATCAAAGTGTCATTCATGTATTGAAGAACAAGGCAAGGTAGGTTCATGTTTAGGGGACGTTTGATCAAACCGGTAGAGGAACTAAAATCAGACGTTGGACTGCAATTATAAACCCTAAATTCCTAAAAGTGCAGCTGCACTTTTTGAGTGTGTTGAGCACATACCTAAATATGGAAACCATCCACTAATTATATCACATACATGGAAAGGTTCTCATTTGGTCTGAGCTAGGAGACGTCATGTAGATGAAAAGTTTTAGCGTTCCCATGCGACCGCATGCATGTGGTTCCAGCTTGCCAACATCACCTAGTTATACCTCCTTGTGCCACTGATTCCTCTATGAGAAAATTCAGAAAACTATAACTTTCAAATCGTGCATCAAAATCAAGATCCATTTTCACTGTTGGAAACCCTCATGATGTGCTCTTCAAAACTAGATGCCGCATGGGTATGTTTCAACGAACTTTTTTGTGTGCAACTTTTGGTGCGACATTGTGCGACTTCACTACTATAGAATGCGACATAGTGTCACATGTGCCAATTTTATGTCTTAGGTGGAAAACTTGCACATCGACTGCTAGAAAGTTGGCCAGGGTAAGAGGCAAAATTGCACATCCACTCATAGGGTAGTTGGGTGATAACCCACAAGTATAAAGGATCATTTGTAGCCTTTTTTTATAAGTAACAGTGTCGAACCCAACGAGGAGCTAAAGGTAGAATTTATATTATCTTCAAGTTCTATCGACCACCGACAGAACTCTACGCACACTAACGTTTACTTTACCTAAAACAAGAATAAAACTTACTTTATGTTGCGATAATAAAACTAGAAGTACTTTCCCAGATAATAAATAATTAGTTGTTTAGTAGAGAGCTTTTGGAGAACGATGAGAAAGATTGTCCATAGGCAATTGAATATAACATGATTGATACTTATCATATGCAAGGAGGGAGAGGTATACGCTAGCATACTTTCTGTACTTGGATCACAAGTTCTTATGATTGGAACTCTAGCAAGCATCCGCAACTACTAAAGATCATTAAGGTAAACCCAACCATAGCATTAAGTAACAAGTCCCCTTTACTCCCATACGAAACAACCCCCGTACTCGGGTTTAAGATTTTGTCACTCTCGCAACCCACTATAAGCGAATTATGAATGTATTGCAACACCCTACAGCGGGAATTCCAACACGTGTGCATAGCACGAAGGGCACCATAGGACAGCACCATATCAACATACAACTCATATCAATCGCACCATACCACAATTAACCTGTAGGACAAAGCGAATCTACTCAAACATCATAGGATGGCAACATATCATTGGATAATAATATGTGGCATAAAGCACCATGTTTAAGTAGAGATTATAGCAGGGAGAGAGATGTTACACCGCTTTAAGGAGAGGGAGAGAGTTGGTGATGACGGCGGTGAAGTTGTTGGTGTAGATCGCTATCCCGGCGGCACTCCGGCGCCACTGGGAAATAGGGCGAGAGGCCCCCTCCTTCTTCTTCTTCTTCTTCCTTGGCCTCCCCCTAAATTGGAGGAGGGTTTCCCCTATGGTCCTTGGCCTCCATGGCTCCCAGAGGGAAGGAGCCCCTCCGAGATTGGATCTCTCTCTCTCTCTTTGTGTGTGTGTGTGTGTGTGTGTTTCTCTTCTGTTTCATTTTCCTGTTTTCTGGCCCTTCACCGTTTCTTATATTCCTGGAGATTCGTAACTCCGATTGGGCTGAAATTTTGAGGGGATTTTTATCTAGATATTAGCTTCCTTGCGGCATACGGACACCGCCAACCGACCTTCGAGGTGGCCACAAGCCTGCTTGGCGCGCCCCAGGGTAGGGGGTGATGACCCCAATTTATGTGATGTTTTTACCAAGTATTTTGTGCCTATATAGTAGGCTTTGTGGAATTTTACCGTGTTCGCGCACTTCTTTTTGTTGATAATCCATCAGGTGACATATTTTAGATCAATTATTATCTGAGATTCTGATGTCTACTACACAACTTTATTCTTGTAGACTCGTGTTGGGCCTCCAAGCGCAGAGTTTTGTAGGACAGTAGCAATTTTCCCTCAAGTGGGTGACCTAAAGTTTATCAATCCGTGGGAGGCATATGATGAAGATGGTCTATGAGAACCCGGAATTAACTTCCAGACCCTCCTGTGTATATTTGTCAACCCCAAGATCATTGTTGACAACACAGCGAAATGGTATCATTGCACAATATGTAAAAGTATTACAAGTAGTATATTTGTCATAAGACATACCAAGTGAAATGTCTCATGACATTTATTACAATCAGAAAACAGCGGAAAGTACAATGCGTAGCGACTCCATCTCAGCCACAGGCAGTCGATGTAGTCCACGTGACCTCACTCCTACGGATCACCATAGTAGTCATAGTCATCACCTTCGTCTTCATGGAACTCTGTTATTCAACAAAATTATTACCATGAGTACATTACATACTCAACATGCCTCCGAAGGTCCTAACAGCTACATGTGGCTTCAAAGGAAGGCTTTATGGCTCATTTGCATAAAAGCTAATTTTGTTTGAAAAATATAGCAGTTGGATAAAAGCAGTTTTGATGAAAACATGTTTTATCTCCAGAATAACTTTCATCAAAGTGAGGATCCTCGATCAACTCACGTCCTTCATACGTTCCAAGAATAGGGGCAAAGAGGGAATAAGCAAGACAGGTCCTGTATGTCAAGAAAGATTCATGTGTTGTCCATGACCGTGGACACGGCTATTCGAATAGTTTTACACTCTGCAGAGGTTGTACACTTTACCCACACGACACAATCCCGACTTGTTGCCACCAGTGGCCACTGGCGTAGTACACCATTTGGTATACCGGCAGGGAGATTGTGACGAGGTCTTTCATTAGACCAAACTTACTGTGCCAAGCCCACTAGGTTTCAACACGGAAGTAACCGCAGTTCACAGTCCGGGCCCCCCTTTTGTGCCGAGGATACTCCTCGGAAGGCAGCTATCCCATCTGCGGTACGGCGATGACGACAATAAGAGTGAACTAACTAATTAACCAAGCCAGTGCCCATATAGCATGTGGTTGTACTGTTATCACAATCTTCAAATCCAAGACTTATTAGGCCTCATGCGGCACGGACGACTGATTGCCCCCTTCAACTCGTGAAGGGCGGCCAATCGCTCCTTCAATCCTTGATTCAGCTGTCGCCCGTGCTAGTATTCAGATGGTAAGTTTCACCCGGAGTAGAAGAGAGTAGAGGAGATTAACAAGAGCCAACCGGCCTAGCTCAGCGAGCTCAACAATAAGTTTCAAGTGTCAATGACTCAAAGGTCATTCAACAAAGCACCTATAGGGTAATAAGCATGGCTAAGCATTTCTACTCTACCAGAATACTATAATTCTACTCAGGTGTCAAGCAAATAGGCGACAAGCGGATCAAGGTAATGTGTCAATCGACACGCTAGCTACGAGAATTAAAATAGCATGCATATAGAATCATAAAACACAATGCAATTTTGTAAAACATAGGATAAGTATGATCAAAGAAGGAGGCATGCCTTCGTTGTTGAGTCCTTCGGTAACCTAATTTTTTCCATGTCCAACGTCGTCACTCCCTACTCGTCGTAATGATAGCAAAAGACAAACAATAAATACCAAAGAAAAAGTAAATCCAAATAACATCCAAAACAAATAAGAGTAGATGGATAACAAGATATTGATCAAGATGGAGATTCTGAAATGAGGTAGCATGATTGGGACGTAAGAGAGATGATTCAATGAAGTGACAGGGTTAGGTTGACACAGCTAAGGAAGGCTTGTGATCAAGACAAAAGTTCTCTTATGAACTAGTAGTGCCCACCACACATCACAACTAACTATATAGGAAACTACTTCATAATCTAGCAATGGCATCAACACACATGGAATGAAACCAACATATGCATTTTAACTACACAATCACAACATGGCATGATAAAGTTAAAAGTTAACCTTAGATAAATATTTAGATAGAACCAAAATATTTACAATGGTCAATAGCAGCCAAACATTTAGATCAGCTATATGCTAATTCGAAAGAAAGTATTCTCTAAGATAACCAAACCAACATTGTAAGCCATACTAGTCAAGCAATCAAACATCATTCAATAAAATGAATTGAATTGATCTAGGTCTAGACCTAAATCATTACTAAAAGATAATAGGATCAATTATATCACACAATTAACAAGAAACTATACAACAAATAGAACAAAAGGATGAACAACTATCCTAAACATGGTATGATTAAGAGCGGTAATCAACCACAAATAAATGTTTAGATAACCCTAAATATTTATAATGGTCAAACATTAACTGAAGGATATGAATCCACCAAGCATCTAATAGCAAGCATTCCACAACAAAAGCCAAACTAACACTAAGGTGAAAGGTAATCAAACCATTAATAGTAAGACGCACATCATACAAGGCATGTGAATGGAGAATAACTAAAGGTCTTAACAAATAACACAAACATCAGACATACGAGTGATCATGAGAAGATACTAAACAAGGATATGCTCCTTACAATAAGAAACAACAATTATCCAATAACAACACAACTAGCTATAAGATTACCTTCACATGCTTGAAATAACAAATGACAATACACACACTAAGTGTATGATCAAAGCACAACTCTATTAACATGACATATCACTCATACTAAACATATGATGAACTAAGGCAACAAGTATAGAACACTCATAATAACAAATGATACAAATTTAAACATATATGAGTAACAATAAACTAGGTAACTATAACACATAGAACATCATAAGACAAGAAAGATTACTAGCATGAAAGATGTCTAGGAATACAATAACGCATCAAAATATAATGAAGTCCATGCATATAACAATGTAACAACTAGATATACCACTAAGCATGCAAGATCAACACATAAGCTACACACTATGCTACTAATACAATACACTCATAATAACAACATAACCCAGTTGATATCAACTAACCAAACATCAAGCATGTCATTGGCACACAACAATATCATGCTAGTTGCGACTTATAAGCACAAAGGATAAATCATACTAAGCAAGTAAACATCTAGGCCATGGCATCAATGACATCAAGCAGTGAAATACCAAAGCATGAATAATGGAAACGACATGCATTTCCTATCGAGTACAACTTACACTTGCACGAACATAGGACACTCAACTAGGTATGATCTATAACATGAATTGGTACACACACACCATGCAATATAGTTATCCAAATACAACATCATGATATGGCATTGATCAAGCAAGAAGAAATCCTACTTAAATGAATATATGAGATCATAAACTACCAGATGTATCTACTAACCAGTAAAGGTTAACCCTATGTGTGATCATACAAACGTATTAGCAATCTAATAACAAATCCTAAAAACAAGAGGAACAACTAGGCAATTCATTAAACATCTAGCATAATTAAATTATGCAAAACACATGAAATAATATGACTCAACTATACTAGACATAGTATAGTTTCAAACCAATAAAACAAACATGCGACATGAATGAACATGAATATGTAAACTATATATAAGATTTCTCCATGTTAAACAATAAGAAAATAAGAAAACATGAAGTATTTAATAATTAGAGAAATCAAACAAAGCTTAGAATAATCTTACAAAGTCCTAAGCATGGAGACAATTCACCAAAAATTTGTACGCATTCTCAACATAGAACAATAAACAGTACTAAGCATTATTTAAATTATAACAATACGATTACCTATCAATGCTCCAAATCTAATTAAAATAGTAACACCCGACAAGCATGTACGAACAATAATAATAATCCGATACACCAATCAACTCTTACACATGGTAAGATTTTGCAAAGACTTGTACAGAGACATCATAGGACTACGCACGCACCAAAGAAAAATATCATCAAGAACAAACTATATTTGACAATGTAAAAAATCCTACAAATATGACTAATAAATCACATGACACTCTCGTAAAAAAATATGAGATGATTAGCATGCACTCCTAACATATCCCGAACATATGAATGATAAAATATTAACACAAAAGTTCACGGGTGAACTACTACACATGTGATAATTCACAAGACCTATTGCAAACGCATATCACACTACTATATGATGCAGGAAATTAACACATGAAACCGTACAAAACTATATCAAAATATATCGTTCTAATTAAAAGAACAACTAGATAAAATACATTCTAAAAACCGAGTTGCCGATCTAGCAAATTAGTTCCACCAATAGGTTCCTATCGTCATAGGGAGCATTTGATACATTCGGCATGAAGTCATCCGAGGAACAGAAACTACGGGAACATGCCGATGCCACCGAATGGCCTCCTATTTTGGACGCACGTGGCCAACTAAAGAAATAGGCCCTAAAATGATGCCTAACAGATGGACAAGGTATAGGGAAGTGAGCATGCGAAAGGAATTGGACAAGAGCTCACCGAACTTGACGAAACAGCGCGATGAACTCGACGAACAGCGTAGACGTACATGCAGAATTCTTTGCGTACAGTTGATGGAACGAACTTCTTCTTCCCTGGATGGATTCATGGCATGGTGGAGAAGAACCTGGTGCAAGGGTTTGGACGGAGATGGTCCGAGTCATCCGGTTCGAGACCTCGCGTCCATGGAGCACCATTCTTTGGAGAGAGTTTTTGGAGATAGAGAGGAAGGGTGAGGGCAGGAGTTGTTGAGGGAATGAAAGAGGAGGTGGAGGCGCACGTATATGTTCTGAAGGTTTTGGAAACGATGGGGAGTCAAGGAGATTAGAGAAGGGAAGGAGTTCATGTACATGTCGTTTCTCCTCTGTAGGTCGTGCGTGCGTGTGGAAGAGGAAAAGAAGCTAGCGTTCAAAGATGGTAAGCGGAGAGAGTCAAAATGTAGGTTTCTCTCCATGCATGATGAGTACCCGAGAAGAAAGGTTCAGCCACCACGTACTGATAATGGGCTAAGGCCCAGGTGGAAAGAAAAATAAAGAAAAGAGACATAGAGAGAAAGAAAAATAGTTTGGGCTAGGCCCATGCGGTTCTAAAAATATATAGAGAAAAGATAGAAGTTGATTGAGTCTATGGAAGTTGGTCTAGAGTTTGAGAGAGGGAAAACAGATTGATTTTCCTCTTAGCAAAATTTAGAAATTGAAAGAAGCTCAAACAAATATCAAACGGATATCAGAAACACCAAAGAAAATTCAAAAGCGCATATTTAAATATTCCAAAGAAGAGAAAATAAAGCCCGACTAGAAGAAAAGAAGTAAACTCAAATTTTAATTTAGGTTTGCATTAATTCAAAATAATTCCTCCAATTTATAAAACTCAATTTAAGCTTTGTTACCAAATAAAACAAATGAAATTTTCTTGCCCTGATTTTTGGAAAACTTTTTCTTAAACATTCCGAGAATCGGGATGTTACATGGTCTCTCTCAAATAACTCTGCAACCAAATAACAAAGAGTCTCTTGTGTCCCCAACATACTGAATACAATGGTAAATTGTATAGGTGCACTAGTTCGGCGAAGAGAAGGTGATACAAGTGTAGTAATGATAGTAGATATTGATTTTTGTAATAGGAACAATAAAAAACAGCAAGGTAGCAAGTACCAAAAGTGAGCACAAGCGGTATTTCAATGCTTGAAAATGAGGCCTAGGGTTCATACTTTCACTAGTGTGATCTCTCAACAATGCTAATATAATTGGATCATATAACAATCCCTCAACATGCGATGAAGAATCACTCCAAAATTCTTTTCTAGTGGAGAACATAAGAAGAAATTGTTTGTAGGGTACGAAACCACCTCAAAGTTATCCTTTTCGATCAATCTATAGATCTATTCCTATAAGTGTCACAAATAGCCCAAGAGTTCATACTAAAATAACACCATATGATACACACCAACCAACTCTAATGTCACCTAGATACTCCAATGTCACCACGAGTATCCGTGAGTTAATTATACGATATGCATCAAACAAATTCAGATTCATAATACTCAATCCAACAAAAAGAACTTCAAAGAGTGCCCCAAGATTTCTATCGGAAAAACAAGGACGAAAACATGCATCAACCCCTATGCATAGATTACCCCTATGTCACTTCGGGAATCCGCGAGTTGAGTGCCAAGACATACATCAAGTGCTCTCAAATCCATAAATGTATTCAATCCGATAATAACGAAATCTCAAAGGGAAAACTCAATTCATCACAACAAGATAGAGAGGGGAAAACACCATATGATCCAACTATATTAACAAAGCTCGTGATACATCAAGATCGTGCCAAATCAAGAACACGAGAGAGAGAGAGAGAGAGAGAGAGATCAAACACATAGCTACTAGTACAAACCCTCAGCCCCGAGGGTGAACTACTCCCTCCTCATCATGGTGGCCACCGGGATGATGAAGATGGCCTCCGGTGATGATTCCCCCCTCCAGCAGGGTGCCGGAACAGGGTCCAGATTGGTTTTTCGTGGCTACAGAGGCCTGCGGCGGCGGAACTTCCGATCTAGGGTTATTTCTGGGGGTTTCTGTATATATAGGATTTTTTGGCGTTGGTCTCACGCTGAGAAGGGTCTCGAGGGGCCCACTACCCACAAGGGCGCGCCCTGGTTCGTAATGGGCAGCAGCCCCCCTCCAGTGGTTCTTTGCTCCAATATTCTTCATTTGTTCCATAAAAAATCTCCAAAAAGTTTCGTCCAATTCTGAGAACTTTTATTTCTGCACAAAAAACAACACCACGGTAGTTCTGCTGAAAACAACATCAGTCCGGGTTAGTTCCATTCAAAGCATACCAAAACCATATAAAATTGTTGTAAACATGGCATGAATACTTCATAAATTATAGATACGTTGGATATGTATCAGCATCCCCAAGCTTAATTCTTGCTCGTCCACGAGACGATAAATGATCAAAGAAATAATTTATGAAGTGTGAATGCTAGCATAGTGCATAAGTTTGATCAATGATAATTTCAATCAAATTTCCTAGCATCATAGCAGCAACTCCTTCTCATAAAACTCATCATGATAAAGTAGCAATTGAAAATGGAATTTTTGATGTGGAATGCTACCTATCACATTCCTCATATACTCTTTTCTTTTATAGCATGGACATTTGGACTTGAATGATTCAAAGCAATAGTCTATAATTTGACATGAGGACATCAATACTCAAGTGTATCAACAAGCAACCATGTCTTTCAAAATATCAACACTAAAGAAAGTTATCCCTAGCCCATTATGCTCAATCATTGATCCATTCATGAAACACACTCGAGTATTAACTATGCCCAATGCACAAGTATGACAATAGTGTTCCCTAGTTGGTGCTCTATAAGAGAAGATGGAGACTCAATTAAAATAAAATTTGCATAAAGTAAATAGATAATCCTTTCGCAGAGGAAGCAGATATTTGTAGAGCTGCCAGAGCTCAAAGCATAAATTGAGAGATAAAATTGTTTTGAGAGGCATGCTTTTCCTGTCAAAGCAAATGATCGAGAATTCCCAATAGTTTCCATGCTAGATACATCATAGGCTGTTCCCAAACATAAAATAAAGTTTATTCCTTATTCCACCATTCTTTCACAATCCATGGCTAGTCGTATCCACGGGTGCCTTCCATACCAACACTTTCCAAGGAATTTATTATTGACAACATAAATAAAATTTCTTTTCATTTCGGGACTGGGCATCCCTATTACCTGCCACACTCTCGTGCAATGACAAGTGAATAAACACTCATCTTGAGAATAACACGTCTAGCATGGAAAATATTGGCCATCCCCTGCCGCTTCATGAGCGGTACGGGCACACAAAAAGGAAATTCATTTTGAAAATTAGAGTTGGCACATACAAATTTACTTGGAACGGCATGGAAATACCGCATGTAGGTAGGTATGGTGGACTCATTTGGCACAACTTGGTTTAAGGAGTTTGGATGCACAAGCAGTATTCCTGCTTGGTACAAATGAAGGCTAGTAATTAGATTGAGAAGCGACCAACCAAGAAACAAAAACAATCATAAACGAGCATTGAACATAACTAACACCGAATAATGCACCACAAGTAGGATATAACTTCATTGCATAACTATTGACTTTCATGCTTCCATAGGGAATCACAAACCTTAACACCAATATTCCTACTAAAGCACAATTACTCACCAACATGACTCACATATTATTATCTCCATATCGCAAAACTAGTGCAAGGAATCAAACTTATCATATCCAATGATCTATATGAAAGTCTGTATTATATCCTTCTTGGATATTCATCATATTAGGACCAATTTCATAGCTTGTGCAAATTTTAATCACTATTATAAACTCTCAAAATAATATAAGTGAAGCATGAGAGTGTTCGACAAACTACTCCAGAAAGATATAAGTGAAGATCAAGCGAGTAGTTAAGTAAATGGGTAGCTATTTGAGGACTCTCTCTCATTTAAAAACTTTCAGATCTAAGTATTTTATTAAAACAGCAAGCAAAACAAAATAAAATGACATTCCAAGAATAGCACACATCATGTGAAGAAGCAAAAACTTAGGCTCAACCGAGGCTAACCGATAATTGTTGATGAAGAAAGGTGGGATGCCTACCGGGGCATCCCCAAGCTTAGATGCTTGAGACTTCTTCGAATATTATCTTGGGATGCCTTGGGCGTCCCAAAGCTTGAGCTTTTGTGTCTCCTTAATTCCTTTTATATCACGGTTTCCCTAAATCTTAAAAACTTCATCCACACAAAACTCAACAAGAACTCGTGAGATAAGTTAGTATAAATCAATGCAATACCTTATCATTCTCTAGTGTAGCAAATCACTAAAATTATTATTTAACATTGCATACTAAATGCCTCTGCATATTTAATACTCCTATCCTCAAATAGAATCATTACACAAGCAAACATATGCAAACAATGCAAACATAACAGCAATCTGTCTAAACAGGACAGTCTGTAAAGACTGCAATTATACTCATACTTACCTAACTCCAAAAATTCTGAAAAATTAACATCTGTAGAAAATTTGTCATATCTCACCGTGTAAAAAGTTTAAGATTTTATCATGTTCTGACTATTCACAAATATTCAAAACATAACAACAAACTTTCTGTTTTCAAACAGCAACATATAGACTTGCAAAATAAGCATGGTAAAGGCTATGCTTGACACTTTTATTGAAGTAAAAGATGCAATACATTATTCTAAATAACAGAAAGCAAATCCTAATAAAATAAAATGATGTTCCAAGTAGAACACATATCATGTGACGAATGAAAATGTAGCTCCAAGTAAGGTTACCGATAATGTTGGAGACGAAAGAGGGGATGCCTTCCGGGGCATCCCCAAGCTTAGTTGCTTAGATATTCCTTGAATATCACCTTGGGGTGCCTTGGGCATCCCCAAGCTTAGGGTATTGTCACTCATTATTCTCCTCATATCGATATTTCACCCAAAACTTGAAAACTTCAATCACACAAAACTTAACGGAACTTTGTGAGATGGGTTAGCATAGTAAAACAAATAATTCACTTGGGTACTGTCAAAGAAAAGATTCATAATTGTTTCCACATAATTCCTATTGTACTCTATAATTTCCACAATTTATATTAAGCAATATAAGCCATACAAACCATAAAACAAGCAAACTATGCATTACAAACGGAATCTATCAAAAACATAACAGCGTGTAAAGATCTGAATAATGACTATACTTCTGTTACTCCAAATTAAATTAGGACAACATAGTAAATTTGTATATCAATCATCTGTAAAAAAAATCATAATTTTTCAATGCTCCAGTGATTTTTAACAATTCTGGTACTGGGCGCATAAGTTTCTGTTTTTGCACAGAATCAAGTCAACTATCATCCACACTATCCCGAAGGCTTTACTTGGCACTTTATTGAGACAAAAGCTATAAAAGATGATTACTACAATAGCTTAATCATGTGAACATACAAAAACAGTAGGGGTAAATGTTGGGTTGTCTCCCAACAAGCACTTATCTTTAATGCCTTTTTAGCTAGGCATGACGATTTCAATGATGCTCACATAAAAGATAAGAATTGAAAACATAATGGGAGCATCATGAATCACATGACAAGTACATTTAATCCTAACCCACTTCCTATGCATAGGGATTTTGTGATCAAGCAAATTATGGGAACAAGAATCAACTAGCATAGGAAGGCAAAACAAGTAAAACTTTAAGATTTTCAATACATAGAGAGGAAACTTGATATTATTGAGATATGTAGAAGCATATGTTCCTCTCTCATAATAATTTTCAATAGCATCATGAATGAATTCAACAATATAGCTATCACATAAATCATTATTTTCATGATCCACAAGCATAGAAATTTTATTACTCTCCACATAAGCAAATTTCTTCTCATTCATAATGGTGGGAGCGAACTCAACAAAATAACTATCATGTGATACTTGATTGGCATAGTCCAATTGAAAATTAAATTCATGATGACAAGTTCCATGTTTATCATTATTCTTTATAGCATACATGTCATCACGCTAATCATCATAGATAGGAACTTTGTTTTCATAATCAATTGAAACCTCTTCCAAAATAGTGGATTCATCACTAAATAAAGTCATGACCTCACCAAATCCACTTTTATCATTATAGTAAGATTCAACACCCTCCAAAATAGTGGGCTCATTATTACCTAGAGTTGACACTCTTCCGAACCCACTTTTATCAATATAATCATCATACATAGGAGGCATGCAATCATCATAATAAATATTCTCATCAAAACTTGGGGGACTAAAAATATCATCTTCATCAAGCATAGCATCCCCAAGCTTATGGCTTAGCATATCATTAGCATCATGGATATTCAAAGAATTCATACTAGCAACATTGCAATCATATTCATCATTCAAAGATTTTATGCCAAACATTTTATTGAATTCTTATTCTAACAATTGAGCACAATTTTCCGCTCCATCATTTTCACGAAAGACATTATAGAGACAAATAATACGAGGCAACCTCAATTCCATTTTTTTCTTTTATAAACCAAACTAGTGATTGTAACACCCCTGTGTATTAGTCACTGTGATCAACTGCTAATAATGCCAAGTCATACCATTTGCAGTGCCTAGTCATAGTGATTAATCCCAACAATTCAAATCTTAACCTGAAAATCAACTCTAATTCAAAAATGCAGAATCAACTTGCTCAAACACTATGGGAAAAATGTTCACTAAATAGCAAATATTCCAGAAGCACTCATAAAAATATAAACAATGGAATTGGAACTAGTTAAATGACTCCAACAATATGAAACAGCATCAAACAGAATTATTTGATCTAATTAAATTCATTTCAAATTCAAATGAAATCCAACTTAACCCAAACCAATTTTTGGTGAAAGGTAATACTGCATTGTAATATTTGGGCCAAGTCTCACATTTTACAAAACTGCAAAAGTGGCCTAACTATTTCAAAACAGAAAAGAATAAAAGAAAAATGAAAACAGAAATAGAAAAATAAAACGAGGCACTGTGCACTGGGCCTTAGTGCACAGTGCCCCGACCACCGGCCCACCTGGCCCAATCTCTCTCTCTCCTTCGCGCTGTCGTCCCCTCCATGGCCGAGCGCGCACGCGCCGCACACGTGCAGACACGCCGGCGCCCACCGACGAAACAGGGAGGCGGAGGGGATAAGGCCGAGCCGAGCACTCCCCCTGGCTCCCTCCGTCACTCCTCCCTCTTCTCCCTCGCTCGCCCCGCCCCTCCTTTCCTCTCAGATCCGCTGGCCGAACGCAGTCGCCGCCGCGCGACGTTCCTAGCCGCGGCCACAGTCGCTTCCACGTCGCCTCCCCGAGTCCAACAGCTCCGCCGTCGACTGCAGCGTCGAGTGGTGCCACTTGGCGGAGCCAGGACCCTCTACACCGAGCGCGTCGACCTCGTCTTCAATCTCGGTCGCCGGCGATCCACTTCTTCCCCGGCGACGTCCTGCTGCTACTAAACTTCCAAGGGCCATCAACGTGCCGCTCGGTGAGCCTCTCCATCTCCTGCTCCCTCCAGTTAGGCCTCACGCTCGCCGTAGCTAGCTGCCGCAGTGGCCGCGCTCTGACCGCCACCGGATCCGTCACCACCGTGCTCCCGAGCCTTTGTAGCTCGAACCAGTGGCGCCAACGCGTTCCTGGTGAGCCACAGCTGCCCCTAGCTAGTTAGGTGGCCTGCCCGCGCGCCCAAACGCCGAACCCGACGAGCTCAGGCTTCGGCCTCCGCCACGGCTCGTCGCCGGCACCATTTCAGGCCGAGTCCGGCCATGCAGCTGCCACAGCTCGACGCGGCTTGCTCTGCTCATTCGAACGCAGTCAAAATCACGCGAAACGGCGCATCACAACGCATTTCCGGCCAAGTCCAGCGAGACGCCGCCGCGTATTTGGTCACCGGCGTAGCTCCAGCACCGATGGCTGACGTGGCGAAGTGGGCCCCGCCCCTGGGTCACTGACCAGTGGGTCCGGGGGGCCCAGTTGACTGGGTTGACCCAGTCAACTGCTGACTAGGCAACCAAGTGTCACTGACATGCGGGCCCCACCACTTTTTAGATTAAGTAAAACATTTAATTAAATAAAAATAAAAATAATTAGTTTAGTCTAATGTCTCACTGACATATAGGGGCCCCCCCTAATTAATCCTGTTAGCTAAGTTAACTCACTGTTAACCTTAACAGAGGCTGACATGTGGGTCCCACTGGACCCACATGTCAGGTTTGACTCTGGTCAACCGTTGTTGACCTGCTGATGACATGATGACATCATGCTGATGTCATAAATCATTTCTGTAAATAAAATTAATTCCAGAAAATCATTTAAACTTTAAAAATTAATAACTTTTAAACCGTAGCTCGGATCGAAAAAGTTAAAACATGAAAGTTGCTCAGAACGACGAGACGAATTTGACCATGTTGTCTGTTTCGATGCCAGAACCCCCTATGTAGGAGAACTCATAACTCCGAGCCCGATTCCGGTAGATGAATAGTGCACACACACCAGGTAATAAATCCCGCGATAATCCTAAAAATAACTAAAATGACTTAGATGCATATTTAGGCAACCCTGCACTGCATCATAGCATAGCACGCACTGTGTTGCATCTGTTTGCATTATGTTTACCTGTTTCCTCCCCCTTTTCTCTCTCGATTAGACCCCGACATTGACGTAGCTCCTGAGGCAGACGCCGCTCCGGAGAATGACTATGTCCCTGACGACCAGCCACTTGCCCCAGAGCTTGCAGGCAAGCACCCCCCCTTTTGCGCATTCCTATATCGCCTACTCTCTTCCCTCTTATGCTTGCATTAGAATTGCTACTGTTACTGCTTTACCTACTCTGCTGCATAGCCTGTTTATTGTAACCTATTTTGTCCTACCTGGATATCCCAGACTGTTAGTATAGACTGGGTAGAGACCCGACAGAGACCCCCACTATATCCCAATTGCCCTGCTGGATTATCAGAAGACCCGTGCAACGGGGTTGGAGACCAGGCCCCGACATCGCACGTCACTTCCCCCTTTAGTTGCCGACACTACTAGGTTACTATCAAGTGCCGAGGGTGATACCTTGTCAGCACTTCTGATGATAACCTTGTAGGTTTGTTATTCGGTCATGGTAAGCAAGGGTGATTCCTCCTACACCACCCCCGAAACGACATCGTCGCGCAACTCCTCAAGTGTGGACTTCGAGGGTGATTCCTCCTCCGTTCACCTTGACGGTAACATCAGCGGGAATTCCATCGAGGGTGATTCCTCAGGGTTCCCCTTGGTGTTAGACACACGGACACTTTGGTTACTATGACTGTACACTGTAACATGATACTAAAGATGGGTCGGCCCTGAGGGGTACCCGCGCGAGCTTATTAGCGAAGTGATGTGGAATCGGGTGGACCTGGATGGTGCTCGAGGGTTGAACACGAGGCGTGGCCGGGCATTCCTCGCCCTTGCCGCAAGTCCTCGAGACGGGGCGACGGGGTCACATCTTTCATGAGTCTCTGCTCGTTTCCGCACTATCAACACACTAACGGTTTGGATATTTGATCCGAGGGGCCTCTGGCCTAATAGCACTAACCATCACGTGGGCATAGTATGGGCGTTCTGCGTCGTATACTTCAGCTGAAGCTTAATAGACGTCAGCGACTGAGCGGCGTGCGCTGGATTGGACTGGTTACGCAACCGCGCTTGTATTAAGGGGTTGCTAGTTCTGCTTCCGGCCGCCCACGCAACGCGCAGGAGTTCCCGGGGCGAAGGCCCAAGACCCCTGGGGGCATAGGTTTAGTCCGGCGTGCTGACCTCTCTGTTAAGTATTTGGTCGGGTTGCGGCGTATCGTTTGGCCGAGGCCGGGCATGACCCAGAAAAGTGTGTCCGGCCGGAGTTAATCGAGCATGGTGGGTAAGTTGGTGCACCCCTGTAGGGAAGAACTAATCTATCGATAGCCTGTCCTACGGTAACGGACGCTCGGAGTTGTATCCCGATCGGTACAACTAGAACTTGAGATGAAATGGATAGTATGGCTCTGGGATTGCTTTCTCGCAGGGAGTCGAGGAAGAATCTCTGGCCGAGGTTCATGATACTACTACTACTACTACTACTTTACATTATGTAATCTGTCCTCTTCTAATGTTGAAAGACCGATGAAGATGGTTGAAGATGCTAGTCTTCGATAGGACTAGGCTTTCCCCCTCTATTCTGGCATTTCTGCAGCCCACTCCACATATACAGCCCCCTTTGAAAATGTTGCATATGTAGTGTAGATCCTTGCTTGCTGAGTACTTCAGATGAGTACTCACGTTTGCTTTATTTTCTTTTTCTCCCCATATCCATTTGACGCCGCCAGATGACGGAGCCCCTGAGATAGCAGCCCCCGTCGACGACTACGGCTACTACTACTACCCTCCCAGAGAGTACTACTACGAGGAGCCAACAGATGACCAGGAGTAGGATTCGTAGGGTCCTAGGCAGGAGGCCTTCGCCTTTCGATCGTAGAGTTTTATTTTGCCCCGCCTTTATAAAGGCTTATCTCTATTTCTGTATTATATCTGTACTCAGATATCTGATGCTTCCGCTGACGCTTGTATGCCATCGAGCTATGTATTCGAGCCCTCGAGGCCCTGGCTTGTAATATTAAGCTTGTATGAATTTATTTATGTTTTAGAGTTGTGTTGTGATATCTTCAAGTGAGTCCTTAGGCTTGATCGTGTGCATTTGCGTATATGGTTAGTGCACGATTAAGCCGGGGTCGTCACAGGTTGGTATCAGAGCCGACTACCTCTAGGAATCCCTCTATCCAATTCCTTGGCCGAAGTTGAGTCTAGAAACCGAAAACTATTTTACTAACTTTGCTGTGTGGCTTACGGGCCCACGTCGCCAATTGGGTGGTATTAGGATCTTTTATTCCTCATCTATACTCTAGGACTCTGATCACTCTTCTATTCGGGTTTATTAAATTTACTAACGCCGACACTTAGGCTCTCGTAAATTCCGTCCACCCGGAGAGCTGGATATCTGTGCGGTTTCCCTGTCATTGATCTGATTAGTCTAATAATCATTTCCTTTCCATTGTTTTGTTTATCTTTTCTCTTCGAGATCTGTTATACTTCTCATCGTCAAATGAGTTGGTGAATTACCGTGCTCATATCACTCAGAACGCCGAGGCTCAGATTTATGGCTTAAATGCGTTGAACGCATCTCCGCTTGAGGGGATCAAAAACATTCCAGTTGTCTGCGAATTCCAGGATGTTTTTCCAGAAGAACTTCCAGGAATACCCCCTGCTAGAGCTATCGAGTTTGTTATTGACTTGAAGCCTGGCACTACTCCTATTGCGAAGCGTCCTTACAAGATGCCTCCGCACCACCTACTTGAGCTTAAGGAAGAAATCGATAAATCACTAAAGATGGGCTTTATCCATCCTAGTTCCTCTGCCTGGGGAGCACCGTCTCTCTTTGTCAAGAAGAAAGATGGTACGAATAGGTTGGTTCAAGATTACCGACCTATCAACCAGGCAACCATTTAGAATAAATATCCGCTTCCCCGGATCAATGACTTATATGATCAACTTGCTGGATCATCGGTGTTCTCTAAACTCGACTTGAGGTTGGGTTATCACCAGATCCGTGTCCGTGAAGAAGATATTCCCAAGACTGCATTTGTTACCCGTTATGGTTCTTACGAGTACACCATCATGTCATTTGGTCTAACAAATGCTCCCGGTATGTTCTCCCGCCTGATGAATTATATATTCATGGATTACCTCGACAAGTTCGTCGTGGTATATCTGGATGATATTCTGGTATATTCGAAGAATAAGGAAGAACATGCCGAACATCTTCGCCTTGTTCTAGAGAGGCTTCGAGAAGACAAGTTGTATGCCAAATACTCCAAATGTGAATTCTGGCTTTCTGAAGTAACCTACCTTGGACATGTGATTTCCAAGGACGGTATTGCCGTTAACCCGGAGCGTGTTCAGGCTATTCTTGACTGGACCCCTCTGAAGAATGCCAAGCAAGTGAGAAGTTTTCTCGGACTAGCAAGTTAATGCCGCCGATTCGTCAAGAACTTTTCCAAGATTGCCAAGCCCCTGACTAATCTGCTTCACAAAGGTGTTAAGTTTGAGTGGACAGATAAATGTCAGGAAAGTTTCCAGACCCTCAAGGACAAGCTTACTTCTGCTCCAGTGCTTGCTCCTCCAGATTCTCGCAAGGATTTTGTGATTTTCTGCGACGCCTCTCGTCAAGGACTAGGCTGTGTCCTAATGCAAGAACTGAAGGTAATTGCATATGCCTCACGAGAATTGCGTCCTCATGAAGAAAATTATCCAGTGCATGATCTCGAACTCGCTGCTGTGATCTATGCTTTGAAACAGTGGCGACATTACCTTCTTGGTAACCGGTGTGAGATTTATACCGATCATCAAAGTCTGAAGTACTTGTTCACCCAACCGGATCTTAATCTTCGTCAATAGCGATGGTTGAAAAACAATTACAGACTATGACTGTGGTATTTATTATACCCCTGGCAAGGCTAATGTGATGGCTGATGCCTTGAGCCGCTAGTCCTATTGCAATAACCTCATGGTTAAGCAAGTTCAACCCCAGCTATATGAAGAACTGCGCAAGTTGAACGTCTGTATCGTTCCGCAGGGTTCTCTTAATAACCTTGTGGTATAGCCAGACCTTGAGAAGGCTGTAAAGATTGCGCAAGCCAAAGATGCTGAAGTAGATCTGATGAAGAAAGAACTTCACCTCAAGAAGTACAGGGATTTCTCGATTGCTGAAGATGGAACATTGTATTTCAGAGACCGCATCGTGGTACCTCGATTCGAGCTTATGACAGACAAGGTCATGAAGGAGGCTCATGATACACCTCTGTCTATCCATCCGGGTAGTACCAAAATGTATCGGGATCTTCATCACAGGTATTGGTGGTCCAAAATGAAGCAGGACATTGCTCGCTATATTGCTGAATGTGATGTTTGTCTTCGCGTGAAAGCAGAACATCAGAAGCCTGCTGGAATTCTTCAACCACTCCCTATTCCTTTGTGGAAGTGGGATAAAGTGCAAATGGATTTCATTACTAGTCTTCCCAATTCTCAGAAAGGTCACGACGCTATTCTTGTCATCATCGATCAACTTTCCAAGGTTGCTCATTTTCTGCCTGTCAAGGAGACTATCACTGCTAGCCAGCTAGCAGAGCTGTATATCTCCAGAATCGTTTCACTCCATGGTATTCCGAAGGAGATTAGTTTGGACCGTGGCGGTCTTTTCACATCCAAGTTTTGGGAAAGTTTCCAACAAGCTATGGGAACTCACATTACATGGAGTTCAGCTTATCATCCTCAATCCCAAGGCCAAGTTGAGCGGGTTAATCAAGTGCTTGAAGATATGCTTCGGGCTTGTGTTATATCATTCGGTAAGAAATGGGAGGAATCTCTCCCGTATGCCGAATTCTCTTATAACAATAGTTATCAAGCCAGTTTGAAAATGGCCCCCTTCGAAGTGCTTTATGGACGTAAATGTCGAACCCCCCTGAATTGGTCAGAAACTGGGGAACGACCTCTCATGGGACCGGACATTATCTAACATGCCGAAGAACAAGTCAGAATTGTCCGAGATAATCTCAAGGCGGCTCAGGACCGCCAGAAGAGCAATTATGATCGCAAGCGATGGGGTCTGACTTATCAACCAGGTGATCAAGCTTATCTTCATGTCACTCCTATGAAGGGCACCCGTCGTTTCGGAATCAAGGGCAAGCTAGCTCCTCGCTATATTGGTCCTTTCCGCATCGTGGCTAGACGTGGACAGGTGGCATATAAATTGGAGTTGCCACCACAATTCTCTCAAATCCATGATGTCTTCTACGTGTTGCAACTTCGTAAATGCTTCAAGGAATCTCCACACCGCGCAGTGGACAGGGAGATGCTTGAATTGCAAGATGATTTATCTTATAAGGAGCATCCGATCCGCATCCTTGATGAAGCTGAACGTCGAACTCGTCAGAAGACGACCAAGTTCCTGAAAGTACAGTGGTCGAATCACACTGAAGATGAAGCCACTTGGGAACGCGAGGATCATCTTCGGGAAGAATATCCCGACCACTTTCCTTCCACCTCCTAAATTCTCGGGATGAGAATTTCTTTAAGAGGAGGAGAACTTGTAACACCCCTGTGTATTAGTCACTGTGATCAACTGCTAATAATGCCAAGTCATATCATTTGCAGTGCCTAGTCATAGTGATTAATCCCAACAATTCAAATCCTAACCTGAAAATCAACTCAAATTCAAAAATGCAGAATCAACTTGCTCAAACACTATGGGAAAAATGTTCACTAAATAGCAAATATTCCAGAAGCACTCATAAAAATATAAACAATGGAATTGGAACTAGTTAAATGACTCCAACAATATGAAACAGCAATAAAACAGAATTATTTGATCTAATTAAATTCATTTCAAATTCAAATGAAATCCAACTTTACCCAAACCAATTTTTGGTGAAAGGTAATACTGCATTGTAATATTTGGGCCAAGTCTCACATTTTACAAAAGTGCAAAAGTGACCTAACTATTTCAAAACAGAAAAGAATAAAAGAAAAATGAAAACAGAAACAGAAAAATAAAATGAGGCACTGTGCACTGGGCCTTAGTGCACAGTGCCCCGACCACCGGCCCACCTGGCCCAATCTCTCTCTCTCCTTCGCGCTGTCGTCCCCTCCATGGCCGAGCGCGCACGCGCCGCACACGCGCCGACACACCGGCGCCCACCGACGAAACAGGGAGGCGGAGGGGATAAGGCCGAGCCGATCACTCCCCCTGGCTCCCTCAGTCACTCCTCCCTCTTCTCCCTCGCTCGCCCCGCCCCTCCTTTCCTCTCAGATCCGCTGGCCGAACGCAGTCGCCGCCGCGCGACGTTCCTAGCCGCGGCCACAGTCGCTTCCACGTCGCCTCCCCGAGTCCAACAGCTCCGCCGTCGACTGCAGCGTCAAGTGGTGCCACTTGGCGGAGCCAGGACCCTCTACACCGAGCGCGTCGATCTCGTCTTCAATCTCGGTCGCCGGCGATCCACTTCTTCCCCGGCGGCGTCCTGCTGCTACTAAACTTCCAAGGGCCATCAGCGTGCCGCTCGGTGAGCCTCTCCATCTCCTGCTCCCTCCAGTTAGGCCTCACGCTCGCGGTAGCTAGCTGCCGTAGTGGCCGCGCTCTGACCGCCACCACCGTGCTCCCGAGCCTCTGCAGCTCGAACCAGTGGCGCCAACGCGTTCCTGGTGAGCCATAGCTGCCCCCTAGCTAGTTAGGTGGCATGCCCGCACTCCCAAATGCCGAACCCAACGAGCTCAGGCTTCGGCCTCTGCCATGGCTCATCGCCGGCACCATTTCCGGCCGAGTCCGGCCATGCAGCTGCCACAGCTCGACGCGGCTTGCTCTGCTCGTTCAAACGCAGTCGAAATCACGCGAAACGGCGCATCACAGCGCATTTCCGGCCAAGTCCGGCGAGACGCCGCCGCGTATTTGGTCACCGGCGTAGCTCTGGCGCCGGTGGCTGACGTGGCGAAGTGGGCCCCGCCCCTGGGTCACTGACCAGTGGGTCCGGGGGGCCCAGTTGACTGGGTTGACCCAGTCAACTGCTGACTGGGCAACCAAGTGTCACTGACATGCGGGCCCCACCACTTTTTAGATTAAGTAAAATGTTTAATTAAATAAAAATAAAAATAATTAGTTTAGTCTAATGTCTCACTGACATATGCCCCCCCCCTAATTAATCATGTTAGCTAAGTTAACTCACTGTTAACCTTAACAGAGGCTGACATGTGGGTCCCACTGGACCCACATGTCAGGTTTGACTCTGGTCAGCCGCTGTTGACTAGCTGACGACATGATGACGTCATGCTGATGTCATAAATCATTTCTGTTAATAAAATTAATTCCAGAAAATCATTTAAACTTTAAAAATTAATAACTTTTAAACCATAGCTCGGATCGAAAAAGTTAAAACATGAAAGTTGCTCAGAATGACGAGACGAATCTAATCGTGTCGTCTGTTTCGATGCCGGAACCCCCTACGTAGGAGAACTCGTAACTCCGAGCCCAATTCTGGTAGATGAATAGTGCACACACACCGGGTAATAAATCCCACGATAATCCTAAAAATAACTAAAATGACTTAGATGCATATTTAGGCAACCCTGCACTGCATCATAGCATAGCACGCACTATGTTGCATCTATTTGCATTATGTTTACCTGTTTCCTCCCCCTTTTCCCACTCAATTAGACCCCGACATTGACATAGCTCCTGAGGCAGACGCCACTCCAGAGAACGACTACGTCCCCAACGACCAGCCACTTGCCCCAGAGCTTGCAGGCAAGCACCCCCCTTTTGAGCATTCCTATATCGCCTACTCTGTTCCCTCTTATGCTTGCATTAGAATTGCTACTGTTACTGCTTTACCTACTCTGCTGCATAGCCTGTTTATTGTAACCTGTTTTGTCCTACCTGGATATCCCAGACTGTTAGTATAGACTGGGTAGAGACCCAACAGAGACACCCACTATATCCCGACTGCCCCGCTGGATTATCAGAAGACCTGTGCAATGGGATTGGATACCAGGCCCCGACACCGCACGTCACTTCCCCTTTTAGTTGCCGACACTACTGAGTTACTATCAAATGCCGAGGGTGATACCTCGTCAGCACTTCTGATGATAACCTTGTAGGTTTGTTATTCGATCGTGGTAAGCGAGGGTGATTCCTCCTACACCACCCCCGAAACGACATCGTCGCACAACTCCTCAAGTGTGGACCTCGAGGGTGATTCCTCCTCCGTTCACCTTGACGGTAACATCAGAGGGAATTCCATCGAGGGTGATTCCTCAGGGTTCCCCTTGGTGTCAGACACACGGATACTTTGGTAACTATGACTGTACACTGTAACATGATACTAAAGATGGGTCGGCCCTGAGGGGTACCCGCGCGAGCTTATTAGCGGAGTGGTGTGGAATCGGGTGGACCTGGATGGTGCCCGAGGGTTGAACATGAGGCGTGGTCGGGCATTCCTCGCCCTTGCCGCAAGTCCTCGAGACGGGGCGACGGGGTCACATCTTTCGTGAGTCTCTGCTCGTTTCCGCACTATCAACACACTAACGGTTTGGATATTTGATCCGAGGGGCCTCTGGCCTGATAGCACTAACCATCACGTGGGCATAGTATGGGCGTTCTGCATTGTATACTTCAGCCGAAGCTTAATAGACGTCAGCGACTAAGCGGTGTGCGCTGGATTGGACTGGTTATGCAACCGCGCTTGTATTAAGGGGTTGCTAGGTCTGCTTCCGGCCGCCCACGCAACGCGTAGGAGTTCCCGGGGCGAAGGCCCAAGACCCCTGGGGGCATAGGTTTAGTCCGGCGTGCTGACCTCTCTGTTAAGTATTTGGTCGGGTTGCGACGTATCGTTTGGCCGAGGCCGGGCATGACCCAGAAAAGTGTGTCCGGCCGGAGTTAATCGAGCGTGGTGGGTAAGTTGGTGCACCCCTGCAGGGAAGAACTAATCTATCGATAGCCTGTCCTATGGTAATGGATGCTCGGAGTTGTATCCCGATCGGTACAACTAGAACTTGAGATGAAATGGATAGTATGGCTCTGGGATTGCTTTCTCGCAGGGAGTCGAGGAAGAATCTCTGGCCGAGGTTGATGATACTACTACTACTACTTTACATTATGTAATCTGTCCTCTTCTAATGCTGAAAGACCGATGAAGATGGTTGAAGATGCTAGTCTTCGATAGGACTAGGCTTTCCCCCTCTATTCTGGCATTTCTGCAGCCCAGTCCACATATACAGCCCCCTTTTAAAATGTTGCATATGTAGTGTAGATCCTTGCTTGTTGAGTACTTCGGATGAGTACTCATGTTTGCTTTATTTTCTTTTTCTCCCCATATCCATTTAACACCGCCAGATGATGGAGCCCCTGAGATAGCAGCCCCCATCGATGACTACGGCTACTACTACTACCCTCCCGGCGAGTACTACTACGAGGAGCCGAAAGACGACCAGGAGTAGGATTCGGAGGGTCCTAGGCAGGAGGCCTTCGCCTTTCGATCGTAGAGTTTTATTTTGCCCCGCCTTTATAAAGGCTTATCTCTGTTTCTATATTATATCTGTACTCAGATATCTGATGCTTCCGCTGATGCTTGTATGCCATCGAGCTATGTATTCGAGCCCTTGAGGCCCTGGCTTGTAATATTAAGCTTGTATGAATTTATTTATGTTTTAGAGTTGTGTTGTGATATCTTCAAGTGAGTCCTTAGGCTTGATCGTGTGCATTTGCGTGTATGGTTAGTGCACGATTAAGCCGGGGTCGTCACAGTGATAAAACAAGAAACTAAAAGATTCAATTACAAGATCTAAAGATATACCTTCAAGCACTCACCTCCCCGGCAACGGCGCCAGAAAAGAGCTTGATGTCTACTGCACAACTTTATTCTTGTAGACTCGTGTTGGGCCTCCAAGCGCAAAGTTTTGTAGGACAGTGGCAATTTTCCCTCAAGTGGACGACCTAAGGTTTATCAATCCATGGGAGGCATAGGATGAAGATGGTTTCTCTCAAACAACCCTGCAACCAAATTACAAAGAGTATCTTGTGTCCCTAACACATCGAATACAATGGTAAATTGTATAGGTGCACTAGTTCGGCGAAGAGAAGGTGATACAAGTGTAGTAATGATAGTAGATATTGATTTTTGTAATAGGAACAATAAAAAACAGCAAGGTATCAAGTAACAAAAGTGAGCACAAATGGTATTGCAATGCTTGAAAATGAGGCCTAGGGTTCATACTTTCACTACTGCGATCTTTCAAGAATGCTAATATAATTGGATCATATAACAATCCCTCAACATGTGACGAAGAATCACTCCAAAGTTCTTATCTAGCAGAGAACATAAGAAGAAATTGTTTGTAGGGTACGAAACCACCTCAAAGTTATCCTTTCCAATCGATCTATAGAGCTATTCCTATAATTGTCACAAATAGCCCAAGATTTCGTACTAAAATAACACCATATGATACACATCAACCAACTCTAATGTCACCTAGATACTCCAATGTCACCACGAGTATCCGTGAGTTGATTATACGATATGCATCAAACAATTTCAGATTCATAATACTCAATCCAACACAAAGAACTTCAAAGAGTGCCCCAAAATTTCTACCGAAGAAACAAGGACGAAAACGTGCATCAACACCTATGCATAGATTACCCCAATGTCACTTCGGGAATCCGCGAGTTCAGTGCCAAGACATACATCAAGTGCTCTCAAATCCATAAATGTATTCAATCCGATAATAACGAAATATCAAAGGGAAAACTCAATTCATCACAACAAGATAGAGAGGGGAAAACACCATATGATCCAACTATATTAACAAAGCTCGCGATACATCAAGATCATGCCAAATCAAGAACACACGCGAGAGAGAGAGATCAAACACATAGCTACTAGTACAAACCCTCAGCCCCGAGGGTGGACTACTCCCTCCTCATCATGGTGGCCACCGGGAAGATGAAGATGGCCTCCGATGATGATTCCCCCTCCGGCAGGGTGCCGGAACAGGGTCCATATTGGTTTTTCGTGGCTACAGAGGCTTCCGGTGGCGGAACTTCCGATCTAGGTTTATTTCTGGGGGTTTCTATTTTATAGGATTTTTTGGCGTTGGTCTCACGCTGAGATGGGCCTCGAGGGGACCACTACCCACCATGGCGCGCCCTAGATCCTAGTGGGCAGAAGCGGCCCCCCTCTAGTGGTTCTTTGCTCCAATATTCTTCATTTGTTCCATAAAAAATCTCCAAAAAGTTTCGTCCCATTCCGAGAACTTTTATTTCTGCACAAAAAACAACACCACGGTAGTTCTGCTGAAAACAACGTCAGTCCGGGTTAGTTCCATTCAAATCATACCAAAACCATATAAAATTGTTGTAAACATGGCATGAGTACTTCATAAATTATAGATACACTGTAGACGTATCAGGTTTCTATTTACGTGTCGTCCCTTAGCACTACTCTGTTTTGCCCCGCCACCTTAACGCTCCTCAATTTTCCCCTCCTCCCTTGGCCACGGCCTCTCAAATGCCCAAACGGAGCATTTTCGTTGGGTCAAACTTATTGACCGCTACCTGCGTGGGTTCCTGGCGAGTGGGCCTTGGATGAGATCCCAATGAGTGGGCCCACCTGGACACCTTGGCGCTGCTCGGTTCGGGCTTTAAGTAATTGGGCGGCCTGCTCTGTGCGGGTTTTAAGTGCGAACAATGTCGAATACCTCTTCAAATTTCCAATCAACTTAAGAAATTGATAAAAATTAATTTTAAATTCAGTTCAGTTGATTCAAATTTCTAAATTCATTTTATATTTAGTCCTATTTATAGCAAAGGTGTTGAATCTTTCGAATATCCATTTCTGACGCAGGCTCATTTGCACCTGATCAAGAAAAAAACATAATAAATCCAAAACAAATTCAAAAAAATCCAAGTTTTTCTTTGTATGGTAGAAAATTTGATGCTTGAGGTGCGCTCCAGATTTCAGATCATTTGTGCATATGAGTAGCTCCCAACAAAAAAGACAAATTAGGTCAAATCGGTACATGAGCAGTAATTTTTTTACAGAACCCAAATTTGTCTTTTTTGCCGAGAGATACTCAGATGTCCAAATGATATGAAATTATGAGCAAACCTCACGCAACAAATTATCTACCATGAAAAAATATGTGGAAGTTTTTGAATTTTTATAGTATTTGTTTTGTATTCTTTTCTTCAGCGTGGGTGCAGATGAGCCTGGGCACCGAATCGCTGCTCTCTGAATCTTTCTACTATTTTGTGGATACTACATACAATCCTACTTGATTATTTGCAAATGATTTTTGCCAATTGCTTGGACCAAACTATAACACACTTGCAATACAATTTTGAATTATTTTCTTTAAATGTCATGAAATCCATATAATCAATGGCATATAGCAAAAAGCTCAAAAATTCAAAATCTTTTGGCAATATGGTCTACTTTGTGTGAAAGTTGGATAAGTGAACTTTTGCATCTTATTTTTGCTACTTGCTTCACAGAAAAAAACCCTCTTTTGCCACTTCAAAATTGAAAATTTATTTTTTTACAACAAAAAGTTAGAACCTCCCATGGGCAATCTTGTCTGGCATGCTAAGCCCCATGTTTGTGCCAAATATGGTCACCATGTTCATAGATAGGGGTTGAATCTTTCAACTTTTTTATGAATATTTCATAGATGGTAGTCCATTTTGTGAACACTTTCTTCAAAATAATCATTGTGTTCCTAGTTTATCATTTTTCCTGGAAATTAGTACACATAAAAGGACTCAATGCAAAAGGATTGCATTTTTTGACTCCTTTTTCATTTTTTTCACTTTTTGCAAAATGGGGTCAACAATGTCAACATGTCTATCCATAGAAAAGGATTGAATATTTGGAGTTTTTTGTGAATACTGCATATAATCCTACCTAAGTACCTTAAAATGATTTTTTTTTTCTACTTTTTGAAACCAAACTATAACACACTTGTAGTTCAAATTTGAATTACTTTTGGTAAATGTCTAGAAATTCATTTAATCAATGGAATATAGCAAAAAGGCTCAAAAGCTCAAGATCTTTTGGCAGTAGGCCCCCAATATGGTCCATTTCATGTGAAAATTTCAAAGGTTCAATTTTCAATCTTTTTTGTGGTACATGTTTCACAAAAAACCATTTTTTGCACTTGAAAAATGATTTATTTACTTTCATAACAAAATATAGGAATCTCCCTTTGGCAATCTTGTTTGGCATGGTAAGCCCCATGTTTATGCCAAATATCATCACTTTATATGAAAATATGACATGGATATAGCCATGAACTTGGTCATTTGGCTTGAAAGCCATGAACCTTCATAGATGGTAGTCCATTTTGTGAACACTTATGTCGGGGAAACGACACCTATGGGATCGAGTGGATCCCTTCTATGGTTTGGCAGGGAGGAGGGGTGCATGAAGAGAAGATCTAGGGATCAACACAAGGGATTTTTACCCAGGTTCGGGCCGCTGAGAAGCGTAAAACCCTAGTCCTGCTTTGAGTGTATATTGAGTGTTCTTGAGCTTCGGCTAGCTGCTTCGCATGCAAACTGGGCTGGAAAGTCCAAAAAGTCCCCCCATGTATCGCCTTGGGCCTCCTTTTATACCAAGGGGCTACCACAGTGACGTACATGCATACAGGAGGTGTAAAGTGCTACAGTGCATGTGCTTATCTCTGGCGTCTTAGGACAAGTGCATTAAATGTGCTACTTACGTGCCCTCTAACTTTATCGGGGAAAGAAATAGAGCCCGTCCCATCCGTCGCCGCCTCACTCCGTCTTGACATGCATCCAAGGTGACGCGGCATGCAGCGCCAAGCTGACTGGCTAGCCGCTGCACTAGAGCGGTGGCAGGATCTTCACGAAGATCTGCATGCCACCACGCAGATGCTCGCCTGGTTGGCTGGCTAATTGCTGTGCCGGGACGGTGGCAGGGCGGCGGAGCCTTGTCGTGCGCGAGCCTTGCCGTGGCCTCGCAATCGTCCCCGGCAAGAGTCTTACCGGGGCTTCGCAGTCGTCCCCGGCAAGAACCTTGCTGGGAACTTTGCCTTCTGGTCTTCACGAAGATCTGCATGCTACTACGCATGTGCCCTTGAGTCTTGGTCTTGACGTTATCGATGTGCCAGAGCTCTCAACCTCAAGGGTGGTGATCTTGCTGAGGCTTCACAAACCACCCCAGCAAGGGGCTTGCCGGGGCTCGCAAATCACACCGGCAAGAATCTTTGCCGGGGGCTCAGCTTGTCTTCTGCTCTCTGATTACTGGCTCGGATGCCGCCTTGGTCGTCTTGTATTTTGCCTCCAACTGCCCCCGCCAAGCCTCGCCACAGGTGCGGCTATAACTGCCCGTGCACAAGTAAGGGGTACTAAAGGGCCCAAACTTTAGTACACCGACAGGAGCCCCCGGGCCTGGGCCATACACGAGTGCGAAGCGTCGTTGGGCTAGGCCCAAACAGTGCGTGGCACGCGTGGTAGGGATTAACTACCATAATCATCTCGTCTGTTGCGCTTCCCCATGATCTGCATTGGGTGCGCAACATGGGGGTCGTGCGTGGAACGGTCGCAGCACGCCTGCGAAAACGCCTTCATATCAAACAGTAAAGAGGCAGCCCCGCGCCTTCCCCATAAAAAGAGGAATCCGCAGGGGCGCTGCTCGTTTACCCCCTTTGCCTTTCCCAGTCTAGGAACCGCCATCTTCTTCTTCTTCCATGAGCCCAGACCAGAGCCCCCTCCTTCGTCTGCCGTCGCACCCTCATCGCTCTCGATCCCTCGCCCTCCCTTGGCTGCAATGGCGCCCAAAACGAGCAAGGGCAAAGGAGCGTCCAAGGCGAGCGAGGGAGAAGAGGTGCCAGAGAGCGAGCTGGCGAAGATGCGGAAGGAGCACGTCATCTTCGCCCCGATGCTCGATGCGCACGTGCTCAGGGATCGATACCTGTGCATGTGGGGGAGAGAGACGACGGGGCATCCCGCCACCCGCGTCATCCCTGCTTCTTGCGTCGTGTCTGGCCCAGATAAATTTCCTTTCTTCGTTGATTACCTCTATTGCGGGCTTTGCCCCCCATTTTCAGATTTCTTCAATGATATCATGTACACCTCCGGCTTCCATCTTTTGGATTTCACGCCGAACACCATGGCGTGTATGGCCATCTTTGCCCACCTCTGCGAGAACTTCGCCGGGGTGGTCCCAAATACGGCGCTCTTCCGCCACTACTTCGTCCCTCGCATCCAGCCAGGAGGGCTCTTTCTGGCTGCGTCACCTGGATCCCAAGGGCATTGGCCAAGCAGACGTACCCAGACGGGACCCACAAGGAAAAATGGGACGAATGGCGGGGCAGGTGGTGCTGGATCATGGAGAAGGACCCGCAGCCATTTTGTATGCCCCGGCAGACGAAATTGGTCCGTGCCGGCAACTGGGGCGACCTCGATCCACAAGACGGGAAGCTCACAGTCACAACCACCAGAATCTATCGCCTGAAAGCCGCCGAGCTCACACTCGAAATGTTTGGGGCTGACTTCCTCCACCGCCGCATTGCCCCTCTGCATAACAAGGGGAGGCCAGCTTGGGAGTTCCGGAATGCGGCAGACATCATGAGGCTGCGCCCCGGCCTGAATTGCAACTTCACGGTGATGTAGCATGCGGCCCTTTGCCAAAAACTGTTCCAGCTCAAGGCCGACAAGATCGGCAAGCCGTTCAGGTTGCCGGCGGGGGTGATTCCCTTGTGCAACAACTCCGCCCTGACCTCAATCATTGCCATGATGCCAGTGTTCAATGCCCATGGCCTTGATAATAGCTGGGTCGAGCCAGAAGCAGAGCGGGTGCAGGAGTTCTTCGACAGCTTGTCGGAGAGGGCCGTCCGGGAAGAGACGCAGCTCATCCACCCCACCACCAATGAGGAGGTGGCGTACATCGCCAGCAGAGCGGAAGAGGCAGCCCTTGCCGAGGAGGCCGGCAGCATCGGCTTTGTGGAAGACGAAGCCAGCCCAGAGGAGGATCTTGCCGAGCGGGGGGGAGCCTGCCAGGGCTCACAGCGGCACCGCTGCCGGGGGCTCCTCTGCCGAGGGGACAGCCAAGGAGATGGCTAAAGAGGAAGCTGAAGAGGAGCCGCATGAGGAGCCCCCAGCTCCGGGAAAGAAGAGACGCGTTCTCCGGCGAGCCGTCTTCGGTGTGCCAGTCCGGCAAGGGAGCGGTCGGCACGGACGTGCAGCGGCAAGAGGCCCAGCCGCAACCTGTGCGCCATACGAGACGCTCAGCCGCGGCAGCAAAGGAAAAAGCGGCCGCTGCCTCCACCATGGCCAAGCGGCCAAGGACTCCATCCCGTCCCCCTCGCACGGGCACCATACCAGAGGCTGAATTCGACCTCTCCTCTTTAAGCCCGAGGAGGGAGGAGAGGCCAGAAGAAGAAGGAGTAGATGAGTAAGCACCTCGCCGCATTCTTCATCCCCTTAGCCTTTGTTTTGATTATCTTATCTCATTTGATCTTGTTTTGGTCTGCCGCTGCAGAGACACGGAGACGTTGGCGCAGAGGATGGCGAAGAAGGCCAAGACCTCGACGGGCAATGAGCCCCCGGCAAGCACCTCTAGCGCGCCGGAGATGATCACGATCAGCCTGGATCCCAGCCCACGACGCAGCCCCCGACTCAGCCCCCAGCATGAGCCAGTTACTCACTTTCCGCTGGCGAGTGTCGGGGTGTGTATCTTTACTGCTAACCTTGTCGGGTTCGCAGGAGAGGAACAGCGACAGGAGGAGCTGCTGAGGGCCACCCCCGACATGCCGCCCCTGTCAACCACACTGCCCAGGGGTGGATTCCCACCGACGATCCCATTTGCATGTGGGAGGAGCCGGTGAGCACAGGCGCTGGCAGCTCCATCCCGGCAACCAGCGTTGCCAGGGAGGGGACCGCCCCTCCACCGCTCGTCACAGGTAAACCGCCTGCTTCCTGGCCTTTGTCACTTTTCTAGTGCGATCTTTTTCTCTTTTTCTTGTTGGCTCTGAGCTTCAATCTGGGTTTCATCTTGTTTCTTTTCCTTGGCTTTCAGATCCCTCCACGGTGGATCAAATGGATATCGACACCACCATCGAGGAGATAGCCAAGGATGCCGCTGCCGAGGCCGCCAAGGACGCGCATGGAGAAACCGCCAAGGGGTCTGCTGGGGGGGACGGCAAGGAGACCGGCGACCGTACTGACGGCATCCCAGCCGCAGGAGCGCCTAGCGCTACATCGGTTCCGGAGTCATCTGGTGCCGGGGAGACGGTGGTCGAAGACCAACCGTCAACTTCTGGAGCCCCCACCTCAAGCAGGTATCTGAAGATAGGCGACGACCTGTTCGTCAGCATCCCAGGGACGGCAAGCACCGGAGCGCCATCCGAGGGGGAGGTCTTTGACGAAGAAGTCATTGCCGCCGCCGGGCTCCAGGTTGTCAATGAGCCGAACACCAGTAGCAGCAGTTCCAAGGAGGACCAGCTCCTCCAAGCTATGAGCAGCAACTTTCAAAAGCTCCAGGCGCTTCACCGTGCCTACAAGGAGAAACTGGACTCCAGGACGGCAGTTGTTGATGTGGCAGAGGCGGACTTCCAGAAGCGTGTCGAGCAGACGCAGATCTGGTTTGCCGAGGCCCGGCAGGAGCTAAAGAATAGCCAGGAGCAGCTGAGCGAGTGTTGGAACGAGCTTCTCCTGAAGCAGTCCGATGTTGAGAAGGCCCAGGAGGAGGCCACCGCACAAGCCGCCAAGGACGACGCCAATCTAAGGGAGCGCTTCCTCCTGCTCGATGCCCAAGAGGAGGACCTTGACGCTCGTGAGGAGGCGCTTACCACCAAGCTCCACGGCAAGGATGAAGAAATTGATAAGCTTGTCGCGCAGCGGACCCAGGAGCTGGAGCAGAAACACAAAGACACACTCGATGCCCAGGTCCTAGATCACACCGGCAAGTTGAAGGAGGCCGTCGACGCCGCCGAAGCCGCGGAGGCCGCCAAGAATGAGCTGGCTAGGAAGGTGGAGAAGTTGGAGGTGGAGCTGGAGAAGCACCGCAAGGAGGTCTCGACGCTGAAGAGCGACAGAGACAAAACTATCCACACCTTGGCGGAGCTGCAGGTCACCATATCTGACAAGACCAAACTGCTCTCCGAAGCCAAAGACTCTATTGCCGATCTGAATCTGAAGTTGACCACGCTGAAGGAGTCCCTTGAGAGCAACAGGGCTCGTAAGAAGACCCTGGCTAAGGACCTCCAGGAGGAGAAACAACTGCTTGAGAGCGCTGCTGCCACTTATAATGACTATGAGAAAGGCGTGAAGATCTGGACTGAACGCCTTGTCGACGTCGCAGAGAGGCTCACAGCACAACTATCCACCATGGGCCTGCCAACTTTCAGGTATTCCCACGAGGAGAGGGTGACTACGAGCGACAGACTGACCATGTTCTTCGCGGCTATTCTTGATGCCCTGAAGCTGCTCCACTCTAGCCGAGCAACCCAGCTGGCCAATGAATCCCGCAAGCTTTGTCGGGGCGTCCTTCTCAAGGTGCTCACCAAGGTGGCATACAGGAACCCCGGCCTCGACCTCAGCCAAGACAACTTGCCGGCAGATGCAGATCGCAGGGCGCTTGAAGAGCTTGTCGCGCCCGTCGTCAGCATGGTTGACCAAGTCAAGAGGGTGGAAGGCGAGCGCCAGGACTAGCCGCTTCTCTTTTCCTTGCTGCTATGAACTCGTGCCCAAGACAATTTATCTTAAGTTGGAACTACGGCGACCATTGATGTAATATAACTTGCTGTGTTTTGGATTGAATGCATGCTATCTTCCTTGTTTGATCCCTCCTTGTATGGCATACACCCTACGCTTATTTGGAAGGTCTTGCCGATGCGCGCACCCTTGCCGCGAGCGCTTTGAGGAACGGATGCTTAGCAGCCTGCTGGGGGTGTCGCTGCTGGCAAGACACCTTGCCGCTCTTAGTGCAGCCACTTGAACTACTGAGCGGACTCGAAACAGAGCAAGGGCGCAACCAATTGCGATGAGGTTCCTTCGCGTGCAGGTTTTCCATACAAGAAACGAAACCATTCGAGGGAAACAACTTTACATTTAACAGAAAATCACTCAAGGTTTCACAACTTAGCTTTTTTTGTTGTTGTACTATTTCCCGCAAGATGCCACTTCGAACGTTGCTTGCTAGCGCCCACACTCTCTATCCCCTCTTGGGTCATACACGAGTGCGAAGCGTCGTTGGGCCAGGCCCAAACAGTGCGCGGGCACACGTGGCAGCGATTAACTGCCGTAATCGTCTCGTCTGTTGCGCTTCCCCACGATCCGCATTGGGTGCGCGACATGGGGGTCGTCCATGGAACGGTCGCAGCACGCCTGCAAAAACGCCTTCATATCGAACAGTAAAGAGGCATCCCCGCGCCTTCCCCATAAAAAGAGGAATCCGCAGGGGCACTGCTCATTTACCCCCTTTGCCTTTCCCAATCTAGGAACCGCCATCTTCTTCTTCTTCTTCCTCGAGCCTAGACCAGAGCCCCCTCCTTCGTCTGCCGCCGTGCCCTCATCGCTCTTGATCCCCCGCCCTCCCTTGGCTGCAATGGCGCCCAAAACGAGCAAGGGCAAAGGAGCATCCAAGGCGAGCGAGGGAGAAGAGGTGCCAGAGAGTGAGCTGGCGAAGATGCGGAAGGAGCATGTCGTCTTCGCCTCGATGCTCGACGCGCGCGTGCTCAGGGATCGATACCTGTGCATGTGGGGGAGAGAGACGACGGGGCATCCTGCCACCCGCGTCATCCCTGCTTCTTGCGCCGTGTCTGGCCCAGATAAATTTCCTTTCTTCATTGATTACCTCTATTGCGGGCTCTGCCCCCCATTTTTAGATTTCTTCAACGATATCATGTACACCTTCGGCTTCCATCTTTTGGATTTCACGCCGAACGCCGTGGCGTGTATGGCCATCTTTGCCCACCTCTGCGAGAACTTCGCCGGGGTGGTCCCCAATACACCGCTCTTCCGCCACTACTTCGTCCCTCGCATCCAGCCAGGAGGGGCTCTTTCTGGCTGCATCACCTGGATCCCAAGGGCATTGGCCAAGCAGACGTATCCAAACGGGACCCACAAGGAAAAATGGGATGAATGGCGGGGCAGGTGGTGTTGGATCATCGAGAAGGACCCACAGCCATTTTGTATGCCCCGGCAGACGAAATTGGTCCGTGGCGGCAACTGGGGCGACCTCGATCCACAAGACGGGAAGCTCACAGTCGCAACCACTAGAATCTATTGCCTTAAAGCCGCCGGGCTCACACTCGAAATGGTTGGGGCCGACTTCCTCCGCCGCCGCATCGCCCCTCTGCATAACAAGGGGAGGCCAGCTTGGGAGTTCCGGAATGCGGCAGACATCATGAGGCTGCGCCCCGGCCTGAATCGCAACTTCACGGTGATGCAGCATGCGGTCCTTTGTCAAAAACTGTTCCAGCTCAAGGCCGACAAGACCGGCAAGCCGTTCAGGTTGCCGGCGGGGGCGATTCCCTTATGCAACAACTCCGCCCTGACCTCAATCATTGCCATGATGCCGGTGTTCAACGCCCATTGCCTTGATAATACCTGGGTCGAGCCAGAAGCAGAGCGGGTGCAGGAGTTCTTCGACAGCTTGTCGGAGAGGGCCGTCCGAGAAGAGACGCAGCTCATCCGCCCCACCACCGACGAGGAGGTGGCATACATCGCCAACAGAGCAGAAGAGGCAGCCCTTGCCGAGGAGGCCAGCAGCGTCAGCTTTGTGGAAGACGAAGCCAGCCCCGAGGAGGATCTTGCTGAGCGGGGGGAGCCTGTCGAGGCACACAGCGGCACAGCTGTCGGGGGCTCCTCTGCCGAGGGGACAGCCGAGGAGACGGCTGAAGAGGAGCCGCATGAGGAGCCCCCAGCTCCGGGAAAGAAGAGACGCGTCCTCCAGCGAGCCGTCTCCGGCGTGCCAGTCTAGCAAGCCTCTTCGCACGAAGAGGGCCCCGGCAAGGGAGCGGCCAGCACGGACGTGCAGCGGCAAGAGGCCCAGCCGCAACCTGCGCGCCATACGAGACGCTCGGTCACGGCAGCAAAGGAAAAAGCGGCCGCTGCCTACACCACGGCCAAGCGGCCCAGGACTCCATACCCTCCCCCTCGCACGGGCACCATACCAGAGGACGAATTCGACCTCTCCTCTTTCTGCCCGAGGAGGGAGGAGAGGCCAGAAGAAGAAGGAGTAGACGAGTAAGGACCTCGCCGCATTCTTCATCCCCTTAGCCTTTGTTTTGATTATCTTATCTCATTTGGTCTTGTTTTGGTCTGCCCCTGCAGAGACACGGAGACGTTGGCGCAGAGGATGGTGAAGAAGGCCAAGACCTCGATGGGCGATGAGCCCCCGGCAAGCACTTCTAGCGTGCCGGAGACGATCATGATCAGCCTGGATCCCAGCCCACGACGCAGCCCCCGACTCAGCCCCCAGCGTGAGCCCGTTACTCACTTTCCGCTGGCGAGTGTCGGGGTGTGTATCTTTACTGCTAACCTTGTCGGGTTCGCAGGAGAGGAACAACGACAGGAGGAGCTGCTGAGGGCCACCCCCGACATGCCGCCCCCGTCAACCACACCGCCCAGGGGCGGGTCCTCGGCAAGGGTTCCCACCGATGATCCCATTCGCGTGTGGGAGGAGCCGGTGAGCACAGGCACCGGCAGCTCCATCCCAGCAACGAGCGTTGCCGGGGAGAGGACCGCCCCTCCACCGCTCGTCACAGGTAAACCACCTGCTTCCTGGCCTTTGTCACTTTTCTAGTGCGATCTTTTTCTCTTTTTCTTGTTGGCTTTGAGCTTCAATCTGGGTTTCATCTTGTTTCTTTTCCTTGGCTTTCAGATCCCTCCACGGTGGATCGAATGGATATCGACACCACCATCGAGGAGATATCCAAGGATGCCGCCGCCGAGGCCGCCAAGGTTGCTGCCGACGAGGCCGCCAAGGACGCGCATGGAGAAACCGCCAAGGGGTCTGCTGGGGGGGCCGGCAAGGAGACCGGCGACCGTACTGACGGCATCCCTGCCGCAGGAGGGCCTGGCGCTACATCAGTTCCAGAGTCATCTGGTGCTGGGGAGACGGTGGTCAAAGCCCAACCATCAACTTCCGAAGCCCCCACCTCAAGCAGGTATCTGAAGATAGGCGACGACCTGTTCATCAGAATCCAAGGGACGGCAAGCACCGGAGCGCCATCCGAGGGGGAGGTCTTTGACGAAGAAGTCATTGCCCCCACCGGGCTCCAGGTTTTCGACGAGCCGAACACCAGCAGCAGCAGTTCCAAGGAGGACTAGCTCCTCCAAGCTATGAGCAGCAACTTTCAAAAGCTCCAGGCGCTTCACCGTGCCCGCAAGTAGAAACTGGACTCCAGGACGGCGGTTGTTGACGTGGCAGAGGCGGACTTCCAGAAGCGCGTCGAGCAGACGCAGATCTGGTTCGCCGAGGCCCGGCAGGAGCTGAAGAATAGCCAGGAGCAGCTGAGCGAGCATTGGAACAAGCTTCTCCTGAAGCAGTCCGATGTTGAGAAGGCCCAGGAGGAGGCCGCCACACAGGCCGCCAAGGACGACGCCAATCTAAGGGAGCGCTGCCTCCTGCTCGATGCCCAAGAGGAGGACCTTGCCGCTCGTGAGGAGGTGCTTACCGCCAAGCTCCACGGTAAGGATGAAGAAATTGAGAAGCTTGTCGCGTAGCGGACCCAGGAGCTGGAGCAGAAACACAAAGACACACTCGATGCCCAGGTCCTGGATCACACCAGCAAGTTGAAGGAGGCCGTCGACGCCGCTGAAGCCGCGGAGGCCGCCAAGAATGAGCTGGCTAGGAAGGTGGAGAAGTTGGAGGTGGAGCTGGAGAAGCACCGCAAGGAGGTCTCGACGCTGAAGAGCGACAGAGACAAAACTGTCCACACCTTGGCGGAGCTGCAGGTCACCATATCTGACAAGACCAAACTGCTCTCTAAAGCCAAAGACTTTATTGCCGATCTGAATCTGAAGTTGACCACGCTGAAGGAGTCCCTTGAGAGCATTAGGGCTCGTGAGAAGACCCTGGCTAAGGACCTCCAGGAGGAGAAACAACTGCTTGAGAGCGCCGCTGCCACTTATAATGACTATGAGAAAGGCGTGAAGATCTGGACTGAACGCCTTGTCGACGTCGCAGAGAGGCTCACAGCACAACTATCCACCATGGGCCTGCCAACTTTCAGGTATTCCCACGAGGAGAGGGTGACTACGAGCGCCAGACTGACCATGTTCTTCGAGGCTGTTCTTGATGCCCTGAAGCTGCTCCACTCTAGCCGAGCAACCCAGCTGGCCAACGAATCCTGCAAGCTTTGCCGGGGCGTCCTTCTCCAGGTGCTCACCAAGGTGGCGTATAGGAACCCCGGCCTCGACCTCAGCCAAGACAGCTTGCCGGCAAATGCGGACCGCAGGGCGCTTGAAGAGCTTGTCGCGCCCGTCATCAGCATGGTTGACCAAGTCAAGAGGGTGGAAGGCGAGCATCGGGACTAGCCGCTTCTCTTTTCCTTGCCGCTATGAACTCGTGCCCAAGACAATTTATCTTAAGTTAGAACTGCGGCAACCATTGATGTAATATAACTTGCTATGTTTTGGATTGAATGCATGCTATATTATTTGTTTGATCCCTCCTTGTATGGCATACACCCTACGCTTTTTTGGAAGGTCTTGCCGGTGTGCGCACCCTTGCCGCGAGCGCTTTGAGGAACGGATCCTTAGCAGCCTGCTGGGGGTGTCGCTGCCGGCAAGACACCTTGCCGCTCTTAGTGCAACCAATTGAACTGTTGAGCGGACTCGAAACAGAGCAAGGGCGCAACCAACTGCGACGAGGTTCCTTCACGTGCAGGTTTTCCATACAAGAAACGAAACCATTCGAGGGAAACAACTTTAAATTTAACAAAAAATCACTCAAGGTTTCATAACTTAGCTTTTCTTGCTGTTGTACTCTTTCCCACAAGATGCCACTTCGAACGTCGCTTACTGGCGCCCACACTCTCTATCCCTCCCGGCAAACTTGTATGCGAGGGAACCTTCTGTCCTTTGAGAAAAAGAAAGAAGAGAAAATAGGAACATGGAACCTTGGCGGTTCATCAGTGCTTGCTGGAAATGAACGTAGTACGATATCCTGGACAGGCATGCATAAATAAACATGGTATCAACAAGAACTGTACATATTTAAACTTATTCAACTGCGCACAGGGTCTGCGCCTGGCTTTGTACATAGGATTATATGCCTTGCTGGCAAGGCTAGTACAAAAGGGGGTTGCCGGGGATCCCGGCAACCGCGCCTCATGGGTAAAACTTACGAAGATGTTTGATATTCCAGGAGTTGCTCACTGGAATGCCATCTTCGGTCTCCAGGCAGACTGCGCCGGGCCTGGTGACTCGTATCACCCGATAAGGGCCTTCCCACTTTGGCGTCAACTTGTTGGAATTCTTGGCGGACTGAATGCGCCGAAGAACAAGGTCGCCTTCCTCAAGGCTTCGGGCATGAACCTTGCGGCTGTGGTAGCGACGCAAGGCTTGCTGGTAGCGCGCGGCTCGCACAGCAGCCTGAAGACGATCTTCCTCAAGGAGCGTAGCATCATCTTGCTGCAACTGCTCTTGCTCAAGCTTATCATAAGCGAGCACTCGAGGTGACACGTATATGAGTTCTGTGGGGAGAACTGCTTCTACCCCGTATACCAGGGAGAAAGGTGTCTGGCCAGTGGCTCGATTTGGTGTCATCCTGATTGACCAAAGGACCGACGGCAACTCATCAATCCAGCACCTTCCGCACTTGTGCAGCCTGTCGAAAGTTCTCGTCTTGAGACCATGCAGCACCTCAGCATTTGCCCTTTTCGCTTAGCCATTGCTTCTTGGATGGGCAACAGAAGCAAAACAGATTTTGCTGCCAAGGTCTTCGATATACTGCATGAAGGTGCGGCTCATGAACTGTGTGCCGTTGTCGGTGATGACTCTATTTGGCACACCAAAACGGCAAACTAATCCTTTGAAAAACTTGACGGCTAACTGTGCTGTCACCTTTCTCACTGCTTCCACTTCCGGCCACTTTGTGAACTTGTCGATTGCGACGTACAAGTACTCAAAGCCCCCGACAGCACAGGGAAAGGGGCCCAATATGTCGAGCCCCCAGACCAAAAATGGCCAGGAAAGAGGGATTGTCTGAAGAGCTTGGGCTGGCTGATGAAGTTTCTTCGAATCGAACTGGCATGCTTCACACTTGGTTACTAGTGCAGTCGCATCCTGGAGGGCAGTGGGCCAAAAGAAACCTTGCTGGAATGCCTTCCTGGCAAGAGCTCTTGACCCTATGTGAGAGCCACATATGCCTCCATGTATCTCTGCCAACAGGTCCAGTCCGTCCTCCTGAGGAATGCACTTCAATTTCATGCCGTTCGGTCTTTTTCTGTACAGGACATCGTGGACAAACTGGTACATGTTAGACCGACGGGCTACTTTCTCCGCTTCTTCCTGTTCCTCAGGGAGTTCCCCTGTTTGGAGGAACCGAACGGTGTGTTGTGCCCATGCTGGAGCCTGGGGCTCGACGGCAAGGACTAAAGGCGTGTCTTCTACCACGGGAGCGGTTGTCTCTACGGCAAGGGCTTGAGGCCCTGCTGGAGCCTGTCGCCCCCCGGCAAGCTTGGCGTCGTCCCCGGCAACTTCCTTGCCGGCGGCTCCTGGGAGCTCGGCGGGAAAGTACTTGCCGGGGCTCAACTTCCTTCGCTTATTCTGTCCTGCCGACGGTTCAACGGATGGCTGAGTTAGTTGGAGCACAAAAGTTCCTGGTTCCACAGGTAACTTGAGGGCAGCACGTTTTGACAGGTCGTTAGCAATGCTGTTCTCCGCTCGAGGAACATGCTCTGCTTGTAGACCATCAAAATGCTCCTCCAACTTCCTCACTTCATCTACATATGCTTCCATCAGCGGGCTCTGATAATCTTTGTTGACTTGTTTGACGACAAGCTGCGAATCACCTCGGACGATGAGCTTCGTAATTCCAAGGTCTGCCGCGATCCTGAGACCGGCAAGCAGTCCCTCATACTCCGCAGTGTTGTTTGTTGATCCCTCCCGGGGAAAGTGCATCTGGACCACGTACTTGAGGTGCTCTCCGGTGGGTGCAATAAGTAGAACACCGGCACCGGCGCCTTGCAGCAAGAAAGCCCCATCAAAGTACATAATCCATTCGCGGCTCGTTTCCTTGCTGGGGAGAGTGGTCTCTTGAATTTCCTCGTCGGGCGTTGAGGTCCATTCTGCAATGAACTCCGCCAAGGCTCTGCTCTGAATCGTTGAAGTGCTTTCAAACCTAAGGCCAAAGCTTGACAGTTCCAACGCCCACTCCACAATCCTTCCAGTTGCATCTGGGTTGTGCAAGATCCGCTGCAACGGGAAGCGAGTGATGACGGTGATCTCATGTGCCTGAAAGTAGTGGCGCAGCTTCCTCGAGGCCATAAGGAGGCCGAAGAGCAACTTCTGTACACCAGAGTATCTTGATCTAGCCCCCTGCAAAAGGGAGCTGACAAAATAGACTGGGTGCTGCACAATCTTCTTCTTCTTTTTCACTCTATTTGCTTGCCGAGATCCCGCCTTACCGGCATCAGACTCTGCCGGGGGCCTGCCTTGCCGGTATCAGATCCTGCCGGGGGTCTTGCCTTGATGGCATCAGACCCTGCCGGGGAGAGCTCTGGCTCGTCATCCGACGGTCTTGCCACTGCCGCTGCTTCTTCATCAACTTCTCTCTGCGCCACTAGCGCAACACTGACCACTTGATTCGTTGCCGCTAGATACATCAACAACGGCTCTTGTGGCTTAGGCACGACTAGTGTTGGCGTAGAGGAGAGGTACCTCTTCAAATCTTGCAGCGCTGCCTCCGCTTCCGGAGTCCATTCCATTGGACCTGCCTTTTTCAAGATCTTGAAAAAGGGCAGGGCGCGCTCAGCAGATTTGGAGATGAACCTGCTCAAAGCAGCAACACGGCCAGCAAGTCAACGTACATCTTTTACTCGTCTTGGTGCTTCAATCTGCTCAATTGCCTTGATCTTGTCGGGGTTCGCTTCAATCCCACGCTGAGACACAAAGAACCCGAGAAGCTTGCCGGATGGGACACCAAACACACACTTCTCAGGGTTGAGCTTGAGGTTGATCTTGCGCAAATTTGCAAATGTTTCTTCTAGATCTTGTATGAGCGTTGTCCTGTCCTTGGTTTTGACCACTATGTCATCCATATAAGCTTCCATATTCTTATGTAGCTGAGGCTCAAAACCAATTTGGACTGCTCTCGCAAACGTTGAACCAGCGCTTTTCAACCCGAAAGGCATTCATATAAAACAATACGTACCACATGGGGTGATAAACGTGGTTTTCTCTTCATCTTCCTTTGTCATGAAGATTTGATGGTATCCTGAGTAGGCGTCAAGGAACGACAGCAAGTCGCACCCGGCAGTGGAGTCCGTGATCTGGTCGATGCGCGGCAAAGGGAAAGGATCCTTTGGGCAGGCTTTATTGATATCTGTATAATCAATGCATAGCCTCCATTTCCTGTTTGCCTTGCGCACCACCACCGGATTGGCCAACCATGTTGGGTGGTGCACTCCTCTAACCAAGCCTGCTGCTTCCAACTTCCTAATCTCTTCAATGATGAACTCTTTCCGCTCCAAAGCTTGCTTCCTGACCTTCTGCTTGACGGGCCGCGCATGAGGACAGACATCAAGATGGTGCTCAATCACCTCCCTGGGAACGCCGGGGATGTCAGATGCTTGCCATGCAAATGCATCGACATTTTCCCGCAGGAAGGCGATGAGCACGCCTTCCTATTTGCTGTCGAGGGTGGAGCTTATAGTGAAAGCCCCGCCCGTGCCGTCCTCCTTGACGGGCACCTTCTTAGTTTCTGGTGGTGCTGCCTTGGATTTCTTGCTCTTGCCGATGGAGCTCTCTGGCACGTCCGTCCTCCTGAGGAATGCACTTCAATTTCACGTCGTTCGGTCTTTTTCTGTACAGGACATCGTCGACAAACTGGTACATGTTAGACCGACGGGCTACTTTCTCTGCTTCTTCCTGTTCCTCAGGGAGTTCCCCTGTTTGGAGGAACCGAACAGTGTGCTGTGCCCATGCTGGAGCCTGGGGCTCGACGGCAAGGACTAAAGGCGTGTCTTCTGCCACGGGAGAGGTTGTCTCTACGGCAAGGGCTTGAGACCCTGCCGGAGCCTGTCGCCCCCCGGCAAGCTTGGCGTCGTCCCCGGCAACTTCCTTGCCAGCGGCTCCTGGGAGCTCGGCGGGAAAGTACTTGCCGGGGCTCAACTTCCTTCGCTTATTCTGTCCTGCCGACGGTTCAACGGATGGCTGAGTTAGTTGGAGCACAAAAGTTCCTGGTTCCACAGGTAACTTGAGGGCAGCAAGTTTTGACAGGTCGTCAGCAATGCTGTTCTCCGCTCGAGGAACATGCTCTGCTTGTAGACCGTCAAAACGCTCCTCCAACTTCCTCACTTCATCTACATATGCTTCCATCAGCGGGCTCTGATAATCTTTGTTGACTTGTTTGACGACAAGCTGCGAATCACCTCTGACGATGAGCTTCGTAATTCCAAGGTCTGCCGTGATCCTGAGACTGGCAAGCAGTCCCTCATACTCTCCAGTGTTGTTTGTTGATCGCTCCCGGGGAAAGTGCATCTGGACCACGTACTTGAGGTGCTCTCCGGTGGGTGCAATAAGTAGCACACCGGCACCGGCGCCTTGCATCAAGAAAGCCCCATCAAAGTACATAATCCATTCACGGCTCGTTTCCTTGCCGGGGAGAGTGGTCTCTTGAATTTCCTCGTCAGGCGTTGAGGTCCATTCTGCAATGAACTCCGCCAAGGCTCTGCTTTGAATCGTTGAAGTGCTTTCAAACCTGAGACCAAAGCTTGACAGTTCCAACGCCCACTCCACAATCCTTCCAGTTGCATGTGGGTTGTGCAAGATCCGCTGCAACGGGAAGCGAGTGATGACAGTGATCTCATGTGCCTGAAAGTAGTGGCGCAGCTTCCTCGAGGCCATAAGGAGGCCGAAGAGCAACTTCTGTACACCAGAGTATCTTGATCTAGCCCCCTACAAAAGGGAACTGACAAAATAGACTGGGTGCTGCACCATCTTCTTCTTCTTTGTCACTCCATTTGCTTGCGGAGATCCCGCCTTACCGGCATCAGACTCTGCCGGGGGGCCTGCCTTGCCGGTATCAGATCCTGCCGGGGGTCTTGCCTTGACGGCATCAGACCCTGCCGGGGAGAGCTCCGGCTCGTCATCCGACGGTCTTGCCACTGCCGCTGCTTCTTCATCAACTTCTCTCTGCGCCACTAGCGCAACACTGACCACTTGATTCGTTGCCGCTAGATACAGCAACAACGGCTCTTGTGGCTTAGGCACGACTAGTGTTGGCATAGAGGAGAGGTACCTCTTCAAATCTTGCAGCGCTGCCTCCGCTTCCGGAGTCCATTCCATTGGACCTGCCTTTTTCAAGATCTTGAAAAAGGGCAGGGCGCGCTCAGCAGATTTGGAGATGAACCTGCTCAAAGCAGCAACACAGCCAACAAGTCGACGTACATCTTTTACTCGTCTTGGTGCTTCAATCTGCTCAATCGCCTTGATCTTGTCGGGGTTCGCTTCGATCCCACGCTGAGACACAAAGAACCCGAGAAGCTTGCCGGATGGGACACCAAACACACACTTCTCAGGGTTGAGCTTGAGGTTGATCTTGCGCAACTTTGCAAATGTTTCTTCTAGATCTTGTATGAGCGTTGCCCTGTCCTTGGTTTTGACCACTATGTCATCCATATGAGCTTCCATATTCCTATGTAGCTGAGGCTCAAAACCAATTTGGACTGCTCTCGCAAATGTTGAACCAGCGCTTTTCAACCCGAAAGGCATTCATATAAAACAATACGTACCACATGGGGTGATAAACGCGGTTTTCTCTTCATCTTCCTTTGTCATGAAGATTTGATGGTATCCTGAGTAGGCGTCAAGGAACGACAGCAAGTCGCACCCGGCAGTGGAGTCCACGATCCGGTCAATGCGCGGCAAAGGGAAAGGATCCTTTGGGCAGGCTTTATTGATATCTGTATAATCAATGCACAGCCTCCATTTCCCGTTTGCCTTGTGCACCACCACCGGATTGGCCAACCACGTTGGGTGAAGCACTCCTCTAACCAAGCCTGCTGCTTCCAACTTCCTAATCTCTTCAATGATGAACTCTTGCCGCTCCAAAGCTTGCTTCCTGACCTTCTGCTTGACGGGCCGTGCATGAGGACAGACAGCAAGATGGTGCTCAATCACCTCCTTGCCGGGGTCGTCAACCTTAGCCTTCTTGGCGGTGCCGGGGTTGCCGGATTCCTCGACATCAAGCACGGTTTTACCCTTGCGCTTCCTGTTGCGCCGTCGGCCCTTCTTTGCCAGGGCGGCGACGTCTTCATCTGCAGAATCACTTTCTGCACCGGCATCTTCGCCGGGATACTTCCTTCCTTCTTCAGCCTGAGCACATCTATCGGCCAAAACATAAAGCTCGGCAACATCTCTAATCTTGTTCATTGCCAGCTCTTCACGCATCTTGCGGTTGCGCACATTTTGATGGAACGCGCTGGTAACAACGGCAGGATGAACGTCTGGGATGTTGTACTGCACATGGCTGAACCTCTGTATGTATTTGCGCAAGCATTCGCCATCTTTCTGAGGGATGATATGCAAATCACTCGCCTGGCCAGGAGCTTGGTGGCCTCCAGTAAAGGCGCCAACAAACTCGTGACACAGATCCGACCAAGAAGAGATGGAATCCTCTGGCAGGTGCATCAACCACGACCTGACGTTGCGCTTGAGTACCAACGGGAAGTAGTTCACGAGTACCTTGTCGTCTCGAGCCCCAGCAGCTTGCATTGCAATGGTGTAGATGCTCAGGAACTCCGACGGGTGAGTCTTGCCATCGTATTTCTCTTCGACCTCAGGCTTGAACGTGCGGCGAGTGGGCCACTGGAATCGCCGCAGACCATGGGTAAAAGCTGGACAACCCACCTCGTAAGGTAAGTTATCAGAATCCCCCGGCACAGGCCGATCTACAGTGGGGCCAGCGTGCCTATCAGACTGATGGCGCGCTTCCCGCCGCCGCTCGATAGTGGTTCGAGGGTCTTCCTTGACTCGCTCTCGAAGAACTTGGCGTTGATCGCGGCAGGTTCGTGGGTCGGACGATGCTGTGGAACCGTTGTCAAAGGCCTCGACCCGACGAGCCGGCGGCTGCTGTTGCTGCCGTGGAGGAGGAGAGTGCACCGTGGTCGCAGCACCTCTGGTCCTTCCGCCTTTGGCACGCGCCGGCTCAATAGAGCGCCGGCACGAGGGCCCCGCCTGCTGTGGTCCATCCTTATTGGCGAAGCCGACGAGGCTCCGGATGGTGGCTCTCCACTCGTCGAGCTTCTCCGCAGTAGGAGGGAAATCTAGAAGCAGTTGTACGCGCGCCAACGCTTCTGCTGGCGTGGGCGGCGGCGACAGCTGCGTGGATCGTGAAGCGCTCTGACTTCTAACCATGTTAGAAGGAGCTCTATCATGGTCCCATGGCCGCGCGCCGTTTCCGCCAACGTCTTGGCATGCATGCTGGCCCGGCGCATCTCGAGAATGATGCAAAGGAGCCCTTCCATGGGAACGCTCGTGATCACCCACGCCGCGGCGCTGCTCATTGCGCACGACCTGGGAAGGCCGCGGCGCATGCGCTAGCGGGGGTGTCTTGGAGGTCGTCCTCCCATCCCTGGGGTTCGCCGCGCCGCCCGGAGACAGCACGGCTCCGTCCTTGGACCCGGCGAGTCGACCCTTCCTTTTATACCAAGGGGCTACCAAAGTGGCGTACAGGCATACAGGAGGTGTAAAGTTCTACAGTGCACGTGCTTATCTCTGGCGTCTTAGGACAAGTGCATTAAATGCGCTGCTTACGTGCCCTCTAACTTTATCGGGGATGGAAATAGAGCCCGTCCCATTCGTCGCCGCCTCACTCCGTCTTGACACGCATCCAAGGTGACGCGGCATGCAGCGCCAAGCTGACTGGCTAGCCGCTGCGCTGGAGCGGTGGCAGGATCTTCACGAAGATCTGCATGCCACCACGCAGGTGCTCGCCTGGTTGGCTGGCTAATTGTTGTGCCAGGACGGTGGCAGGGCGGTGGAGCCTTGTCATGCGCGAGCCTTGCCGTGGCCTCGCAATCGTCCCCGGCAGTCGTCCCCGGCAAGAACCTTGCTGGAAACTTTGCCTTCTGGTCTTCACGAAGATCTGCATGCTACTACGCATGTGCCCTTGAGTCTTGGTCTTGACGTTATCGATGTGTCAGAGCTCTCAACCTCAAGGGTGGTGATCTTGCTGAGGCTTCGCAAACCACCCCGCAAGGGGCTTGCCGGGGCTCGCAAATCACCCCGGCAAGAATCTTTGCCGAGGGCTCAGCTTGTCTTCTGCTCTCTGATTACTGGCTCGGATGCCGCCTTGGTCGTCTTGTATTTGCCTCCAACTGCCCCCGCCAAGCCTCGCCGCAGGTGCGGCTACAACTGCCCGTGCACAAGTAAGGGGTATTAAAGGGCCCAAACTTTAGTACACCGACAACTTATTAAAAATAATCTGTATTACTAGTTTATCATTTTTCCTGGAAATTAGTACACATAAAAAGGACTCCATGCAAATGGATTGCATTTTTTTACTCTTTTTTCATTTTCTTTCACTTTTTGCAAAATGGGGTCAACATTGTCAAAATGGCTATCCATAGAGAAGGGTTGAATATTTGAATTTTTTTGTGAATACTGCATATAATCCTACCTAAGTACCTTCAAATGATTTTTTCCACTTTCTATAACCAAGTATAACACACTTGTAGTTCAATTTTGAATTACTTTTTGTAAATGTCCAGAATTTCTTTTAATCAATGAAATATAGCAAAAAAAAGCTCAAAAACTCAAGATCTTTCGTTAGTAGGCCTCCAATATGGTCCATTTCATGTGAAAATTGTAAAAGTTCAATTTTCAATCTTATTTTTTGGAATCATGTTTGGCATGGTAAGCCCCATGTTTGTGCCAAATATCGTCACCTTATATGAAAATATGACATGGATATGGCCCATTTCATGTGAAATTTGCAAAATTTCAATTTTCAATCTTATTTTTAGATTGCGGCGGCCGGAGTCGGGGACGAAGCGGTCGATTCGGTTGTTACACTACATCAAAGCACATACGACTCATGGGGATGGAAGAGGATGGTGCGGCGGTCTCGAAGGTGCTCTCAATTCATCGGGGTGGTCGGAGACGAGCGCGCGACTCCGACCAAGCCGGCGCTAGGGTTCCTGATGTCTACTACGCAACTTTATTCTTGTAGACACGTGTTGGGCCTCGAATCGCAGAGTTTTGTAGAACAGTAGCAATTTTCCCTCAAGTGGATGACCTAAGGTTTATCAATCCGTGGGAGGCGTAGGATGAAGATGGTCTCTCTCAAACAACCCTGCAACCAAATAATAAAAAGTCTCTTGTGTCCCCAACACACCAAATACAATGGTAATTTGTATAGGTGCACTAGTTTGGCAAAGAGATGGTGATACAAGCGTAGTAATGATAGTAGATATTGATTTGTAATAGGAACAATAAAAAACAGCAAGGTAGCAATTGATAAAACAGAGCACAAACGGTATTACAATGCTTGAAAATGAGGCCTAGGGTTCGTACTTTCCCTAGTGCAATCTCTCAACAATGCTAATATAATTGGATCATATAAACATCCCTCAACGTGCGATGAAGAATCACTCCAAAGTTCCTATCTAGTGGAGAACATAAGAAGAAATTGTTTGTAGGGTACGAAACCACCTCAAAGCTATTCTTTCTGATCAATCTATCCTAGAGTTCATACTAAAATAACACCAAGCTATTCTTTCCGATCTAACCATGAGTTCATACTAAAATAACATCATATGATACATATCAACCAACTCTAATGTCACCTAGATACTCCAATGTCACCGCGAGTATCCGTGAGTTGATTAGGCGATATGCATCAAACAATTTCAGATTCAGAATACTCAATCCAACACAAAGAACCTCAAAGAGTGCCCCAAGATTTCTACCGGAGAAACAAAGACGAGAACATGCATCAACCCCTATGCATAGATTACCCCAATGTCACCCCGGGAATCCGCGAGTTGAGTGCCAAAACACATATCAACTGAATCAATATGATACCCCATTGTCACCACGGGTATTCATAGCAAGACATACATCAAGTGCTCTCAAATCCATAAAATTATTCAATAGGATAAAATGAAATCTCAAAGGGAAAACTCAATTCATCACAACAAGATAGAGAGGGGAAAACACCATATGATTCAACTATATTGAAAAAGCCCGCGATACATCAAGATCGTGGCATCTCAAAAACACGAGAGAGAGAGAGAGAGAGAGAGAGAGAGATTAAACACATAGCTACTGCTACAAACCCTCAGCCCCAAGGGTGGACTACTCCCTCCTCATCATGGTGGCCGCCGGGATGATGAAGATGGTCACCGGTGATGATTTCCCCCTCCGACTGTCGTGGTAGAAGACGGCCACCTATGAGGCCATCGGCCCCTTTGTGGTTCGGCAGGGGGGAGGACGTGTTGCACAAAGAGCAGAAGCCGTGGGATAGCACGGCAGTGGTGACACTGGTGGTTTTTACCCAGGTTCGGGCCGCTGAGAAGCGTAAAACCCTACTCCTGCTTTGGTGGATTGATGGAGAGAACGTGAAGAACGCGCGGTGCCCGAGCCCGGCAAGGTCGCCTAGGGGAGAGCAGCTACGCGCGTATGAGTACATGAGGGTCCGAATCCTTTCTAAGGTTGCCACGGTCCTCCTTTTATAGGCTAAGGGGTTACCACAATGGCAAAACGTTCATTATCCAGTGATTAGATAGCTAACAGTGCTATCATACCTAACTCTGGTAGTTAGGACAAAGCGCATTAAATGCACTGCTATGTGTCGCACTGTGGATGCGGCCCGGCAGGCCTGCCACGCTGCTCTAGTCATCTCCCATCTGTCTGCTTGACACGCCTCTGGACGGGTGTCATATAGAGGTGATCCTCCTCCTAAATGGCTGCCGCGTGCCAAACGACAGCCACTTAGTTATCTGGGGGCTCGACACCGCATCAATGGGTGACTTGCGTTGTGATGCGGTGGAGCGGTCGAGCCTTGGCAGGGATGTAGGCCGCTAGCAGCCCCAGCAATCCTTGCCAGGGAAGTCTTGGGACTTGTCTTTGGGGTGGCCTCGACCTGACCAGGCTCGCCTGCCAAGCAAGGGAGGTTTTCCCCTGGTGATATCTTGCAGTCTTGGCTTGTCTTGGTCTTCTTGATCCATGCTTTGATTCCTCAAAGAGCTCTCTCTCTCTGGCTTGGTCTTGTCTTGAATGCTTCGTGTTGCCGGGACGGAGGCCTACTGTCTGTGCACAAGTCAGGGGAAACATACACCCCTGTTTGTGTACCCCGACAGAAGCCCCCGGGCCTGAGCCATATGTGTCGCTGGGCATGTTGGGTTAGGCCCCAAACAGTGCACGGACACGTGTCGAAGGAATGTTGTGCGTGCAGCGGTTTGTTATGATGACCAGTCACCTCAACGTCCACTCCGCGCAATTACCGCAGGTCATGAGACTGTAGCAGTTAATGTAAAACGGTAACTTCTTGAGAGGAAGCAGCAAAAAGCCACCCCCCCCCCCCACGTTCATTCCTCATAAAAGAGAACAACGCGAAAGGGCACTACTCATTCGCATCCATTTCCTGTTGGAAATATGCCTTAGAGGCAATAATAAAATGGTTATTATTATATTTCCTTGTTCATGCTGTAATTGTATTAACCGGAAACCGTAATACATGTGTGAATACATAGATCACAGCATGTCCCTAGTAAGCCTCTAGTTGACTAGCTCGTTGATCAATAGATGGTTATGGTTTCCTAACCATGGACATTGGATGTCATTGATAATGGGATCACATCATTAGGAGAATGATGTGATGGACAAGACCCAATCCTAAGCATAGCACTAGATCGTGTAGTTCGTCTGCTAAAGCTTTTCTAATGTCAAGTATCATTTCCTTAGACCATGAGATTGTGCAACTCCCGGATACCGTAGGAATGCTTTGGGTGTATCAAACGTCACAACGTAACTGGGTGACCATAAAGGTGCACTACAGGTATCTCCGAAAGTGTCTGTTGGGTTGGCACGAATCGAGACTGGGATTTGTTACTCCATATGACGGAGAGGTATCTCTGGGCCCACTCGGTAATGCATCATCATAATGAGCTCAATGTGACTAAAGAGTTAGCCACGGGATCATGCGTTACGGAACGAGTAAAGAGACTTGCCGGTAACGAGATTGAACAAGGTATAAGGATACCGACGATCGAATCTCGGGCAAGTATCATACCGGTAGACAAAGGGAATTGTGTACGGGATTAATTGAATCCCCGACATCGTGGTTCATCCGATGAGATCATCATGGAACATGTGGGAGCCAACATGGGTATCCAGATCCCGCTGTTGGTTATTTGACCGGAGAGATGTCTCGGTCATGTCTACATGCCTCCCGAACCCGTAGGGTCTACACACTTAAGGTTCGATGACGCTAGGGTTATAGGGAAAGTTTGTACGTGGTTACCGAATGTTGTTCAGAGTCCCGGATGAGATCCTGGACGTCACGAGGAGTTCCGGAATGGTCCGAAGGTAAAGAATAATATATAGGAAGTGAGGTTTTGGTCACCGGAAGTGTTTCGGGCGTCACCGGTAATGTACCGGGACCACCGGAAGGGTTCCGGGGGTCCACCGGGTGGGGCCACAAGCCCCGGAGGCTTGCATGGGCCAAGAGTGGGAAGGGACCAGCCCCTGAGTGGGCTGGTGCGCCTCCCACCAAAGGCCCAAGGCGCAGCAAAAGGGGAGAAGGGGGAAACCCTAGGCGCAGATGGGCCTAAGGCCCACCCTAGGGCGCGCCCCCCTCTCTCCCCCTCTTGGCCGCCCCCCTCCAACCCATCTAGGGCTGCCGCCCCCCCTAGGGTGGGAACCCTAGAGGGGGCGCACCCCCTCCCCTCCTCCTATATATAGTTGGGGTTTTGGGGCTGCCAGGGATACGAATCTCTCTCCCTCTTGGTGCAGCCCTACCTCTCCACCTCCTCGTCTTTCGTAGTGCTTGGCGAAGCCCTGCTGGAGAACCACGCTGCTCCAACACCACCACGCCGTCGTGCTACTGCTGGAGTTGTCTTCCCCAACCTCTCCCTCCTCCTTGCTGGATCAAGGCGCGGGAGATGTCACCGGGCTGCACGTGTGTTGAACGCGGAGGCGCCGTTGTTCGGCGCTTAGATCGGAATCGACCGCGATCTGAATCGCTGCGTGTACGACTCCTCCAACCGCGTTCTTGCAACGCTTCCGCATCGCGATCTTCAAGGGTATGAAGATGCACTCCTCTCTCTCTCGTTGCTAGTCTCTCCATAGATTGATCTTGGTGATGCGTAGGATTTTTTTTTTGATTTACTACTACGTTCCCCAACAGTGGCATCATGAGCTAGGTCTATGCGTAGTTTCTTGCACGAGTAGAACACAAGTTGTTGTGGGCATCGATTTTGTCAATTTACTTGCCGTTACTAGTCTTATCTTGATTCGGCGGCATCGTGGGATGAAGCGGCCCGGACCGACCTTACACGTACGCTTACGTGAGACAGGTTCCACCGACTGACATGCACTAGTTGCATAAGGTGGCTAGCGGGTGTCTGTCTCTCCCACTTTAGTCGGATCGGATTTGATGAAAAGGGTCCTTATGAAGGGTAAATAGAAATTGGCATATCACGTTGTGGTTGTGGCGTAGGTAAGAAACGTTCTTGCTAGAAACCTATAGCAGCCACGTAAAAAAAATTTGCAACAACAATTAGAGGACGTCTAACTTGTTCTTGCAGGATATGCCGTGTGATGTGATATGGCCAAAAGGATGTGATGAATGATATATGTGATGTATGAGATTGATCATGTTCTTGTAATAGGAATCACGACTTGCATGTCGATGAGTATGACAACCGGCAGGAGCCATAGGAGTTGTCTTAATTTATTGTATGACCTGCGTGTCAATGAAAACGCCATGTAATTACTTTACTTTATTGCTAACCATTAGCCATAGTAGTAGAAGTAATAGTTGGCAAGACAACTTCATGAAGACACGATGATGGAGATCATGATGATGGAGATCATGGTGTCATGCCGGTGACGATGATGATCATGGTGCCCTGAAGATGGAGATCAAAAGGAGCAAAATGATATTGGCCATATCATGTCACTTTATGATTTGCGTGTGATGTTTATCATGTTTACATCTTATTTGCTTAGAACGACGGTAGCATAAATAAGATGATCCCTCGCTAAAATTTCAAGAAAGTGTTCCCCCTAACTGTGCACCGTTGCGAAGGTTCGTTGTTTCGAAGCACCACGTGATGATCGGGTGTGATAGATTCTAACGTTCGAATACAACGGGTGTAAGCCAGATTTACACATGCAAAACACTTAGGTTGACTTGACGAGCCTAGCATGTACAGACATGGCCTCGGAACACGAAAGACCGAAAGGTCGAACATGAGTCATATAGAAGATACGATCAACATAGAGATGTTCACCGTTGATGACTAGTCCGTCTCACGTGATGATCGGACACGGCCTAGTCGATTCGGATCATGTATCACTTAGATGACTAGAGGGATGTCTATCTGAGTGGGAGTTCATCAGATGAACTTCATTATCATGAACATAGTCAAAGTGTCTTTGCAAATTATGTTGTAGATAGCTCGCGTTGTAGCTCCCTTGTTTTATTGATACGTTCCTAGAGAAAAGTAAGTTGAAAGATGATGGTAGCAATAATGCGGACTGGGTCCGTGGTCTGAGGATTGTCCTCATTACTGCATAGAAGGCTTATGTCCTTAATGCACCGCTCGATGCGCCACCCCCTCAAGCGTCGTCTGTAGATGTTTTTCTGACAGGCACGTTCTGATAACTACTTGATAGTTCAGTGCGTCATGCAATACGGCTTAGAATTGAGGCTCCAAAACATTTTGAATGTCACGGAACATATGAGATGTTCTAAGAGCTGAAATTGGGATTTCAGGCTCATGCCCGCATTGAGAGGTATGAGACCTCCAACAATATTCTTTGCCTGCAAGATGAAGGAGAATAGCTCAATCGGTGAGCATATGCTCAGATTGTCTGGGTACTACGATCACTTGAATCGAGTGGGAGTTTATCTTCCAGATAAGATAGTGATTAATATAGTTCTCCAAGTCACTGCCACCTAGCTACTAGAACTTCGTGATGAACTATAACATGCCAGGGATGGATAAGATGATCCCTGAGCTGTTCGCGATGTTTAACACCGCGAAGGTAGAAATCAAGAAGGAGCATCAAGTGTTGATGGTTAGTAAAACCACTAGTTTCACAAAGGGCAAGGGCAAGAAGGGAAACTTCATGGATGGCAAGTCAGTTGCTGCTCCAGTGAAGAAACCCAAGGTTAAACCCAAACCTGAGACTAGGTGCTTCTGTTATGAGGAGAACGGTCGCTGAAGTGGAACAACCCTAGATACTTGGTAGATAAGAAAGCTGGCAACGTCGACAGAAGTATATTTGATATACATGTTATTGATGTGTACCTTGCTAGTACTCCTAGTAGCACCAGGGTATTGGATACCGGTTCGGTTGCTAAATGTTAGTAACTCGAAATAAAAGCTATGGAATAAACGGAGGCTAGCTAAGGGTGAGGTGACGATGTGTGTGTTTCCAAGGTTGATGTGATCACCATCGCACACTATCTTGGGATTAGGGATGAACCTAAATAAATGTTATTTGGTGTTTGTGTTGAGCATGAACGTGATTAGATCGTGTTTATTGCAATATGGTTATTCATTTAAGTTAGAGAATAATGGTTATTCTGTTTACATGAATAATACCTTCAATGGTCATGCACCCAATGTGAATGGTTTATAGAATCTCGATCGTAGTAATACACATGTTCATAAAAGATGCAAAATTGATAATGATAGTACCACATACTTGTGGCACTGCAGCTGAAGGTCATATTGGTGTAAAGCGCATGAAGAAACTCCATGCTGATGGATCTTTGGACTCACTCGATTTCGAATCGGTTGCGACATGCGTACCATGCCTCTTAGGCAAGATGACTGAGACCCCGTTTCCGGTATAATGGAGCGGGCTAGTAACTTATTGGAGAAAATACATGTTGATGTATGCGGTCCAATGAGTGTTGTAACATGCAGTGGATATCATTATTTTCTTACCTTCACTGATGATTTGAGTGGATATGAGTATATTTACTTAATGAAACACAAGTCTAAAACGTTTGAAAAGTTCAAACAAATTCAGAGTGAAGTCTAAGATCATCGTGACAAGAAAATAAAAAAAATGTCTACGATATGATCGTGGAGGTGAATATCTGAGTTACAAGTTTTGTATACAACTTAAGACAATGTGAAAGTTTTTTCACAACTCACGCCACCAGGAACACCATAGTGTGATGGTGTGTCCGAACATCGTAGTCGTACTCTATTGGATATGGTGCGTACTATGATGTCTCTTATCGATTTGCCACTATCGTTTTGGGGTTAAGAATTAGAGACAACAACATTCACTTTAAATAGGGCACCATCTAATTCCGTTGAGATAACACCGTATGGTTTGGCAGAAACCTAAGCTGTCATTTCTCAGAGTTTGGGAATACGACGCTTATGTCTGATAAGCTCGAACCCAAAGCGGAAATATGCATCTTCATAGAATACCCTAAGGAAACATTTAGGTATGCCTTCTATCTCAGATCCGAGGGCAAAGTATTTGTTGCTAAAAATGGGTCCTTTCTCGAGAAAAGGTTTCTCTCGAAAGAATTGAGTAGGAGGAAGATAGAACTTGATGAGGTTGTTGAACCTTTGTTTCAACTAAAGAGTAGCACATCACAGAAAGATGTTTCTGTGGAGCCTACGTCAGTTGAAGAGGAAGTTAATGGTGATGATCATGAAGCTTCGGATCAAGTTACTATCGAACTTTGTAGGTCGACAAAGACGCGTACTACTGCTGAGTGATACGGCAACCCTGTCTTGGAGGTCATGTTGTTGGACAACAACGAACCTACAAACTATGGAGAAGCGATGATGGGCCCGGATTCCAACAAATGGTTAGAGGCCATGAAATCCGAGAAAGGATCCATGTATGAAAACCAAGTATGGACTTTGGTAGACTTGCCCGTTGAATGGCAGGTCGTTGAGTACAAATGGACCTTTAAGAAGAAGACAGACACTGATGGTAAATGTTACCATTTATAAAGCTCGACTTGCCGCAAACAAGTTTCTGACAAGTTCAAGGAGTTGACTACGATGAGACATTCTCACCCGTAGCGATGCTAAAGTCTGTTGGAATTATGTTAGCAGTTGCTGCATTTTTCGATTATGAAATCTGGCAGATGGATTTCAAAACATCGTTCCCTTGAGGAAAGGTTGTATGTGATACAACCAGAAGGTTTTGTCGATCCTAAGGATGCTAAAAGGTATGCAAGCTCCAGCAATCCTTCGATGGACAGGAGCAAGCATCTCGGAGTTGGAATATACGCTTTGATGAGGTGATCAAAGTTTTTGAGTTTATACAAAGTTTATGAGAAACTCGTATTTACAAGAAAGTGAGTGGGAGCACTATAGAATTTCTGATGAGTATATGTGGATGCCATATTGTTGATCGGAAATGATGTAGAATTTCTGGAAAGCATAAATGGTTGTTTGAAAAGAGTTTTTCAAAGGAAGACCTGGATAAAGCTACCTAATTGATGGGCATCAAGATCTATAGAGATAGATCAAGATGCTTGATGAGACTTTCAATGAGTACATACCTAGACAAGATTTTGAAAGAGTTCAAAATTGATCAGTCAAAGAAGGAGTTCTTACCTGATTTGAAAGGTGTGGAGTTGAGTGAGACTCAAAGCTCGACCGCGGTGGATCAAACAGATAGGACGAAGGTCGTCCCCTATGCTTTATCCATAGGCTCTGTATAATATGCCATGCTGTGTACCGCACATGTGTGTGCCTTGCCATGAGTCTGTCAAGGGGTACGAGAGTGATCCAGGAATGGATCACTGGACAGCGGTCAAGATTATCCTTAGTAACTAGAGGACTAAGGAAATATTTCTCGGTTATGGAGGTGATAAAGAGTTTGTCGTAAAGAGTTACGTCGATGCAAGCTTTAACACCAATCCAGATGACTCTGAGTAGCAATCCAGATACGGATAGTGGAGCAGCCATTTGGAATAGCTCCAAGTGGAGTGTGGTAGCAGTGTCTACAGTATGACATAGAGATTTGCAAAGTACACACAGATCTGAATGTCGCAGACCCGTTGACTAAAGACCTCTCTCACATGCAAAGCATGATCGAACCCCAGAACTCACTGGGTGTTAGATTCATAACAATGTAAATCACATGGTGATGTGAACTAGATTATTGACTCTAGTGCAAGTGGGAGACTGTTGGAAATATGCCCTAGAGGCAATAATAAAATGGTTATTATTATATTTCCTTGTTCATGATAATTGTTATTGTTCATGCTGTAATTGTATTAACCGGAAACCGTAATACATGTGTGAATACATAGATCACAGCATGTCCCTAGTAAGCCTCTAGTTGACTAGCTCGTTGATCAATAGATGGTTATGGTTTCCTAACCATGGACATTGGATGTCATTGATAACGGGATCATATCATTAGGAGAATGATATGATGGACAAGACCCAATCCTAAGCATAGCACTAGATCGTGTAGTTCGTCTGCTAAAGCTTTTCTAATGTCAAGTATCATTTCCTTAAACCATGAGATTGTGCAACTCCCGGATACCGTAGGAATGCTTTGGGTGTATCAAACGTCACAACGTAACTGGGTGACCATAAAGGTGCACTACAGGTATCTCCGAAAGTGTATGTTGGGTTGGCACGAATCGAGACTGGGATTTGTCACTCCATATGACGGAGAGGTATCTCTGGGCCCACTCGGTAATGCATCATCATAATGAGCTCAATGTGACTAAAGAGTTAGCCACGGGATCATGCGTTACGGAATGAGTAAAGAGACTTGCCGGTAACGAGATTGAACAAGGTATAGGGATACCGACGATCGAATCTCGGGCAAGTATCATACCGGTAGACAAAGGGAATTGTGTACGGGATTAATTGAATCCACGACATCGTGGTTCATCCGATGAGATCATCGTGGAACATGTGGGAGCCAACATGGGTATCCAGATCCCGCTGTTGGTTATTGACCGGAGAGATGTCTCGGTCATGTCTACATGCCTCCCGAACCCGTAGGGTCTACACACTTAAGGTTCGATGACGCTAGGGTTATAGGGAAAGTTTGTACATGGTTACCGAATGTTGTTCGGAGTCCCGGATGAGATCCCGGACGTCACGAGGAGTTCCGGAATGGTCCGGAGGTAAAGAATAATATATAGGAAGTGAGGTTTTGGTCACCGGAAGTGTTTCGGGCGTCACCGGTAATGTACCGGGACCACCGGAAGGGTTCCGGGGGTCCACCGGGTGGGGCCACAAGCCCCGGAGGCTTGCATGGGCCAAGAGTGGGAAGGGACCAGCCCCTGAGTGGGCTGGTGCGCCTCCCACCAAAGGCCCAAGGCGCAGTAAAAGGGGAGAAGGGGAAAACAATAGGCGCAGATGGGCCTAAGGCCCACCCTAGGGCGCGCCCCCCCTCTCTCCCCCTCTTGGCCGCCCCCCTCCAACCCATCTAGGGTTGCCGCCCCCCCTAGGGTGGGAACCCTAGAGGGGGTGCACCCCCCTCCCCTCCTCCTATATATAGTTGGGGTTTTGGGGCTGCCAGGGATACGAATCTCTCTCCCTCTTGGTGCAGCCCTACCTCTCCACCTCCTCGTCTTTCGTAGTGCTTGGCAAAGCCCTGCTGGAGAACCACGCTGCTCCAACACCACCACGCCGTCGTGCTGCTGCTGGAGTTGTCTTCCCCAACCTCTCCCTCCTCCTTGCTGGATCAAGGCACGGGAGACGTCACCGGGCTGCACGTGTGTTGAACGCGGAGGCGCCGTTGTTCGGCGCTTAGATCGGAATCGACCGTGATCTAAATCGCTGCGTGTACGACTCCTCCAACCGCGTTCTTGCAATGCTTCCGCATCGCGATCTTCAAGGGTATGAAGATGCACTCCTCTCTCTCTCATTGCTAGTCTCTCCATAGATTGATCTTGGTGATGCGTAGGAAAAAAAAATTGATTTACTACTACGTTCCCCAACATTTCCCCCTCCATCATCTTCCTGGTCAGCAGTGCGGCAGATGGGAAGAATGGAGGGTAGATTGGTGCTGGATTCAGGATGCGGATGCTCCAGAGTACTGCCGGGCACGGACAGAGTGCGTCGTGCGTGGCAAGGATTGGGGGAAGCTAGGCCTTACCGATGATAGGCTTCGCCCGGATTTGAATAGGATCGCTCGCCTCAAGGCTGCCAGGCTAACCATCAAACTGGCGGGGGCTGACTTCGTCCGACGCCGCATTGCGCCGCTGCAGCAAAGGGACAGGTTTGCCTGGCGGTACGGAGATGCAGGGTATAGGATGCGCCTGTACCCAGGCCTCACCAACAACCTGACAGTTTACGGCCATGCCTGGCTGTGCAAACAGCTGTTCGGCAGCCTTGGGCCATTCAAAATGCCGGCAAAGGTCGTCCCGCTGAATATCAATTCCGCCTTGGACCAGATTTTGAAGTGGATGCCCGACTGCAATGCTTACAGAGTTGCGGATGATTGGCAACTACTAGAGCTTGACGAGGAGATGGAGTGGGTCTCCGGTCTGGAGGAAAGGGCCTCCAGAGTGGAGAGCAACATGTTCAAGTGCACCTCCACGGCGGAAGCAAAGTATATCAAGAGGCGGATCAAGGAGGACAAGGCGCTTCGAGCGGCCGGGAAGGCAAAGCCTAGAAGGGTGGAGGAGGGAGAAGAGGAGGAGGCCGAAGACGAGGGCTCTTCTCATGGCAGGAGCGAGGGGCACACCGTGGAGGAGGTTGCCGAGGACAAGCCCGCTGAGGGCGATCCTGCCGGGGATGAGCCTGCCGGGATCGAAGCCTTGTATGCTACGGCGGCGGAAGTCCAGGAAAAGGACGAGGCCGAGGAGGTGGAGCAACCAAAGGAGGAGTGGCTTACTGCGGGCCCTCAAGCCCCTGAACCAGATCTGGAGCAGCGTCCTCGCAGGCGGCCTAGCCGGGGAACCGCGGCCCCTGTCCTTGTGCCCGTCGCCAAGAGGGAGAAGAAGATCATCTCTAAGGGCGATGGGCCAGATGTGGTGCGCCGCAATTCTTCTCGCCTTTCTGGGGCCAAGACCCCTCCCACCAAGCGGCGAGCCACCATAGGGGTCGACCCCAGCTCTGAATCAAGCTCAAGCTCTTTGCGTAGCTCGTCCTCGCTGGAGCCCCCGGCCTCCTTAAAAGGCTTGAAGTTGCCGGGAAGCACCGCTCCTCCGCCCCTGAAGTTCGCGCTGAGGCAGAGCGACCCCACCACCTATGGAGTTCGCGCTGGGCTCCATGCTCATCAATTCAGAGTAAGGAAAACGTCATCTCTCCTTGTCGAGGCATCATGCACTTGTAGGTTTGCTGACCCAATCTTGCTTTGTCGTTCTTGGCAGAGATGAGGAAGAGACCCTCGCCCACCGGGCCAAGCGATCCAAGCAAGCGGATGCGTCGGGGCCTTTGGAGGGCACGGGCTTGGCGGGAGGCGGCATGGATGATCCCGCGCCAAGCCCCCGGCCCAGCCCTCGGCACGAAGGTATGGGGCAGGCCCTCCCCGCCAGCGAGGGCATGGGAGAGCGGGTCCCTTCTTCCGCCAAGGGAAAGGGAGAGCTTGTCCAGAGCGAGGCGTCCCAGGAGGGGCTCACCCTGCCCGATGCCCAAGCCGAGAAATCCCCGGCAAGGGCCTCCACGGAAGGATCGACCCATGCTGATGTAATGACTACCGGGGAAGGGGGCGAGGGTCACGCCCCGGCAATGGGTGTCGCCGGGGAAACCGATGCCCCCCCCCCCCCCACGGCAAACATCTCCAGGTAATTTGCTCGCTCTTCGCCTTCTGTTGCTCATTTTATTTCTGCTTCAAGTCTCTCGCTTATTGATGCATATTATTTCCTTGCCGTCCCTTGCTGATCTCGCTTGCAGTCCCAGTGGCTGAGGAACCAGAGCTGCTGGAAGAGGTTGCCAGCATTGGTAAGGACGCTGCTGAAGAGGCCGCCAAGATCGCTACCGCGGAAGGCCAGGAACACACTGCCGGGGATGTCCAAGAGGCCCCAGAGAAGGCCCTTGGCAGTGTGCCAGGACTGGGGGTAGTGGTCGAAGAGAAGGTTCCTCTTAAGACCATGAGCCCTCCTCCCCAGTTTGGCACCTTGGCCGTGGCCCTGCAACCATCTTCGAGCAGTCTGGCATTGGTCCTTGCCCAGCCTGGTCTTGGAGCTCCCGGCTCATTCGCGGCAGTAAGTGCCGACCTCGATGAAGAGATCCAGCGCATCATGGCACCGTTGTCCCAGCGAGTTGAAGAGGCTGATGACTTGGTTAGCGCAGTCTTGGATCTGTCCTTTCTGGAGTCCATGGCAGCAGGCATCAAGGAGATGCAAAACAGGTACAACCAGAAGGGGCAGGCACTCAAGGAGCAATGCAACTCTGCCAACTTCATGGATCAGAAGCTGAGGGACAAGGGTAATGAACTGCGCGAGTGGCATGGCAAGCAGTTCCAAATCCTTCAGCGGCAACAGGAGGTGATCACTATGGCCAAGGAGGACGTCGCCACCCGGGAAGCTCGTTTGGCAGAGCGCGCAGCGCTTTTGAACGCCAAAGAGAAGGAAATCTCTTCCCGGGAAGAGAACCTCAAGACCACCCTCTGCAACAAGGACGAGCAGCTGGAGGTCCTTGTCCAGTAGCGTACCAAGGATCTGGAGGACAAGCATAAGGCCGCCCTCGACGCGCTCACCCATGGTTCTGCTGCCCAGCTAAAGAAGATTGCTGATGACCGTGCTGCCGCGGCCACTGCCAAAGCTGATCTCGACCAACAGGTGGCCAAACTGACAAAGGAGCTTGCCGGCAGTACCAAGGAGACTGCGGCCCTCAAGGAGGAAGTGCAGAAGGCAGAAATCCTTCTGAAAGAGGTGCAATCGCAGCTTTCATCCAAGAGCCAGGGTCTTAACACTGCCAACAGCTCCATTACTGATATGAAGGCACGGCTTGGTACTCTGGAAAGCAAGGTTGAGTCTACTGACGCCCATGAGAGGCAGCTGACGAAGGACCTGGACAACGCAAGACTCCACCGAAAAGATGCAGAGGAAAAGCTGGCGAACCAAGTCGGGCAGCGCGACCTCTGGATCAAGAATCTGGTGGATATCGCCGAGCGCCCCTCTGCCCAGATCGCAACAATGAAGATGAAGAGTTGGGCTTTCTCCGTGGGCCAACATGAGGTTCCCAGCGTCAAGCTGTCGCTCTTCTTCGAGGGGTTGATTGAAGGGCTAAAGACGTATGAGGACGAGAGGGACGCATGCTTCGTCCATGAGTCCCGGAAGCTCGCCCGCGACGCCCTCTTCATGGTCTTGAGCAATCTCGCCTTCCGCCATCCGGACCTCGACCTTGCCGATGGCTTCAGGAGGCTGTCGGCGGGCGCCGATGTTTCTGCCGCCGAGGAGAAAGCTGCCCCCTTCACCGACAAGGTTCTTTCCATCCCCAGGGTCTGAGAAGACCGCCAGGCACAGCCGTGGACCATTCTTGTTGCCGTGGTGCCCTGTAACAAAAACATGATGCGTGTCTCGTGTTTAAGCCTCGTACTATATTTGCTTTTGCACTTGTCGAACTGGTTTTTAATTAAGCTTAAGCGCATGTTATCCCTCTTGTGTTTTACCCATGGATGTTCGTATGGTTGGCTTCTTTTCGTGCGTTTTGGCTGCCCGCCAGTAGCATGCTGCCGCGATTGCTGTAAGGAGCGGGTCCTTAGCATTCATCTGGCGAGGACATGCCCCGGCAGGTTTTTACTTAGGAGTCTTTGACGCAGCCGCCCACTTTATTGAGCAGGCTCAAAACAAAGCAGGGACGCAGAAAAATTCGGCAAGGTGCCACCACACGAGAGATTTAACCATACAAAGAAAACTTGGGTGTCCGGGGGATAAGCAAATGCAAAACTCTGGAGGGAGATTTGGTGAGCATGTTGACTTAGTTTTTTTTTATGCTTTTCTCCTTCCGCCGCCGCGGCCGTTTATCACGTCCACATATTTTGAGAGGACAGCATTCGTGTTCCCGCCCTTAGTCTACTGAATCAACATAAAAAACACGTACAAGGGGGAAACTTGGCAGTTTATTAGTTGCACGTCCGCCCCCCCCCCCCCCGGCAAGGGCCGGAGGGGGATAATCAAACGCCTGCAGGTGACAATGCATAGTGAAAAAGGAAGGGTCGACTCCCCTCTCCTCTCCCTTTTTGCTGTCGACGATGCCACGGCTGTAGGTATAAGGTCGCGCAGACGCGGACAGCCCTGCCGGAGCACGCTTGCCGGGGCGTCAATCAACGGATTTGCACCAGCGCTTCACTCACGATTTTCCCTCATCGGGGTAAATGCTGGACCAAGTTCCGCGTGGGCCTATCGACGTCGAAGATGCCACCCCTTGCGTAGCTTCGATTGTCGATGAGCAAAAGTGGAGGAGGAGGAGGCCACATACCATGCTTTCCGCTCGCCTTAGTGATTTTCTCAGTCACCGGGCATGCTTGGCAGGAACCCGCCAGGAGGATAGCGTCATCGCGTGTCTCGTCCTTCTCCTTGGGATAGGGGCGGTGCGGTGGTCGCGCCACCTGAGCGGCTCGAGACCGTCGCACTGCCCCCACCTCCTGTTTCCGCCGTCGCCGTGGTTGCGGCGGGCGCGGGCGACAAGGCTCGGGCAAGGCGAGCCGAGGGAGCGGCATTGCCTCTCTCCTCGGGAGCCATTGATGATGCAAGCATCGATGCTGACACCGGTGTAGCTTGACGCGCTAATTACGACCTCGGGTTTGCACAAGCGCTGCCCCCCACCTGGCGCGCCAAAGATGTCGTGGTAGAACACGACAACCTATGGGGCCATTGGCCCCTTTGTGGTTCGGCAGGGGGGAGAACGCATTGCACAAAGAGCGGAAGCCATGGGACAGCACGACAGTGGTGACACTGGTGGTTTTTACCCAGGTTCGGGCTGCTGAGAAGCGTAAAACCCTACTCCTACTTTGGTGGATTGATGGAGAGACCGTGAAGAACGCGCGGCACCCTAGCCCGGCAAGGTCGCCTCGGGGAGAGCAGCTGCGCGCGTATGAGTACACGAGGGTCTGAATCATTTCTAAGGAAACCACGGTCCTCCTTTTATAGGCTAAGGGGTTACCACAATGGCAAAACAGTCATTATCCAGCGATTAGATAGCTAACAGTGCTATCATACCTAACTCTGGCAGTTAGGACAAAGCGCATTAAATGCACTGCCATGTGTCGCGCTGTGGATGCGGCCTGGCAGGCCTGCCGCGCCGCTCTAGTCATCTCCCATCTGTCTGCTTGACATGCCTCTGGACGGGTGTCATATAGAGGTGATCCTCCTCCTAAATGGCTGCCACGTGCCAAACGACAGCCACTTAGTTATGTAGGGGCTCGACACCGCACCGATGGGTGACTTGCATTGCGATGCGGTGGAGCGGTGGAGCCTTGGCGGGGATGTAGGCCGCCAGCGGCCCCGGCAATCCTTGTCGGGGAAGTCTTGGGACTTGTCTTCGGGGTGGCCTCGACCTAACCAGGCTCGCCTTCCTGGCAAGGGAGGTTTTCCCCTGGTGATATCTTGTAGTCTTGTCTTGTCTTGGTCTTCTTGATCCGCCCTTTGATTCCTCAAAGAGCTCTCTCTCTGGCTTGGTCTTGTCTTGAATGCTTGGTGTTGCCGGGACGGAGGCCTACTGTCCGTGCACAAGTCAAGGGAAACATACACCCCTGTTTGTGTACCCCGACACTGGCAGGGTGCCGGAACAGTCTAGATTGGTTTTTCGTGGCTACAGAGGCTTGCGGCGGCGGAACTTCTGATCTAGGGTTATTTCTGGGGGTTTGTGTATTTATAGGATTTTTTGGCGTCGGTTTCACGCGAAGATGGGCCTCGAGGTGAGCACAACCCACATGCACACGGGTTGGGCTCCAGGCGCGCCCTGGTGAATTGTGTCCTCCCCGTGGTTCTTCTGGCCCTCCCACGAAGCTTCTAGTGCCTCTTTTGTTCGAAAAAAATCATCAAAAAGTTTCAGCTCATTTGGAGAACTTTCATTTCTGCCCAAAAAACAACACCACGGTAGTTCTGCTGAAAACAGCGTCAGTCCGGGTTAGTTCCATGCAAATCATACCAAAACCATATAAAATTGTTGTAAACATGGCATGAATACTTCATAAATTATAGATATGTTGGAAACGTATCAGCATCCCCAAGCTTAATTCCTACTCGTCCACGAGTAGGTAAATGATAAAAGAAATAATTTATGAAGTGTGAATGCTAGCATAGTGCACAGGTTTGATCAATGATAATTTCAATCACTTTTCCTAGCATCATAATAGCAACTCTTTCTCATAAAACTCATCATGATAAAGTAGCAATTGAAAACGGAATTTTTGTTATGGAATGCTACCTATCATACTCATCATATACTCTTTCTTTTGTAGCATGGACATTTGGACTTGAATGATTCAAAGCAATAGTCTATAATTTGACATGAAGACATCAATACTCAAGCATACTAACAAGCAACCATGTCTTTCAAAATATCAACGCTAAAGAAAGCTATCCCTAGCCCATTATGCTCAGTCATTGATCCATTCATGAAACACACTCGAATATTAGCTACATCCAATGCACAAGTATGATCATAGTGCTCCCTAGTTGGTGCTTTATAAGAGAAGATGGAGACTCAAATAAAAATTGCATAAAGTAAATAGATAGGCCCTTCGCAGAGGGAAGCAGAGATTTGTAGAGGTGCCAGATCTCAAAGCTTAAATTGAGAGATACAATATTTTGAGAGGCATACTTTTCCCTTCAACGAAAACGACCGAGAATTCCCAACACTTTTCATGCTAGATACATCATAGGCGGTTCCCAAACAGAAAATAAAGTTTATTTCTTTTTCCACCATTTTTTCACAATCCATGGCTAGCCGTATCCACGGGTGCCTTCCATACCAACACTTTCCAAGGAATTTATTATTGAACAGCATAACTAATTTTTTTTGCATTTCGGGACTGGGCATCCCTATTACCTTTGCCACACTCTCGTGCAATGACAAGTGAATAAACACTCATCTTGAGAATAACGCATCTAGCATGGAAAATATTGGCCACCCCCTGTCGCTTCATGAGCGGTTCGGGCACACAAAAAGGAAATTTAATTTGAAAATTAGAGTTGGCACATACAAATTTACATGGAACGGCATGGAAATACCGCATATAGGTAGGTATGGTGGACTCATTTGGCACAACTTGGGTTAAGGGGTTTGGATGCACAAGCAGTATTCCCGCTTAGTAAAAATGAAGGCTAGCAAATAGATTGAGAAGCGACCAACCAAGAACGAAAACGATCATAAACGAGCATTAAACATAACTAACACCGAATAATGCACCACAAGTAGGATGTAATTTCATTGCATAACTATTGACTTTCGTGCTTGCATAGGGAATCACAAACCTTAACACCAATATTCTTACTAAAGCATAATTACTCACCAACATGACTCACATATTATTATCTCCATATCGCAAAACTATTGCAAGGAATCAAACTTATCATATCCAATGATCTACATGAAAGTTTTTATTATATCCTTCTTGAACATCCATCACTTTGGGACCAATTTCATAGCTTGTGCAAATTGTGATCACTATTATCAACTCTCAAAATAATATAAGTGAAGCATGAGAGTGTTCGGCAAACTACTCCAAAAAGATATAAGTGAAGATCAAATGAGTAATTAAGTAAATAGGTAGCTATGTGAGGACTCTCTCTCATTTAAAATTTTCCAGATCTAAGTATTTTATTAAAATGGCAAGCAAAACAAAATAAAATGACATTCTAAGAATAGCACACATCATGTGAAGAAGCAAAAACTTAGGCTCAACCGAGGCTAACCGATAATTGTTGATGAAGAAAGGTGGGATGCCTACCGGGGCATCCCCAAGCTTAGATGCTTGGGACTTCTTGAAATGTTATCTTGGGATGCCTTGGGCATCCCCAAGCTTGAGCTTTTGTGTCTCCTTAATTCCTTTTATATCACGGTTTCCCTAAATCATAGAAACTTCATCCACACAAAACTCAACAAGAACTCGTGAGATAAGTTAGTATAAATCAATGCAATAACCTTATCATTCTATACTGTAGCAAATCACTAAAATTATTATTTAATATTTTATACTAAATGCCTCTGCATATTTAATACTCCTATCCTCAAATAGAATCATTAAACAAGCAAACATATGCAAACAATGCAAACATAACAGCAATCTGCCTAAACAGGATAGTCTGTAAAGAGTGCAATTTTACTCACACTTCCCTAACTCCAAAAATTCTGAAAATTTACCAAACTGTAGAAAATTTATCATAGATTATTGTGCAAAACATTTCAACATTTTATCACATTCTGACTTTTCTCAAGAATTCACGCACTAGCATGCAACTTTCTGTTTTCAAACAGCAACATATAGACTTGCAAAATAAGCATGACAAAGGCTATACTTGACATTTTTATTGAAGTAAAAGATATAAAACATTATTCCAAATAAAAGCAAGCAAATCCAAATAAAATAAAATGATGCTCCAAGCAAACAACATATCATGTGACGAATAAATATATAGCCCCAAGTAAGGTTACCGATAATGTTGGAGACGAAAGAGGGGATGCCTTCCGAGGCATCCCCAAGATTAGTTGCTTGGATCTTCCTTGAATATTACTTTGGGGTGCCTTGGGCATCCCCAAGATTTGGGTCTTGTCGCTCTTTATTCTCCTCATATCGATATCTCACCCAAAACTTGAAAACTTCAATCACACAAAACTTAACGGAACTTCGTGAGATGGGTTAGTATGATAAAACAAATCATTCACTTTGGTACTGTCAAGATAAGATTAATAATTGTTTCCACATAATTCCTACTGTACTCTAAAATTTCCACAATTTATATTAAGCAATATAAGCCATGGAAACCATAAAACAAGCAAACTATGCATTGAAAAGAGAATCTGTCAAAAACAGAACAATATGTAAAGATCTGAATTTTAGTCATACTTCTGAAACTCCAAAAATTCTAAAATTTACGACAACGTAGAAAATTTTGTACACGCAATAACTGTAAAAAATTCAGAATTTTTCCACATTCCAGTAAAAGACAGGAATTTCTGTACTTTATGCAAAAGTTTCTGTTTTTGCACAGAATCAAGTCAACTATCATCCACCCTATCCCAAAGGCTTTACTTGGCACTTTATTGAAACAAAAGCTATAAAACATGATTAATACAGTATCTTAATCATGTTAACACACAAAAACAGTAGAGGTAAATGTTGGGTTGTCTCCCAACAAGCATTTTTCTTTAATGCATTTTTAGCTAGGCATGTTGATTTCAATGATGCTGACATAAAAGTTAAGAATTGAAACACAAAGAGTGCACCATGAAGCATATGACTAGCACATTTAAGTATAACCCACTTCCTATGCATAGGGATTTTGTGATCAAACAATTTATGGGAGCAAGAATCAACTAGCATAGGAAGGCAAAACAAGCAATACTTCAATGCTTTCAACACATAGACAGGAAACTTGATATTATTGCAATACCTACAAGCATATGTTCCTTTCTCATAATAATTTTTAGTAGCATCATGAATGAATTCAACAATATAGTTATCACATAAAGCATTCTTTTCATGATCCACATGCATAGAATTTTTATTACTCTTCACATATGCAAATTTATTCTCATGAATAGTAGTGGGAGCAAACTCAACAAAATAACTATCAGGTGATTCTTGATTGGCAAAATCATATTGAGAATTAAAATCATGATGACAAGTTTCATGGATATCATTACTCTTTATAGCATACATGTCATCACCATAATCATCATAAATAGGAGGCATGCTTTCATCATAGTAAATATTCTCATCAAAACTTGAGGGACTAAAAATATCATCTTCATCAAACATAGCATCCCCAAGCGTATGGCTTTGCATATCATTAGCATCATGGATATTCAAAGAATTCATACTAACAACATTTCAATCATGCTCACCATTCAAAGATTTTATGCCAAACATTTTATTCAATTCTTCTTCTATCAATTGAGCACAATTTTCCTTTCCATCATTTTCAAGAAATACATGATAAAGATGAAGAATATGAGGCCACCTCAATTCCATTTTTTGTAGTTTTCTTTTACGAACCAAACTAGTGATAAAACAAGAAACTAAAATATTCAATTGCAAGATCTAAAGATATACCTTCATGCACTCACCTCCCCGGCAACGGCGCCAGAAAAGAGCTTGATGTCTACTACGCAACTTTATTCTTGTAGACACGTGTTGGACCTCCAAGCGCAGAGTTTTGTAGGACAGTAGAAATTTTCCCTCAAGTGGATGACCTAAGGTTTATCAATCCGTGGGAGGCGTAGGATGAAGATGGTCTCTCTCAAACAACCCTGCAACCAAATAATAAAATGTCTCTTGTGTCCCCAACACACCAAATACAATGGTAATTTGTATAGGTGCACTAGTTCGGCGAAGAGATGGTGATACAAGCGTAGTAATGATAGTAGATATTGATTTTTGTAATAGGAACAATAAAAAACAGCAAGGTAGCAATTGATAAAACGAGCACAAATGGTATTGCAATGCTTGAAAATGAGGCCTAGGGTCCGTACTTTCGCTAGTGCAATCTCTCAACAATGCTAATATAATTAGATCATATAACCATCCCTCAACGTGCAATGAAGAATCACTCCAAAGTTCCTATCTAGCGGAGAACATAAGAAGAAATTGTTTGTAGAGTATGAAACCACCTCAAAGCTATTCTTTCCGATCAATCTATCCTAGAGTTCGTACTAAAATAACACCAAGCTATTCTTTCTTATCGATCTAACCAAGAGTTCGTACTAAAATAACACCATATGATACACATCAACCAACTCTAATGTCACCTAGATACTCCAATGTCACCACGAGTATCCATGAGTTGATTATGTGATATGCATCAAACAATTTCAGATTCATAATACTCAATCCAACACAAAGAATCTCAAAGAGTGCCCCAAGATTTCTACCGGAGAAACAAAGACGAGAACATTCATCAACCCCTATGCATAGATTACTCCAATGTCACCTCGGGAATCCGTGAATTGAGTGCCAAAACACATATCAAGTGAATCAATATGATACCCCATTGTCACCACGGGTATTCATAGCAAGACATACATCAAGTGCTCTCAAATCCATAAAAGTAATCAATCCGATAAAATGAAATCTCAAAGGGAAAACTCAATTCATCACAACAAGATAGAGAGGGGAAAACACCATATGATCCAACTATATTAACAAAGCCCGCGATACATCAAGATCGTGACATCTCAAGAACACGAGAGAGAGAGAGAGAGAGAGAGAGAGAGATTAAACACATAGCTACTGGTACAAACCCTCAGCCCCGAGGGTGGACTACTCCCTCCTCATCATGGTGGCTGCCGGGATGATGAAGATGGCCACCGGTGATGATTTCCCTCTCCGGCAGGGTGCCGGAACAGGGTCTAGATTGGTTTTTCATGGCTACAGAGGCTTGCGGCGGAGGAACTTCTGATCTAGGGTTATTTCTGGGGGTTTCTGTATTTATAGGATTTTTTGGCATCGGTTTCACGCGAAGATGGGCCTCGAGGTGAGCACAACCCACCTGCACACGGGTTGGGCTCCAGGCGCACTTTGGTGGGTTCTGCTCTCCTCGTGGCTCCTCTGGCCCTCCCACGAAGCTTCTAGTGCCTCTTTTGTTCCAAAAAAATCGTCAAAAAGTTTTAGCTCATTTGGAGAACTTTCATTTCTGCACAAAAAACAACACCATGGTAGTTCTGCTGAAAACAGCGTCAGTCCGGGTTAGTTCCATGCAAATCATACCAAAACCATATAAAATTGTTGTAAACATGGCATAAATACTTCATAAATTATAGATACATTGGAGATGTATCAGTTCCATCGGGAGGAGATAGCAGAGAGGGAGAGGGAGCATGCGAGCGAGGGCGAGAGAGAGAAGAGCGAGGAGGGCATCCTTGATACAAGAGTCTGCGGGCTGCCTCTAGCCACGGAGCCACCTCCGTCGTGTCTAGTGGCCGCCGGCATGGCCAGAGATCTAGGGAGATTTTTTTCTTCCTATTTCCCTTTGCTCTATTGGTCCCACATGTAATAGAGAGAGAGAGAGAGAGGAGGGCGAGGTGATTCGGTGCCCAAGCTCACCTGTACCCGCGATGAGCAGAAAATTCATAAAAATAGTAGAATAATTCAAAAAATTCCAATTTTTTTGCATGGAAGATAATTTGGTGCGTGAGGTGCACTCCAAATTTCAAATCATTTGGACATGTGAGTAGTTCTTGGTAAAAAAGGCAAATTTGGAGTCTGGCGAGGTGATTCGATGCCCAAGCTCAGCTACACCTGCGATGAGCAAAAAAATCACAAAAAATAGTAGAAAAATTCAAAACAATCCAATTTTTTGCATGAAAGATAATTTGGTGCGTGAAGTGCGCTCCAAATTTCAAATCATTTGGACATGTGAGTAGCTCTCGGCAAAAAAGACAATTTGGAGTCTGTGAAAAAGTTTACTGTTCATGTATTTTTCTGACCGAATTTGTCTTTTTTTCCAAGAGCAACTCATCTGTCCAAATTATATGAAATTTGGAGCGCACCTCACGCACTAAATTGTCTTCCATGCAAAAAAAATGGATTTTTTGAAAAAAAAAATAGTATTTTGTTTGAATTTTCTCCTCACCAGGTGCAGATGGGCCTGGGCTCAAAAAATGGATATTCGGAGAGAGGAGTGGGTTTGTTTTTTAGCAAGGGACCATTGACATGTCAACATTTTAAGCGGCCCCACACATCAGCATTTTTAATGGTCCCACTCGTCATGAACTCGTCCATCTAATGGTCAACGGGCTTGACCCAACGGAAATGCTCTGCCTGGCCTTCTGTGAGCAGGTGGTGGAGTGGGGAGGGAAAAATGAGCAAAGTTAGTTGGCTTGGACAAAATTGAGCACAACTAAGGAACCAGGGGCACAGAAATAGAAATCCCTTATTATTTAATGGAAAAAAATTCTCAGAAATGGTAGTGGAATCATGTATTTAAGGTGATAATCACTTTCCATAAAAGAATTAAGCACGGAGGCTAAAGGAACAGGCGGCGTTGCGCCTCCAGGGCGAAAGACGGTGTTCCATACAACCACGAGCACCAGTATGAGCAGTCGTATGGCACGCCGCCACCACCGCTGGATCAACTACTTCCACCCCGTCGAATCGGATCATCGATCAGAAGCCCAGAGACAACAGAAACGCATCCAGAAGGCAGAACCCTAGCCTCCAGAATTCATCCGAAGGAGGGATTGTTCAAGGAGAAGGAAGGGATCCTTCTCACCGCGGAAGAGGACAACGTCATCACCACCATCATCGTCATCCACTACGTCATCACCATCATCATCCACATCCTTATCATCTACAATATCAAGAACCCTAGTGGATCCCTTGGTGTATCATTTGAATCTCTCATCCATGTATTCCATTACCATTGTCATGATGTTTGTGGCCTTCATGTGTGAGTCGACCCCAAGTTCTCGGGTATATGGATGAACCTTGGTATGTGTAGGATCTGAAACTTTTAATGTGGATATGAGATCCTCTGTCGAATGCTTAATTTAATTACTTCATGAATGTTGTGAAGGGGCCCCACTCAGCATGTTTGCCTTATGGCCACGAAGTATATCACTGTTGTTTTTGTTAAGGTTTAGGACGCATAGGTAATTCGAGGTGACAGTAAAAGCCTATCACTCCTAGCCTTTCGAAATGACCGGGAAATAACGGAGAACCCTTAGAGCGGCCGCGTCCATGGGGAGACCCTTAATTATCATGAGTTGTAACCCTCTGGGGATGACTATGATAGTGGCGTGCGTGGCACGAAGTCTACCATGAGTAGAACATGTACTATACCCGGCTCCGCCCAGCATAATCGTCAACAGTGGCTCAAGTATCTGGTATATACTATGCTGGGGATTCCGGACTCCCTGAGAGCGCCCTTTTTATTCTGTTGTTCCACTAGTCATCACAATCCTTGCACTTTATTTACTTTTTATGTTATTTAGTTGCAAGTTACAAACACTACTCGGCAATCCTTTTCATTCGCCCTCTGTCTGCTTTAGGTCTACAATTATTTCCAGGCACAAAAATACATAATTCTCTACAAGAGGCAAAAGTCTGATTCTTGTGCTCCCTGTGGGATCGATACTCTTACTTTGAAAAGGCTACAACTAAACCCCGTGCACTTGCAGGCCATCGAGCTTTTCCTGGCGCCGTTGCCGAGGAGCTAAGCGCTTTTGGGCTTTGTTTAAGTTTTGAATTATTTTGTGTCCTAATGATGTTTGCAGATAGAGAGCAGCCATGGTCTTTCGAGAGCAAATTTGTCAGGTAGGAGTGGAATATGTGGCTGGACCACCGCTGGGAGAGAATTTTATATCAGTTGGTCCTGACTTACCTAGCAAAATATATGAGATAAATCCTCAGTTGATTAGTATGGTGAAAGAAAATATATTCCGAGGTTATGCAGCTGAATGCCCGTATAAGCATATTAAAGAGTTTAACCGTGCATGTGAAACTTTTTAGTTGCTGGACATAACCAATGAAGAAATAAAAACAAAAATCCTTCCTTATTCATTAGATGGAGGAGCTCACAAATGGTTAGAACGCCAGTCAGTGAACATCTCAAGGAACTGGCCAGAATTAGTGAAAGCATTCCTCACTTATTAAAATCCTCAAGGAAAGTTATATACATTGAGAAGAAAAATCAGCAGCTTTGGACAAAAAGAAGGAGAGAAACTGGTAGATGCATATATATAAGGTATCGTGAAATACTCTCTTCATGCCATGAACACCATTATCCTGATTACTTAATTGTTGATTTCTTTTATGGTGTACTTGACTCACAAAGCAAACAAGCTTTCGATCTTGCTTCTAGAGGTTCTTTTCTAGGGACTGGAATATCAGAAGCTTGGAGCTTAGTTGACAGGATAAGATATAATGTTGAGAATTGGTACCTTTGCTCAAAGGAAAAGAGTAAGGTTGATCATGTTTACGATAGCATAAAGTCTTACTTTAGAACCTCAAAAGTAAAAGATTTACATCATGAATTAAATATTGGAACTGACCTCATGTTGCACATTTTGAAAGATTTTTCTAAGTTCTTGGGTATACCAGAGAAAAAGTACATGAAACACAGCAGGGAGTCCAAGGCCATTGACATGGTGGAAGCTATAACGAAGAAAACTACTCCAACCGAGCGACGAAAAGCACCTTATCAAAAGCCAAATAACAAGAAGCTTGAGGGAACACCTCCCACTAAAGGGAAGAAGAATGTGAAGTTGGAGCAATGCGGAGCACCACCTTATGTTGATATAGAAAAAGAACTTGCTACACCTATGCCAGGTGTGAACAAAGATGTTCACCTAGACAGGGACACAACCTCCTATCTTAATGGGTGTACCGAAGGTAAGAATACATGTAAGCAAATTTTATCATATTCTTTCGGATGAAAATCCTACTTTGGGTTGTGTGACCCTGACTCCCCAGTTAATATTATTCCCTACAGCCTCTACGCGAAAATCTATAATGAAATTTCTCCTTGTACTCTGGAGCCTACTCATGTTTTCATTAAGTTTGCAGATAAAACAGACAGGAAGCCTTGTGGCATTCTTAAATATGTCAACATTATAATAGGATCCCTCATTTATCTTATTGATATTTATGTACTAATGATTTCAGAGGATAAAGATTGTCCTATTGTTTTGGAACTTCTTTTCTGAATGTACGTTGAAGGAGCATACATCAAGAAAAAATCTATCTCTATGAAGTGAGGAGATGAGATGGTCAAATCCCCATTTTCTTCTGCACTAAGCAAGCCATAAGAAGAAGAGGCTCAGGACAAGGAAGAGCAAAAATTTAAATCAATTGGTTGACATCCATCTCCAAACACCGGAGGATGAGGTTGAGCGGGTATTGGTAAGGCCTGAATCCTTGTTTGAGGAGGAGGAGGATAAAGAAGAAATTGAAATGATAATGGATGCTACTCCAATGGTTAGCCCGCATCTTAACAAAGTATATGAGATACTTGAAAGGAAAAGAGACGTGGAACTACCTCCTCCTACTTTAAAACCCTTACCCAGGGGGCTGAGGTGTGAATTTATGGATAATACAGAAAGATGCCCTGTTATCATTAGTGCGGACCTGTCAGGAAAGGAAAATGATAAATTATTGATGGTGCTAAGTAAGCATCGTAAGCCCCTAGGCTACTCAATGAAAGATGTAAAAGGGGTACACCCATCCCTTTATTCTCATGCTATCCCTATTGAAGGAGCTAAACCCGTAATTGAAAGCCAACAGAGACTTCACCCAGCCTCCAAGAACGTTGTAAGAAGAGAGGTGATACGTCTCCTCGACGCAGGGGTGATTTACCCAATATCAGACAGTAAGTGGGTAAGTCCGGTCCATTGCATTCCTAAGAAAGTAACTAATGATAATAATGACCTAGTCCCTACTAGGGCTTTAATTGGATATGGAATGTGTGTTGATTTCAGGAAACTAAATAAGTGGACTAAGAAGGACCACTACCCGCTGTCATTCATAAATGAAATATTGGAAAGGTTGGCCAATAACTCTTATTTTGCTATCTTGATGGATATTCTGGGTTTTCACAAATACCTATCCGACCTGAAGACCAAGAAAAGACAACCTTCACCTGCCCATACGGTACATACACGTATCGCAGGATGCCATTTGGTATATGTAATGGACCACCTTCATTTCATAAATGCATTTCTAAAATTTTCCCAAATTTTATTGAATTTTTTTAGGTGTTCATGGACAATTTTTCTGTCCATGGTACATCCTTTGACAATTGTCTCTATAATCTTACAAAAGTTTTCAGAGATGTGAAGAAACAGGTTTTGTGCTAAATTGGGAGAAGAGTCACTTCATGGTCACCGAAGGGGTAGTGTTGGGGCACCGAATCTCAGGAAAAAGCATCAAGATAGATCAAGAAAGAATTGAGGTGACAGAAATTTTACCTTACCCTCAAGACATAAAAGGTATGCAAACTTTTATGGGACATGCTAGTTTCTATAGAAGGTTTATCAAAGACTTTTCCAAGATATCAAAACATTTGACTGACCTCTTGCACAAAGATGTGCCATACTTTTTTGACAAAATTTGTGTGCCGACATATGAAAAATTGAGGGACACCTTAATCAGCGCTCCTATCATCCAACCTCTAAAATGGGATGAAACCTTTGAGATTATGTGTGATGCTAGCAACTATGCTGTTGGAGCTGTCTTAGGACAACAAGATGATTAATAACTCAATGTTGTCTTTTATGCTAGCCGGAGTTTGGATGAGGAGCAAATACATCTAGCTACTACTGAAAAAGAATTGCTTGCTATTGTCTTTGCCTGTGATAAATTCCATCCTCACATTATTAATTAGAAAGTAATAGTTCATACAGATCATCGTGCCTTACGTTACCTTCTAGCAAAGAAGGACGTTGAGCCCCAATTGATTCGATGGAAATTGTTACTTCAAGAGTTTGACTTGTAGATAGTAGACCCAATGGAGAAGATAATCCGGTGGCAGACCATCTGTCGCGCATGGAGAGGATACCATATGATCCCGTCCCTATAAATGAATCCTTTCCAGGTGAGAGTTTGGCTATGATTAAAAAATAGAACCTTGGTTTGCAGATTACGCTAACTTTATTGTAGGAAAGTACATGCCCCCTGATATGAGTTATCATCAGAGGAATAAGTTCTTCAGTGAGCTGAAGTATTATTTCTGGGATGATCCTTTTCTTTATCGGCATGGACCACACGACATGATAAGGCGTTGTGTTCTAGAGCATGAAATGAATGCCATACTTGAAGGTTGCCACAGCAGCCCTAATGCAGGACATCATGCTGGTGACAGGACCGCTGCCAAGGTGCTTCAATCTAGATTATATTAGCCTACTCTTTTCAGAGACGCCCACAGGTTTGTCAAAAATTGTGATGCTTGTCAGCGCACAGGTAATATAGGAAGAAGGCAAGAAATGCCCATGAATTATAGTCTAGTATGTGAACCCTTTGATGTTTGGGGGTTCGACTATTTAGGACCTTTTCCTGTTTCGGACGAGTACACTCATATTCTTGTGGCTGTAGATTATGTTACCAAGTGGGTTGAAGCATTACCGACTAAACATGCAGATGCGGCTACTTCATTATAGATGATAAAGGACATCATCTTGCCCAGGTTTGGAGTTCCTAAAATTCTTATCACTAATGGTGAATCTCATTTTATACAGGGAATTTTCGGAAGGATACTCCGTAAATATGTGGTAACCCACCGGTTAGCTTCCCCATATCATCGACAAACCAGTGGTCAAGTGGAATTCTCCAACCGGGAGATTAAAAACTATATTGCAAAAGACGGTGCAGAAATCAAGAAAAGACTGGGAAGGTAAATTAAATGAAACACTTTGGGCATACTGCACCGCCTACAAGAATCCCATGGGGATGTCAACATACAAGATGGTATATTGTAAGGCTTGCCATTTACCCTTAGAACTAGAGCATAAGGCTTTTTGGGCTATCAAGAATATAAATTTTAATCTTAAGGAAGCCGAAGAGAAAAGATTGCTAGATATACATGCTTTAGGAGAGCTTCGTAATAGTGCTTATGAGAGTGCCAGATTGTTCAAGGAGAAGGTTAAGATGTGGCATGATCGTAAGATACTAAAACGAACTTTTACTACAGGGGACAAAGTCCTCTTATTTAATTATCGTCTAATGTTGTTTCCAGGGAATCAAAGGTCCCGTTGGGAAGGACCCTATGAGATAAAAGAGGTATATAACTCTGGAGCTGTTTGGCTAAAAGGAGGGAAAGATGGACCCTAGATCGTGAACGAGCAACGCTTGAAGTTGTACCTTGCAGATGAGCAAAAGAAAAATCAAGAGGTGGAAGAGGTAAGTTTTCTCATTATCGAGCAAGCCGAAGCCCTTCAAAAGGAACGGAAGGTATGAAATAACATTCTGGTAGATTAGATGTAAATGATCGAGTAAAGCTTTATACTCTTTTTTGCTAAAATCTATAATCTTTACTCTGAGTTGTTGGAAATTTCGTCTATAGTTGGGGGCTCTGTCACTAATCTTTCAGGAGATGAAAAAATTCTAAGGAAGAAATTGACGCCGCAGCTAATAGGGAGAAACACGGTGTTCCAAACGATCGTACGCGCTCGTTCGTGCGGTTGCACGGACGACGGACGAAAGTTGCAAAAACTGCAGAGCGAAAGACAACGTCTCATGCGGACACGAGCGCCCGTTTGAGCGGTCGTTTGAGTTGTCGTCGGCGGAGGAGGAAATCACAGAATAAATGACGGCATATCAAACAACCGCCAGCGCCCATGTAAGCGCTCGTATTGATCTTTAGCCGTAACAGGTGAAAAAAAAGAGATCGCGGAGGCATGCCAACCGATCGGCCATACGACTGCAAGCGCCCGTATGGAAGGCCATCTTTTTGTCTGCTCTCGCGATTACTTCCTGATTTTGTTTTGATTTCTTTCTAACTAACTTTTTATCCTTGATCCCGTGATTACCTATAAGCTTAGCCTTTATAAGGAGGGAAGGGGCATGTCATTAAGTCCTAAACCATCTAATCTCACATCTCTTTTGCTTCCCATCTCCACCAAAAAGCTTTTAGTTACAAATCACGAGTCCGGGCGTCACCATGAGCAACAAGACCTCATCCATGTGTGCTTGCATCATCCCCTTCCCCAACTTAGATGATGTCGTGCTCTCAGGATGGGAAGACTTGAGGAAGTTAAGCTCAAGGAGGAGTAACATCCGGAGAAGAAAGACCTTGACGAGAAAGTTGAAGTGGTGGAGATCAAAGGGGAAGAAAAAGCAAAAGAAGGAGATGATGACACTACACCAAATGAGTATCCTCCTAATCCCTGCCAATTCAATATCCACGGATCTATTCCATTATTTCCTCCGGGGCCTCCTTAAGCTGAGTGGGGAAAGGAGCCACCTACCCCAGAGGAGATAAAGGAAAATATCAGGGAATTGGAGAAAGTTTCAAAGGCTTGTGTTAATGTGATCGGAGATGGGATTGATTCTTACTGGTTGATGAGTAAAGACTTGGAATCAAGGGTTGATGGCCTTCTTCATAAAGTCGGTCTTATGGTTGATGCTCTTAACAACAACACTGCACAACTTGAGTTTTTTACCCAGGTTGTAGAAGATCAGCAAGCCGTGATTGAGGGGATGAAGAAGGAACTCCAGAGCATCTGCACTGCTTTCCAAGGTTTCCAGGAGTGAGCATATAACACTTAGTGCCTGGATCTCCCCAGCTTGATTGTAAGCTTGGGGGAGATTCACGTGCACTTCGTATCTTTACCTTTATGCATTTCCCTTCCGCAAGTCAAGATTAGGATTTATTTTCAAAAAGGTAGAACTATCATTTTTCTCTTCAATAAGGGATGATCCTTTCCAATGGGTATACGCATATCTTGATGCATGAGACCATTATTGCTAAATTGAGAACGTATTTGATGACTTTTGTGATCTAAGTAGTAGCCCATAATCACTTCCATAATGACTATAAGTCCTCCGCACTGCAGTTGTTAAATTTTTGAAAGAAGATGAAATAACTACATATGCTAGTTCATTGAAGGTTTCAACTCACAAGAGGGCAAGCAAAGAAAATAATCCTCCTAAAAATTAAATAGTGATGTTAAAAAATAAGTCTTGCCGAGATCCATGTTTGGCTTACATATCATATAAAAGATGAGATGAGCCTATAGCATGTCTCAATGACAGGAGACTTAATTATTTAAAGAATATAAAGTTCCGAAAAGAACAAGAGGAAAGAATAACTGCTTGCCCAATTGAAACATCGATGCTCTAGGATATGAAGTTGTTACCTGTTCACAATAAAATTGAGCGACAAAAATGTGGATGTCTGCATGATCCTTATCATGGTGAATATGAGCTACCATTTGTTACAGATCTCTCATCTCAAATCGTTTGTTTAGAACAGTGATGGACTCATGCTTCTACATATCCGTAACTCATAAACACAAGGCTGACCTTGCTTTTACAAGACATGGTACTTGCTCGGGGACGAGCAAGACTTAAGCTTGGGGGAGTTGATGAGTCCAATTTATGTGATGTTTTTACCAAGTATTGTGTGCCTACGTAGTAGGCTTTCTGGAATTTTGCCGCGTTCGCGCACTTCTTTTTGTTGATAACCGCTCCGGTGACGTCTTTTGAATCAATTATTATTTAATGGAGAAACTCCTCAGAAATGGTAGTGGAATCACGTATTTAAGGTGATAATTGTAGGAGATATGCCCTAGAGGCAATAATAAATGTTATTGATTATCTCCCTGTTCATAATTATGTTTATGTTCCATGCTATAACTGCTATGGTTCTCGAGTCTACAATAACCACGAGGCTCGGAGGAAGACTCATATGCACGTGTGGAATAATAAACGGTAAAATGTATTCCTAGTCTGGCCTCTAAGACTAGCTCAAGTGTTGCATGATGGTTCTGTTTTCCTGATCATGGGCATGTCTATGCCAGCAACTTTGAGGGCACAATGTTAGAAGACCATTTGTGTTGAATCGACCCGAATTGATGTTATGCTATGAGATTCTTTCGTCACAAGTTATGGTTAATAACACAGAGATGGTTAACGTTTGCATGATTCCTCAGACCATGAGAGTATCGAGTTTCTTCATGCTTGATTCATGAACTTTGGGGTTTGTTAAACGTCATCCGTAACTGGATGGCTATTACGGCGGCTTACGGGTTCATGGGAAAGTATGTCAAGTAACTTGATAGCTCAAGATTGGGATTTGCTCCTCCGACGATGGAGAGATATCTCTAGGCCCTCTTGGTGTTACGGTATCCATCATCGTCTGGCCAGACTCAGGGTGATTTGATCACAGGGATGCCGGAACACGGGAACGAGAAAAGAGAACAATACCGGTAACGAGGTAACTGGCATAGTGGACAAGTTGTTGATCCACGGGGATGCCAACATGTCTCACCTCGGGTATTTGTAACATATCGTGAAGCAACAGGAATAGCACACGGGAACTGGAGGTTCACCCGAATATTCATTCGTGTGGGTATAGGGGTCAATATAGGTGTCCACAGCTCCGATGTTGATCATTGATCGGAAGGGGTTCCGTGTCATGTCTATACTTCACCGAACCTATAGGGTCACACACTTAAGGGTCATCTATCTGCTAAATACTAGACAGGGAGTCTGAGAGAAAGTCTCCGGAAAAAGTTTTCGGACACAGCGGAAAAGTTCTGAAAAGAGAGGTCACCGGATGAGTTCCGGTAAAACTGAAAAGTTGTTTCAGGGGATACCATTAAGTCAAATTGGTTTCGGCACACGCCCGATAATTCTTGGAGGGTGCCAGAATCATTCTGGAAACTTTCTGGAATTTTCCTGGGTGAAAACCGGAAATGTTCTGGAGCTGCCGGAACCGCTTCAGATGCTTTTCGCAGATGAAAATCACTAATCCGGAATTGTTCTGGAACGCGTTGAAAATTATTTTAGTGGGTACTGGAAATGTTCTAAGCCCACATAAATATTTTCAGTTCGAATGGACGCTGAAAAATGTTGCCATGAATAGTGAAAGTGCTTTTTGGGATATTTTTTTGGTAAGCCACTCTTTTGGGCTCTTGCTCAAAAGATCTTGGGGTGTGACATGGATGGATAGGAGCCCCTTTGGGGGGCCCACATGGGGGTTGGCCGGCCACACTTGTGGCTCCACCTTGGAGCCCACTTGTTCCTTGGTTTTCACCTTTATGCCCTTGTGAAGGACTTCATTTATGTGGGTTTTGGGTTTTATTGTAAAGCCACCCTACCCCTTGAGATTTCCTATAAATAGAGGTGGAGGGGCAGCCCTCCACACTCATCCCTTCTCACATACACATGCCATTTGACTTGTCTGGCTTCTCTCTCCCTCCCAGCGAAATAGTTTCGTAGAGCCGAAAGGCTGTCTGGGTTCCGGCAGGAACTAGTTCTAGACGGCGAAGCCCTGCCGGATAGATGACACCGTATGTGTGCAACTCTGTAGAGAGATCGTTGTTTCGGTATTAGTTCGAGAGTGCCTCCCGAAGGGCTGTCCGTGTGACCGACCGAGTTTTGAGGGTCCTCCCAAAGGGCTGTCCGAGTGACTGTCCGAGTTTCGAAGGTCCTCCCGAAGGGCTGTCCGAGACAACGTCCGGGGGACTGTTCGACCGCCTCCCGGAGGGCTGTCCGAGGGGCAGATGAGGGCATACATCCTCGCGGTTGGGAGGTTGTAAATCCTAGCTGCGGGGATCTGCACCACCGATCGTCATCGACTCTACTTCCACTGCGCTACGAGTCGGTAACGAAAATGATCAAACCTTGTATGCAGTCTCCATAGTGGTCCTGGGCTGGTGCGTAGGTCAGAAAATTTTTGTTTTCTGCTGCGTTACCCTACAATAATCACTTTCCATAAAAGAATCAAGCAAGGAGGCCAAAGGAACAGGCGGCGTCGCGCTTCCAGAGCGAAAGACGGTGTTCCATACGACCGCGAGCGCCCGTATGAGCGGTCGTATGGCACGCCGCCACCGCCGCTGGATCAACTACTTCCACCCCGTCAAAACGGATCATGGATCATACGCCCATAGACACCAGAAACGCATCTAGAAGGCAGAACACTAGCCTCCGGAGTTCATCCAGAGGAGGGATTGTTCAAGGAGAAGGAGGGGATCCTTCTCACCGTGGAAGAGGACAACATCATCACCACCATCATCGTCATCCACTACATCATCACCATCATCATCCACATCCTTATCATCTGCAACATCAAGAACCATAGTGGGTCCCTTGGTGTATCATTTGAATCTCTCATCCATGTATGAAAGAATTCCTTATTTAACACTATTTTAAATGTTGTTTTCCCTATTTGAAACCAAGAAAATTCTTCTTCCCTATCTAACATCAACTTTTTTTCCCTTTATGACACTTTCATCCGTTTTGAGCCTTAACGATGTTAAATGACACCCGAAAAGACCATTTTGCCCCTCATATGGTATGTGACCAAAGTTTGTGCATGGAGCTCATGTGGCGGCGTCTCGCACGTTCGGTGTACTGGCAGGACGCATATCTTGTGCAGCACGCGCCATGGTGTGCAGTCGGCGACAGACGACCAACGAAGCTGTGGAACAACGAGGCGTGCGGGGCCAAAGATGTTAGAGGCACGCAAAGGCTCGGAGAAAAAGTGTTTGGCAACCGAGAGGGCGCGCGATGGCCAACAGTCACCGGTGTTGTGTCCGACTTGTGTTCCGCGGTCGGAGAAACCGGCTCATCCGGGCCGGTTGGATGCAAGCTCTACACAAAGGCCAACGGGACCGTGGTGCGGAACGGTGGAAGGTGGTACGTCTCTGTCGTATCTATAACTTTTGATTGTTTCATGCCAATATTCTACAACTTTTACATATTTTTGGCAACAATTTATATGAATTTCTTGGACTAACACATTGATCCAGTGCCCAGTGCCAGTTCATGTTTGTTGCATGTTTATTGTTTCACAGAAAATTCATATTAAACAAAGTCCAAACGCGATAAAATTTTACAGAAAATTATTTTAGAATATATGTGATTTTTGGAAAGCGGAATCAACGCGAGACGATGCCCGAGAGGCCCACAAGCTCAAGGGGCACGCCCCTACCTAGGGCGCGCCTGGCAAGCTTATGGCCACCCTGTAGGTCAGTTTGAGGTGTCCTTCGGCCACAAGGAAGCTTATATCCGGATAAAAATTGTGTTAAAATTTCAGTCCAATCAGAGTTACGGATCTCCGGATATTTAAGAAATGGTGAAAGGCCAGAAAACAGGGTCGCGAAACAGAGAGAGATCCAATCTTGGAGGGGCTCTCGCCCCTCCGCTGCCATGGAGGCCATGGACCAGAGGGGAAACCCTCCTCCCATCTAGGGGCGAGGTCAAGGAAGAAGAAGGAGGGGGCTCTCTCCCCCTCTCTCCTGGTGGCGCCGGAGTGCCGCCGGGCCAAGGATCGTGACGGCGATCTACACCAACAACCTTGCTACCGCCAACACCAACTCTCTCCCCCTCTATACAGCAGTGTAACACCTCTTCTCCCGGCTGTAATCTCTACTTAAACATGGTGCTCAACATTATATATTACTAGGACATATGCTCGTGCGTGCAATGGGAAAATAAATTGGTATGCATGTGGTAGCACGGCAACCTGTGCTTCGCTACACCAAAACGTCTACCAGCAACATGATATCTTCGCTACACCAAAACGTCTACCAGCAACATGATATCTGGACAATGATGACCGGCAGGTAGTCGCCAAGGTTTAGAAAAAAATACTTTCTCCGAACAATTTAGGCATCCGGTTAATCCTCGCCGCACGGCTCACACACACGATCCTTCCTACTCTTTGCAGAAACGGATCAAGCGGAAAAACCACCGAGGGTCAACATACGATACGCTACGTGCGAACGAAACTATCGTAAAAAGAAAGAGCATGACGATGAACGAAAGGATAATAAAAGAAAAGAGAATTACGGTGAACCGACGGAAGCACTTGACCGTGCGTTGCAACGGGAGAGAAAGTTGATTTCATCATCATGCAAATGCACATCGACGTCACAATGCGTACACAAACATTGTATATGATCCTGCCAGGGATCCACCTGTTTGTCCGTTGTCCACCATCACCATGATGCCCCCACAGACGGCAGGACACGTCAACCTTAGTGAGCGCGTGCCCTACTGGACGCCAAGGGAGGTCGAGAAGGCCCTCAAGGCAACGCATAGGCGCCCAACGTTGTCTTCATCCTCCTACTCCTCCACCCAACAATTGGTCAACTCAACTATGTGTAAATTACCTCCAAAATTCCTTGACCCCCTATACAAAGCCTTTACCTTCATGAACTAATCATGATACTTTTTAGTATGCTTGACTAACAAATGTCCAATATATGTTGTTGAACTGATGTCGTTTGCTATTAATACTTGACTGCTGAGTTCAACCTCTTTAATTCCATGACATTAGCTCAAATAGCATACCACCAGGTCAAACCGTTTCTTTATATTAGGGATGTTTTTGCTTGTATGCATATTATTTTAATCTTATTACATAATAAATTAAATCAAGGGAGGAGGCCACACTTGGGAGAGCATGGAGAGATGAAATGCCAAACATGACAATATTCATATTATTGTATTCATCAACACACAATATTAATTCACTAATCAACATGTACTAAAAAGATAGTTTATCTAGCTAAGCGCATCAGGAATCTAACCTCAAAAGATATTAATTCATTGATTCTTTATATCCTTGTGAATCCATCAGTGAACAAAGTACAATTCAATATATTAATGCGGGATTAAGGAAAAAAACTAAACCAGAAGATCAAATCAGTCTTCTTAGTTAGCTCATCATGCGCGTTGTGACCAAGCTGTTCTCTTTCAAAGTGAACCTCCAAATAAGAGGAACAGAAAACTCTTGTCCCTCCTTCACAATGCTGCTACTGTTATCTAGAAGGCTTTTCAGGACTTGCAATATAGCAAGGTGCAAAGCGGGTGGTACGCCTTGATCTTGCCGACAATCTCCCATGGGTTGAGAAAAACAGTTGATCCACATGAGCCTCTCCTAAGTTATAACACTGGTACTAATTTTGAATTTCTACTTCTCAAAATTTACAGTCCTATTACATATTGAGAAGATAGTAACTTCTGCCAAGAAAATAATTCTAGGAAATTATACAGGTGCACTCCCTTTGAGCTGCACTTTTTCTACTCCTGCTACGCCACCTCGTATATATTCACATTGCGTACACATATGATCATGCCAAGAATTGCAACTCTTGTAATTGTAGAATATCAGCAGCGAAGAGCGCACTCTTTATTGTTCAGAAATCAGCAGGAGGACTTACCGTGCGTCATGATTGCTTTTGCACGTACTCTTCTCCAATGCAGCTTTCACCAGAATACCAACAGCAGTTTCTCCTCCCACCTGCGGATTCAAGTAACCTTTGTTTTATCTCGTGTTGTCGCAAGAACCATCAGAACTATGTTCATAGGAAGTTAAAGCCTACATGTACAGGTTTTCGATCTCAGTTTCCTGCAATGTTTTTCTTCAACTGTTTAGTTGTACGCTAGATGTATAGGGAGATCTGTTTCTCGTACAGTAGCATTATCAAATAGGCCAGATCTGACTATTGGCTTAGCCATGACTATTTTGCAGTCAGGCACAGTTCAAAATAGCCATGACTATTTTGCAGTCAGGCACAGTTCAAAAGATCATCTTAGCCAAGTCATTATGTCATTGTTTGAATGCAATACCTGCATTATGGATAACTGCATTTACATGGAGCGATGGTGTAAAAACTGAAGAGCTAGAAGCATCGTATGGGTGGACCGTGTGCGTCTTTGAAGTAGCATACAACACTGGAATGAAAACCAGAATTACGTACATTGGTGTTATATTATTATTGAACTACTTTCAAGGGAAACTTGGGCATCAGCATTAGCATATGAGTCCATTCTTTGTGCAAAAAATGATGTAAGTTTTGCATAGGCCTGCATAAGAAAACAACACAATATTAGCTCTGTTAGCATGCTACACTGAAATTGCAGAAAGATAAGAGCATCAGTAGCTACCTACCTTTGCATATGGAGCACCAGATTGTTGATGCGGGAGGGGCCGTGACGCTGTACCCACCGCAACAATACTTCTTGCAAGGGCATCCAATGGAACATCTAGCCGGATAGTGAGTCCTTTCTTCAGATAACTCCTGTAAATTTCACACAACAAACTTAGTAAGCATTGCCTTGAAGAGGAACTCAGGCTAGATTGGCAAAGCTGAGTGAGGTATCCAGCATAGAAGGACACGAATACAACCAACACAACGCGCGCCACCAGAACATTGGAACACATCTGGTCTAGCATTGTCAAGTTGGACATAGTTGAGAACTGTCCATAAGGTGCCCAGCTGAACCAGTTCGTTCGGATGGACCTCGCCATGCCAGCAATATCTTGCAGCCATCGATGGTTATGGAGAGCTTCCCGAACTGTGCGCTTATTCAGGATGCGTGAACTGATCTTCAGTAGTAAGGATGGCGCAAAATCACTAACATCAAAGCCTTCCATCCATTTGTCAGTCCAAAAAAATTGTACGCCCATCTCCCACATCAATCAATATGGCGAAACTATTAAAGAACTGACATACAAAATCATCCACCGCTTCCAGTAATCCTTGCCATGGTATATTAGGATCTGATCTTCTCATCCACTCCCATCTCATCCGAAGAGCTACAGCCTGTAGCTGCAAGTTTTTGACTCCCAATCCTCTGAAGCAATATGACCTGCACACATTTTGCTAAGCAACCAAGCTCACCTCGCGTCACAGCTAGCCGGAGGCTGGAGAGCACGCGGCGCGTCAAGGGGAAGTCGGGGAGTGGCGCACAGGTGGAGGAGGCCAGCGGCTGTGGTGGGAAGGGACAGCGGGGTTGCGGCGATGTTCGTCGCGGGAGCCAGGCAGACCGGTCCAACGGGTGGTGGAGTGCGCCGGGATGGCGAAGCCGGCGGCGTTGGGGGAACCATTGCCGAGGTGGAAGCAGTAGGATGGAGTCCCAGCGGCGCCGTGGTAGCAGGGATGGGGGTAGCCGGCAACGGCCGCAGCGTCGAGTGTCGTCGGCGGTGGAAGGCCGCGTGGGTGGGGGCACTTGGGACAGGGGGAGCGCCGGCTGGGTAGGCAGCGCGCGGCGGCGTGGCAAGGGTGGTGGTGCGCTGGAGGTGGAAGATGGGATTGGGGCAGGGTTGTGGGTCGTGCGGTTTTTCTTTTTTTTTTTTCTGCTCGTATCCGTTCCGCGTGACTTGATAATTAGGATTGCGGGTTGAATAATAAAAACCACAGGAACCTTTGTGTAAAAAGAAGGCGACGGTGAACCCAACAGCCTCAATGCGTGCTTTATTATTAGGTAAAGATTATATTAGGTAAAGATAATCCAATGATATGTGGTTATTCTATGATGTCTGAGTAGATTCGTTTTGTCCTATGGGTTGATTAATAATCGTGATTGGTTTGAGTTGTATGTATTATTTTAGTGCCGTCCTATGGTGCTCTCCGTATCGCGCAAGTGTGAGGGATTCCCGCTGTAGGGTGTTGCAATATGTTCATGATTCGTTTATGGTGGGTGGCTAGAGTGACAGAAGGTTACACCCGAGTAAGGGGGTTGTTGCACATGGGAGTAAAGAGTACTTGATACTTAATGCTATGGTTGGGTTTTACCTTAATAATCTTTAGTAATTACGGATGCTTGCTAGAGTTCCAATCATAAGTGCATATGATCCAAGTAGAGAAAGTATGTTAGCTCATGCCTCTCCCTCATATAAAATTGCAATAATGATTACCGGTCTAGATATCGATTGCCTAGGGACAAATAACTTTCTTGTGACAAAAAGCTCTCTACTAAAACTAACTTAATTGTTTCATTATATAAACAACTCCTAACTTTTATTTACGTGCTCTTGATTATCTTGCAAACCTATCCTATCACCTACAAAGTACTTCTAATTTCATACTTGTTCTATGTAAAGCAAACGTTAAGTGTGCGTAGAGTTGTATCGATGGTCGATAGAACTTGAGGGAATATTTCTTCTACCTTTAGCTTCTCATTGGGTTCGACACTCTTATTTATTGAAAAAGCTACAGTTGATCCCCTATACTTGTGGGTCATCAAGACATTTTTCTGGCGTCGTTGCCGGGGAGCAATAGCGTGGGGTGAATATTCACGTGTGTGCTTGTTTGCTTTATCACTAAGTAGAATTTATTTTCTATTCTAAGTTGTTCTCTATCTTTAGTTATGGATATGGAACACGAAATACCAAAAAAATTAGGTGTACTTGCTACTCATGGATATGAGAAACCTCCTAAAACCCTCGATGCTCGTTATGTGAAAAATATTAAACACTACTTTGATAATCCTGAGAAAACCCCAATCAACTTGATAATGGGAGACACGTTGGATCAACGTGAATACTTTAAGATTATCGCTTGATTCAAAAAGGGAAACTGTTATGGGATCAAATTCATTGTTTGCAATTATATGCTTGGAATTTATGCTTGAGATATGATTATACTTGCTGGTCTAGGATGAAGGCTCTACACCTTCCCTTTACATGTGAATTTAATGATAATGAAATCGTGGCTTCTTATGCTAATGTTGTATATGATTACTATGATGTGGAATGAATAGAAGAATTTGTTGCTTTTAAGGGTGCTTGTGAAATTAAATGTTTGTTTGATGAGTATGAAGATTGTGATGATGCTGTCTACAAATCTGAAAATTTTGCTATACTTAAATATTGCTATGAGAATTATAAATACAATGACGATATTGATGCATTTATTGAAAAAGTCTCCGCTGTCCAAGAAGAGACTAATATTTTGCAGGAAACTATGAAAGAAGAAATTGATGACATGTGAGCTCATTAGATGAAAAAGATGAGGAGGAGAGCGAAGAACAAAAGGAGGAAGAGCGGATTGATCACACGTGCCCACCTTTTGATGAGAGTAACTCTTTATCCTATACATTGTTTAATTTCCCTTCGTGCTTACCGAAGGATGGATGCTATGATAATTGCTATGATCCCTTGGATTTGTTTGGAATATCCCTTTTTGATAAAATTGATGCTTGCTATGCTTGTGCCAAGATGCTAATTTGAATTATGCTTATGGAGATGAACTTGCTATAGTTCCTGTCGGCATTCTGGGATCGGGGGTACCTAGACCTGCCTGCCTGCGGCCCATAGCGTGGCTCCATCGACGGCCCGGTACGGCCTAGCGGCAAGGCCTCCAAGACAAGACCCTCATGAGGGCCCCTGGCCTCGCGAGGCGGATGGCACCAAGACCTCCAGAGGGGGCAGCCTCCCCAGGTTGCCTCCCGAGGAACGGAGTTTTCTATGCAGGTACCCAGCCTCACGAGGCTACGGTGACGTGAGCCATGACGACCAAGGCCAGGCGGGCGCCAGCGGGCGCAGAGGAGGCAGTTTCCCTTTCGGTGCTAAGGGAGCAAGGACATGCGTGGGTTCCCAAGGAGTCCCCCAAAGATTTCCATTCCGGTGCAACAAGATCAAGACCACGGGCTCGGCAAGACGGATGTCACCGCCGAGCCCACAGTTGCGTCACGACCAGAAGCTTTGCAGGCGAAGACCATCGTTCGTCAGGATAAGATGTACTACTTGTCCCCTTTCGAATTGGCCACTTTGGGATCCCTTCCCGCCTAAGTTTTGAGGGAAGAGGATCAAGGCCACTATAAATATAGGTTAGCCACCACCATAGGGGGGTCGATTCCACCCTCACCACTTGAGCCCTCGCGAGGTCGCTCAAACCACTGCACTAGTTCATCCTCAACCTCCTCGTGAGGCCAATCCACCACAAAGTAGGATTAGGGTTTTACACCGCAAGGTGGCCCGAACCTGGGTAAACTGCCGTGTTCTTCTTCTTCCTCGCCCGCACGAATCCGACGAGGCTAGGCTGTAGGGTGGCGAGCTAGAGGCCCGAGAGGTTGAGATCTTCGCACACGCCCCAGAGTTCGAACCTTCTTGGGTCTGCGGAGCCCTGAATCCGACATTTGGCATACCAGGTAGGGGCGTGTCAGAGATTCGCTTCTTCCCCGACCGCGCCTCGCCCTCGCCTCGTGGTTTCCATGGCGAGCGCTGCGTCACCGGTATGGCCGCTCATGGCCCGAGGAGACGCCGCGGGCTGCCCGGCCTTCACCCCCAGCCTGCGTCGGGTGCTGTGGCCGGCGAAGTTTCGGCCGGTGCTGCCCCCGCGGTACGACAGCGCGGCCGACCCCCGAGAGTTCCTCCGATCATACGCACAGGCCATCGAGGTGGCGGGCGGCGACGATAAGGCCATGGCAAACTGGCTCCCCCTGGCCCTCACGGAAGCCCCTCGATCCTGGCTCCGCGGCCTCCCGCATGCTTCAATCTCCTCTTGGGAGGAGCTCTGCGACCAGTTTGTCGCACGCTTCGCGGCTCCGACGCCCCATGCGGTCGCATGCATCATCGGTGGGTCACAGGCACCTGCTTCCAGCCGCCACATCAAGCAGTTTCTCCGTCGGGCGAGCATCACTCGACCATGGCGCGAGGCTGAGCGGGGCCGCACCGGGCCCGAGACCGACATCACCTTCGACTCTAGGGATCACCTCGAAACCACGGTCGGCACTGGTGCGCTCCCCATGCTGTGCATGCCCACCATCAGCCATGTCACGGTCACCAAGACCCTCATCGACGGTGGCGCCGGCCTCAACGTCCTCTCCGTGGAGGCTTTCGACCTGCTTCAGGTGCCTTACGACCAGCTCGCGCCCACCAAGCCTTTCTCGGGGGTGGCCAAGGGCTCGGCCACCCCCCTGGGACAGATACGCCTCGCTGTCACCTTCGGCACGCGCGACAACTACCACACCGAGCTCGTCGACTTCGACGTCGCCCATATCGGACTCCCGTACAACGCCATCCTGGGGTATCCGGCCCTCGCCAAGTTCATGGCGGTGACCCATCCCGGCTACAACGTCATCAAGATGCCGGGTAGCGGCGGCATTATCGCGGTGGTCGGGATACGAAAGACGCGGTCCAGGCCCTCAAGCTCACTTACAGGGCCGCGGCAGCTTCGTGCCCTGACGGCGGGGGCGCCACAGAGACTCAGGAGGCCGCGCCCACAAAGAAAAAGCAATTGTTCTCTCAGGACCGGGCCGAGACGAAGCAGGTGCCTGTCGACAACGGGGGTGACGGCCCCACCTTCACCATAGGTGCCGGCCTACCCCCGGACCAAGAAGAGGAGTTGGTTGACTTCCTGAGGGCCAACAAAGATGTATTTGCATGGGAGGCGTCCGACCTGGTTGGTGTCCCGAGGGAGGTGATTGAGCACCACTTGATGGTGTGCCCCGGTGCACGCCCGATGAAGCAAAAGGTGCGGCGTCTAGCACAAGAGAAGCAAGCATTTATCGTCCAAGAGGTTCGCAAGTTGCAAGAGGCCGGCGTCATTCGGGAGGTGCGGCACCCGGATTGGTTAGCGAACCCTGTGATCGTCCCCAAGAAAGGAGGGAAGGAGCGCATGTGCGTCGACTTCACGAGCCTCAACAAGGCATGCCCTCAGGACCCCTTCCCGCTCCCGCGCATCGACCAGATCATGGACTCCACTGCCGAGTGCGATCTGCTGTGCTTTTTGGATGCCTTCTCAGGGTATCACCAAATCAAGATGGCAGTGGAGGACGTCGAGAAAACAGCCTTCATCTCCCCGTGCGGTGTGTATTGCTACACCTGCATTCCCTTCGGGCTGTGGAACGCCGGGGCGACCTTCCAACGGTTGATGCACATCGCGCTCGGGTCGCAGCTGGGGAGAAATGCGGAGGCATATGTTGACGACATCGTGGTCAAGTCGCGGGAGGCAAGGACCCTAATCTAAGACCTGGAAGAGACATTCGCCAACTTGCACAAGGTAAACCTGAGGCTCAACCCGGAGAAGTGCGTGTTTGGGGTCCCGTCTGGCAAGCTGCTGGGCTTCCTAGTATCGCACAGAGGGATCGAGGCTAACCCTGAGAAGGTCAAAGCGATAGAGAGGATGAGTCCGCCTCAGACCCTCAAGGAGATGCAAAAGCTCGCGGGGTGCGTCACCTCGCTGGGGCGCTTCATCTCCAAGCTCGGCGAGCGCGCCCTCCCTTTCTTCAAGCTGATGAAGAAGAAGGGGCCCTTCGAGTGGACTCTGGAGGCTGATGTGGCTTTTGAAGACCTCAAGAAGTACCTCACGAGCCCTCCCGTAATGGTGGCGCCTCGTCCTCTTAAGCCTCTGGTGCTCTACTTGGCCGCCACACCCCACTCGGCCAGCGCAGCGCTCGTAGCGGTCAGGGAGGACCACGCTGGCGCGGGTGCGCGGCGTGGCATCCCGTGTAAGAGTGCGCCGTCACTACCTCAGGATGGCGCTCCTGAGGCTTTCGCTACGCCACCAGACAGCGAGGCTCCTGAGGCCCCCTCGGCTCAAGCAGAGCAGGGCGTCATTGATGCTTCGCCCCTCGTCGAGCACCCGGTGTACTTCGTCAGCACGGTACTATGTGATTCGCGCGCGCTACCCCATGCCGCAGAAGCTCCTGCTCGCACTCCTCGTCGCCTCCAGGAAGTTGTGTCATTATTTCCAAGGCCACCCCATCAAGGTCATCTCCGCATACTGTAACACCCCCTGTCATTAGCTACAGTAATCACTTTTGGTAATGACATGTCAGCAAGCTTAATAGTGCATAATCATCATTAGCATCATATTGCATTTCAACTCTTAAGTCGAATTCAAATTAAATGAAAGTGAAATGTAAAAGTTGTCCAACATAGAAACTAAAATGTTCGATAAATAACAAATATTGCAGAGACTATTCTAAAATTGAAACCAATAATTAATAAATTAATTAGGTGGCACTAACATTACCTAAACAGCAAGGATTAATGCATTTTAATAGTTATAAAAATTGTGTGGACTCAAGTTAACTCCAAACTAATTTTTGGTAGTTGTAGAGGATGCCTAGTATTTATTGGAACAATTGCCATGTTCTACAAAAATCATTTTGAGGCCCAACTATTTACTAAACAGGAGATATGATTAAATAAAAAGACAAAAGACAAAAGAAAAGAAAAAAAAGAAAAAAAAAGAGAAAGAACCCACCCCGGCCTAACTGGGCCACAGCCCAGCCGGCCGGCCCAGCTCCTCCCCTATATGGCCTCCCCCTGGAGACCCCGAACCCTAACCCACCCCCCACCGACACCCCCAGTTCCCCCTCCCCCCCGATCCATTTCTGGATCGGGCACTGCCCGCGCCCGACGCGCCCCGCCGCCCGACGCCGCCACGCCATCGCCAACCGCCGTCGCCGCCCCGACCCCGACTTCCTCCCCGCGCCCACTGCCCCGTGCCCTACTGCTCGCGGTGAGCTCCGGCCCCGTCGCCCGCCCCTATCCCCTCGGACACCGCCGCGCTGCTGCCGCGCCCTGGCCACGCCCGCGTCGCCCGCTCCCGCGCTCACCGCGTCCATCGCCTCGCTCTGCCGCACGCGCGCTCGCCCGCCCGCCGCTCGCGTTCGTGCGCCTGTGGCCGTTCCCTCGCACGCGCTCGCTGCGGTCGCCGCGCTCGCCCCGCTGCCCGCGCCTGCCCCTGCACGCGCCCCGCGCCGCGCTGCCGTTCGCCATCGCCGCGCCCACCCCCGCTCCTGCTGCCAGCCGGCCCGCACGCGCCCGCGCTGCCGCGCCCTCGTCGCGCCCATCGCCCGCTCGCCGCGCCCCTGCCGTCGCACGCACACGCGCACGTGCCGCGCACGCGCGCCGCACCCGCGTCAGTGGCCTCGTGCCACTGACGGGTGGGGCCCCGCCGCCCTTGTGCCACAGACAGGTGGGGCCCAGTGCCCAGTGACACTGACGAACGGGCCCAGCCCTAAAAACATTTTAAGAAATAAAAATAATAATAATTAAAATAAATAATAAATTAATTAATTAAGTTAATTAATCCTGATTAGGTTAATCTAATTAGTTAATTAGTTTAGTTAAGTGTTAATTAATTAGTTAACCACTAATTAACCTGACAGCCTATGACATGTGGGACCCACGTGTCAGGACGCCTGCTGACGTCATGCTGACGTCAGCATAACACTGTTTCGGATAATGTTAATTTAAATAAATTAAATAAATTCCAGAAATTAATAAAAACTTTAGAAAATCATATTAAATAATCCGTAACTCCGGTGAAAATACTTTATACATGAAACTTGCTCAGAATTCCGATACGAACCCGAATACGCCCTTCGTATTGCCGTCAGATGCCCGTAGCTATAAGAACATTGAACTTTTAGACCGATTTCGATAAATGAATAGTGCCCAACTTTAATTAAATAAATCCGAATAAATTCCTAAATTAACTAAATCATTTAGTTAGGCAGTAGAACACCCCGGCATATCATTTAGGCATGTCATACATATTGTTTGCATTATCGCCGTGAATTTATTGTTTCTCTCCCCCTCCTTCTCTCTCTCGATAGACGCTGAGACCGACGACGCTGCACCCGGGTACGACTACACTACCGACGAGCAGCCCGTTGGCGATCTCTCTCTCTTGCCAGAGCAACCAGGCAAGCCCCTCCCCCTTGAGCATCCAGATATCGCCCATTCTATTCTCCTGCTTGCATTAGATTTTGCTACTGTTAATGTATGCTCCTATTCTGATGCATAGCCTGCTGTTGTAACCTGTTCATTTCTACCTTACCTGCCTATGATAAACTGTTTAGTTTAGGTTGAAATGAACCATCAGTGAACCCCACCACCTTATCCTTGTTGCCCCTGCTTGATCATCAACGACTCGATCAATGTGATCGTCGACCAGAGACCGACACCTCACTTCACACCCCCTTAGTTGTATGACTCTGCTTAGTAACTATCGAGTGCCGAGGGTGATACCTCGTAACGCACTCCCGATGAATACTCTGCAGTGTAGCTGTTCGGTCGTGGTCATCGAGGGTGATTCCTCCTTCTCCACTTCCGATACGACTCTGTCGTGCAACCCTCAGTGTGAACCTCGAGGGTGATACCTCATACGTTCACCCTGATGTTTTCGTCGAGTGGAATCCGCCGAGGGTGATTCCTCGGGTTTCCCCCTTGATGTTATGACCACACGATTACTTGACCTTTGTTACAGGCGGGTCCACCCTAGTGGGTACCCGCTGGGGATCTATGATTTCGAGTGTGCCGGAAGGGCACTCGAGTGTGACATTGTGGCGGAGCATCAGAGACTCTGATTGTCTCCGCGTGATACTAATTGAGCCTATTGGATTTGGGTGTGTGATCTGAGTGGGTCGACGTGCCCTATACGCACTACCACCACGCGGGATAATGGTTATGGGACCCTCTGCGAAGTACGTTTCTCCCGAAAGCTCGTCTGACGTCATGATTCACCGTGCGGGCTGATTGTCGGGATTGGGCTGGATACTTCACTGACGAGTTCAGTGTCGTGCCTGCACCCCGGCCAGTCTCGCAACGCGCAGGGTGCCCAGGGCGATGGCCCGAGACCTCTGGGTGCATAGGTTAGTCCGGCGTGCTGACCTCTCTGCCGAGCCTAGGTAGAGCGCTGCTTCGTGTTGACCTTCCGAGGACGGGCATTACCCAGCAAGTGTGTCCGGCCAGAGTTGATCGAGCGTGTTGGGTAACAGTAGTGCACCCCTGCAGGGATGAATCTTCTATCGATAGCCGGTCCTACGGTAAAGGACGCTCAGTTTGTGTATCCCGATCTACTACTTAAACTGGATACTTGTTACTTAATTGAAGCTTCGGGATCACTTTCTCGCTTGGGAGTCGAGGAAGGATCTTTAAGCTGTACTTCAACATGTTTGCTAAATAAAATGTTATTCTACTCTCTTCTACTGCTGCAAGATGATGGCCTTGTGAAGATGTTTGAAGATGCTAGTCTTCGATAGGACTAGGCCTTCTCTATATTCTGGCATTTCTGCAGCCCAGTCCACTTATACAGCCTTTCTCCATTGATAATGTTGCATATGTAGAATAGATCCTTGCTTGCTAAGTACTTCGGATGAGTACTCACGGTTGCTTTACTTTCTCTTTTCCCCATACCCCACATTGATGATACATCAGTCGATGGAGTCCAGGAGCCAGATGCCACCACCGGAGCTTACTACCAGGAGGGTCCAGAGGGCACTTACTACTGGATTGAGCCAGCCGACCAGGAGTAGGATCGGAGGCTCCCAGGCAGGAGGCCAACGGCTTTCGAACTAGTGTCGTTGTTTGTGCTAGCCTTCTTAAGGCAAAACTTGTCTAACTATGTCTGTACTCAGATAGTATTTGTATGACTGACTTATGTATTCGGATCTTCGGATCCCTGGTCTGTAATATTGTGGACCTCCGTTTAAATTGTGTTAGAGTTGTGTTGTGATATCTTCCCGTGAGTCCCTGTGCTTGATCGTACACGTTTGCGTGTATGATTAGTCTACGATTGAGTCGGGGGCGTCACAAGTTGGTATCAGAGCCGACTGCCTGTAGGAAGCCCCCTTCCAATTCCTTGGCCGAAGTTGAGTCTAGAAACCGAAAAACTAATTTACTAACTTGGCTGTGTGGCTTATGGGCCCACGTCGCCAACTGGGTGGTATTAGGATCTTTTATTCCTCGTCTATACTCTGGGACTCTGATCTCTCTTCTACTCGGGTTAAATAAATTTTACTAACGCCGACACTTAGGATCTCGTAAATCCCGTCTACGCGGAGAGCTGGATATCTGTGCGATTTCCCTGTCATTGATCTGATTATTCTGATAATCATTTTCCTTTCCATTGTTTTGTTTAACCTTTCTCTCCGAGTTGTGTTAAACTTCTCATTGTCATTTGACAAATCTGAATTTCCTCTGTTTCAGATGGACCGTTTGTTTCCACCACGTCCTACGACACAGCTTGTGCTTCGCACTTGGGCTCGTAATGCCCCTGGGTTTCCATCTGTCCTGATCGCTCTCATGACCAGACTTGGCTACCGTTGGTACCCTGAGTACTTGGTTTACGAGGATTACCGCGAGTTCAATCAGGAGCAGTACCATGCTGATGTTCGTATCTATGATCAGCAAAATGACTCAGATACCGAGCTACACCTTTTCCACGGTATCGGCGTGACGATTGAGATGGCAGTCCATGATGCCGCCTACTCTGCCGTCGCACGTCTCCGAGGACAGTTCAGCGATATCTTGGATGACTCTGAGTTCCGATACATTTCGTATGCCCCTGCTGGAGATGCTACTGGATACTACACAGCTATCTGTGCCCCGTTCGAGCCTCGTCGCTATGACCCGCGCGTTCTGATTCAGTGCACTCAGGCTCTGGATCGCACTGTTCGGGCTCTTGCCGTCGAGTTGATTGCCACTCGAGCACGTCTCTACGATGCTATGACGCAGTTGCTACGCGCTGTTCGCGCAGGGATACATCCGGAGCACATCCTTTACCTGCGCAGGACTCAGATGTATGCTGGTATTGATTGGCCTGCTGTTGGAGGTCATACACCTGCACGTGGACCTCTTCTTACAGCTCGAGACCGGATTCTGCATCAGAGTGCACATGGAGCGCAGGATCCTTCCGCGACGAACATTCGTCGTCCGCACTTGCAGTTACCCCGTTTCGGTGGTTTTCTCCGACGTTGATGTAGCCTTTGCTATGTCTCGTTGTGTACTTCCTTACCGCGTGCCTGCGCGCCGCCTAGTATGTCTAGCTTTTGAAATTGCGCCGTTATGCTGCCCGCATGAACCCGACTCTGTGTATGGATCTGTATGTCTTAATTGACGACTGTTATGTATCTGTTACACTACTTAAATTGTTGTCGAGTTACATCATGTTTGTCACTAAACGCTTGCAATTGCTTTTACTAAACTACCCCCCGTTGATACTTAGCAGGATGGTTAGACCAGGTGGTCGTGGTCGTGGTCGTGCCCCTGAACACCCACCACCACCAGACTATATGGCGGCTATGATGCAACAATTTGAGCTCAACCGCCAGTTCATGGTTGGAATCATGGCTCAGTTTCCGCATCAGAACAACCAGAACCAGAACCCAGCTTCAATAACATTGACAGAGTTTATGCGACTCAACCCAACGCAGTTCCGCAACTCTGACAAGCCACTGGATGCTGATGACTGGCTCCGCGACATCACTCACGAGATGGAGTCTGCTAATGTCGCCCCTGCCAACTTCGTCAACTTCGCGGCCTTTTTCTTAAAGGGCCCCGCTGCTCAATGGTGGCACACACACAAGCGTACTCTGCCTATTGGAACAGTCATCACCTGGTATGAGTTCCAGGCTGCTTTCCGTACACGTTACATTCCTTAGGCAATTATGGAACGCATGAAGACCCAGTTCCGTAACCTCACTCAGGGCAACAAGACCGTCGAAGCTTATCAGCGGGAATTTCTAGACCTCTCCCGCTATGCTGAAGAAGACATCGCCACAGATGCACGCAGACAAGAGAAGTTCCGTAGTGGACTACACCCCGACCTCAAGCTTGCACTAGCTGCTCAAGACTTCAATGACTTTTCAACTCTGACGAACAAGGCTATTCTTGTTGAGACCGCTCAGATGGAATACAAGGACTCGCAGAAGCGCTATCGTGATGCTGGCTCATCTTCGGGCTCAGCATCGAAGCATCGAGTTTGGATTCCCAACAATGCGATCCGTTCCAATACCTCTGCACCAAAGAACAACTATGCTGCACCACGTCTGCCTCCTCCACCACCAAGGCAGCCAAAACTCAAGCTATTCAAAACAATGCTCCTCTTCGTCCTGAAGATGGTCTATGCTTCAAGTGCCGCAAACCAGGACACCAGGCTAAAGACTGCCGCCAGAATCAGAATCAGTTAGCTTTTCCCCGTGCTGGCCGTGGCAATGGTCGTGGCAACAATCAGACCCGCAACTATAATACCGGGTCTGCTGCACATGGTCGTGGACACGCTTACAACATTGACATTGAAGAAGTCCAGGATCAACCTGCTACTGTGATGGGTACCCTTCTTGTTAACTCAGTACCTGCTTCTGTTTTATTTGATTCAGGAGCATCACATTCATTCATCTATGGAAAATTTGCATTTATGCATGGCATTCGATATGAGAAAATGCATACTCCGTTAGTCATTAAAACTCCCGGAGGTCACTGTCATGCTGACGTGATAGCACCTGACGTTACCGTCGAAATTAAAGGGTTGGAATTCCTTGCATCGCCCATCGTCCTGAAGTCTTCCACCATAGACCTTATACTCGGAATGGATTGGTTGAAAGCTCACATTGCTTCGATCAATTGTGCCACTAAAGTCATCCAACTTCTTCACCCCTCTGATGAGATAGTGAACTATACCGCCCGCATTACTCGGGACGCCGAAGCTCAGATATATGCTCTGAATGCTTTGAACGCCTCACCTCTGGAAGGGATCGAGAACGTTCCTGTCGTTCGAGATTTTCCAGACGTCTTCCCAGAAGAACTTCCAGGAATACCCCCGGCTAGAGCTGTCGAGTTCATCATCGACTTGAAGCCTGGCACCGTCCCTATTGCCAAGCGACCTTATAAGATGCATCCGCATCACCTACTCGAGCTTAAGGAAGAAATCGACAAGTCACTTAAGAGTGGTTTCATCCGCCCCAGTTCCTCTGCTTGGGGAGCACCTTCACTCTTCGTTAAGAAGAAGGATGGAACTAACCGTTTGGTTCAGGATTATCGGCCCATTAACCAAGCCACAATCCAGAATAAATACCCACTGCCCCGGATCAATGATCTTTATGATCAACTCGCTAGATCATCGGTGTTCTCTAAACTCGACCTGAGGTTGGGTTATCACCAGATCCGTGTTCATGAAGAGGATATTCCCAAGACTGCATTCGTCACTCGATATGGCTCCTATGAATACACCGTCATGTCATTTGGCCTAACGAATGCCCCAGCAACTTTCTCCCGTCTGATGAATTATATATTCATGGATTACCTCGACAAATTCGTTGTGGTTTATTTGGATGATATCCTGATATATTCTAAGAATAGAAAAGAACATGCTGAACACCTCCGTTTGGTACTAGAAAGGCTTTGAGAACACCAGTTGTATGCCAAGTATTCCAAATGTGAATTTTGGCTTTCTGAAGTAACTTACCTTGGACATGTGATTTCCAAGGATGGAATTGCTATTAACCCCAAATGAGTTCAGGCTATTTTTGACTGGACTCCCCCGAAGAATGTCAAGCAAGTCAGAAGTTTTCTCGGACTTGCTAGTTATTGCCGTCGATTCGTTGAGAACTTTTCCAAGATTGCAAAACCATTGACAAATCTGCTTCACAAAGGTGTTAAATTTGAGTGGACAGAAAAATGTCAAGAAAGCTTTCAGACACTAAAAGATAAATTGACATCTGCCCCAGTATTAGCACCCCCGGATTCCCAAAAGGATTTCGTGATATACTATGATGCCTCCCGTCAAGGATTAGGCTGTGTCCTAATGCAAGAACGCAAAGTGATTGCTTATGCCTCCCGACAATTGCGTCCTCACGAAGAAAATTACCCGGTGCACGATCTCGAACTTTCTGCGGTTATTTATGCCCTGAAGCTATGGCGACATTACCTTCTCGGTAACCGTTGCGAGATATATACGGATCATCAAAGTTTGAAGTATTTATATACTCAACCGGATCTGAACCTTCGTCAACAAAGATGGCTCGAGACAATAGCCGATTATGATATGAATATCTCATACACCCCTGGCAAGGCAAATGTAATGGCCGATGCTTTGAGCCGTAAGGCTTATTCAGCAATCATGTGGTTCAGGAATCACAACCTATGCTTTATGAAGAGCTTCGTAAATTGAACCTCCATATTGTTCCACAGGGTTATCTCAATACCCTCGTTGTCGAACCAGATTTAGAACACAACATCAAAACTATGCAACGGTATGACTCTGAAGTTGAAAGGATCAAGCGATACCTTGAAAAAGGAAAACCGTCGGAGTTCCATCTTGATAATGATGGGATCCTATTTTTCCAACACCGTCTCTTCGTACCTAAGTTCAAAGATGAGAGGGAACACGTTATGATGGAAGCTCATGACACTCCTCTGTCAATTCATCCTGGTAGCACAAAGATATACCGTGACATTTGTTAGAGATACTGGTGGCCTAATATGAAGCGAGACATTGCTCGTTATGTTTCTGAGTGTGACGTTTGCCGCCGTGTTAAAGCCCAACATCAAAGGCCCGCAGGAACTCTGCAACCCCTTGCAATTCCTGAATGGAAATGGGACAAGGTCCAAATGGATTTCATTACTGGCTTTCCCAAATCTCAGAAGGGTCATGATGCTATTTTTGTCGTCATTGACCGATTCTCCAAGGTTGCTCACTTTCTGCCAGTTAAAGAGACAATCACTGCTAGCCAGTTAGCAGACTTGTATGTTTCCCGAATTGTGTCACTCCACGGTGTTCCGTTGGAGATCAGTTCTGATCGTGGCAGCCTCTTCACCTCCAGATTCTGGAATAGTTTCCAAGAAGCTATGGGAACACATATGTCGTTCAGTACCGCTTTTCACCCTCAGTCACAGGGTCAAGTTGAACGAGTTAATCAAGTGCTCGAAGATATGCTTCGAGCTTGCGTCATCTCCTTTGGTAAGAAATGGGAGCAATCTCTCCCGTATGCCGAATTCTCTTACAACAATAGCTATCAGGCTAGTCTGAAGATGGCACCGTTTGAAGTTCTATACGGTCGTAAGTGTCGAACCCCTCTGAATTGGTCAGAAACTGGGGAACGCTCACTCGTCGGACCGGACATTATTCAGCAAGCAGAAGACCAAGTCCGCATTGTCCGTGAACATTTGAAAACTGCTCAGTCTCGTCAGAAGAGCAACTATGACCGAAAGCACCAGGAAATGGTCTATCAACCTGGCGAGCAAGCTTACCCCCGCGTCACTCCGTTGAAAGGCACTCATCGGTTCGGAATCAAAGGCAAGTTAGCTCCTCGCTACATTGGCCCGTTCCGTATTCTTGCCCGTCGAGGAGAAGTGGCATATCAATTGCAGTTGCTTCCTAATCTTTCTCAAGTACATGATGTCTTTCATGTATCCCAACTCCGTCGCTGCTTCAAGGATCCTATTCGAGCTGTGGATCACGAAGTGCTTGAATTACGGGAAGATCTGTCTTATCCAGAATATCCCATCCGTGTTCTTGATGAAGCTGAACGTCGGACTCATCAGAAGTCAATCAAATTCCTCAAGGTTCAGTGGTCAAATCATTCTGAAGATGAGGCCACTTGGGAACGCGAGGATCGTCTTCGTGAAGAATACCCCTCTTTCTTTCAGTCTTCCTCTTAATTCTCTGGACGAGAATTCTTGATAGATGAGGAGAATTGTAACACCCCCTGTCATTAGCTACAGTAATCACTTTTGGTAATGACATGTCAGCAAGCTTAATAGTGCATAATCATCATTAGCATCATATTGCATTTCAACTCTTAAGTCGAATTCAAATTTAAATGAAAGTGAAATGTAAAAGTTGTCCAACATAGAAACTAAAATGTTCGATAAATAACAAATATTGCAGAGACTATTCTAAAATTGAAACCAACAATTAATAAATTAATTAGGTGGCACTAACATTACCTAAATAGCAAGGATTAATGCATTTTAATAGTTATAAAAATTGTGTGGACTCAAGTTAACTCCAAACTAATTTTTGGTAGTTGTAGAGGATGCCTAGTATTTATTGAAACAATTGCCATGTTCTACAAAAATCATTTTGAGGCCCAACTATTTACTAAACAGGAGATATGATTAAATAAAAAGAAAAAGACAAAAGAAAAGAAAAAAAAGAAAAAAAAGAGAAAGAACCCACCCCGGCCTAACTGGGCCACAGCCCAGCCGGCCGGCCCAGCTCCTCCCCTATATGGCCTCCCCCTGGAGACCCCGAACCCTAACCCACCCCCCACCGACACCCCCAGTTCCCCCCTCCCCCCGATCCATTTCTGGATCGGGCAGTGCCCGCGCCCGACGCGCCCCGCTGCCCGACGCCGCCACACCGTCGCCGACCGCCGTCGCCGCCGCGACCCCGACTTCCTCCCCGCGCCCACTGCCCCGTGCCCTACTGCTCGCGGTGAGCTCCGGCCCCGTCGCCCGCCCCTTTCCCCTCGGACACCGCCGCGCTGCTGCCGCGCTCTGCCACGCCCGCGTCGCCCGCTCCCGCGCTCACCGTGTCCATCGCCTCGCTCTGCCGCACGCGCGCTCGCCCGCCCGCCGCTAGCGTTCGCGCGCCTGTGGCCGTTCCCTCGCACGCGATCGCTGCGGTCGCCGCGCTCCGCCCCGCTGCCCGCGCCTGCCCCTGCACGCGCCCCGCGCCGCGCTGCCGCTCGCCATCGCCGCGCCCACCCCCGCTCCTGCTGCCCGCCGGCCCGCACGCGCCCGCGCTGCCGCGCCCCTGCCGCCGCACGCACACGCGCACGCGCGCCGCGCCCGCGTCAGTGGCCTCGTGCCACTGACGGGTGGGGCCCCGCCGCCCCTGTGCCACAGACAGGTGGGGCCCAGTGCCCAGTGACACTGACGAACGGGCCCAGCCCTAAAAACGTTTTAAGAAATAAAAATAAAAATAAAAATAAATAATAAATTATTTAATTAATTAGTTAATTAATCCTGATTAGGTTAATCTAATTAGTTAATTAGTTTAGTTAAGTGTTAATTAATTAGTTAACCACTAATTAACCTGACAGCCTATGACATGTGGGACCCACGTGTCAGGACGCCTGCAGATGTCATGCTGATGTCATGCTGACATCAGCATAACACTGTTTCGGATAATGTTAATTTAAATAAATTAAATAAATTCCAGAAATTAATAAAAACTTTATACATGAAACTTGCTCATAATTCCGATACGAACCCGAATACGCCCTCCGTATTCCCGTCAGATGCCCGTAGCTATAAGAACATTGAACTTTTAGACCGATTTCGATAAATGAATAGTGCCCAACTTTAATTAAATAAATCTGAATAAATTTCTAAATTAACTAAATCATTTAGTTAGGCAGTAGAACACCCCGGCATATCATTTAGGCATGTCATACATATTGTTTGCATTATTGCCGTGAATTTATTGTTTCTCTCCCCCTCCTTCTCTCTCTCGATAGACGCTGACACCGACGACGCTGCACCCGGGTACGACTACACTACCGACGAGCAGCCCGTTGGCGATCTCTCTCTCTTGCCAGAGCAACCAGGCAAGCCCCCCCCTTGAGCATCCAGATATCGCCCATTCTATTCTCCTGCTTGCATTAGATTTTGCTACTGTTAATGTATGCTCCTATTCTGATGCATAGCCTGCTGTTGTAACCTGTTCATTTCTACCTTACCTGCCTATGATAAACTGTTTAGTTTAGGTTGGAATGAACCATCAGTGAACCCCACCACCTTATCCTTGTTGCCCCTGCTTGATCATCGACGACTCGCTCAACATGATCGTCGACCAGAGACCGACACCTCACTTCACACCCCCTTAGTTGTACGACTCTGCTTAGTAACTATCGAGTGCCGAGGGTGATACCTCGTAACGCACTCCCGATGAATACTCTGTAGTGTAGCTGTTCGGTCGTGGTCATCGAGGGTGATTCCTCCTTCTCCACTACCGATACGACTCTGTCGTGCAACCCTCAGTGTGAACCTCGAGGGTGATACCTCATACGTTCACCCTGATGTTTTCGTCGAGTGGAATCCGCCGAGGGTGATTCCTCGGGTTTCCCCCTTGATGTTATGACCACACGATTACTTGACCTTTGTTACAGGCGGGTCCACCCTAGTGGGTACCCGCTGGGGATCTATGATTTCGAGTGTGCTAGAAGGGCACTCGAGTGTGACATTGTGGCGGAGCATCAGAGACTCTGATTGTCTCCGCGTGATACTAATTGAGCCTATTGGATTTGGGTGTGTGATCTGAGTGGGTCGACGTGCCCTATACGCACTACCACCACGCGGGATAATGGTTATGGGACCCTCTGCGAAGTACGTTTCTCCCGAAAGCTCGTCTGACGTCACGATTCACCGTGCGGGCTGATTGTCGGGATTGGGCTGGATACTTCACTGACGAGTTCAGTGTCGCGCCTGCACCCCGGCCAGTCTCGCAACACGCAGGGTGCCCAGGGCGATGGCCCGAGACCTTTGGGTGCATAGGTTAGTCCAGCGTGCTGACCTCTCTGCCGAGCCTAGGTAGAGCACTGCTTCGTGTTGATCTTCCGAGGACGGGCATTACCCAGCAAGTGTGTCCGGCCAGAGTTGATCGAGCGTGTTGGGTAACAGTAGTGCACCCCTGCAGGGATGAATCTTCTATCGATAGCCGGTCGTACGGTAAAGGACGCTCAGTTTGTGTATCCCGATCTACTACTTAAACTGGATACTTGTTACTTAATTGAAGCTTCGGGATCGCTTTCTCGCTTGGGAGTCGAGGAAGGATCTTTAAGCTGTACTTCAACATGTTTGCTAAATAAAATGTTATTCTACTCTCTTCTACTGCTGCAAGATGATGGCCTTGTGAAGATGTTTGAAGATGCTAGTCTTCGATAGGACTAGGCCTTCTCTATATTCTGGCATTTCTGCAGCCCAGTCCACTTATACAGCCTTTCTCCATTGATAATGTTGCATATGTAGAATAGATCCTTGCTTGCTGAGTACTTCGGATGAGTACTCATGGTTGCTTTACTTTCTCTTTTCCCCATACCCCACATTGATGATACATCAGTTGATGGAGTCCAGGAGCCAGATGCCACCACCGGAGCTTACTACCAGGAGGGTCCAGAGGGCACTTACTACTGGATTGAGCCAGCCGACCAGGAGTAGGATCGGAGGCTCCCAGGCAGGAGGCCAACGCCTTTCGAACTAGTGTCGTTGTTTGTGCTAGCCTTCTTAAGGCAAAACTTGTCTAACTATGTCTGTACTCAGATAATATTTGTATGACTGACTTATGTATTCGGATCTTCGGATCCCTGGTCTGTAATATTGTGCACCTCCGTTTAAATTGTGTTAGAGTTGTGTTGTGATATCTTCCCGTGAGTCCCTGTGCTTGATCGTACACGTTTGCGTGTATGATTAGTGTACGATTGAGTCGGGGGCGTCACACATACCCCCTGGAGAGGATGCTCCGCAGCCCCAACACTGTAGGGAAGGTTGCAGAATGGAACATTGAGCTGCATGCCTTCTAGCTAGAATTCAGCACCACTAGGGTCATCAAGTGCGCGGCCCTCGCTGACTTCGTGGCGGAGTGGACGGATGCTCCCGACCGGGGGATGGACGAGGGCCAATCCCTCGCACCTGGCGACGAGGTGCCTGACGGCTGGGTCATGTACTTTGATGGTGCTTTCGCGCGGCGGGGCGCGGGGGCTGGAGCCATACTCATCTCACCGACCAAGGACAAGCTGTACTACGCCGTGCAGCTCTGCTTCCAGCATGGCGAGAAGGTCTCCAACAACATCGTGGAATACGAGGGCCTGATCGCCGGCCTCAGGGCCGCGGCCGCCCTAGGGGTCAAGCGTCTCACCATCAAGGGCGACTCCCAGGTTCTCGTCAACTTCTCCAACAAGGAATACAAGCCTAAATACGAGCACATGGAGGCATGTATGGAAGAGGTACGCAAAATTGAAAAACGCTTCTTGGGCTTGGAATTGCAGCACGTCCCGCGCGGCACGAACAATGAGGCGGACAACATCGGCAAGAGGGCATCCCGCCGCGAGCCCCAGAAGCCTGACGTCTTTGAGGAACGGCTTTTCAAGCCATCAGCGGCTCCCCCCATCGCGGGCCCAGCGCTGCTTCGGGAGGAGCCATCTCCGGCCCCATCCTCGGGCGCCCCGGCCTGTGGTCCGACCTCAGGACCCCGCCTACTCTTGGCGCTGGAGCCTCGGGAGGGCTGCTGGACCGAGGAGTTCAAGGCGTACCTACTCCGCGGCACCCTGCCGAAGAAGGAGGAAGATGCGGAACGCGTGGTTCGTCAGGCCATCGCTTATTGCTTGCAGGACGGTGAGCTGTACCGAAGGCGCCCCAACGACGTCTCGCTGCGATGCATATCCAGGAAGTGGAGGTGTCCATGCCTCGTCAAGCGCCACGCGTCGAGCCTGACCCGCAGGTGATGTAGGGCCCGTGGCGCTTCATCCTTGCCCCTTGGCTTCGCCTCGAAACCAGCCCGAGCGCGCCTTGGGCCCGGGGGCTACTGTCGGTGTTCTGGGATTGGGGGTACCCAGACCTGCCTGCCTGCGGCCCATAGCGTGGCTCCATCGACGGCCCGGTATGGCCCAGCGGCAAGGCCTCCAAGACAAGACCCTCACGAGGGCCCCCTGGCCTCGCGAGGCAGATGACACCAAGACCTCCAGAGGGGGCAGCCTTCCCAGGTTGCCTCCCGAGGAGCGGAGTTTTCTATGCAGGTACCCAGCCTCACGAGGCTACGCTGACGTGAGCCATGACGACCAAGGCCAGGCGGGCGCCAGCGGGCGCAAAGGAGGCGGTTTCCCTTTCGGTGCTAAGGGAGCAAGGACAGGCGTGGCTTCCCGAGGAGTCCCCCAAAGGTTTCCATTCCAGTGCAACAAGACCAAGACCACGGGCTCGGCAGGACGGATGTCACCGCCGAGCCCACAACTGCGTCATGACCAGAAGCTTTGCAGGCGAAGACCACCTTTCGTCAGGATAAGATGTACTACTTGTCCCCTTTCGAATTGGCCACTGTGGGATCCCTTCCCGCCTAAGTTTTGAGGGAAGAGGACCAAGGCCACTATAAATATAGGTTAGCCACCACCATAGGGGGGATCGGTTCCACCCTCACCACTGGAGCCCTCGCGAGGTCGCTCAAACCATTGTACTAGTTCATCCTCAACCTCCTCGTGAGGCCAATCCACCACAAAGCAGGAGTATGGTTTTACACCGCAAGGTGGCCCGAACTTGGGTAAACTGCCGTGTTCTTCTTCTTCCCCGCCCGCATAAATCCGACGAGGCTAGGTTGTAGGGTGGCGAGCTAGAGGCCGGAGAGGTTGAGATCTTCGCACACGCCCCAGAGTTCGAACCTTCTTGGGTCTGCGGAGCCCTGAATCTGACAGTTCCTTATGTTAAACATGATATTGTTGCTATTGCACCCACACATGATAGTCCTATTATCTTTTTGAGTTCTCCCAACTACAGTATATCGCAGAAGTTTGCGCTTATTAAGGATTATATCGATGGGTTGCATTTTACTATTACACATGATGATTTTGATGAATATAATATGCATGTGTTTGCTGCTCCTACTTGCAATTACTATGAGAGAGGAACTACATCTCCGCCTCTCTATGTTTCCAATACAATAAAACTGCAAGAAACTATTTATGCTATGTATCAGCCTTTACTATGTGTGCATGAATTGTTTTTTTATGACATGCCGATGCATAGGAAGAGTGTTAGACTTCGTTGTTGCATGATACATATTGCTTTGTGCTCACTACTAAAATACAAATCATTGTTAATTAAAATTGGCTTTGATATACCTTGGGATCCGGGTGGATCAATTACTTGAGCACTTTATGCCTAGCTTAATGGCTTTAAAGAAAGCACTGCCAGGAAGACAACCCGGAAGTTTTAGAGAGTCATTTTATTTTGTTGTGTGCTTTTAAAAATTTTAAAAACAAAAAAATATAGAGGGGAACCTAAAACTTTTCAAAAAGAAAAGTGAAAGTAAGAAAGACGAGCACCGTTGAAGTGGGGGAGCTCCTTGAACTTTGTTCATGCCCATGGAAACTTTGCAGATCTTGAATTACAGAAACTTTTCAACAAAAATAATTATCCCCTTGTACAAATCCATTGTATCATAAAAATAATGTGCCAATATTTGCCTTTAGGATGATTAGATTACTTGTTTGGTATGTGCAGTGCAAAAACAGAAACTTTGGTTGTAGTGCGTGAATTTACTTTTTTTACTGGAATGTCAAAAGTTCCGGAAATTTTTACACGGTACTGATATGAATTTTTTTTTATTTTTTCCTAATTTTTCAGAATTTTTTGAGTTACATAAGTATATGTACCATCTGCATCTTTACAGATTGTCCTGTTTTCACAAATTGTTGTTATAGTTTCATTATTTGCGTATGTTTGAAATCTTGTTGAGCCCCTTTTGACTTGGGGAGATAGAATTGTGATAGCATACAGTGGGTAATGTTTTTTTTATCATTATAGAATAATATTATAGCAGTACATGATGGGATTTGATGTTATATGTACTGACCCGGCTAATAAAAAGTTTGGTTAAGTTTTGTGTGGATGAAGTGTTCGAAGATCGAGGAGGTATTGATATGAGAAGAACGAGGAGAGATAAGAGCTCATGCTTGGGGATGCCCGAGGCATCTCAAGTAAATATTCAAGGAGACTCAAGCGTCTAAGCTTGGGGATGCCCCGGAAGGCATCCGTTGTTGGCCCGATCTTTCACGGCACAAACCTCCATCGCAACAAGTAATCATAGCAGGTTTACGAAGATGCTCGCAAATCCTGCCGAAACAACACGCCAACCCCTCGATCAGAAGGAATAACGTGGACGAACCGTATAGGCTCAGCTTGTAATATCCTATGCGTCGCGTCGCAGGAACTCACACGCCCGTAAAGATTTTTGACAAGAATTCTCTAAACTAAATAATGGCCGACGGCCGAAACACATAATGGTGTCTAATTAATCTTAACATAACCTATCTTACAAAAACCTTACTATGGCTATTTATATCAATATAGCCGACCCAACACGAGTATGCTACAAGAAAGAAAAATAAACGGAACTCTCCTAAAATTATCAACCGACTAAGATTTGCCAAAAATAACCAGCTATGGGATGCGCTTCTCATGCAATCTGCTGGTGGCCCCCAACCGACGGTCTTCAAGGAAAGGCAGCTCCATGCAACTCTATCTCTAGATAATGGATGGCCGTACTTTTCTTTGCATGCCATGAATATAAATAAGAATCTTGTATGCACTTCTTTCCTTATAAACCAGCGAGCTGCACCTCTATCTCTCCAATTAGAGTCCCACATAAAATCATCTATATGTGTCCAAAATGAATCAGGATTTACTTCCGGCGGCCTTGGCAACTCAAACAAATCAATTGTATCTCTTATTTTATTAGAGCTCCGAACAAGACCTGACCCTGATGTATTTAGAACTGAACCAGCCAATGCTTTGACCTTGTACGTGCATGTACTAGCATATGCATGCGTCCCTTGGTCCATATTAAACATATGATAAGCATCATGGGCCGAACCAACATGCATGCATTTAAATCCTTGAATAACTGCAACATCAACACGACCAGAGCTAGGACTGGCCGTATCACCATCTTTATTCAACAATTATAGGTATGCCTTGGTTTTTTTTGTTCACATGATATGCGTAAATTCTTGGAGCGTCTTTTGTGTTTATTTTTCCGTTTTCTTTTATGAACCATGCTGGTATGAGATAGTCCTTTGATTTATAGAATGCTCTTTGCACTTCACTTATATCTTTTGAGTATGGATTTATAGAATGCTTCATGTGCTTCACTTATATCATTTGAAGTTTGGATTGCCTGTTTCTCTACATAGAAAACCGCCATTTGTAGAATGCTCTTTTGCTTCACTTATATTTGTTAGAGCGTGGGAAAATCTTTTGTATAAAGAATTAAACTCTCATGCTTCACTTATATCTATTTAGAGAGTCAACATGAATTGGTCATTCACATGGTTAGTCATAAAATCCTACATAAAACTTGTAGATCACTGAATATGATATGTTTAATTCCTTGCAATAGTTTTGCGATATAGAGATGGTAATATGTGGGAGGTACTAGTGAATGATTGTGGTTTTGTAAGAATATTGGTGTTAAGGTTTGTGATTCCCGAAGCATGCACGTATAGTCTCTCGTTATGCTAAGAAGTTGGAGCATGATTTATTATTGATTTTCTTCCTTATGAGTGGCGGTCGAGGATGTGCGATGATCTTTTCCTATCAATCTATCCCCCTAGGGGCATGCGTAGTAGTACTTTGCTTTGAGGGCTAATAAACTTTTGCAATAAGTATGTGAGTTCTTTATGACTAATGTGAGTCCATGGATTATACACACTCTTACCTTTATGCAATTTGCTAGCCTCTTCGGTACCGTGCATTGCCCTTTCTCACCTCAAGAGCTGGTGCATCCAAACCCCGTGATATGATACGCTCTATCACACATAAGCCTCATTATATCTTCCTCAAAACAGCCACCATACCTACCTATTATGGCATTTCCATGGCCATTCCGAGATATATTGCCATGCAACTTCCATCATCATCATATACATGACTTGAGCATTCATTGTCATATTGCTTTGCATGATTGTAAGATAGCTAGCATGATATTTTCATGGCTTATCTGTTTTTTGATATCTTTGCTACGCTAGATCATTGCACATCCTGGTACACCGCCAGAGGCATTCATATAGAGTCATATATTGTTCTAGATATCGAGTTGTAATTTTTGAGTTGTAAGTAAATGGAAGTGTGATGATCATCATTATTCATTATTAGAGCATTGTCCCAGCGAGGAAAGGATGATGGAGACTATGATTGCCCCACAAGTCGGGAGGAGACTCCGGACAAAAAAAGGGGAAAAAGAGGCCAAAAAGAGCCCAAGAAAAAAATGAAAATGAAAAAATGAAAAGAAAAAATGAGACAAAAAGAGAGAAGGGGCAATGCTACTATCCTTTTCCACACTTGTGCTTCAAAGTAGCACCATGTTTTTCATATAGAGAGTCTCCTATGTTGTCACTTTCATATACTAGTGGGAATTTTTCGTTATAGAACTTGGCTTGTATATTCCGATGACGGGCTTCCTCAAGTGCCCGAGGTCTTCATGAGCAAGCAAGTTGGATGCACACCCACTTAGTTTTCAGTTTGAGCTTTCATACACTTATAGCTCTTAGCGTATCCGTTGCATGGCAATCCCTACTCCTTGCATTGACATCAATTGATGGGCATCTCCATAGCATGTTGATTAGCCTCATCGATGTGAGACTTTCTCTTTTTTTGTCTTCCCCATATTAATCTCTACCACCGTATTCTATTCCACCCATAGTGCTATATCCATGGCTTGCGCTCGCGTATTGCGTGGGGGTTGAAAAATCTGAAGCGCGTCAAAAAGTATGAACCAATTGCTCGGCTTGTCATCGGGGTTGTGCATGATAAATACTTTGTGTTAAGAAGATGGAGCATGACAAGGCTATATGATTTTGTATGGATAACGTTCTTTAGCATTGATATTTTGAAAGACATGATTGTTTGTTGGGATGCCTGAGTATTAATGTCTTTATGTCAAACTATAGACTATTGCTTTGAACCACTCATGTCTTAATATTCATGCCATTATTAGATTATATGATCAAGATTATGCTAGGTAGCATTCCACATCAAAAATTATCTTTTTTATCATTTACCTACTCGAGGGCGAGCAGGAATTAAGCTTGGGGATGCTGATATGTCTCCGTCGTATCTATAATTTTTTTATTGTTTCATGCCAATATTCTACAACTTTTACATACTTTTGGCAACAATTTATATGATTTTCTTGGACTAACATATTGATCCAGTGCCCAGTGCCAGTTCCTGTTTGTTGCATCTTTTTTGTTTCGCAAAAAATCCATATCAAACAAAGTCCAAACGCGAAAAAAATTTACGGAGAATTATTTTGGAATATATGTGATTTTTGGGAAGCAGAATCAACGCGAGACGATGCCCGAGGGGCCCACAAGCTCAAGGGGGGGCCCTACCCAGGGCGCACCTGGCAAGCTTGTGGCCACCCTGTAGGTCGGTTGGAGGTGTCCTTCGGCCACAAGGAAGCTTATATCCGGATAAAATCGTGTTAAAATTTCAGCCCAATCGAAGTTACGGATCTCCGGATATTTAAGAAACGGTGAAAGGCCAGAAAACGGGGTCACGAAACAGAGAGAGAGATCCAATCTCGGAGGGGCTCTTGCCACTCCGCCACCATGGAGGCCATGGACCAGAGGGGAAACCCTCCTCCCATCTAGGGGGAGGTCAAGGAAGAAGAAGGAGGGGGGCTCTCTCCTCCTCTCTCCCGGTGGTGCCAGAGTGCCGCTGGGGCAAGGATCGTGACGACGATCTACACCAACAACCTTGCTACCACCAACACAAACTCTCACCCCCTCTATGCAGTGGTGTAAAACCTCTTCTCCCCAATGTAATCTCTACTTAAATATGGTGCTCAACACTTTATATTATTATTCAATGATATGTGGCTATCCTATGATGTTTGATTAGATTCGTTTTGTCCTATGGGTTGATTGATGATCATGATTGGTTTGAGTTGTATGTTTTATTTTTGTGCTGTCCTATGGTGCCCTCCGTGTCGCGCAAGCGTGAGGGATTCCCGTTGTAGGGTGTTGCAATATGTTCATGATTCGTTTATGGTGGGTGGCTAGAGTGACAGAAGCTTACACCCGAGTAAGGGGGTTGTTGCACATGGGAGTAAAGAGGACTTGATACTTAATGGTATGGTTGGGTTTTACCTTAATGATCTTTAGTAGTTGCGAATGCTTGCTAGAGTTCCAATCATAAGTGCATATGATCCATGTAGAGAAAGTATGTTATCTCATGCCTCTCCCTCATATAAAATTGCAATAATGATTGCCGATCTCACTACTGCAGGATGCTGCTAACGCGACACTACGATCAGAGACCCTTTGACGAAAATGTGTGCGATGCATTAATCGCAAACGATGATGTAAAAAAACCGCCAAAAAAGATGCAAAACGTTTTCGATGAAGGATACATCAAACACGGTTCAGATCTTAGTTGCGTGTGCGATGCGGGGCATACGGTTGATCCATAAGAACTGTTTGCGATGAGACAGAACAACAGAAACGAACAGCCATATCAAGGTGTGTGTGCGATATATGGCATACAATTCGCTCCGATGAACTGTTTGCTATTAGGGAATGCAACAGAAACGGTTAGCCAGATCAAGGTGTGTGTGATATATGGCATATGGTTCACTTGGACGAACTATTTTCGATTAGGGAACACAACAGAAACGGTTCAACTTAACAAGATGTGTGTGATATGCGGCATACAGTTCATATAGATGAACTGTTTGCGATGAGTCAAAAGAACACAAATGATTCGTGTAAACAAGATGTGTGTGATACGCGGCAAACAGCCCACTCGGATGAACTATTTGCTATGAGAAATTGTAACACAGACGGTTACTACAGCTAATTCGTGTGCGATTCTGTGTGTACAAAAAACTTTGAAAAATGCAAACTAGTTGCTTGCGGTGGCTAGGAGTATCGCACAAAATGCGTTTGCGAGTACTTGTGTGGCGATGATTATTAAGTTACACATACATTTCCTTATGTTAACACGTGTGTGATAGATAACACGTAACACCACATACGGTATTCGGGTTGTGTGCTCCAGGGAAGGCTTCCGCGCTCCAGCGAATGCTTCCCGCGCTCCACATGGGTGAATTGTAAAATCCCCGCCTCTTGCCTCATCGGTTTCCCGCAACCAGCTAATGGCTTGCTACATATAACCCAGGAGGTAACGCACCGTCGCGAAACTGTGCGCAGATCTAGTCCTCACCCATCTACCATTAGTTATTCCAAGCATGCCAGGCAACGACCAAAGTTTCAACGTCGACCCCTACCAGCGTTACATCTTCGGCGAGGAGAACAAGCCAGAGCAGGTCGGGGAGCAAGAGCTTCATCGGCCGGAGCAGGCACCATGGCCCATCGGCAGCGATATCGGCGTGACAGTCCTTGGGCGCATAATCGACATATTGCAGAGGAAGTGTGATGAGCAGTTTGCCATCCACCATGCAAAAGATCCAGAGCTGCTCACCGGCATGATCGATGACCCACCCGAAGAGCCGCTGTCACCAGTGCTCATCAAGAGCCTGATGCCCCTCAAGGAATGGGCAGAGGACCTCTGCGATTCAGTTAAGAGATAGCCAGCCTGCGGCTTCATCATTGCCGGCGGCGGCCGTGTCAACCTCGATCCCGATGATGTGGTGGCCAGGCTCGAGCACATCCTTGGCGGAGTTGACATCCCCGACGAAGTAGAACATCACCAACGTGGTATCTTCAGGATGCTGGTGATGGGCGGAATTTGCTATCAGTCCAGAGACATCGAAATGGAGCGGTTCCGTGGAGATGTCATGCGCGTGATTGCATGCTGTCAAGCTCTCCTGGAAGAGGCCCAGTAGCCCCAAGAGCCTCCCAGCGCCAGCAGCTCCGTAGGCGGAGGCGGGTCGGGACACTTGTAATGAACGGCCGCAAGGGTGCTATGCTGATCATGGAGTCCGAGAAGACCATCGTCGGAAGGCCGCCAGCTCAGCCTTTTAGCCTATATTTTATTATATTGTATGCATATGTAGGTCATGAGTGTTTTGGGCGTTGCCGCATGTGGCATTTTAAATTATCCTGAATATGTAAGACAATTATTAACCGTTGCCATTGTAAATTTGCCTCAACGGCGAGCAGAGCGCGCGCAGGGACGCCAGAGCGGAGCACGCCGCGGCCGCCTCAATGGCGAGCAAAACGTGCGGTCGGACGCGAGCAGAGCACACCGCGGCCACCTCAACGACAAGCAGAGTGCGCCGCGGCCGCCTCAACGGTGAGTAACCACACCTGCATATTGCAATTCTGGTCAACCTTCTGGCACCCCGTGGGAGGCGCGGCGGCGCATCCATCGGACACGATGGTGATATCTTGACCATGTGTGATAGTGGGCAGACACGTGTACACGTACATCCGAGAACGCCGCCCCACGTACGCCATCCGGGGACCATTTCAGGCTTCCGATGCGTGGCATACGGTTGATCTATAAGAATTGTTTGCGATGAGCCAGAACAACAGAAACGGGCTTCGAGCCCAGAAGTAGAACCATCAATAAATTTTGACCTTGTTTCTCGTCACATTCCAAATTACAACGCAATAAGTAATTGCAAATCTGTTCACACCGATCAAACCTAAATGTGTTCACACTTAGCACCGGGCTATAAAAACTACCCACTCGAAAATTACTTCACATTTCCTCTCCTCATCACCCACAAAACAGGTCTTTCCTGTCAGTCGTTCCGCCATGACCGGTAGGAGAAGTTTCGGGTGGACATATAACCAGGGAGCAAAGACCAAGGCCGCGAAAGCACTAGAGAGGTCTCGCCACTACGCGGCAGCCGCAGCAGAGATGTCCCGGTGCGCCGCGGAGCCCTCGAACGAGCTCTCACCAGCACACGAGGGCTCTCACAAGCACACTCACCGCGTCGGCGATCACGACGAACTGGTGTTCCTGAAGTCCTTGGCCAGCGACGACGACATTCTCGCTGGCCTAATTAAGTAGCAGGAGCTGGTCGACGGCTTGATGAAGCTGCTCGTGATTAGTGATGCCTCGGTTGAGAAGGCAACCGGCCTCGTCGAGAAACTCATGGGTGATAATGCAAAGCTCCTCAAGGCGCTCGCCAAGACGGAGGAGGAGGCCGTCGGCTGGAAGAAGTTGCATGAGCAGAGCAGTGCCTCGGGGATGACGCTAAAAGCAGTCATTGAGGAACTGATGGGTGACTTGAGGAAGCTCCGGATCGAGCGCGAGCAGAAGGTGGAGGAATCCGTGGCTGCTGTCAAGCAAAGTCGTGAGGAATTGAAAAAGGAGCTGGAGGATGTCGTCGCCCAGCGATCCATCGAGGAGTAGAGACAGTAGCGACCCAGATCGTTGTCTGTGATTTCCTTCTTCTCTTGCCCCCGTGTCTTCCGGGCTTTGCCGCATGTGGCATTTTAAATTATCCGGAATATGTACGATAATTATTATCCGTGCCATTGTAAATTTGTCGTCGTATTATCCGTTGCCATTTTATTTGTCGTCGTATTATTCGTTGCCCTATGTGGCATTTTAGATTATCCGGAATACGAGTTGAAAACACGAACAAAGCAAATGCTAACGTTGAGCAGGGCCATGGGATCACAAGCAAACACCCTCCGTCAAAGAGCTCGGCCGCCATTAATAGAGAAGTTGTGAGCGAGGCGGGCGGCTGGTGGATGGAGGTCAAAGAGCTCGCTTCCCGGTGAGTGTGGGCGGCCTTGCTACTCGCATGTGTCCCGTCGAGCCTGTGAGGTGGACAGGTCGCACGCGTCCCGTCGAGCCTGCGCGGCGGACTGCTCGCACGCATCCCGTCGAGTCTGCACGGTGGACTTCTCGCGCTCGTCCCATCTAATCAAACAGCAGCATGCACGCCACCGAGTATGGTTAAATTTTGGCACAAAATACAAAGATGACCAATGAACGAGGACTGAGGTAGTACTATCCCATAAGAAAAGAGGGACGCATGGCAGCATTTAAATGGTCACAGGAACACACACGGTTCATATAATACAACCGTTTGTGATATTAACATGTCAGCTATTTGTTTCAAAAGGACTTCGTTGGCTATTAATGTGTGTGCCTTGTCTCAAACTGGATGATTTTTTACCATGGCATATATGTGCCATGTCATGAAACCATGCCAAGTTTCATGTTTCTTGGGTGAGTTTTCGATTTACTGGGATTTAAAAACCGAGATTCTCAATATTTCAGGATGACGAGACGTTTGTAATTCATTCTCATTCCTTCAATGAGACCTAAACATGCACCCAATGACACATGTACGATTTTCCACCCATTTTGCTTCACTGGAGCATGTGCTTGTAGTTCAAATTTGAATTATGGACTACATTAAATGCCTAGAAAACTCAATTAATATATAAAATGGCCAAACGAAGCATGAACAGTTTCAAATTTTAGCACGACACTCCTGTTATTTTATGTTGCCTGTAGAAAACAAAATACAAGGTGAGAAGAGGCAGCGATTATCGTTTCGCCCATAAGAGGGACATGTTTCCCTACCGGAACCATGAGGGTTGCGAGAAGCTTCGGTTTGTAAGAGGCTTGTAATATAGCTTGGCCCAAATTGGACAATTTTTTTTACCACGACATACATCTGCCATGTCGTGACACCATGCCAAGTTTCATGATTTTCTGGTGAGTTTTAGATTTACGGAGATTTAAAAACCAAGATTCGCAATGTTTGAGGCCGAGCCAGGCTGCCGAGGCGGTTGAATTAATTCTTATTCCTTCCATGGGACCTAAACATGCACCCCAAGGACACATGTATGATTTTTCTAGCCATTTTGGTACGCTGGAGCATGTATTTGTAGTTCAGATTTGAAGAAAACTCAATTAATGAATAAAAAAGGTCAAACGAACCCTAAATAATTTCAAAGTTCAGCGCTAATCTCCTGTTGTTCCATGTTGCGTGTAGAAGAAAATACAAGGCTAGAAGAGGGAGCGATTATCGTTTCGCCCACAAGGGGACACGTTTCCCTATCGAAACCATGAGGGTTCTTGCGAGAGGCTCCGGTTTGTAAGAGGTTTGTAATAAAGTTTGGCCCAAATTGGACAATGTTTTTACCACGACATATATGTGCCATGATGTGACACCATGCCAACTTTCATGACTTTCTGGTGAGTTTTGGATTTACGGGATTTAAAAACCGAGATTCCAAATGTTTGAGGACGAGCCAGGACGCCGGTACGGTTGTAATTCATTCCCATTCCTTGCATGGGATCTAAACATGCACCCAAGGACACATGTATGATTTTTCTAGCCATTTTGGTGAACTAAAGCATGTATTTGTCGTTTAGATTTGAATTATGGACATTAAATGCCTAGGAAACTCAATTAATGTATAAAAAGGTCAAACGAACCCTGAATAATTTTAAATTTCAGCATGGATATCCTGTCGTTCCATGTTGCCTGTAGAAAAAAATACAAGGCGAAAAGAGGCGGTGATTATCGTTTCGCCCACAAGGGGGACATGTTTCCCTATCGGAACCACGAGGCTTCTTGAGAGAAGCTCCGGTTTGTAAGAGGCTTGTAATAAAACTTGCCCCAAAATGGACAAATTTTTTTCACGACATATATGTGCCATGTTGTGACACCATGCCAAGTTTCATGATTTTCAGGTGAGTTTTGGATTTACGGGGATTTAAAAACCGAGGTTCTCAATGTCCGAGGCCGAGCCAGACGCCGAGACAGTTGTAATTCATTCTCATTCTTTGCATGGGACCTAAACATGCATCCAAGGACACATGTATGATTTTTGTAGCCATTTTTGTGCACTAATTTGAATTATGCACATTAAATTAATGCTTATAAAACTTAATTATAATGTATAAAAGGCCAAACGAACCCTGAATATTTAAAGTAGTTCTGGTCAACCGTCTGTCAGCCGTGGGTAAGCACTGTGCGCATGCGTCGTGCTAGCTCACGCTTCCTTCTCTAAGTTTTCCATATTAATGTTGTTATATATCCAAACACGCTACCGTTTCCCGCCACTCCTCCCATCGGTTTCCCGCCTCTTCTCCCATCGGTTTCCCGCTGCCAGTGTCAGCGCTCATAGAAGGCTAGGCGGCTACACACTGGCCATGTAAATATTGCACACAGTTTCTAAAAGCACAAACGTGTGTGATAGTAGGGATTAGGTCCCATAGGGTGACCAGCGTGAAACGCCTTAAAGGCGAGGAGGCAATTCTTATCAGCAAGGGGCGGCTTCCCATCCTCTAACCTAGTCGAATAGAATGCAGAATTTAAGTGTGCTAGGGCTGGAGTAGTCTAAGGATGGGTGACCCGGTGAGAAGTTGCATATCTCAAGCTTCATTAAAGCGCCATGATACGGTCATTATAGACATTTATCATCTAAATGTCTCTATAGTGACATGTCATGACGATTATATAAACCATGGGATCCTTGTTTTGCTAATTTGTAGAATATGTTTTTATTGGTTATTTTTTGTTCTAAAAAATCAAAGAATGATCGACATCTATAGGCCCACACAAATTATCCCTTTGACCCAACGCACGAGAAGGGTTTCCTCTTTGCTCTGTGTGCTGTTTTAGAGCAAATCAAGTTTCAACACATGCGTTGGATGACAACCCCTACCCCCCCCCCCCCACCCGCCTCAAAGTTGCAGAACTGACATCGTACGTCTTTAACCTGGCTGGGGGGGTACGATGTTCAGTTTGTAATGTTACTGATGTAGTTGGTGCCCCATCAAAGTTCTGCTTTCGGGATTTGAACAAATCACACACCAGACCCATACATTTTTTTGGGCCGCATGCAGGGTATAGGGGACCGGGTGTTCTAATTGAGCACGTCTCCCTTGTGCGGTTTATAGACGCCGCACATATCTATGGGCTCCCCGAGGTCTATATATGTCATCATTGACCAATAATGAGGGGGGCCCACACAATCTATCCCTTTGACCCAACATACGAGAAGGGTTTGACCATGATGGTTTCCTATTACTATGTGTGCCATGTTAGACCAAATAAAGTTTGAGCGCATGCGTTAGACGACCCCCCCCCCCCCCGTGCACCTCGAAGTTGGGGAGCCGACATCGTACGTATTGAACCTGGCTTGGGGTCGGGTACGGTGTTCGGTTTGTAATGTAGTTGATCCCCCATCGAAGTTGTGCATTGGGGATTTGAACACATCACACACCACCCATACATATTTTAGGGCCGCATGCAGTGTATAGGGGGTCTTCTGCTCGACCACGTCTCCCTTGTGCGGTTTTTTGTGATGACACGCATATCTGTGGGCTCCCTGAGTGTATATATATCATCCTTTGACCGATAACGAGGGGTATGTGTTGGCCATGAATGGATACCTCCTAGTTCGTGTTAGGGCTGGTCACCGTCACATGTCGTTCAACCATAGTTCGAGCTCATGAGTTGTCAGGATTCCCTCCCACACGCTCGGAATGGTGGGTTCGACCGACACCGTACCCTGCATATCTCGTCCTTAATTACCTGGCTTTCATGGTTGTTGTCTGTATCAAGAGGCAGGCGCCACATCGAAATTGTTCATTATTTGATATTGAAAACACACATCACCCCTTCCAACATACATCATTTTGGGCCGCATGCAGGCGGTGATGGTTTTGATGATGGTTCAATCTATTGGCCCAAGCGGTTTATATATATTCTATCCATTTTTTATCGACAACAACAGTTCCGTTTGACCAAGCGATAGATTCACTGGTCCGTCTTATGGTAGGTCATGGCAACATGCATGTATGACCAAAGTATCATTACGTGCATCTGCCCCGCCGACACGAAGTGGGAGGTGCGTCAAGCACCCTAGCTAGGTAGCTACGACATTATGTCATTATAGATATATCCAAGGGTGCTTTCGGGTTTGCGAGGCAGGTGCCACCAAAGTTTTGCATTGTGTATTTAAAGTTTTAAACATCACACCCTATATTCCTACATATATTTGGCCACTTCGAGGTGGTTCTTGACTTCTGGCCCCTTTCATCGATCTTCGACGACGTGCCCAACCGTGGGCCCGCGCGATCAAAGTTGTGCATCGGAATTTTGAACATCACAGACCACCCTTTTCACTCATATATATTTGGGCCACATGCTGGTGTGGCTGTCTTCTGACCCTCTCTGACGTTTTTTTTTGCTGCAAAGACTTGGATGACGCTCAATGGACACGGGTGTACTGGCTTAACAGTGTGCGATGCAAGTGCGCTGAGAAATCACCACGACTGCGCAAGCGCGATCAAGGGTGTAGGTAGTGGATTAACCCTGTGCAATGCTAGTGGGCTGTGAAATCACCACGACTGCGCAAGCGCGAGCAGGGGTGGAGGTAGTGGTTTAACCGTGTGCGATGCAAGTGCGCTGTGAATCACCACGACTGCGCAAGTGCGAGCAAAGGTGGTGGTACTGGCTTAACCGTGTGCAATGCTAGTGCGCTGTAAAATCACCACATGCGCAAGCTAAAGGCGGGTAGTTTATTTAGATTGAATTCCACGTCTGCGTCTGAAAATTAGGACGAACCGTGTGCGATAGACCAACTAGCTAGAAATCTAAAAACAAACTACCCGCCTTGATCATTGCAAAAATCGACGGTTCCGCCGCTTTTCCTTATTATCATACACGCATATTCTTATTGGACCGTGTGCGATCTTGGGTGCTCCAGCCCCGCATCAATTCCTTTACCCAAATTTTAGTAGCCGCGGTACTTCAACTGTCGCCACCACTCCTCCAGCACTGACCTTATAGTAAAATTGCAGTAGCCGAGGCATTTAAACCGTCGCCCTCCCTCGTCCACCACCATCTCCACCCACCATTACTAAAATTTTCAGTAGCCGCAGCGTATCCTCAAACACCACCCCCCTCCACAGTCCCCCACCCCCCTCCCCCCTCGAACCCTAGCTCGCCGCCGCCGCCGCCGCCAACCCCTGCCGGTCTGCCCGTTCCTCCTAGCTTAGATAATAAAGTTCAGGTTACCCAGCGATTCCCATACCATCGCCCCACTCCCCTGAGTTTTTAGTTGAGGCCTGCGGTGTCCCTTCCTGCCAGATCCACATCCCCTGCTCCAGAATGTCGTAGCCTAAGCCCGACCACGTATCCCGGGGAGCCCGACGAGCGTTCGGCCAAGAAGAGGTTTATCATGGCCTCTCCGGCAGACATTGGCGAGGTGGCCGCCGTTCGCCCCGACCTATCGATCACGAAGGAACACCTCGTCGCGGAAGCCGGCGAAGACATTGACTACGTTGCCATGCCGAAGGCTTCACGTCAGCGGGCTAGCGTATTACTGTATCTCGGGAAAGCAGGCTACGACATCAAGCTCGTCGATAGCGACGGCTTCACATGGGCCATATCACAGGTTAAGTGGTCCATCCCCAACCCCTCTGGTTCAACCGCCGTCGATCTCTTCGACGGCCCTGCCGCTGATCTCCTCCAGCATGTGGTCAAGGATTTGCGATCCTTGTACGCCATCGAGCCCATTTTGTCATTTCTGAAGGACACGTTCTACGGCGGTGGCTTGGGATCCTCAATTGCCAAGTCAGATCTCATCGACCACGACCACGAGGAGGGCACCCACATAGGGTCTTCCAAGGTGAAACAGCCCATCTGCGACATCAGAGAGCGCACCATGGGTTTGTCCTCTTCCAACTAGAAGGATCCCGTCCATGACATGTGAGGCAACATCCTATCAGAAAATCTTACCTTTTCTAGCTTGCCAACCCATACCCTTTGTTGTAGTAGCTTTTGCCATGCGGTGTTTTAACTGTGTCATGTTTAATTATTTCAGTTATGCAAAAATGTAATGTTCAATAGGGCTATGTGATGTTTAAGTATGAATTGTCCACTTCAGTTTCACGAATGGCTATATTTGTTGTTTATAGTGAGTAGATGCCTTGTTTACCTGTATTTGGTTGTTAGGTTGGTTGCAGTGAGCATTTGTCCAATTATTAAGCAGATGCCTTGTTAATCTGTATTTGGTTGTTAGGTTGGTTGCAGTGAGCATTTGTCCAGTTATCAAGTAGATGCCTTGTTTATCTATATTTGGTTGGTTGGTTGCAGTGAGCATTTGTCCAGTTTCAAGCAGATGCCTTGTTTATCTGTATTTGCTTATTAGGTTGGTTGCAGTGAGCATTTGTCCAGTTTTCAAGCATATGCCATGTTTATCTGTATTTGCTTGTTAGGTTGGTTGCAATGAGACTCTGTCCAGTTTTCAATGGCTATATTTGGTTGTTATATTGATCATTTATGCCTTGTTTATTTCAGTCATTCACAATGTGATGTTCATTTTGTGCAAGTCGGAATTGTGCCGCTCGATTTCATCAATACCAGTTTGAACGGCTATATTTGGTTCCAGTTATGCCTGGTGTAGTTAACACATGCCCTTTATTTTAGTTTTACACATTTATCCAGTGTGATGTTTAAGCATGACCTACGTTCTATTCATTTTCAACAATACCAGTTTGAATTGTAATATTTGATGGTTGTTAAGCCTGTTGTAGGTAACATTCCCTTCCATTTTATATCTGCTTTAACAGCATGCTGAAACCAACACATTCAAGCTATCATTTGGAGGTGATGTTGTTTACCTTTGCTATATTTGTTTGATGTCAAGGTTGCTGTACTTATCATGCCTTTCCACTACTTATGCAGGACAATAACGGGAGTGGCCAGCATTTTCCGCCGAGGTTAGTTTCATTCCTCGGCTTGTACTCCCCTCGTCGTTCCATAATGTAGTGCATATAGATCCAGGCCTGGACACTTGTTAGCTTCTAATATTGACTTGTTGCTTGTAGGTACATATGCCCTTGGCAAAGATCCACGCATCGACCCTTTTTGCGTATGGGGCAATGAGGTATTCATGAACAAGCATCAAGTGAGGAAACTGATAAGGATTATTAGCAAAAAGATACGAACGGTGGCAAGCAAATTATTCGTTTACGCTCTATCCAACACAACAGTGAGCTGTAGGATGGTAACTACAAACTCTGCAGCCTTCTCTTTTTACTGCCCATAATGAGTTGTTAGACAACAATGTCTGAATCTTTTTCGTTCGTAGTGGTTCCCGAAGCAGTTTACTCAAGATTACCTCGCAAACTAGATTGGTGGACATGCAATGAAGGTTAAAGTATTTCATCCAGACTACAATGAGCATCAAGAAGTCCTAATGAAGACAGTGAAGGATGGACGGGCGGTCATCACAAGGGGTTGGCCTAGAGTCGTGTGCGCATTACGCATGGAGGAGGGCATAATATGGGCATTCCACTTCACCTTCTCCAGCAACCAGAATATCTTTCGCCTCTCTCTTTACAGTCTTTAGTACAACTGTGGTTCATCATTCTTTACTTGGTGCTTCTGTAGTTCTTCGGTATATGTACATGTGCATCGAATTATGCATTCGTGGTTGAACCTATATTTGTAATAAACATGGTTCGATATGAAATAAGTGATTGCCTACTTTCAAATTCAAAATCTATGATTTTTAAATTAGGGATTACACTGCACACGATTTGCGAAAGCGAAACATCTACGGTAGACGTGGAGATCAGATACGTTTCTAGGATCCACTACATGTGCGATCAATCTCTACTGCACACATGATCAGCCAAGAAAAAATGTGTGCGATTAACAACAGCATCGCACACAGTTCCTTTTTATTAAATGTTTGCGAAAGTCACCTTATCACACACGCTTGGCAATTATTGACTGTTTATGATGTTGTGCGCATCGCAAACGTTTGGTCATAGAAGAACACGTGCGATAGGTCTTCATCCGACGCGGGTACGATGGATGAATCGTGTGGGATGTATTCAAGCTTCGCATACAGTTTTATAGGGACAACTGTATGTGCTCTTACATCGAATCGCATACAGTCGAGGAAAAGTAAATGTGTGTGATTATCTGCTTATCGTACACGTTCTATAATCGTGAAATGTTTGTGATGGGTCGCACATCCTAAATGTAGCACCACAGAATACCGACTGCGATGGCAATGTGAGCACAAACGAGTTGCAAGGATGAAGTGTTTTGGATATTCGAGATATCAGAAACAGTTTTATAGGGACAACTGTATGCATCAAGGCTCCCTATCGCCGACAGTTTCTGGGTCGTGTGGGAAGGACCCCCCTATCGCACACACTCACTTGGCGACGGTTCAAAATGTCATCGTGGAAAGGGGTTAAAAGCCGTTTGTATAGCACCTCGCTGTACCAGTGTCTAGTTATCGATTGCCTCGGGACAAATAACTTTCTTGTGACAAAAAGCTCTATACTAAAACTAACTTAATTGTTTCCTTATCTAAAACGCCCCTAACTTTTATTTACGTGCTCTTGATTATCTTGCAAACCAATCCTATCACCTACGAAGTACTTCTAGTTTCATACTTGTTCTAGGTAAAGCAAACGTTAAGTGTGCGTAGAGTTGTATCGGTGGTCGATAGAACTTGAGGGAATATTTGTTCTACCTTTAGCTCCTCATTGGGTTCGACACTCTTATTTATCGAAAAAGCTACAATTGATCCCCTATACTTGTGGGTCAAAAGAAGGGCATGGCGGGCATCCTTGGTCGCACGTCCTGCGTCGCCAACGTGGCACCCTGAGCCTGCATCACACACGTCCTCGCCACAACAGCAAGGCAGTGCCCGTCGCGTCCGTGCTGACTGGGTGTGTGGCTGTGTCGCACCAAAGGAAGGCCCAGCATAGGAGGCTTCGCAGTCCCAGATCGATTCCTCCTGGACAGAGCACTTGTACACGTCGTACACAAGAGCTAACAGGAGTACTTGATTGATTTTCTTTTAAAGTTGACTCACGCACCTGGCAACCGAACTGGCTGGATAAACACAAGCAGATAGTCAGCTATGTAGCATACAACAAACAAGCTGGCTGGACATGTCTTCTTTTCCATTATTAGCATCTATTAAAATTTTGGTCACATACCATATGAGGGGTAAAAAGATCTTTTCAGGTGTCATTTAACACCGTTAAGTCTGAAAATGGATGAAAGTTTATAAAGGGCATAAAATTTAGACTTAGTGTTACATAAGGAAGAAAATGTTTTTCGGTGTCAAATAGGGAAAGAAAATTTAAGACAGTGTTAAATAAGGAATTCTCTCTCCATGTATTCCATTACCATTGTCATGATGTTTGTTGCCTTCATGTGTGACTAGACCCCAAGTTCTCGGGGATATGGATGAACCTTGGTATGTGTAGGATCTAAAATGTTTAATGTGGATATGAGATCCTCTGTTGAATGCTTAGTTTAATAACTTCGTGAATGTTGTGAAGGGGCTCCACTCGGTGTTTGTGCCTTATGGCCACGAAGTATATCACTATCGTTGTTAAGGTTTAGGATGCAGAGGTAATTCAAGGTGAAAGTAAAAGCCTATCACTCCTAGCCTTTGCAATTGACCGGGGAATAACGGAGAACCCTTAGATAGGCGCGTCGACGGGGAGACACTTAATTATCATGAGTTTTAACCCTCTGGGGGAGACTACGATAGTGGCGTGCGTGGCACGAAGTCTACCACGAGTAGAACATGTACTTTACCCGGCCCCGTCCAACATAATCCTCAACAGTGGCTCAAGTATCCGATATATACTATGCTTATGCATGTGTGCATTAGAAACATACCAATGGGGATTCCGAACTCCCTGAGAGCGCCCTTTCTATTCTGATGTTCCACTGGTCATCAAAATCCTTGCGCTTTATTTACTTTTTATGTTATTTAGTTGCAAGTTACAAACACTACTCAATAATCCTTTTCATTCGCCCTCACTCTGCTTTAAGTCTACAATTGTTTACGGACAAAAAAATACATAATTCTCTAGAAGAGGCAAAAAGTCTGATTCCTGTGCTCCCTGTGGGATCGATAATCTTACTTCAAAAAGGTTACAACTAAACCATGTGCACTTGCAGGCCATCAGGGGGCGTGCCGTGTAAGCTTGTGGGCCCCTCGAGCATTATCTTGCATTGATTCTTTTCCCCAAAAATCACATATATTCCAAAAAAAACTCCATAAAATTTTATCGCGTTTGGACTTCGTTTGATATGGATTTTCTGCGAAAGAAAAAACATGCAACAAACATGAACTGGCACTGGATCAATATGTTAGTCCAAAAAAATCGTATAAATTGTTGCCAAAAGTATGTGAAAGTAGTAAAATATTGGCATGAAACAATAAAAAACTATAGATACGACGGAGACGTATCATTGGGACGGGGTGCCATCAGTGAAAACTGCACATCCACGGATAGGATGATAAGTTGCACATCGACTGCTAGGCAGTTGGTCGGACAAGGATACGAGGTTGCACGTCTCACTTATTAGTTGAGGCAGGGTGTGAGCGATGAAAATTACACATCCACATAGGTAGGAGCGGGGAATTGCACATCGACGCCTAGGCAGGTTTGCTGAGGCAATAGGCTAAATCGCACATCTCCCTGGTAGGGGTAGGTGGGATAGGGTCATAGGGGTGCCAACGGTGAAACTGCCCATCCATGGGTAAAGGGAACCAACTGTTAGGCAGTTGGCTGGGGCAACATACTAAGCCACACAATATAAAGAATGGTTACCATGATTGCTAAGTTGCAACCTCACAGTAAGTTAGATCATGCAGCACTAAAGTTGCGTTAGCACCAAAGTTGGTTTTGAAAAAAGTTGCATCCTACATTATTAAAGTTGCATCATGTAGTACTAAAAGTTGCACCATATAGCATAAAAAGTTAGCACTGAAAAAAAGTAGGGAGCAGAGGCGTCATCAATGAAAACTGCACGTCCACCGATAGGGAAAAAGTTGAACATTGATTGCTAGGCGGTTGGCCGGAGCAGCAGACGAAGTTGCACGTCTCATCTCAGTTGCAAGGGTACCAATGAAAACTACACGTCTCTGGGCAGGGGGAAGTTTCACATCGATTGTTAGGTAGTTGCATCTAACAGGGCTAAAGTTGCACACACACACACAAAGTTTGTCAAAACATACTCATATGAGATCTAGTTTCGAAGAGCTAGTTAAGACAAATATGTGGGGTGAAAACAAACCTTAATTCCAATGATCGGTTTGAAAGTTATGACTTTAGAAAATAACTGAAACTCGGATTAAGTGCGTGAGCGCTGCTGCTCTGTGTGTACTTTAGCAATCCTATATGCGTTTACACTTGTTTTCATGAGTCCACACTTGTTCATAGAGATTTTTCCTTTTGGGCACACAGTATAAAAAGACTGACAAAAAGTTTCCTAATATGGGTATTTTCTTAGGATTGCTAGCAAGCTAATGACCATTCGCTTAGACGCGTAAGACCACGACAACACTGGAACCAAGGGCCTGCTTTTTAGCAGCACCGCTGGATGACTCGACACGTTAAGATTTTAAATCCAACGACACTAAACATGTTGAAACCCTTTGACCGTCATGATAGTCGATAGAGCTGGCCAGGAAACTGAGCCAAAAGCTTTCTAGAAATCGAGCTTTAGAACAATATCATGTTTTTGCCTTTTGAAGCGAGATTGGACCATGTCAGCAGCGTAAGTGAAGTTTTTAGTTATCCCTTTCCCACTAATGAAACCTATTTTATCATGATTTATCAGCTAAGGATCCATGGTACACAGAGGTCCTGGGTCAAGAAGAGACTGCTGATGAGGCGATGAGGGTGATCAGGGCGGTCGGGGAGGCGTCCTCCCGCGCGCCGGCTGCAGGCCCCCACCACGCGTTAGGGGGAAGTTCTGGGCACTGGCGAAATCCGATGGGGATGTTGATGAGGAGGAGGGCCGATCACCGGAGTCACCGGCTGTTGGGTCGCCTACAACTTCCGATCACATTTGCGAGTTTTTTGCAGTGGGATACAACGAGGAGGAGGTGACGGCGATGGTCGATGTGGTGATCCTGGAGACAGATCCGGCGAGGGCTGGGCTTGGCGTGGACGATCGGAGTGAGATCCTCCGGTGAGTGGTACACAGGTCGATGTCAGCATCGACGATCCGTCCATGGAGGGGACCAATTCCTAAGGTACGTCTACCCCCTCTCACCCTTGGAGATTTCTTGGATCCGGAGGGCTGGAAGACCGTCGTGGGACGAAGGAAGAAACGGCGGCCGACGGCGGCACCGTCGTTCCTGGAGATGAAGCGAATTCTAATCGAGGCGGCCAGGGAATTTCGTTTGAATTCCCTGTTGGGCCTGGGTGGGCCGGATCTGCAGCACATGTTGGGCTCTGGGCATGCGGCCCATCTCCTGTAGCTATGTCGATTGAGCATGCGGCTCGGACTGACGTGGCGATGTGCAACCGAGTGCTGGGCGCGGAGGCCGACGGGCTAACGACAAGTGCTAGTGTGGCCCAACTGAGTATGGGAAGGACTAGGTCACGTCCGCTGCGGGCAGTTCCTAGTTTTCGCAAGTTCAGAATAGGGAAGGCATCAAGGCCGGGGGTTCGTACGGCGGTAGGAGATCGGCGATTCTACATGACCATTGTCATGTCTTCGGCCGCGACAGCGGACCACCGCCGCCGCCTCATAACACGCAAGCTATCGCTGCTAACTCGGGCTCCCGGCCGGCCGGCGTTGTTGCTCCTGGCCGCGGCGGGAACCAGGGCAGAGGCGGGCAGGGACATGCTACTGGTTACAATGACGGACGAGGTTACGGCAGGAATGATGCACACAACATTAACTATACTCAATGCATAAGAATGACAATAGCGCTCTCAGGACTGGTGCTTTAATTGAGAAGGTGATGACTCAACAATAAAAGTAAATAACATAAAAGTAAATAGGTAGGCCCTTCACAAAGGGCAGCATGGATTTGTAGAGGTGACAGAGCTCGAAGCTTAAATCAAAGATGAATACATTTTGAGAGGTGTACTTTTCTTGTCAACGTCACGACCAAGGATTCTCCATATCTTCCATGCTAAACACATTATCGGCGGTTCCCAAGCGGAAAGGTAAAGTTTACTCCCCCTCAACCATTCAAACACAAGCCATGGCTAGCCGAATCCTCGGGTGCCCTCCATACAATCCCAATTACCAGCCTCTCTCGTGCAATGACAACTGAATAAACACCCATCGTGAGAATAATCCGCTTAGCATGGAAGATACTGACCACCCCCTGCCGCTCCATGAGTGGTACAGGCACACAAAACATATGCTTATTTGAATGATTAGAGGTGGCACATGCAAATTTACTTGGAACGGCAGAGTAATACCGCATATAGGTAGATATGGTGGAATCATCTGGAACAACTTTGGTTTAAGGGTTTGGATGCACAAGCAGCATTCCCGCTTAGTATAGGCGAAGGCTAGCAAATAGATTGAGAAGCGACCAACTAGAGAGTGGCAACAGTCATAATCATGCATTGCGAATAACTAACATTGGATACTAGCATGAGTAGGATATAATTTCATCGCATAACTAGAGACTTTACATGCATGCTTCGGGAATCACAAACCTTAACACCAATGTTCTTACTAAACCACAATAGTTCACTAGTACCTCCCACATATCACCATCTCAATATCACAAAACTATTGCAAGGAATCAAACATATCATATTTAGTGATCTACAAGTTTTATGTAGATTTTATGACTAATCACGTGAATGACCAATTCCTGTTGACTCTCTAAATAGATATAAGTGAAGCACGAGAGTTTAATTCTTTCTACAAAAGATCATGCTCTAATAAATATAAGTGAAGCAAAAGAGCATTCTGCAAATGACGGTTTCCCTATGTAGAGAAACATGCATCCAAACTTCAAATGATATAAGTGAAGCACATGAAGCATTCTATAAAGCCATACTCAAAAGATATAAGTGAAGTGCATGAAGCATTCTATAAATCAACAAAGGGCTATCTTATACAAGCATGGTGCATTACTAAAATAAAAATAAAATGCACACGACGCTCCAAGAATTTACGCATATCATGTGGAAAAAAACAAAAATCGAGACATACCGATAATTTTGAAGACGAAATGTGGGATGCCTTCCGGGGCATCCCCAAGCTTAGATGTTTGAGTATCCTTGAATATTTACTTGGGGTGCCTTGGGCATCCCCAAGCTTGAACTCTTGGCTCTCCTTATTCTCCTCATATCCATACCTTCTCGATCTTTGAACACTTCATCCACACAAAACTTAACCGAACTTTTTATTAGAGAGGTTAGTACATATAACATCAAATCCCATCATGTCCTGCTGTAACATTATTGTATAATTATAATCAAATATTACCTACTGTATTATATCACAATTCTATGGCTCCCAAGTCAACGGGGTTCAATAAGATTTCAAACATAAGCAAATAACGAAACTATAACAGTAATCTGTGAAAACAGGACAGTCTGTAAAGATGCAGATGGTACATATACTTCTGTATCTCAAAAAATTCTGAAAAATTAGGAAAAAATAAAAAATTTGAATAGTAGTACTTTGTAAAAAATTCAGAATTTTTGCATGTTCTAGCAAATTACTAAAATTCACACACTATAGAAAAAGTTTCTGTTTTTTCACAGCACGCACCAAACAAGCAATTTAAACATCCTAAAGGCAAATCTTGGCACATTATTTTTATAATACAATGGATTTTTACAAGGGGATAATTATTTTTGTGAGAAACTTCCATGAAAAATTATACATTGTTTCCATGATCATGAACACAAGTGTTCAAGGTCGACCCTCACTTCTCCAATGCATAACCTTCCAATCGCTTCTCTTTTGAAAAAGATTTTAGGTTCCCCTCTATATTTTTTGTTTTAAATATTTTAAAAGCACACAACAGAAAAAAATGACACTCTAAAACTTCCGGGTTGTCTCCCAGGCAGCGCTTTCTTTAAAGCCATTAAGCTAGGCATATAGTGCTCAAGTAATTGATCCACCCGGATCCCAAGGTATATCAAAGCCAATTTTAATTAACAATGACTTGTAATTTAGTAGTGAGCACAAAGCAACATATATCACATAACAACAGTGTCTAACTCTCTTCCTATGCATCGGCATGTCATAAAAGAACAATTCATGCACACAAAGTAAAGGTCGATAAATAGCATAAGCAGTTTCTTGCAATTTTATCATATTGGAAACATAAAGAGGAGGAGATGTAGTTCCTATCTCATAATAATTGCAAGTAGGAGCAGCAAACACATGCATATTATATTCATCAAAATCATCATGTGTAGTGGTAAAACGCAACCCATCAGTATAATCCTTAATAAGCGCAAACTTCTGCGATATACTGTAGCTGGGAGAACTCAAAAGATAATAGGACTATCATGTGTGGGTGCAATAGAAACAATTTCATGTTTAACATAAGGAACTATAGCAAGTTCATCTTCATAAGCATAATTCAAATTGGCATCTTGGCCACAAGCATGGCAAGCATCAAGTTCATCAAAAAGGGACATTTCAAACGAATCAACGGGATCATAGCAATCATCATAACATCCATCCTTTGGTAAGCACGAAGAGAAATTAAACAATGTATGAGTTGAAGAGTTACTCTCAATAGAAGGTGGGCACGTGTGATCAATCCACTCTTCCTCCTTTTGTTCTTCGCTCTCCTCCTCATTTTTTTCATCTAATTAGCTCACAGTGTCATCAATTTCTTCTTCCATAGTTTCCTGCAAAATATTAATCTCTTCTTGGACAGTGGAGACTTTCTCAATAAATGCATCAATATCAGCATTGTATTCATAATTCTCATAGCAATATTCAAGTATAGCATAATTTTCAGATCTGTAAACAGCATCATCACAATTTTCGTACTTCTCAAACAAAGATTCAATTTCATAAGCACCCTTAAAAGCAACAAATTCTTCTATTTGTTCCACATCATAGTAATCATATACACCATTAGCAAAAGAAGCCAACGTTTTATTATCATTAAATTCACATGAAAAGGAAGGTGTGGAGCCTTCATCCTAGAGCAGGAAGTATAATCATATCTCAAGCATAAATTCCAAGCATACCATTGCAAACAATCAATTTGATCCCATAAGAGTTTCCCTTTTTGAGTCAAGCGATAATCCCTAAAGTATTCCCGTTGATCCAAAGTATCTCCCATTATCAAGTTGAATGGGGATTTATCAGGATTATCAAAGTAGTGTTTAATATTTTCCACATAACGAGCATCGTGGGTTTTAGGAGGTTCCCCATCTCCATGAGTAGCAAGTATAACTATTTTTTTTGGTATTTCGTGTCCCATATCCATAACTAAAGATAGAGAACAACATAGAACAGAAATTAAAAACTACTTAGTGATAAAGCAAACAAGCACACACGAGAATATCGACCCCACGCTATTGCTCCCCGGCAACGGCACCAGAAAAAGGTCTTGATAACCCACAAGTATAGGGGATCAATTGTAGCTTTTTCAATAAATGAGAGTGTTGAACCCAACGATGAGCTAAAGGTAGAATTTATATTCTCTTCAAGTTCTATCGACCACCGATACAACTCTATGCACACTAATCGTTTGCTTTACCCAGAACAAGTATGAAACTAGAAGTACTTTGTAGGTGTAATGCTAGAACTATTTTGCAAGAATAAAACTAGGAGTACTTAGTGAGATAATAAAAGTTAGCTATTTAGTAGAAAGATTTTTGTAACACAAGAGAAGGATTTGTCCCTAGGCAATCGATAACTAAACCGGTAATCATTATTGTAATTTTATATGAGGAAGAGGCATGAGCTAACACACTTTTCATACTTGGATCATATGCACTTATGATTGGAACTCTAGCAAGCATCCGCAACTACTAAAGATCATTAAGGTAAAACCCAACCATAGCATTAAGTAACAAGTCCTCTTTACTCCCATACGCAACAACCCCCTTACTCGGGTATAAGCTTCTGTCACTATCGCCACCCACTATAAGAGAATTATGAATGTATTGCAACACCCTACAACGTTAATCCCACACGCTTGCGCGACGCAGAGGGCACCATAGGACAACACCAAAATAAAACATACAACTCAAACCAATCATGATAATCAATCAACCCATAGGACAAAATGAATCTACTCAAACATCATAGGATAGCCATACATCATTAGATAATAATATATATCATTAAGCACCATGTTTAAGTAGAGATTACATCGGGAATAGAGAAGTTACACCATTGCATAGAGGGGGATAGAGTTGGTGATGACGGCGGCGAAGCTATTGGTGTAGATCGTCATCATGATGGTTCCCCCAGCGGCGCTCCAGCGCCACCGGAAGAGAGGGGGAGAGAGCCCCCCTCCTCCTTCTTCTTGCTTGGCCTCCCCCTAGATGGGATGAGGGTTTCCCCTCTGATCCATGGCTGCCATGGCTCCTAAAGGGCAGGAGCCCCTCCGAGATTGGATCTCTCTCTCTCCGTTCTTTTCTGTTTTGCGTTCCTGTTTTCTGGCCCTTCACCGTTTCTTAAATTCCCGGAGATCCGTAACTCCTATCGGGCTAAAATTTTAACATGATTTTTCCCGATATTAACTTTCTTGCGTCGAAAGAAGGGCTCCAACCGTCTTACGAGGGAGTCACAAGGTACCACAGTGCGGCCACCCCCCTGGTCGCGCCCTGGTGCCTTGTGACCACCTCGGGCACCATCTTGCATTGATTCTTCTTCTAGAAATCACATATATTCCAAAATAAATCTCGTAAACTTTTACGCGTTTGGACCTCGTTTGATATGGATATTCTGTGAAACAAAAAAATGCAAAAAACAGGAACTGGCACTGGGCACTGGATCAATATGTTAGTCCCAAAAATAATATAAAATGTTCCCAAAAGTATATGAAAGTTGTAGAATATTGGCATGAAACAATCAAATATTATAGATACGACGGAGACGTATCAGCAACCAAAGAAGAGCAGAAAAGAGAGAAATTGTACTATTAGAGATGTGGGGAGCCAGGTCACTATGATGTGGGGTGCTCGACGGAGTTATGTGACATTTGTTTGAAGCCGAAGCATGAGGCTGAATGCCCCCTTCTTTCGGATCCTAAGCTTGTTGTGACTATGTATGGGGTGTGCGACCCCGACCTCATGTTCTTTGAGACCCTGTCGATGAACTCGTGCAGACCACGTCTTGAGTGTCAGCGTCCTGGGACCGGGGGTGCCCAGACTTGCCTGCCTGCGGCCCGTGGCGTGGCTCCATCGACGGCCTGGTACGACCCAGCTTCAGCAACGACAACTCAAGACCCTCGCGAGGAGCCAGGCCTCGCGAGGCGAACGACACCAAGACCTCCACGAGGGGCGGCCTCCCCAGGCTAGCTCCCGAGGAGCGGAGATGTCAATGTAAGCTGCACCTCGCGAGGTTCACCTGACGTGAGCCATGACGACCAGGACCAGGCGGGCGCCAGCGGGCGCAGTGTACCAGTTTCCTCTTTGGTGCAAAGGAGGCAAGCTCAGGCGCGGAGTCCCGAGGAATCAAGCAAAGGTTTCCATATCGGTGCAACAAGACCAGGACCGCCAGGACGGCAGGACGGAGGTCATCGAGGAGCCCACTACAGCGTCACCACCAGAGGCTTTTGCAGGCGAAGACTACTTTTGTCAGGATAACTTGTACTAGTTGTCTCCCTTCGAATTTGGCCATTGTGGGATCCCTTTCCGCCTACATTTGGGAAGAGGACCAAGGCCACTATAAATAGGACTTAGCCACCACCATGGGAAGGGGGAACCGGAGCTGGATCAGATCCATTCCACCCTCACCACCTCACCAGCTCATCAAGCTCAAGAACACCTCACCTCCTGAGGTCGTTCCACCTCTGTACTAGTTCATCCTCAGCCCCCCGAGGCAATCCACCACAAAGCTGGAGTAGGGTATTACACCGCAAGGTGGCCCGAACCAGGATAAACTGTTGTGTCTCTTGTTCCTTGGGTTCGTCGAGCTAGGCCGTGGAACCGTTAAGCAGGCAGACTGGGGAGAGAGAGTTCTTCGCACGCGCCCAAGAGTTCGAACCTCTCAAGGGTCTGCGGAACCCTGAATCCAACATTTGGCACGCCAGGTAGGGGTGCGTCGGAGTTTCGCCTCTTCGTTCGCTTCGCTCCTCCGTTCAGCTTTCATGGCGGGCACCGCTCCACCAGCCGGATCGACGGGCGCGCATGGAGGCGCCGTGGGCCTCCCGGCCTTCACCCCCGCCTTACGACGGTGCAGCAGGCCCAGCGGCGTTTCTCCAGGCGTATGAGGAGGCCGTTTGGGTGGCCGGTGCCGACGACAAGGTCATGGACAACTGGTTTCCCATGGCCCTCGCTGGCGTGCCACGCGCCTGGCTGCTCAACCTGCTGGAATCTTCTATGGCCTCCTGGGAGGAGCTGCGCGGCCTCTTCATCGCGCGCTTCGCGGCACCGGCGCCCCACGCCGTCGCGGCCCTCCTCGGCGGTTCGCAGGCACCGCCCTCGGACCGTCACGTCAAGCAGTTCTTCTGCCAAGTAGGTGTCGCGCACGTGCGACAGGGAGCTCCTCCGGGATGGGCGGCGCCCAAGGCCGACCTCACCTTCGACTCGAGAGATCACCCAGCGACCACCGCGGGCGCAGGCGCGCTCCCGATGCTCTGCACCCCCACCATCTGCAATGTGGCGGTTACCAAGACCCTCATCGACGGCGGGGCTAGCCTCAACGTGCTCTCTGTGGGGGCTTTCGGCTTGCTCCACGTGCCACATGGCCGGCTCCGCCCCACCAAGCCCTTCTCCGGGGTCGTCGACGGTTCCACCAGCCCCCTGGGGCAGATCCGCCTCCCCGTCACCTTCGGCACCCGCGACAACTACCGCACTGAGCTTATCGACTTCAATATCGCCCGCATCAGCCTCCCGTACAACGCTATCCTCGGGTACCCAGCCTTGGCCAAGTTCATGGCAGCAACTCATCCTGCCTACAACCTCATGAAGATGTCGGGGAGCAGTGGTGTCCTCACCGTGGCCGGGGACACCAAGGAGGCCCTGACGACCCTCAAGCTCGCCTTTAGGGCCGCGGCAGCAGCACGCCCAGCAGGTGGGGGAGCCCCTGAGGCCCTGGGGGTTGCGCCGACAAAGAAGAAGCAGTTGTTCTCCCAAGATCGGGCCGAGACGAAGCATGTGCCGGTTGACGAGGATGGAGCGTCAGGAGCCACCTTCACCATAGGAGCCAACCTCGCTCCAGACCAAGAAAAGGCGCTGGTCGGCTTCTTGCGCGCAAACAAGGAGGTGTTTGCATGGGAGCCCAAAGATTTGGTCGGAGTCCCGAGGGAGGTAATCGAGAATCACCTAAAGGTGTGCCCCAATGTGCGCCCGGTGAAGCAGAGGGCGCGGCGGCAGTCCACGGAGAAGCAGGCGTTCATTGTCCAAGAGACCCACAAGCTGCAAGACACTGGTGTCATTCGGGAGGTGCGGTACCTGGAATGGCTGGCTAACCCAGTCATTGTCCCCAAGAAAGGCGGAAAGGAACGCATGTGCGTCAACTTCACCAACCTCAACAAGGCTTGCCCTCAAGATCCCTTCTCGCTCCCGTGCATCGACCAGATCATCGACTCTACCGCCGAGTGCGACCTGCTGTGCTTCTTGGACGCATTCTCAGGATATCACCAAATCAAGATGGCGGTGCAAGATGTTGAGAAGACGGCTTTCTTGACCCCGTGCGGGGTGTATTGCTACACCTGCATGCCCTTCGGGCTGCGTAACGCCGGAGCAACCTTCCAACTGCTGATGCACATCGCTCTGGGCCAGCAGCTTGGGAGGAACGCCGAGGCATACGTCGACGACATAGTGGTGAAGTCTCGGGAGGCAAGGACCCTCATCGAGGACCTGGAAGAAACGTTCACCAGTCTGCGCAAGGTGGACCTGTGGCTCAACCCAGAGAAGTGTGTGTTTGGCGTCCCCTCCGGCAAGCTGTTGGGCTTTTTGGTGTCGCACAGGGGAATCGAGGCGAACCCCGAGAAGATCAAGGCGATAGAAAGGATGAGCCCACCACAGACTCTCAAGGAAATGCAAAAGCTGGCGGGCTGTGTGATCTCACTAGGGCGCTTCATCTCCAAGCTTGGGGAGCGCGCCCACCCGTTCTTCAAGCTAATGAAGAAGAAGGGGCCGTTCGAATGGACTCCGGAGGCCGACGCAGTGTTTCAAGACCTCAAGAGATACCTCACCAGCCCACCAGTGATAGTGGCGCCGCGACCTCTCGAGCCCTTGGTGCTTTACCTGGCCGCCACGCCACACTCTGCCAGCGCGGCACTAGTGGTGGTCCGGGAAGAGCGCCAGGCCGGGAACTCGCCGGGCAGCACCACACGCCAGGACGAGACGACACAGCTTCGGGACCGTGCTCCTGAAGCCCCGGCGGCACCAGCAGATGACCAGGCCCCCCAGGACGGCGCTCCTGGGAGCCTGGCTGCCCTTGCAAACAGCCGAGCCCCCGAGGACCCCCAGCCTCGCGAGGAACAAGACATCACCAGCACTCCGGCCCTCATCGAGCACCCGGTGTACTTTGTCAGCACGGCATTGCGTGACGCACGGGCGCGCTATCCCATGCCACAGAAGCTCCTGCTCGCGCTCCTTGTCGCCTCCCGCAAGCTGCGCCACTACTTCCAAGGTCACCCCATCAAGGTCGTCTCAGCTTACCCACTGGAGAGGGTGCTCCGGAGCCCCAATGCTGCGGGGAGAGTCGCAGAATGGAACATCGAGTTGCAGGCATTCCAATTGGAGTTCAGCACCACCAGAGTCATCAAGGGTGCCGCGCTCGCCGACTTCATGGCGGAATGGGCTGACGTTCCCAGCCCTGAAGCAGGCGAGGACCACCCACTCTCACCAGGAAGCGAGGCGCTAGACGGATGGGTCATGTACTTTGACGGCGCCTTCGCGCGCTAGGGCGCGGGGGCTGGAGCCGTGCTCATCTCGCCCACCCAGGACAAGCTCTACTACGCCGTGCAGCTCTACTTCCAGCGGGGCGAAAAGGTCTCCAATAACATCGCGGAGTACGAAGGCTTAATCGCCGGTCTCAAGGCTGCAGCAGCCTTGGGAGTGAAGCGCCTCACCATCAGGGGCAACTCCCAGCTCCTCGTCAACTTCTCAAACAAAGTATACGAGCCGAAGGATGAGCACATGGAGGCATATCTCGCAGAGGTACGCAAAATTGAGAAACAATTCTTGGGCTTGGAACTGCAGCACGTGCCGCGTGGCACAAACAAGGAAGCTGACGACATCGCCAATAGGGCGTCCCGGCGCCTGCCTCAGGAGCCCGGCGTCTTCGAGGAGTGGCTCTTCAAGCCCTCGGCAGCCCCACCCGCTGCAGAGGCAACGCTGCCTCAGGAGGAGCTCCCCCCAGCACCAACCTCGAGAGCCCCAGCCTGCGGCCCGACCTCAGGGGTGCGTCTGCTCCTCGTGCTCGAGCCTCAGGAGGGATGCTGGACTGAAGAGTTCAGGGCATATCTGCTCCAGGGAACCCTGCCGGAGAAGGAGGAAGACGCAGAGCGGGTGGCACGCCAAGCTACAACATACTGCATTTGGGATGGTGAGCTTTATCGGAGGCGTCCAAACGACATCTCTCTACGATGCATTTCCAGGGAGCAGGGGCACGACCTGCTGACGGATATACATGGCGGGGACTGCGGGCACCATTCTTCATCACGCACCCTCGTGGGGAAGGCATTCCGCAGCGGGTTCTACTGGCCAACGGCGCTCAACGACGCTGCAGAGTTGGTCAAGTCCTGCGAAGCCTGCCAGTTCCACGCCAAGCAGACCCACCAGCCCGCTCAAGGCCTCCAAACCATTCCGCTCACGTGGCCGTTTGCGGTCTGGGGGCTAGACATCTTGGGACCATTCCCACGGGCGCCCGGGGGCTACCGCTACCTCTACGTTGCCATCGACAAGTTCACCAAGTGGGCGGAAGTGGAACCTGTCCGCACCATCCCAGCCGGTTCGGCGGTCAAGTTCATCAAGGGCCTCGTGAGCCGCTTCGGGGTCCCTAATCATATCATCACTGACAACGGCTCGCAGTTCACTAGCAATCTCTTCAAAACATATTGTGCTAACCTTGGAACGCAGATATGCTACGCTTCAGTGGCGCACCCCAGGAGCAACGGCCAAGCTGAGCGCGCCAACGCGGAGGTCCTGAGAGGCCTCAAAACAAGAACCTTCAAGAAAAAGCTCGAGGCCTGCGGCAGGGGCTGGATCGATGAGCTCCAGTCCGTGCTGTGGTCCATCCGCACCACCGCCACCAAGCCGACGGGCGAGACTCCATTCTTCCTTGTCTACGGAGCCAAAGCGGTTCTCCCACACGAAGTCAAGCATCGCTCCACGCGGGTCCTGGTGTTCGACGAGGCATGCCAGGACGCCTCGCGGAGGATGGACCTCGTGCTGGGGGAGGAACGCCGCTGTCAAGCCTCGCTCCGGGCGGCAAGGTACCAGTAGGCGCTGCGGCGGTACCACTGTCGCAGCGTCCGCTCCAGGACGCTCAAGGTGGGCGATCTCGTCCTGAGGTGGGTGCTCTCCAGGGAAGGGCTGCATAAGCTCTCCCTCATGTGGGAGGGCCCGTTTAGGATTGCCCGCGTCTCCAGGCCTGGCGCCGTTCGCTTGGAGACGCAGGACGGGATCCCCATCCAAAACGCCTGGAACATCCAGCACCTCCGGAAGTTCTACCCATGAAGCAAGGCCCAGTGCCTGTGAAGGTCTCCGCTCGTGACACTCTCACGTAATAATGAGTGGGGCTGTACACGCCCCGGAGTCTCCAGTGTGCCGCCCTCCGGCCTTGGGGCTCCCTCCCACGTCCTAGTGGCAGCACTTAGCTCCGCGCTGGTGAGAAGACTAGACTAGGTGCCGGACGCGGCTGTTCTTTTGCTTGCTTTCTACAGCTGGTTTGCAACCTTTTAATGGAATTTGGAGCTCTAGTGTTTCTCGGTTGCCTAGTTGGTTTTCTCTTCTTGCCTCGCTTGCTTTCTTTTTCTGGGTCAAGGAGAACGGCAGTTGCCCGTCGCTCTCCCTCGAGCGCCTCCCACGGGGGTTGGGCAGGTGTGTGCGTGCGTTGGGTTGGCCCACCCCACGGACACACCTCACCAAAGCCCTGTTGCCCCAGGGCTTCGGCTTCCTTGATCTTCGCGAGGCGCCCTCGATTGAGCTCGTGATTTGCGCACCCTCTTAAGTCCGTGCCCCCCGGGTACCGCGACGCGGTGAACTTAGCCACGGCTAGTCATGACTGAGGGCTCACGCAAGGAAGAACAAGGCCTCCGAAAGGTTTTCTAACAAACCCTGCAGTTTTATGGTGCCTCCCGAGGCCGGCGGCTCCTAGGTCGGCAGCAAGGGGGCCTCTCCAGATGCTAAAGAACGAGCCCTCACGAGGAGGGAAGCTACCGCGGGTGTACCAAGCTAAGTTATCCTACCACACCTGCTCGGGACATGAACACCATAGCATAACACAAGAACAATAAACATAGCATAGCTGCATAAGTGCCATGGTTCATTACACGCCCTAGCAAGGCTCTCTACTTTTCTCAAAATGCAGAAGAAAGGAAAGGTTAAACAAAGGCGGCCCGCGCGACTGCAGCAGTTCCTGAGGCTCAGCTCCGGAGGTTCCCCGGGCTCAGCCTGAGCCCTCCTCCTGCTTCACCGGGGCGCGGCGGCAAGAAGATCCGCCACCTCCCTCGAAGCGAGCCCGGCGGCGGGGCGGCTGGTCGTAACCGCCGCTGCTTGTGCTCTCACCGGAGGAAGAGCCGCCGCCGCTGAACGAGCCGCAGCCGTCGCCAGGGCCAAGCTCATCGTCGCCGCCGTCATCTTCGGGGCAACACCCTGCGTGGCGGCCATCTTCCCCAAACACCCTCACGTAGAGGGTCGCAACGTCGTCGTACCTGAAGTGGAGGGTGCACCTCCCGCTCAGGCCACGCGCGCAGGCGAACGTCTGCCAGCCGCGGGTCAGGGCCACGTTCCCGGCGGCGGAAGCCTCGACCCCGACCCGTGAAGCCTTGCTGCAGCAGCCGTCAGCTTGCAGCCAGAGGCCGTCAAGACCAGCAACCGGCAGCTCGCCCGCGAAGAAGCGGGGGAGTGGGAGCCAGGTGCTGGCCGGCCCCTCCGACCACACGACAAACTCTGGGAGCACTTCCGCCGAGTGGAAGCGCGGCCGCGAAGGCCGGGCGACCATAGCGTTCCTCCCTCCCTCACGGGGGCTGCCTCGCCCCTGGCGGCTCTCACCGCGAGAAGAGGCGCCGCCAAGACCACTCGAGGTGCGCCCGCGCCCACAAAGAGCCACCACAGGGGCCGCCGCATGCTTGCGGGGGCGACCTCGTCCTCTCTTGGGCGGCGGCGAGCCGGGCCCCTCCTTAGGGGCCTTCCCCTTCTCGGCGGCAGAAAACTTCCTCGTCAACGCCATGAACACCGCGGCAAGACGGTGAGACAAGAAGGAAGAAGAAGGAGCGGGTGGCGAGAAGACGAAGATGAGCAAAGGGGGCTTCGCCCCTCTCCTCATTTATAGCCAAGGGAAGGCCGATCGCCGGCCTCCACGATCGCGCGTAATGATGATTTTTCTCTGCATGCAGCAGGGTCTCGTCAAGTCGAAGCAGTTGCCGAGGCAGCGTGGGGAAGCGGAGGCGCCCACGTCCCATCAATCGCCACGCGGCAACCAAGGCCGCAGGCGGTTAGGGCCCGCGGCGCTCCGCACTTGCCCTTTGGCTTCGCCTCGAAGCCAAGTTCGAGCGCGCCTTGGGCCCGGGGGCTACTGTCGGCGTCCTGGGACCGGGGGTGCCCACACTTGCCTGCCTGCGGCCCGTGGCATGGCTCCATCGACAGCCTGGTACGGCCCAGCTTTGGCAACGACAACTCAAGACCCTCGCGAGGGGCCAGGCCTCGCGAGGCGGACGACACCAAGACCTCCACGAGGGGCGGCCTCCCCAGGCTGGCTCCCGAGGAGCGGAGATGTCAATGTAAGCTGCACCTCGCGAGGTTCATCTGACGTGAGCCATGACGACCAGGACCAGGCGGGCGCCAGCGGGCGTAGTGTACCAGTTTCCTCTTTGGTGCAAAGGAGGCAAGCGTAGGCGCGGAGTCCCGAGGAATCAAGCAAAGGTTTCCATATCGGTGCAACAAGACCAGGACCGCCAGGACGGCAGGACGGAGGTCATCGAGGAGCCCACTGCAGCGTCACCACCAGAGGCTTTTGCAGGCGAAGACTACTTTTGTTAGGATAACTTGTACTAGTTGTCTCCCTTCGAATTTGGCTGTTGTGGGATCCCTTCCCGCCTACATTTGGGAAGAGGACCAAGGCCACTATAAATAGGACTTAGCCACCACCATGGGAAGGGGGAACCGGAGCTGGATCAGATCCATTCCACCCTCACCACCTCACCAGCTCATCAAGCTCAAGAACACCTCACCTCCTGAGGTCGTTCCACCTCTGTACTAGTTCATCCTCAGCCCCCCGAGGCAATCCACCACAAAGCTGGAGTAGGGTATTACACCGCAAGGTGGCCCGAACCAGGATAAACTGTTGTGTCTCTTGTTCCTTGGGTTCGTCGAGCTAGGCCGTGGAACTGTTGAGCAGGCAGACTGGGGAGAGAGAGTTCTTCGCACGCGCCCCAGAGTTCGAACCTCTCAAGGGTCTGCGGGACCCTGAATCCGACATTGAGAATGCTAGGACAGATCTTATTCGGATTAAGCATGGTACGATGTCTGAGGAACACGTGGTTCAGTAGCTTCGGAGGTTAGTTTCGGCATCTTTCCAGTGGTCATTGGTGAGGATTGAGGCAGTCATACAAGGAAGAGTATCCTATGAAAGTTGATCTTGATAGGATTAATCAGTTGGAATGTGCAAAGTGCTTGGTAGTTCTTGCTTACTTGAGTTCCAGGAGTGGAAGCGGAATGAGCCAGTGGGACATCCATTGGTACAGATTTGGGATCGATTTTCTAGGGTTCTGGGTAGGCCGCTTAATGACTTCCTGGAGACTTGGAGCCTTGGTTCCCTTATTGCGAAAACCCAGGAGGTCGATATGTCGTTCACTCGCAGCCATGGCATAGCGAGGTTGCATGTCAGCGTGATTGATGTGGACGCAGTTCCAGCTTACTTGTCCTGGTTTTATGAGGGATTCCGCTATGATCTTAAGATTGAGATTGAGGGGTACCCGATGGCAGAGGATGGTGACAAAGGAAAAGTGAATGATGATGGTGCCAACGATGGTGAGGGGCAGCAGGATGATCTGATGGACCACGATAAGCGTGGGGACCGACCTTCATCCACTGATGCGACGAATCAGACGTCTGAGGCCCCGGTGGGTAAGGGGATAGAGATTTCTTCGACGCCTAGGGTGGGACCATGTTTTGGTTCCTTTGGGGCGGTCTCGGCGCAGGCCACCTCTAGGGGGCGGAAGGAGGCTAGTGACTCGGTGGAGCAGGAGTTACCAGCGCTGTCGCCTGTCCGCTTGAGGCACGCGGAAAGGTGGTGGCTTCGACGCCGATTAGGGATAGGAGCCCGAGGCAGGCGCCCTCTACTCTTCTCTCACTTGCAGATGAGACGACTACTTCGACTATCCAAAGGACCACTACTCTATCGCAGTTGTCGCAGGAGGTAATAACTGTGGTGGAGCAGAAGGTGCCTTCGTCATCTCCTGTTCGTCTCACATACTCCGCGAGGGATGCGGGACAGGTGGCAGCGGCGACGCCGACGGGGGAGAGGAGCCCGAGGCAGGCGGCCTTGGCTCTTGGACCTCCTACAGACATGACGGCTACTTCGACTATCCAGCGGACCACAACTTTGCCATAGTTGTCGCAGGAGGCGATAACTGTGGTGAGGACCGGGAGTACTCACGTGCCGCCGGTACCAGGCATACTGGAGGTGCCGTTTGGGGAGCCGTCGGGTGGACGGCCAGTGGTTCAGACCACTAAGGAGGTGATGGCCTTTGGTGGGATCCCAGATCCATCATCTGGTGACAGGCGGTCGAGCAGACGTATTTAGGCAAAACCTAACGCGGATGACCTGCTGTTGGGGCGTGCCATGCGGGCCGCCAAGCTTCGTGATATCAAGTCCACTACAGGTATGTCAGTCAATACCAGTTTTTCTGTTCTGCATTTTTTTCGAACAAGATATATTGAACATAGCCGATAAATTGGGGATATCTTTGGGGGATAATAGTCGCAAGGTTGCTACTTTAATTAATGAGTTGCTTGATTTATAGGCTGGTAGAGCTATGAATATGCTTAAAACATTGCAGCAGTTAAGCCAATGGAAGAGAGTGAGAGAAATGAGTTGGGTGTTCGAGAGTTGGAACACTTGTGTGAGGATCTGGTACCTGCGAGTCTTCTTGATATGGAGCCCTTGGAGGTGGAGGAGCATGTGGCTCTTCTACAACCAAACGAGTGTCTTGGTAACGATCCCAGTCATGCGGGTTGTGGGATCGCGACGGATAAGCCCAAACGTACACAAAAGAAGAAGGTATATGGCCTATCTATTGTGCGTCGGAGTGCGAGGATAAAATTCAAGAAGAAATTTCATGACGATCCATGAAAGGGATTTTCTGAAATAGCAGAGGTCTTGCGGACTTGGCTAAGCGTAGGTTTTTGGCGGAGGCTTCCAGGGACTACAAGCTTGATTTTATTGTGTTGCTTGAGACAAGACGTGATAATTTCACCTCACAGTTTCTGGCCACGATTTCTGGTGGTCTAGATTTTGATTGGCACTATTTGCCACCTCGGGGAAGGTATGTCGGGATCTTACTCGGAGTCAATTGTGAATCTCTTGAGGTGGTGAAGGTGTTTATGGGTGTGTTTGCCATCAAATTTCATGTGCGATCGAAGGTTGACGGTTTCAGGTAGGCAATAGTGGTTGTGTACGGGGCGGCGTAGCCAGAGTTCCAACCTGACTTCCTTGCAGATCTAGTAAGGATCTGTGGAGGGGAGACTCTACCGATCTTAGTTGGTGGAGACTTCAATATCATTAGAAGAAGAGAAGAAAAGAATAATGACAATTTTGATAGTAGATGGTCATTCATGTTTAATGCAATTATAGAAAGCCTAGACATGCGAGAGATTGAACTCACGGGTAGGCAATCCACTTGGGCGAATAATTTTCAGAATCCAACATACGAAAAGTTGGACAGACTTCTCACGAGTGTTGAGTGGGAACAAAAATTTCCTTTCGTGGCAGTGCAAGCATTACAAAGAGGGATTTCTGATCATACATCCCTTCTTGTTGACTCTGGTGAGGCGACTCATCAAGGAAACAAGAATACTTTCTCTTTTGAAACGGTGTGGTTCGAGAGAGAGGAGTTCCTTGAGTTGATAGCAAAGGAATGGGCCTCAGAGCAAAGGGCTAAGTCGAATGTCGAAAGATGGCAATATAAGATTATATGCCTCCGATGTTTTTTTCTAGGGGTTGGGCCAAGAACAATAGTGGTATTTATAAGCAGCAGAAAGAGAGGCTGTTGAATAGCATCAATGATCTTGATATAAAAGCTAAGAGTCACTCATTAGACATTAATGAGCAAGTGGCTAAAAGAGAAGCTGAGGTCAGTTTGGCAAAGCTTCTTCGAGAAGAAGAGCTCAAATGGGCGCTTAGATCTAAGGTGCGTCGGGTGGTTCAAGGGGATAATAATACGCAATTTTTCCATATGATTGCCAATGGGAAACATAGGAAAAAGAAAATCATACAACTTGAACAGGACGAGGGCACAATTGTTGGTCATGAGAATCTTAAGTTATACATTACGAACTTCTATAAAAAATTGTTCGAGGCCCCAGTTGAGAATTATGTCTCACACAACGAGAGTGTAGTGGACGCCATAACACAACTGGGAGATGATGAGAATGAGGTGCTGACGGCCCCGTTCTCCAAGAGGAAGTGCTTGAGTCTATTTCACAAATGAAGAATAGCAAAGCACCTGGTCCAGATGGCTTCCCAGTTGAGTTCTATAAGAGGTGTTGGGATTTTGTTAAGGGCGACTTGATGCCTATGTTCCATGATCTGTTTAATGGCCACTTGCAATTATTTAAATTGAACTTTGGAACAATCACGTTGTTACTAAAGAAGGAAGAAGTGGTTCGCATTGAGCAATTCCGACCGATATGTCTGCTTAATGTCAGCTTCAAGATTTTCACTAAAGTTGGTATGAACCGTCTGACACAGATAGCTCAGTCTGTGGTTCAGCCAACTCAGACAGCATTCATGCCTGAACGGCACATACTCGAGGGTGGTAGTCCGGCATGAAACCTTACATGAAACCCATTCGAAGAAACTTGATGGAGTGGTCTTCAAAGTGGATTTCAGAAAGGCTTATGATAAAGTGAAGTTGTCATTCTGATAGCAAGCCTTTCATACTTCGATGCGGCCTGGCGGAAGCAGGTCAAATCCTTTGTACAAGAAGGCAATGCTGGAATCAAGGTTAATGATGATATAGGTCATTATTTCCAAACGCAGAAAGGATTGAGACAGGGAGATCCGATGTCTCCTATCCTTTTTAATGTTGTCGCTGATATGTTGGTCGTTCTTATCAATAGAGAGAAAGAAGACGGCCAGGTAGGTGGTCTTATCCCACATCTGGTGGAAGGTGGGATATCCATTCTACAATATGCAAATGACACCATTATCTTCATGGAACATGGTCTAGCTAAGGCAAGGAATATGAAGTTAGTTTTATGCCTTTTTGAACAAATGTCCGAGCTGAAAATTAATTTCAACAAGAGTGAATTATTCTGTTTTGGACGCGCCAAAGATGAACAGGATAACTATAAACAGTTGTTCGGCTGTGAGCTAGGTTCTTTACCTTTTACATATCTGGGAATCCCAATACACCATCGCAAACTCACTAGTAAATAGTGGAAATGTATTGAAGATCGATTTGAAAAGAAGTTGAGCTGCTAGAAGGGCAACCTCTTATCTTATGAGGGGCGGTAGGTCCTTATCAACTCGGTACTCACGAGTATGCCGATGTTCCTTCTATCCTTCTTTGAGGTACCCGTAGGGGTACGGGAAAGATTGGATTTTTATCGATCTCGGCTTTTCTGGCAGATTGACGAGAAGAAAACCAAATATAGGTTGGCCAAATGGGATGTTATTTGTAGGCCGAAGGACCAAGGGGCTTGGGCATTGAAAATTTCGAAGTTAAAAATAAGTGCCTGCTTAGCAAATAGCTCTATAGGCTGTCGGTAGAGACGGAAGGGGTTTGGATTCGGATCTTGCGTAATAAATATTTACACACTAAAACGCTGGCGCAAGTTCTGGCACAACTGTCTGACTCTCTGTCCTTCTTCAACAGGAGCAAAATCATTGTAGGGAATGGACAAAGTACAAGGTTTTGGGAAGACACCTGGTTGCGTGATACCCCACTAGCCTTACGGTACCCTTCCCTCTATAACATCGTACAATGGAAAGAGGTTTCTGTTTCTACGGTGTTGGGGTCTATGCCCCTTAACATTCAATTCAGACGATCACTAATAGGAGAACGATAGGTTAGATGGCTGCATCTCGTGCGTAGGTTGATGGAGGTCAACCTCACTGATGCAGCAGACTCCTTTTATTGGAAATTGTTCGCATCAGGGGTCTTCTCGGTTAAGTCTATGTACACAGACTTGATTAACACCGGGACGATACCGAGGTTGATCCACATTTGGAAAATTAAAGTGCCGTTGAAAATCAAGGTGTTTATGTGATTTGTGCATAAGAGAGTCATTTTGACGAAGGATAACTTGGCAAAGCATAACTGGGAAGGTAGTAAACTGTGCTGCTTTTGCGATCATGAAGAATCAATAGAACATTTGTTTCTACTATGCCCACTTGCTAAGTTACTGTGGCAAACCATTCATGTAGCATTTAACATAACTCCGCCCATCTCGGTTACACATTTATCTAGGAATTGGTTACACATTTATCTAGGAATTGGTTAACTGGGATTGAGCCTAAAACCACGGCACATATTCGTCGAGGAGTATGTGCATTACTTTGGGCCATTTGAAATTGTCGGAATGATGTTGCCTTTAACAGACAAAACGTCGCAAAATTTCTGCAAGTTATCTTCAGGGCCTCATCTTGGATCCGTAAGTGGTCATTACTCAGTCATGTGGACCACATGGAGCGTATGGATACTAGGTGCAACCGATGGGAGATGGTTGCACGGGATACATACAACCGGTTTGGCCGGCGGTCCAATAATAGGATATGTGTTTTGTCATCTTAACCTATTTTCACCGGTTGTTTTTAAGGAGGATTGCACCAATCTTCTTGGGAAGCAAACAACAAAGGGCAATAGTATACTGTTTTATTTGCGGATCATTTGCGGATGAATCATCTGAGCTTTCTGCTAAAAGAATGTATACTGTTTGGACAGATTTTTACAGGTTGCAACAAGTTACAACATATTCAGGAAGAATGTGGCTCCTACATGATCTACGTATATTATTTACCTATGAATGAGAAAGCAATTCCCATTCAATTTCTTTACAGAAGTGAACCATTTGTCTTGGTTTTTATGCAGATCTCCAAAATGAAGCACGGCGATCACATCATCGTCTCGAATTTCTCGAGTTTCTTCACTCTTCGCATAGATGCAACCAATAATGCCAAGAAAATGCCTGCAAGTTCAGTTGGGGGCAAGAATTGGACCAATCAAGAAAGGACATGTTGAAAATATCAGTAGTTTAAATTCAGGTTAGCTTATACAAATACAAGCAAAGATAATGAAAGGTTTCATATAAGGTTGAAAGTTGTCGTCCTATTATGGAGAATTTTGTCGAACGGATTTCTCAGGAAACAAGCAACAAATCCTACCTGCGCCCACGAAAGACCCATTTGCGACTATTTGGTTTCCTTGACTACCCATGACGACCCCAATATTCAAGAGAGTACCACCCATGGCTGTATACATGGTCGCCATCTGAAGTACGTTAGCTTTACGAGCAGCTCGTTCCGACTGCAAATGCCATTATATAAGTTTCAGATTGATTCCGACCAAAGCAATAAATAATGGAAACACTAGGATTTCAAACTAGAAGTTACTGAGCACACAAGTGCTTGTCATTAACTTATGATGGCAGAAAAAGATGCTAGACAAAAGTAAAGTCATCAGCAGAGCCATACCTCAAGTACTCTGACTCTGAGTTTCAGATCACCCGACTCGAGTTGCCCCACAAAATCCTCGATCCGTTGGATTCTGTAGGGCATTGAGATCGTAGAATCACGGGCCTGTATGTATGGAGATAGCAGTTAATGGCATGCACAACAATTAGAAGCGTAGAAACGAGGGGAAATGACAAATCATATCGATTATGTCTTTACATCATTTGCTTGCTTTCTCATCTCCTGGACTAGTTCAGGTCCAGCTCTTCGTCTCGTTTTCAAGTCTAGCAGTTCCTGGAGTTCAAATGGAAGAAGGTAAGAATTCACAGATAGATGTTGAAAGGATAAAGAGTTTCTGCTGTTATGAGGAAAATGGAACAGAACTATGTTAGCAGAAATAACAAGTCGCACACGAGCATAGCATATTAACAAGATGATCTATCTTGGTAACAACTCATATAGGCTCTAGCAAGTTGTAGTCCACTTCTGAAAACATTTAACAGAGCAGCAAAAACATGAACAAAGTTACATAAAATAATAATAAAAGCTTCCATTTTCTTAAAAAAAGATAAAGAAAAGAAAACGTAGTGGATGGCGGAGTAATGGTAGGATAGACAATAATCCTAACCTGTGCATATGGTGCAGCAACTTTGACAAAGGAAAAGTCAGGATCCAGTATGTACCCGATGCCTGTGAAACATGAATATACCAACACAATCATTGACCGACAAATAGTTAATCTAACAGATGGTAAATAGGTAAACCTTTTACGAAGTTAATCGCATAGCTAATAATTTGAATATCAGTGTGAGCGTTTAGAGGCCTGGAGTAGGTCCTCAAGATATATGCTTCATTTCATTCGGCTCGTCATTCCCTAGAAACCAATTTTAGCATGCTCCCTTTTACCTCCCCTTTTCACATGAGAGGTAAGAGTACATAATAGATCTGAGCCGTTGATTTGAGTAAGTAGTGGTCTGATTAACTCTTACCTTCTTACCTCCCATGTGAAAAGAAGGGGTAAGAGGGAGCATGTTAAAATTACTCTAAATTCTATGCTATTTCTTTTCCCAAAATACCAAACGTTAAGTGCTGGACAGTGGGCGGTAGAATTAGAAAAATCACTCACGGAGTATACAAGTTCTGAATGAAAAAAATCCAAAACTCTTTGTGTTCATTGATTTTTTACACATGTTAAGATTGTGGCGAAAAAACTTCATTTGTGTTATGCACCAAAAAAGTTATGTGCAGTTACACTCAGTTCTAGATAGTTGTTCCTTCTTTATTTGTACAGGACGCACATGGACACATTTTGGCTCAAATTTTGTAGGTTCACAATCCATCCAACAATGTATATCCACAAAAGGTTTTGAATTTCTTATAATCTAATATGTGTGTCTTTTAATTTTTCATTAAATCACCCAGGTGCACACACTGCACAAAGTCCACTCTCAAGTCTTGATCTCAACCACAGATGACATAACAAAACATGTCACCCCATCTGCAGCAACTGCATAACATTGATTTACTACAAATAACTAATGGCCTTCTAATGATGAGAAGATTCTTCAAAGTGGAAATGAATATGTTTTGCAGCTTAGAGCAATTATATCCTTCTACAACAGGTAGAGATGCATTTTTCCTTTGTTATTGTTTATAATACACAAATAGCAAATGAGGAACATTTTGCAAGCTTATAACCAAGAACATACTGAGATATCTGTACCAAACCATTTAAGATATTCATTCATAAAAATGCAGAAGAAATCAGAAGTGATACTATCGAAAGAAATGGATCTGTAGATATTGTAATGTTGTCAGGATATACAAGAATGGAGAACCTTCAAGAGTTGAGAATGCCCTTATGACGAACGTAAATGTGGAAGGAAAACGGAAAGGTTGATCTTGCGCAATTGCAAACAAGTCCTGGGAAGGTAAAACACAGGATTAACTTCAATATCTCAGTATTTTTACATGCAAACTGATTCATGTAAAACTATAAGGTCAAGCAACCTCTCCAATTGCAGCTAGAGTCTGCTGTTGATCCGGTGACTGGCTCAGCAGATTGGCCAAGAAATATTGTACGGACCTTCTTACCTGTATAAAAAAAAAGGGGGCAGAAAATAAATGTTCATGAAATTTCTTCAATTACTTTTCTGCCCAGGAAATAACATGTCCTACAAACCGGTGAGAGGTCTCCTGTTGGCTGAAGAGCTTCCAGGTCAATTAAAGCTTTTATAACCTGTAAGATAGAGCTGACTGAGAAAGAGAGAATAGATGAACTGCCCAAAAAATGAGCATCTTAAATTACTCAGCACCATGCAAGGTAAGATGCTAGGCAAATTCAGAAAACTATTATGTGTGCACCACTCATATGAAGACACGAAAATACCTTGTTCGCATCCTTCTCATACACAGCATAGAACAAGGAGAGTAATCTATCTCGAGTGAATGATTTGATTTCACCCATCATTCCAAAATCATAATATATTAGAGAGCCATCCTTGTCTATGGCAAGGTTTCCAGGATGAGGATCAGCATGGAAGAAACCGGTCTTCAGTATCTGTGTTTTACATGGAATGAAAATCTTAGTGCAAATAACTATCACATGTACTGATCCACTAAAAAAAGAAATAACTTGGTGTCAATATTGAGCATAAAACAGAATAGACAAAATATATAACACAAAACTTTGGAGAATGAGTGAATGAAGGTTGTGCATGCTTAAACATCTATTAAGACAACCAGGCAGCCAATTGCACCATTGTACAGGATCCAGGAATTTTATATCATCTAGCAATACCGCCACTTCTTTGAAATTATAAGGACTGCATGGTTTGATATTACGAGTCAACATGTGTGGTCGATATGTATTTCTTAAATTATTGCCAACAGCATCCTTTGAGATTTTTACTAGGCAAAAATTTGGAATCATGGAATAAAGGCAGCCAAAGAGTTCAGGCTTAAAAAAATGAGACTAGTACTGAAGCAGAGCCAGACCATCTAATTTTTTATACACAATGTCAAGTGTGCCGTGTTTACCCTGGCCTCTCATTTAAGAAAAACAAAAATAATCTAATAAGATCATGCAAACTCTCTTGAAACCAGCCAGTTAATAGCCCAAACTGCATGGTTAATACTTCCCAGATAAAAATTCTTCAACTAAAAACAAGCCCAGTGTTAAAACATGATCTCCGCAGGTTTTGGTCACATTTAACAGGCAACAAATAGGAAAATTACAAAGGCAATAGCCCAACAATGAATTATTAAACAAGTCTTCTATCAGTTTTCTTAGAAGAGTAGACATTGTGTTGTGAGAAGCATTTTCTATAAATGATGTAAAAAATCACAAGCAACTAAACTGAGCTTTGTACAAACGTAACAAGTACACTAAGAAAACATTGACCTGAATTAGGTACGATTCTATTGAACGAGATGCAATCAGAGAACGACTATATCCCTGGCTGTCTAGCACCGCCAAGTTGTTTATCTTAATACCTGTATAAATGACAAAACAGATTAAAGTATAATATTTCATGGTAAAAAATGTTATAAAAACATATACTTCTGCATTACAACTGGAAAAAATTGGTCTGAGTTACAACTGAAAGGACAATATTCCACTAAAAAACTGTGCTTGATCTTCGTTGTATATTTAAGTGAAAAGACAACAGAAATATGTAAAATCTTTTTGACAGCAAAAGTTGAACCAGAAGGTAGTCACATTAATGTGGCGTGTAGAAATATATGTGATCATACATGGCTAGATATAATGGATTTATTGATGTACTTATTAGAATTCTCTCAGACGAGACAGAGGATTGAAGATCAATAATTGGCATAACCATATAATAAGTAACTGAAAGTGGATTAGTTTGTGTAAGCCTGTTCTGCATGACAAGGTAATATGCATATATATTACTCCCTCAGATCCAAATTAATCATCGCAGCTTTAGTACAACTTTGTACTAAAGCTGCGACAATTAATTTGGGTCAGAGGGAGTACTTCAAATCTGTACAAGAAAAAGAAACTGTATGGCATCATAATTGATTTCACTAAATAGTAACTAACATGTCTAATAAATCACTTTATAAATGGATAACCATTTTGAAATACAAACCCTCAAGAAAAAGTTAACTCAGGTTACTTTAAATTACAAGAAATAATTAACACGTACCAGGAGCATACTCCAGGGTTAACACCTTTTCAGTTGTGTAATCCCACATGATAAGCTACAGAGGCAGCATAATGGCAAGTCATTTTAAACTTTGAAGCAAGATTTCAGAAGGAAAAGAAGAAGGGTTTTGTTTTAGTACTCCACTTTAACTAAAGTTTAGACATCTCTATGCTGATTGAATGCAAGTAAAGTCATCAACTACAATTTAGAGGGGTGCAACAAGCCACAGGCCACATCCAAGCGTCCAAGAGTACAATCTGTCCTGACCAAGCCTTTACAGCTTGGGCTACCCACTAGCAATCAACCCGAACATATCATGGGCTGTTATACGCAACAGAAAGTCAGAAAACGTCCCCCACTTTCTCTGCTATTAGCCTTCCTAGGGAGGCAAAACACAAGAATGGGAAATGTATGAGGTCTGAAAACCAAATAAATTAATGCTACAGAAAGGATTTATGCTCCATACCATGATGCCTCACAACATTCATATGCAGAAACCACCGTACTGAACTAATCAATCAAAAGGCTATTTGGAATGCTGCAGCTTTTTGTATCAATTATCACAGGCTGCATGCGGACCAGGATGAGACCAGGAAGGTGATTGCAAGAGGATGCCTGCTGGAGGCAGAGGGACCAAGCAAACAGATTGGTCACTGTACATTAAACACTCAAAACATTCCCCATGGGGATGTTTGCCAGTTCTTAATTTGATTAAGTATTGTGAGTAGGGCTATATGATTTTGGATATCTTCAAAGTGGAGTATTGAAACAAAGCCCTAAAATTTTTGCATTTGGGGTCCAAAAGACGTACTGGCACGCGAACCCATTTTATGTTTCTGAAATCTCGACGAAATCTGTCTGCATTCTTTCCTTCATTGATGTAATCAATTTCTTCATACAAAATTCTGAAATCACAGAAATCAGGGTGGTCAACTTCTGTTTGTAAGCTCAATTTCAATACTAAAAACTAGAACAATTTGAGATCTGTCTTTGAACAGAGCTGACAATCACTACTGTTATTGCAATGTATTCTCTGTTTTCTTAATCAAAGATGTTCCGTGTATGATATATCACCCTCTCTTACAAGTTAGTGAATGTAACCTTTGTAAGGTACTACCTAGCCAAATAGGTAACATATGTAATAAATTACCTGAACCTTGCCAATTTGATATCATGTTTTCTTTGTCAACTTATCATTTACTTACACGGATAAATGCCAAAATAGACATGATGAAATTGCACACTGGCATGACCAAGTCAACACTTACTGATTAGAAAAAATATTGAGGTCACAACATGAGATAAAATGGCAGACAAATAGTCATTCCACTAAACCAACATAATTTCTCGCAAGAAACTGGGTACTGAAGAGGAACTGACATAGAATAAAAACATTGTATCCATAGCTGAATAATGGATTATTACAAATAATGCGTATGGATGGTCCAATACATTGATGTATACTTACTTGGAACATTCATCATAAATACCAATCCAGTCCCTTGAAGGACCTCCGAATTTTTCACTTCTCTGAAAATACTCGGCTACTAGCTTTAGATTCCCTAGAAGAAAGAAAGGTGACTAGAATTATTAAGAAATTTATAAATCATTTAACATACAACAGTTTGGGTAAATAATACACAGGAAATAATGGTAACTTTCATAAACTTATGCAAGAAATGAGAGGAAAAACTTAAAAAAGAAGAAACACATAAGTTCTTAATTTCACCTATTTCTGTATGTATAAAAGATAAAGTAACTATCAAATTCACTGGAAGTATGGAACTAATTAGAATAGTAACCGCTATATTTTCAAGAATAAGAAACAAATCATCTCAACTTATATTAGTTTTATATGTTAAATAAGAAATAGTTTTCGATTTAAGAACACCAACAACATATATGTGAGTTATTTGTTCTGTTTGTTAAATAAGCAATAGTTCTCTACTTAAGAACACCAATAATACATATGTCTCTTACTTAGGTCAATATCAAAAAGTTTTCTGAGCCCTGGTCGCTGAACTTTCACTGCAACTCTCTCTCCATTATGAAGCACCGCACGATGTACCTGAAAATTGATATCACGGGAATTTGTAAGTACAATTTGAAGAAACACGGCATAAAGATAAGATCATCAAGACTGACATTAGACAAATATGACCACTAATGTCAGTGGTGTAGTATCATCAGTATGTCACAGTAGAAGACAAAGACATCAGATATAAACTGGCACAAATTATAGGCAAACATTTACGAATGAAAATAAGAACAATGTATATGATAATTAAATAGTTTCTCTAGCCTGAAAGAAAAAATATGTATATTTTATATTCTTCTTAAATACTAGAGATGTGTTACTCTCTCCAGCTCTAATGGCTTGAACAAAGAGAATAATGGAAAATAAATCCTTAAGAAAATAATGATATAATATGACACTGCCTGAATTGTCAATGAGTAGGGAAAATGTGTATGCTGGATAATGTAGGAACTAAGCACCTGACCAAGACTAGCAGCAGCTATTGGGCGGTCCTCAAATTCTTTGAATGCAACATCAACTGAACACCCCATTTCCTTCTCTATGAAAGCCTTTGCCTTCTCAGGAGAAAATGCAGGTACTCTGTCCTGCAGAAAAGCAAAAGGTACATGGTGCATGTTTACTATTTTGTTAAAGAAGCACACCATGTAACAAATTACTACAACCAGTAAACAGGAATAATCCTTTAAAGAAATAATCGTAGTTTAAAAGAAGAGAGGAGATAAAGAAAGGAAGCCTTCACCAAAATTTCCTAGACAAATAATGAATACCTGTAATTTTGCAAGCTCATCAACGAATTCTTTTGGGAACAAATCAGATCTTGTGGAGGATAGCTGTCCAAGCTTGATAAAAGTTGGGCCAAGCTGCAATACTTGTTCTCTTAACCATGAAGCAGTGTTTCTCCTCCGGATTTTCTGTGAATTAAAAAGTGGCTCCAGTCAACATGTGCAGTAAAACAGGAATACACCCATTTTAGCAGTCAAAACTGATGCGGTTTTGCACCATTACTAAAGCAAAATGGTCATGTGCTAACAATAGGACTTTAAGACCACCTTAACATTGGAGATTCCAAGGAAATGGCAGCTTACAATAATTTTCCTTTCCTGACTTGACTGAATTTATAGAATTACTGGTTAAATTGCTTAGCCATTTCATTGCTAATGTACCTGATTTTCCTCTGAGAATCCACCTGGATAGGCCCATTTTGCATTGTCAAATAAACTACGTATTCGAAGAGAAAGCACAAAAGACCAGATATCTATACTCCTCTGCACAGAGTTGTAGTTAGCCTTTGCCCAACTGAATCCCTCGTCAGATGGCAAAACCTTGAGCTCCTCTTCAAAGGGATCATCTCTAGCACTCATTTGCTTCTGGCTCTTAACTAGAGCAGACATGTTGCTGCCATTCACCAAACTGGTCCCAGTAACAACCACCTTTGGAGAACCGTTAATGACCGCCTTGGTCGAACCGTTGACAACGGCATTTGTAGAACCGTTGATGACCGCCTTGGTCGAGCCATTGACAGCTCCATTCAGAGAACCATTAACTGTATCTGTTCTTGCACGGCCACCGCCCTTGCTCCTCATCAATTCGGTTGTTGGAACCATCTTCCTCGATCGGCCATTGGTAGTATATTTCTCGGATTCTGTGGACCGGGCTTCTGCTCGGAACATTGAAGGTCTCTTAACGAAGGAAGAGTCATTTCCATACCTTGGTAGCTTGGCATTCGATATAGAGGCTGAAAAGTTAAGATCAGCCATCATCATCGCCATTGGACAATCAAAAGCCCCTGTGTGTAGTACCTTGCCATTATTAGTATGAAACAAATATGGAACACAATGAAATGTCATTCTAACCACAAGTACAAGGTAGAGACAATAATGAGAAGGCCCTAAATTATACAAGATCTTCCCAGTTTCCAACAAAATAAGTAATGGCCTGGTTCCACATGGTTACTACGTATCAACTACACACTTTCTTTCAGAAGGAATAACTACAGATTGTCCCGAATAAGTTAGTCAAGAAATCATCAGAAACATATATCAGGGTAGAAAAGAACCATATCGTCAATTAACGGCCAAGTTATCAAAATCATGAATTTCGTCCGACAAGACTGCCTGAGCATCTACCAGAAAGAGATGCAGCAAACATACAGAATCCCAAAAACTACACCTTTGGTAAATCAGTTTCACCCAAGGCGCTGCGAGCCGGCGGAATCAAGCATCAGATTCCGGAAGAAACGAAAAAGGATTCGGCGGAACAGCGGGGCGAAATGAGTGGATGCGGGGGAGTGGGAGTTTGGCAAGCAAGGGGTACCTCACGTGGGCTTTAGATTTCTCGGGGCGTGGAGAAGAGAGAGGAGGGGAGGCCGGTGACTTCTCTGATTCGCAACTGCAGCTTCGGCTCAGCTGGCTTGGCTGGGAAGAGGACACCACTCCGCCACGAAGTGGAGAGGAAAATGAGGCGCAGGAGGAGGGACGATTTTAATACACTATATATTACTAGTATACTTTTAACACTGTTAGAGCATCTCCAATAGACTATCCAAATGTAAAAATACCTAACTTCTGGATCGTCTGGGCAAAAAACGCTGCTCTAGACGGTCCATATGTAAAAAAAAATTGGACCGTGGCCTCCCGGTGACGTAAAATACAACATCTCGCGGTGCAAATTTGCATAACGAGATACAACTGGTCCAAATTCGGCGACCGCCCGCCAACACCCAACCGCCCTTCATTTCATTTCACAGCCGCGCCCGTCCGCCCGCCCGAACACCAGTCGGCCGGAATCCACCGCCGCCACCGCCCAAATCCCCGCCGCCGTCGCCGCCACCGCCCCAAATCGCCGCCGCCGCCCTCGCCCCCGTCGCCTCCCTCGCCGGAAGCCGTCTCGCAGCCGCCCGGGCGCCGCCGAATCGGGAGGCAGCCGCGGTGGGATTCGGCGCCTCCGGCGGTCCGGCTGCCCCTGTAGGCCTCCGCCGGGTCCTCAGGCCGCCGCCCGCCGCTGCTCGCTGGCCCGCCCCGTTGCCACCGCCTCCCGGCCCCGCCGCCGCCCCGCACTGACCCTATCCGGCCGAGCTGCCGTCGCTGCTGGCCCGTGCAGCGCGCCCATGCCGCTGCTCGTGGTGTTCGCGTCGGCTGTTGCCCGCCTCCGTCGCTGCTGGCCGGCAAAGGAGCGCGTACAGGGGAGCTCGGGCTCTGGCCATGGCGACCACGGACGAGCACGGGAGCGGTGGCAAACGACACCGATCAAAGGGGAAAAATAGGGGGAATGGGAGAGGAGCTCATCACGGGGAGGATGGCGCGCTCGGGGATGTCGGGGAGAGCTCGATGGCGACGGATTTGACGAAGGCGGCCGACGTCCCGAGGTTGAAGAAGACGATCAAGGCGATTTTACATCTTCGTTTTGGACCATTTATTGGAGTTGCTCTTTTAAATCTCCGATTTGGACCATCTGTTGGAGTTGAGCATTTTTCGGAGCTCCAAAACGCACTTTTTGGCAGTTTTTGGACCGCCAAAATTTGGACCATCTATTGGAGATGCTCTTAGGCAACGTGTACATCAAACCTCCCATAAAACGTCCGCACCGACGCAAATTGTGATCCATCGTATCTCAAATATCCATGGACACGTCTTATTGTCCAAAATCCTACAAACCGGTACCAAACCAGCAGGAGGTTTGTGGGCATCCCAACTCATGCCACGTAAAATTTAGACTACATAGCCCCACCCACATCCCTCCCCGCACCTTCCGCTCCAGATGTCCATCCGCTCTCGGCACCCATTCATGTCGGTTCAGAGCAGACGTGATCAACCACTGCCGCACGCCAGCTGAACGGCGTGGCATTCAATCGGCACAATAGTCCAGAAACTCACACCGGCCCGCCGCTCACGGCGCCTCCGCTCGCTCTAGAAGCCACGTTAATGCCGGTTCAGAAAGACGTGATCGGACAAACCGATGGGATGACTTCCTACCGTATTCAAACCATCGTTGGCCATCCATCTGCCTGCCCGGTATTCAACCTGCGCGGCAGACGCGAAACTCACTCTGGGCGCCCACATTCAAACCGCCTTCGGTCAGCCCGGCGCCCGCTATTTAAGGACGGTCGTCCGCGGCACAAACCGCACCTCCTCCAAGCCCCATCTCCTGTAGTTTGCCACAGCGCACCACCGCTTCTTGTCCTCCTTCTTCCACGACCATCGATGCAATGCTCGGTACCATCCATGGGTGGTCAAAGAAGCTCTCGCCGCGGCACCGACACGAGATCGCAGACCTTGTGCACTGTTGGCGAGTCAGGCGTGTGCGCCGCATAGACGCACACTGGAGGAGAGCTCGGACGACGAGGACTGGATGATGGAGGAGGCATCTAATGAGGAGCAGGCACTCACGCCGGTCGTGCGGGTTCACCATGTCGCAGGCGCAGGCGCGCTTTGACAATGTCATGGCGGTGATGGAGCGGGAAGAGCAGGCAGCGCCTCCAATCTTCACATTTCGGATGATGCAGGAGGAGCAATGGTACAACCTGCAGCTCCTCGAGAAGCACCGGCTCGTGGAGGTTAGATAACCAACGATTTGGCGAACGAGGAGGCCCTCCCGGCAATGGTTGTGGAGAATCCGAGGCACTGTGGATGGGCAGCGGGCGTTGTACGAGTCCATGTGCGACACCTGCGTCATCCGCTGCGAGAGGTGACGACTCCGCGTCAACGAGGTTGAGCGCGAGCGCCTGGTTGAGGAGATCGCGTCTGGGGCGGATGTGGAGGCGTCACAAGTGGTGGCGGGCGGGGACACTGCCACCGTCGGCAGCTCCGTGTCGTTTGTGTCGGGTTTAACGACCACAAGGCCGGACTGTCCACGTCGATCATTGACCTCACCTCCATCGACGACGTTTCCGACGGTGGACTCCGATGAGGAGTAAGATGTGGAAGATAGACGTTCTCACATCTGACAGAGCATGACGCTGAACACAGGAACGTGACTACGGCCGGCGAAGAGTAGACCAAGCTAGAAATTACTTTTGCTATGTAAAAGAAATCTTAATATAAATGAAAATATCATGTTCGTTTTTATTTGGTGCATGCGGTTGGATGACCAACTCCCTTATCGATGTCCATGTACATATCGACGAACATTTGCTATGTTTGTTTTGGTGATCCACGGTGGAGTTGCCCTTTCTGCCGGTGTCGGCTGACATCTTCTTTGGATAAAACCCTGTGCTTGCTGATTATCACACCAAGTATTTCGAAGAAGTAAAATGCGTTTAAGTTTCCAGAGTACTCTCAATTTTTTCATACGCTTTCTCTGCCCTGCAGGATGGTTAGCTTGGAAGGTAGCAGGGCTAGGCTAGCCAAGTGGAGGACGACACAGCACAAGAAGTCCGAGAGGAGACGGATGGATCGCAATCTCAGTCGAGAGAAAGCGTGGGGCTGCGGAACTGCCGTCGTGCGCAAGACGACGCGCGGGCGGCCAGCGAGCGGCTGTGCGCCTTCCCTTCCCGCCGGCACGGTGTGGAGCCAGCGGCACCGCGTCCGGTTCCGTGGACGTCGCACGTAGTCTCGCCCTACTTCGTTTGTGAGCCTAAGAGCAAACTCAAATGCGCCCGCCCATTTCATCCGCGCGTGTTTGTTTGGATACATAAATATGCCTCTATACAGTAATGACTAAGTAAACATCAACAACCATACTGTGGTGCGCGGAATGAGCATTCAGAAGAAGCATAATAATTAATAAAATCATTAGGTTCTGTAAAACAGCACTAATAAGACTGAGCAGGGGCATACCCAAGTTGAGCTACCCGGGTGCACAAGACACCAGATGCAGGATATTTTCTTTGTAAGTTTCATGCAAAATATAGTGTATGACACCCTATCTTTAAATAAAAAATATGAGTAATCATATGCTAGGACATCTGGTCATTTTCTCTCTAGGTCCGCCCCTGAGACTGAGTTAGCTATAGAAGAATTAAAAATTGCTGTCAGGCTAGCATCTGAAAGACTAACTTGCCTTGGAATATCTCTCAAAGATTTTGGTGATGAACCATCTCAAGGAAATTTGCATTTTCTCTACTCACCTGCAACGCTGGCTGGAAAATTCAGCTTAATTTCTTAATAGACTGTAATATTTGTGAACTTAAAACGAGGAACTACATACTCTCCTCTCCTGTAAGCACGTCGCAGTTTTTGGTTTTCCCTTCATTGACCTAATAGATCTCCCTTTTCTGGTATCTGCACAGCCAAGAATAATTTTTGGCTAACCATTTTATTGCTTTGCTTTGATCATGGGAAGGATGAGAATGGAGGAAGGGGATGAGAAAGTTACCTCGGGTCCGGGATTTATGGTCGGTTCCCGCTATGGCGTCGTTGAATCATCTTGGCTTGACCTTCTGCCGAGGACAACGACGATGGCACCGTAGACCATCGCTTCGCCAGCACTGCCGCTTGCTGCGGCTGTGGCTGCTCGCGTTCGCTGGCACTACTGCGCCAGCACCGTCGCCTACTGCTGCTCACGTTCGCCGACACCACACCTGCTATGGCTGCTGCTCCCATCATCCTCGGTGGCCCCACCGATGCACGGAAGGAGGTGAGGAGAGGTGTCGGCCTCCATCATCCCACGCCGGCGCCGACGCTTGTTGCCGCGTCTGCCTCTCTCGCTCCAGATCGGGAATCCGAGAGGAGATGAGGAGAGGTGGGGGCCGAGAGGGGATGCACCGCAGCGGATGTGGCGGCCACCGAGAGGGCGCGCGGGAGGTGGAGATGAGCAGCGGGGTGGGGGAGGCCTTGGTGGCGGAAAGTGATTGGGCGGGGAGGAAGAGACGAGAAGCGAGAGGAGGAAGCCGCGTCGCTTTTTCCTTTTACTACTCGTCCGTCTAGGGTTGTATACTTTTCTCACGCACAACTCAAGAAAAATCATCATGTTCTCTTGACCCCACACATAGCGAGCCCCATTTATCATCCACCTGTGAAGCAGCTAAGAATGTGAAAGAAAACCAACGGTGGACCAGCTGCAAGCAGCCAAAACACAGCAACAGTAAATAGATCGTTCGATCCAACGAGCGCAGCACACCCGGTTGCTCTAGAATGGCGGATAGCCTAGTGTCCTTTATAGGTTGCATACCGCTCGCAAGTACAGGCGCACATCTGCACTCAAGCAACATACTAAAAAATATGCCCACGTATACACAAAGTAGATTATGTCAGCGCCATAGATTATGTCAGAGCCATGCAAACCTATCATGATATTTCAAAACCAAAAAGCTATTTTCCACACGGTTGAAAAATAAGCAACAGATCCAAACGCCCCGAAAACCGTCAGATCGCGATCGCACGGCTGTTATCCGTAGGATTAATTGCATGGACGGTTAGCGTTTTAATTGGTTCGCGGTTTTCATGGGATCGACCCCTTCAATAGCGATCGCATGTGGAAACGTGGGATTACCGCTTTTAATGGTGATGAATCAGGGTGTCGACCATATTTCTTTCCTTCGTACGGTGAAGTTTCCATATGCGAGTTGTGCTCTTTTTACCGCAAGCGCTTTACAAGAAACAGCAAAAATTAAGTGTGTCACCCAGGGATCGAACCTAGGTTGCTAGGCTCTTGGGTGCTAATGACAACTAACACACCTGATACTAATTTGTTGTCTAATAAATGGTCATTAGTTACATCAACCTTTTAAAAGTCATGACAGCAGAACAAAAGCAGGTTTTTGTGTTTTTTGCGACCTGGTTTTCTCTTGTTGTAATTACGTTGTATCCAGACACACTTTAATACACGAAACATAGTAGACCTGATAACTTATGTACCTCTGGCCTGGTAACTTTGGCACCCCAAGAAGGGGGGTATTGATGCAATATCCCTCTGGTAAGTTTATGGGAATAGCATGGTAACTCACACATCACAGACCTGATAACTTATGTACCCCGGTATTGATAACTTTGGCATGAGGCGGGGAGGGGTTAATGAAATATCCTCCCGGTAACTTTTGTGTGAATAGCATGGTAACTCACACATTGCAGACCTGATGAGGACATCAATACCATTGTTACACCCACAGCCCCTGCTGCTATACATACTGGACCAATTACTAGAACTCGCGCACGCCAATTAAATTATTAGGTACTTTCGTTTCTTGGTAATGATTCTAATGTTCATGAGAATATGATGCTGCCTAAATTGGATACATTTGTTTTGCTTACAAATGAAGGGCCTAGCTTGGACAAGAAAGAGGAACCTTGGAGCAAGTTCAAGCATGGAGATGATGGCATGCGCAAGGGGAACAAGAACGAAGTTACAAGTGATGATTTCAGGACTTTGAAGCCACCATAATGAGTGCAGGAAGCCTTGGACGAAATATACAAGATGCCACTTCATAAATTTCATCCAGAGGCTATTATAGGTGCTGCGTCACCTTATTATTGGGTCAGGCCCATGTAATTTCGAAATACTTGAGTATAGGCTGTTTTTAGAGTCCGTATGTGTGGGGAAACAAGAGATAGGGTTGGTTTCGGACCCCTCCTTCAAGGGCCACGAAATCCCCTCCTCTTCCTCCATATATACAGCCCTTAGGGCACCGTTTAGACTTTGGGTTTTGTTTAGATTAAAAGTTCGCCATAGCTGCAACTTCGCGTACTTCGTTTGTGTTCAACGACCAGACCAAGACGTCACAGAACCCCACCTTGATCAATAAAGCTTTCATCTTATATTCGCAATATTCAGATTGCAAATTTTAGTTTCTTGCTTGTTCTTCGTTTGCTTGCAGGAGATAGACCCTCGTGGTCAGGTTGATTGTGCTCCGGCGTGGTCAATAACCTCTCGGAGTTGGTTTAGCGATTGCTAAGGCGCGACGTCCTCGCACGTTCATAGTCGGATCGTCAAAGTCTACTCCACCAAAAACGATAGCTATCATCTCATCGAAAGATCGGGACACCCTCGCCTCTATCAAGTGGTATCAGAGTTTCAGGTTGCTCGGTGAGATTTTACAGTTTTTCGTAGTTTAGATCGAGTTTGTTCTTCATACCTACAGTCCACAAAAAAGCAAAAAAAAAATAGGGTTAGTTCATCATATCCGAACCAATCTGAGCCTTTGCATAATCTTTTTAGGGTTTTTGCTTTGTTGATTTTGCGGTTGCATCGTCGTGTCTAGTTGCTGGTCTTAGCGTCTAGTCCTTTAGAGTTTCGAGTTCTGTCACAGTTTGTCACGCCGCCGCCGCACCATATACCACCACCGCTGCCATATACCACCACCGCTGCCATATACCACCACCGCTGCCATATACCATCACCGCTGCCATATTCTACCACCATATATCCACCACCAATCCGAGTTCTTTTCATATTAGGTTTGTTTTTGAGACCCATCTATTTTCCGATTCGTGTTTCCTTGCCTGAGTAGGATTCGGAAAAAAAAAATCTGGAGACCCCCGGGCAGTTTTTAGGCCAAAATTTCGGCAGTCAAAAATATTTTTTCCCTATCCTATTTTTAGGTCCCAGGGAGCGTTTTGAGACACTCGCCATCATAGTGATTTTTTGTCGCACTTTTTCGTCGTCGCTGCCCTGATTTCCGAAAAAAAAAATTCGTGCCAATCCTGATAGTTTGACTTGGGAAGAGTTTTGAGACACTCGCCATTATAGTGATTTTTTGCAAAAAAAAAGGAGCGCAAAAAAAAAACAAAAAAAAAATTTTTAGAGTAATTTTTTTTATAGTGTGCTCTTCCCTTGTTTATGTGCCGCGCCGTGATTTTGTTAGTGTTCTAGGCTCGCGTCTCTAGTACGGTCTAGCCTAGGACCAGCACAGTACCGTCGTTGAGCGTTTATTCAACTTTGCATCTCTGAAATGATTATTGCTGACCCTTTTTGCTACCATATCATAAGCCTTCCCAGCTCCACATACATCTACATCGTGCGTTTGACACCACCTGGCAATCGCTCTATCCAAGCTTTGTGAGTTTGACTACAAAGGTTGCCGATCACCACCTGCTGCTGGGTAAGAACTGGTAAGAATTTGAGTTTTGCTTGACGGATTTGTGACACCACACCACCACCACTTCCTAGTAGTCTGTATGATCATATTCTTGTGTGTTTCTATTGCTGCTAACCATGGCAGGATCACAAGCCGATGAGACTGATTGGGAGAACATGACGAACAAACAGCTACATGATAAATTTCAGCAAATGATGAGTGGACAGGTGCAAGATGTGCTAAACAGATTTGAAGAGGCCATGGAGAAGATAGATGGAATTGAGAAGACGTTCGAAACAAAGCTCGATAACAAGTTTAATGAATTGCTCGCGCGTCTTCCACAACCATCGCCGGCTGCACCTGTCGCACCTCTACAACAACAACAACGTCGCCTTCCAAATCAAGTGGGACGAGCACAGCGCGTTCCCCTTGAGCCTGGTCAAACTTCTGGTGCCGCTGCACCTACTGTTGATGCTTCTATGGCTCCTGCTGCCGCTGAGGAGGACGATTATGCGGGCGATTACGAGGATGAGGTTGATCAAAATCAGAACTACGTACCAGCACCAGGTCGTCCACATGCCAATAATCGCAATGTAGGGCTGCATTACCAGCTCAGGTACGAGATCATGACCATCTTCCTAAACTGAAATTGAATATTCCACCATTTGAGGGTAGATATGTTCCTGATATATATCTTACTTGGGAGTTAGAAACTGAACAACGTTTTACATGTTTACAATATCCCGAGGAGAGACGTGTTGCTGCTGCTGTTTGTGCTTTTACTAGTTTTGCATGTGTATGGTGGTCTGAACATTGTAGATTATATCCTATTCCAGCTACGTGGGCTGCTTTGAAAACTGCTATGCGTACTCGTTGGGTTCCACCATATTATCAACGTGAATTACTTCAAAAATTGCAGCGCTTAAGACAAGGAAAAAATTCTGTAGAAGAATATTATCAGGAATTACAAACTGGCATGATTAGATGTGGTATTGTTGAGGAGAATGAAGCTATACTTGCACGTTTTATGGGTGGATTAAATAGAGAGATTCAGACCATTCTAGAGTATAAGGAGTATAATAATATCACTCGTTTATTCCATCTTGCTTGTAAAGCTGAACGTGAAGTGCAGGATCGACAGGCATTGGCGCGAACTAATTTTTCTGCAGGTCGATCTTCATCATGGACACCGCGTGCCTCCTCTACTCCCACACGTCCTACTGCAGCAGCACTGACTTCAGCCGTCAATTCCAACCGAGATACAAGAAAACAGGCACCACCACCACCATCTGCCAAGAGTACACCTTCTGGGCCTGCCTAGAGCTCTTCTTCATCAATGGCATCAACAGGGCACACACATGATATTATTTGTCGTCGTTGTAAGGGAAGAGGTCATTATGCAAGAGAATGCCAATCTCCGCGTGTTATGATTGCTACTGAGGATGGTGGGTATGAGTCCGCTAGTGACTATGATGAGGAGACTTTGGCTCTTATTACAAGTGAAGAACACGGTGGAGATGACTCTGATCATGAGACGCAATACATGGCTCTTGAAGGCGCTGACAGGTATGAATGTTTAGTTGCTCAACGTGTTTTGAGTGTGCAGGTCACACAAGCTGAGCAAAATCAGAGACATAATTTGTTCCATACAAAGGGAGTTGTGAAGGAACGTTCTGTTCGCGTCATCATAGATGGAGGGAGCTGCAACAACTTGGCTAGCATGGAGATGGTGGAGAAGCTATCTCTCACCACAAGACCACATCCACATCCTTACTATATCCAATGGTTCAACAATAGCGGCAAGGTTAAGGTAACACGTACTGTTCGTGTGCATTTTAGTATCTCTACATATGCTGATTATGTTGATTGTGATGTGGTACCCATGCAAGCATGTTCATTATTACTTGGTAGACCATGGCAATTTGATAAAAAATCTGTACACCATGGTAGAAACAATCAGTATACTCTTGTTCATAAGGATAAACATATTACTTTGCTTCCTATGACTCCTGATTCTATTTTGAAAGATGATATTAATAGAGCTAGTAAAGCAAAACAGAAGAAAAATAAGAGTGAAAATCAGATTGTGGCAAAAGAATTTGAGCAACAAATGAAGCCTAATAATAAACCATCTAGTGTTGCTTCTGAAATTAAATTAAAAAGTGCATGTTTACTTGCCACCAAATCTGATATTGATGAGCTAGATTTCAGCAAATCTGTTTGCTATGCTTTTGTGTGCAAAGAGGCGTTATTTTCATTCGAGGACGTGCCTTCCTCTTTGCCTCCTGCTGTCACTAACATTTTGCAGGAGTTCGCTGACGTCTTTCCACAAGACGTGCCACCGGGATTACCACCTACTCGCGGGATTGAGCATCAGATTGACTTAATTCCCGGTGCTTCGTTGCCAAACCGTGCGCCATACCGTACCAATCCAGAGGAGACGAAGGAGATTATGCGTCAAGTACAGGAGCTGCTCGATAAAGGTTATATACGCGAATCTCTTAGTCCTTGTGCTGTTCCTATTATACTAGTGCCAAAAAAGGATGGTACGTCGCGTATGTGTGTTGATTGTAGAGGCATTAATAATATTACTATTCGTTATCGTCATCCTATTCCTAGGCTAGATGATATGCTTGATGAATTGAGTGGCTCTACAATATTCTCCAAAGTTGATTTGCGTAGTGGATACCATCAAATTCGTATGAAATTGGGAGATGAATGGAAAACAGCATTTAAAACTAAGTTCGGTTTATATGAGTGGTTAGTCATGCCTTTTGGGTTAACTAATGCACCTAGTACTTTCATGAGATTAATGAACGAAGTTTTACGTGCTTTCATTGGACGATTTGTGGTAGTTTACTTTGATGATATAATGATTTATAGCAGATCTTTGGAGGAACATTTGGAACATTTACGTGCTGTTTTTATTGCTCTACGTGATGCACGTTTGTTTGGTAACCTTGGGAAGTGCACCTTTTGCACCGACCGAGTATCTTTTCTTGGCTATGTTGTTACTCCACAGGGAATTGAAGTTGATAAAGCCAAGATTGAAGCTATTGAGAGTTGGCCGCAGCCCAAAACGGTCACACAAGTGAGGAGTTTCCTTGGCCTCGCTGGTTTCTATAGACGTTTTATGAGAGATTTCAGTACCATTGCTGCACCTCTCAATGAGCTTACAAAGAAGGATGTGCCTTTTGTTTGGGGTACCTCACAGGAAGAAGCTTTCACGGTATTAAAAGATAAGTTGACACATGCTCCTTTACTCCAACTTCCTGATTTTAATAAGACTTTTGAGCTTGAATGTGATGCTAGTGGAATTGGATTAGGAGGTGTTTTATTACAAGATGGCAAACCTGTTGCATACTTTTCTGAAAAATTGAGTGGGCCTAGTCTGAACTATTCTACTTATGATAAAGAATTATATGCTCTTGTTCGGACCTTAGAAACATGGCAACATTATTTATGGCCCAAAGAATTTGTTATACATTCTGATCATGAATCTTTGAAACACATTAAAAGTCAAGCAAAACTGAACCGTAGACATGCTAAATGGGTTGAATTTATTGAGACTTTCCCTTATGTCATTAAACACAAGAAGGGTAAAGAAAATGTTATTGCTGATGCTTTGTCTCGTCGTTATACGATGCTTTCACAACTTGACTTTAAAATATTTGGTTTGGAGACCATCAAAGATCAATATGCGCATGATGCTGAATTTAAAGATGTATTGCAGAATTGTAAGGAAGGGAGAACATGGAACAAGTTCGTCGTTAATGATAGATTTGTGTTTCGTGCTAACAAGCTATGCATTCCAGCTAGCTCTGTTCGTCTTTTGTTGTTGCAGGAGGCGCATGGAGGAGGATTAATGGGACACTTTGGCGTGAAGAAGACGGAGGATATACTTGCTACATATTTCTTTTGGCCAAAGATGAGATGGGATGTTGAGCGTTTTGTTGCTCGCTGCACTACATGTCAAAAAGCTAAGTCACGACTCAATCCTCATGGTTTATATATGCCTTTGCCTGTACCTAGCGTTCCTTGGGAGAATATATCTATGGACTTTGTTTTAGGTTTACCTCGAACAAAGAAGGGGAGGGATAGCATATTTGTTGTCGTGGATAGGTTCTCGAAAATGGCACACTTTATACCATGTCATAAAAGCGATGATGCTGTTAATGTTGCTGATTTGTTCTTTCGTGAAATTATACGCTTGTATGGTGTGCCAAATACTATTGTTTCAGATCGTGATACTAAATTTCTTAGCCACTTTTGGAGATGTTTATGGGCTAAGTTGGGGACTAAACTGCTTTTTAGTACTACATGTCACCCCCAAACTGATGGACAAACTGAAGTAGTCAATAGAACATTGTCTACTATGCTTAGGGCTGTTTTGAAGAATAACAAGAAAATGTGGGAAGAATGCTTGCCTCATATTGAATTTGCTTATAATCGTTCATTGCATTCTACTACTAAGATGTGTCCTTTTGAAATTGTGTATGGTTTCCTTCCTCGTGCACCAATTGATTTGTTGCCTCTTCCATCTTCGGAGAAGGTTAATTTTGATGCTAAACAACGTGCTGAATTGATCTTAAAAATGCATGAGTTAACTAAGGAGAACATTGAGCGTATGAATGCTAAATATAAACTTGCTGGAGATAAGGGTAGAAAACATGTTGTGTTTGCACCTGGAGATCTTGTTTGGTTACATTTGCGTAAGGATAGATTTCCTGATTTGCGCAAATCAAAGCTAATGTGATAGAGGCGAGGGTGTCCCGATCTTTCGATGAGATGATAGCTATCGATTTGGTGGAGTCGACTTTGACGATCCGACTACGAACGTGCGAGGACGTCGCGCCTTAGCAATCGCTAAACCAACTCCGAGAGGTTATTGACCACGCCGGAGCACAATCAACCTGACCACGAGGGTCTATCTCCTGCAAGCAAACGAAGAACAAGCAAGAAACTAAGATTTGCAATCTGGATATTGCGAATATAAGATGAAAGCTTTATTGATCAAGGTGGGGTTCTGTGACGTCTTGGTCTGGTCGTTGAACACAAACGAAGTACGCGAAGTTGCAGCTATGGCGAACTTTTAATCTAAACAAAACCCAAAGTCTAAACGGTGCCCTAAGGGCTGTATATATGGAGGAAGAGGGGGGGGGATTTCGTGGCCCTTGAAGGAGGGGTCCGAAACCAACCCTATCTCTTGTTTCCCCACACATACGGACTCTAAAAACAGCCTATACTCAAGTATTTCGAAATTACATGGGCCTGGCCCAATAATAAGGTGACGCAGCACCTATAATAGCCTCTGGACGAAATTTATGAAGTGACATCTTGTATATTTCGTCCAAGGCTTCCTGCACTCATTATGGTGGCTTCAAAGTCCTGAAATCATCACTTGTAACTCCGTTCTTGTTCCCCTTGTGCATGCCATCATCTCCATGCTTGAACTTGCTCCAAGGTTCCTCTTTCTTGTCCAAGCTAGGCCCTTCATTTGTAAGCAAAACAAATGTATCCAATTTAGGCAGCATCATATTCTCATGAACTTTAGAATCATTACCAAGAAACGAAAGTACCTGATATTTTAATTGACGTGCGCGAGCTCTAGTAATTGGTCCAGTATGTGTAGAAGCAGGGGCTGTGGGTGTAACAATGGTATTGATGTCCTCATCATCCTCCCCTTCTTGAAATGAAGTCGTCCTCGACGGAAGCTCATCTTCCTCACCCAAATAAGGCTTCAGATCTGCAATGTTAAAAGTGGGACTAACCCCAAAATCTACAGGCAGCTCAAGTTTATATGCATTATCATTTATTTTCTCTAACACCTTAAAAGGACCATCAGCACGTGGCATTAGCTTTGATTTGCGCAAATCAGGAAATCTATCCTTACGCAAATGTAACCAAACAAGATCTCCAGGTGCAAACACAACATGTTTTCTACCCTTATCTCCAGCAAGTTTATATTTAGCATTCATACGCTCAATGTTCTCCTTAGTTAACTCATGCATTTTTAAGATCAATTCAGCACGTTGTTTAGCATCAAAATTAACCTTCTCCGAAGATGGAAGAGGCAACAAATCAATTGGTGCACGAGGAAGGAAACCATACACAATTTCAAAAGGACACATCTTAGTAGTAGAATGCAATGAACGATTATAAGCAAATTCAATATGAGGCAAGCATTCTTCCCACATTTTCTTGTTATTCTTCAAAACAGCCCTAAGCATAGTAGACAATGTTCTATTGACTACTTCAGTTTGTCCATCTGTTTGGGGGTGACATGTAGTACTAAAAAGCAGTTTAGTCCCCAACTTAGCCCATAAACATCTCCAAAAGTGGCTAAGAAATTTCGTATCACGATCTGAAACAATAGTATTTGGCACACCATGCAAGCGTATAATTTCACGAAAGAACAAATCAGCAACATTAACAGCATCATCGCTTTTATGACATGGTATAAAGTGTGCCATTTTCGAGAACCTATCCATGACAACAAATATGCTATCCCTCCCCTTCTTTGTTCGAGGTAAACCTAAAACAAAGTCCATAGATATATCCTCCCAAGGAACACTAGCTACAGGCAAAGGCATATATAAACCATGAGGATTGAGTCGTGACTTAGCTTTTTGACATGTAGTGCAGCGAGCAACAAAACGCTCAACATCCCGTCTCATCTTTGGCCAAAAGAAATGTGTAGCAAGTATATCCTCCGTCTTCTTCACGCCAAAGTGTCCCATTAATCCTCCTCCATGCGCCTCCTGCAACAACAAAAGACGAACGGAGCTAGCTGGAATGCATAGCTTGTTAGCACGAAACACAAATCCATCGTTAACGACGAACTTGTTCCATGTTCTCCCTTCCTTACAATTCTGCAATACATCTTTAAATTCAGCATCATGCACATATTGATCTTTGATGGTCTCCAAACCAAATATTTTAAAGTCAAGTTGTGAAAGCATAGTATAACGACGAGACAATGCATCAGCAATAACATTTTCTTTACCCTTCTTGTGTTTAATGACATAAGGGAAAGTCTCAATAAATTCAACCCATTTAGCATGTCTACGGTTCAGTTTTGCTTGACTTTTAATGTGTTTCAAAGATTCATGATCAGAATGTATAACAAATTCTTTGGGCCATAAATAATGTTGCCATGTTTCTAAGGTCCGAACAAAGCATATAATTCTTTATCATAAGTAGAATAGTTCAGACTAGGCCCACTCAATTTTTCAGAAAAGTATGCAACAGGTTTGCCATCTTGTAATAAAACACCTCCTAATCCAATTCCACTAGCATCACATTCAAGCTCAAAAGTCTTATTAAAATCAGGAAGTTGGAGTAAAGGAGCATGTGTCAACTTATCTTTCAATACCGTGAAGGCTTCTTCCTGTGAGGTACCCCAAACAAAAGGCACATCCTTCTTTGTAAGCTCATTGAGAGGTGCAGCAATGGTGCTGAAATCTCTCACAAAACGCCTATAGAAACCAGCGAGTCCAAGAAAATTCCTCACTTGAGTGACCGTTTTGGGCTGTGGCCAACTCTCAATAGCTTCAATCTTGGCTTTATCAACTTCAATTCCCTGTGGAGTAACAACATAGCCAAGAAAAGATACTCGGTCGGTGCAAAAGGTGCACTTCCCAAGGTTACCAAACAAACGTGCATCACGTAAAGCAATAAAAACAGCACGTAAATGTTCCAAATGTTCCTCCAAAGATCTGCTATAAATCAGTATATCATCAAAATAGACTACCACAAATCGTCCAATGAAAGCACGTAAAACTTCGTTCATTAATCTCATGAAAGTACTAGGTGCATTAGTTAACCCAAAAGGCATGACTAACCACTCATATAATCCAAACTTTGTTTTAAATGCTGTTTTCCATTCATCCCCCAAACTGATGGACAAACTGAAGTAGTCAATAGAACATTGTCTACTATGCTTAGGGCTGTTTTGAAGAATAACAAGAAAATGTGGGAAGAATGCTTGCCTCATATTGAATTTGCTTATAATCGTTCATTGCATTCTACTACTAAGATGTGTCCTTTTGAAATTGTGTATGGTTTCCTTCCTCGTGCACCAATTGATTTGTTGCCTCTTCCATCTTCGGAGAAGGTTAATTTTGATGCTAAACAACATGCTGAATTGATCTTAAAAATGCATGAGTTAACTAAGGAGAACATTGAGCGTATGAATGCTAAATATAAACTTGCTGGAGATAAGGGTAGAAAACATGTTGTGTTTGCACCTGGAGATCTTGTTTGGTTACATTTGCGTAAGGATAGATTTCCTGATTTACGCAAATCAAAGCTAATGCCACGTGCTGATGGTCCTTTTAAGGTGTTAGAGAAAATAAATGATAATGCATATAAACTTGAGCTGCCTGCAGATTTTTGGGTTAGTCCCACTTTTAACATTGCAGATTTGAAGCCTTATTTGGGTGAGGAAGATGAGCTTCCGTCGAGGACGACTTCATTTCAAGAAGGGGAGGATGATGAGGACATCAATACCATTGTTACACCCACAGCCCCTGCTGCTATACATACTGGACCAATTACTAGAACTCGCGCACGCCAATTAAATTATCAGGTACTTTCATTTCTTGGTAATGATTCTAATGTTCATGAGAATATGATGCTGCCTAAATTGGATACATTTGTTTTGCTTACAAATGAAGGGTCTAGCTTGGACAAGAAAGAGGAACCTTGGAGCAAGTTCAAGCATGGAGATGATGGCATGCGTAAGGGGAACAAGAACGGAGTTACAAGTGATGATTTCAGGACTTTGAAGCCACCATAATGAGTGCAGGAAGCCTTGGACGAAATATACAAGATGCCACTTCATAAATTTCGTCCAGAGGCTATTATAGGTGCTGCGTCACCTTATTATTGGGCCAGGCCCATGTAATTTCGAAATACTTGAGTATAGGTTGTTTTTAGAGTCCGTATGTGTGGAGAAACAAGAGATAGGGTTGGTTTCGGACCCCTCCTTTAAGGGCCACGAAATCCCCTCCTCTTCCTCCATATATACAGCCCTTAGGGCACCGTTTAGACTTTGGGTTTTGTTTAGATTAAAAGTTCGCCATAGCTGCAACTTCGCGTACTTCGTTTGTGTTCAACGACCAGACCAAGACGTCACAGAACCCCACCTTGATCAATAAAGCTTTCATCTTATATTCGCAATATCCAGATTGCAAATCTTAGTTTCTTGCTTGTTCTTCGTTTGCTTGCAGGAGATAGACCCTCGTGGTCAGGTTGATTGTGCTCCGGCGTGGTCAATAACCTCTCGGAGTTGGTTTAGCGATTGCTAAGGCGCGACGTCCTCGCACGTTCGTAGTCGGATCGTCAAAGTCTACTCCACCAAAAACGATAGCTATCATCTCATCGAAAGATCGGGACACCCTCGCCTCTATCAAGACCTGATAAGTTATGTGCCACGGTCCTGGTAAATTTGGCGAGGGGAGTGATGAAATATACCCACGGTAAATTTTATGTTAATAACACGGTAACTCACACGTCCCAGACCTGATAACTTACTAGTAGAATGCCCGTGCGTCGTTACAGGCTGCAATGCATATAAATAAATCAAACAAATGGTTAAGATTGTCTTCAAAGTCAAAACTTATTTCTCCCTCATACAGCCGGACGTGTTCGGACATCAAACGGATGCCCAGCAGGCTCCCCCCAAAATTCATCCATCCGGTCAGTCCGGGCTCCCCCGAATAGTGGCAGTAATAATACGTAAAGAATATCATCTCATCTCTCTCACTCTTTTTCTGTCAAACATCTCACTCCCATTGGGATCTCTCTCACACACTCCCTTCTTTGTGTATCAGTAGTGCATGAACATCTCTCTCCCACTGGAAGCACAGATAACTACATTTAAAAGTAGAAACATATGATATCTTCATCAGTAAATAAACAATACAAAGCAGAGGACCAAAACTAAATAATTCAGCATGAATGTTACAGATCATTTAGAGGCACAATGGCAATGTGTGCAAACCGTTGTATTGCTGCCACTGACAAAACTTCAACAACAATTCTCAACTCCACCAGTATGCAGTACATTTATTACTCTAGGATACTGGATACAAATTGCTTTGCAAAGGGTTTCATACACTCTTGTTAATGTATAGGTACATCAAACATGTTTGAACAAGCAGGAATGGTGAGGCACAAATAAACCGTAGATATCAGACTACCAACTCCCCTTGAATAGTAGAGATAATTCTCGTGTACATGAGACGATATCATTACAGTATCATTATTTGTTTATCGTTAAAACTCGTTTCTTCTTGTTCCTCCTCTATCCACTATCTCCGCCACTCTCATCCTAACTTAATTATTACCACTATCAATGGTGCATCCAGCTCCGACCACACCGACACCACATACTTCAAATTTCAAACACATTACCGCATAGTTATGTATACATTAAACATATTCACTCAAGCAAACAAACAAATTTGGTTTCTAAATAACAAAACTTATTAGGAATGTTGTCTGTATGTTCAATTTTAACCAGGAAAAGGTGATATACCGTTGTCCTAAATTCACATTACCCTAGAAGCACTAATCACATAATTTGTGGGTTCCTTTCACATAGCAGCAGCTTACAACTAAGAATGAAAAAGTTAGGGTAAGGGACAACGAAACAAGTTGAAACACGAAGTCAACTGGTAATCTACATCGAAGACCACACCAGGATTTCATGGGAAAAAATGCACCAAGATTTCGATAAAGCAAGACACCATTTTATTTCAGGTTGAGCCTCATGATAGAGTTTAAAAGCTTCCATGAAAATTGAAGCATTGTATGCTCTTGTCCACGAAGAGAGATATAGCCTTATAGCACCAGAATGCCTGTCTATGTTACTCCTCAAGCCAAGCTATAGAATTTTTCTCTGTCAGCAACCTGTCCAAAAAGACGCTGCCTAATTGCCTTAAGCTAGCACCAATCCGCAACAAATATGCGCAGGCATGCATCGCCTTCATCTTCGGTCTTCGTGTGCCCTCAGGGTGGTGCGGCCATGGGCTCCTACTCCGCCACCCCCTGCCCCGCGGCCTCCGGAGGGCGTGCCGCGCCCTGGCGCCCCCCTCCCCCCACCGCCTCCGGACCCCCCGCCTGCGGGAGCGATCCGCTTCGTGCCCTCCTGGAGCCAGATCGTTCAGGGATCTTCGGTCGCGAGCGTGGCCGGCCCCGACTTCTCCGTCCCGTTCGCCGGCTCTGCGGCCGCTTCTTCTACGGAGGTCGCGGTGGATTCTGTTGCAGGACTGGATTGCTGCTTTCTGGAGCCGGCAGATGATCTGAGGCGCATGGAGCAGGACCTTGGTCGCGCCGTCGTGGTCACCATCACTGGAACCAGGCCTCCCGTGGACCTGGCTGCGGCGGCCGAAGCGCTCCACGCCGAGTTTGGCATCGGGCCCGACGACATGTCCATCAGGCCGTTCTTCCCGGAAGATTTCCTCGTCATCTGCGAGCATCCCTTCATTCGTCAGCTCATGGTGGATCGCGGCTCTGCCCCTGGCAGGGGCTTCTCTCTGGCCCTTCGGCCGTGGATGCGCCGGGCCCAAGCAACTGGCGCCGTGCTACCGTTCTTTGTCCCGCTAGAGCTCATCGGCGTCCCTGCGCATGCTTGGACGCGGTGTACGACCGAGGTGGTTCTGCGTGGGTGTGGCTTCGTGGTCAAGGTGGCAGAACGCACAGAGCGGCGCCACAACATGAGCTTGTTCCGTGTCTGGCTCAAGACGCGCGACCCGGAGGGCATCCCTCGCCGCCGCACCCTGTTCGTCCATGAGCCGCCGCCGACGCAAGCTGCTGCTCGTCTCTCGGGCGCGCCCGAAGCCCTGTGGTACCCTATCGACATCCGGTGCCTGGCTCCGCCGGTCCGAGTGGATCCCCCTGCAGCCACGGCGCAGCAACCGCCCCCGCCACCCCCTTCACCGCCATCGGAGGGCGACGAGCGCCAGCCCGATGGCCGGCCGCGCGCGGAGGAGAGAGCGCCTGGCCCTGGTCGCGTGGGCGGCGGTGACTCCAGTCAGGGCTCTCCGGCGTCCTCTACGGCCTCGGCGCCGCCGGCGGCGGAGCGTACCATTCAAACTGACCACCCTGGTCAGCATGTCGACATCCAGAGGGCGCTGATGTCTCGCTGCGGGGCCGTGTTCAGAGATGAGGTGGAAAGTGATGGCCAGCAAGCTTCTGGACCGTGTGACCGGCTTTTGACCGGCAAGCCGGCTCCGCCCGCTGCAAGCAGCAGAGCGGCCCTTCCTGCAGCAGAAGCGGCAGTGTCCTCCCATGGTTCCTGCGCTACGGGCAGAACGCGTCAATCCCCTCGCTCTGTCTCGTTGGGCAGGTGGAAAGAAAGGCTACCGACAAAAGCATGGCAGCAGGCTAGGAGGCTGACAGATAGGCCTGCAGGGCGCGGATCAGACGGATCAGAGGGGCCAGCGATGTACGACGGGCACGGGATCAGGGACGCTCAAACTGATCCTGTAGGCCCCCCCGTGCCCCCCCAAAGGATGCAAATTGTGATCACGTGCCGCCAGGACGGGTGGACAACCAAAGCGATCATGTGCTATCCCCGGAGCACGACAAGATGGACCAAGACACATCTTGCGAGGATGAACAGGGGGATGGCTGCCTATCTTCTAACGAGACAGGCAGCCTATCTTCTAACGAGACAGCAACCTGGCTGGCCCCCACCGCATGTGACCGCATGCAACTGGGCAGCACCATTTGCGTGAGTCTCTCGGGCCACACAGTACCTGCCAACTGCCCCCCCCCCCCCTGATGGCGGATCGCCATGCAGCCCATGCACGCAAAGGCTGCAGCAAAACCCGGTGGACGTGCTTTGCGGAGAGCTCAGGAAAGCGCTTTCTCCCTTTCTCGACAGGCCTCCAAGCAGAGCAGCAACACAGTCCAAGCGCAGGCCATGAAGGCAACGTACGCCAGTTTCAAACCCCAGAAGGAGTGTCAGGCTAGCGAAGGGCATCGGGCGTGGCTCCGTGGCAACAAAACAGCAAGCAGTTCTTATCCGCAAGCTATGCACCGCCAACGAGGGAGAGATCATCAGTGACTCAGCGCTGCAAGCCTATGCCAAACTGTTCGAGCGCCCCCTTGCAGACGGGCACATTCAAGCCATTCTCGCCCTTTTTGGCTGGGACACCTCCGCACTCCCACTGCTGGATCAAGACACGGTGGTGGCCGACCGGAACTAGACCCGGTCGACGTGGATCACACTGTAGGCCTACCTTATGAATTGTGTGCCCCTGAAAGTGTTAGTGTGGAACGTGCGAGGCCTTAACACGCCTGCACGAAGAACTGCCATGCTCCAAGTGGTGAACGAAGCCAACCCTAGCATAGTTTGCCTCCAGGAAACGAAGATGGAGAATGTAACAGTGGATGTGGTGACGCAATGTCTTGGCAATAAATTCGCAACTTTCTACTTCTTGCCCTCGGTGGAAACGCGTGGAGGGGTTCTTCTAGCCTGGGACGAGGCCACGGTCTCCTTGTCACGCCCCCACTACACGACCAACACCCTCACCACGCTTGTTAAGCCAGTTGATGGGAGGGAATGGTGGATCACCGGAGTCTACGGGCCTCAGCTCGATCAGCGGAAAGTGGACTTCATGCAGGAACTTGTGGAGATCAGAGACCTGTAGGAGATATGCCCTAGAGGCAATAATAAATGTTATTATTTATCTCCATGCTCATAATTATGTTTATGTTCCATGCTATAACTGCTATGGTTCCCGAGCCCGTATATCCATAAAGGCTCTGGGGAAAACCCATGTGCACGTGTGGAATAATAAACGGTAAAATGTATTCCTAGTCATGCCTCTAAGACTAGTTCAAGTGTTGCATGATGATTATGTTTTCCCAATCATGGGCATGTCTATGCCAGCAGCTTTGACGGCACAATGTTAGAAGAACATTTGTGTTGAATCGACCCGAATTGATGTTATGCTATGAGATACATTCGTCACAAGTTAATGGTTAATAACACAGAGATGGTTAACGTTTACATGATTCCTCAGACCATGAGAGTATTGAGTTTCTTCATGCTTGATTCATGAACTTTGGGGTTTGTTAAACGTCATCCGTAAATAAATGGCTATTACGGCGGCTTACGGGTTTATGGAAAAGTATGTCAAGAAACTTGATAGCTCAAGATTGGCATTTGCTCCTCCGACGATGGAGAGATATCTCTGGGGCCTCTCGGTGTTACGGTATCCATCATCGTCTGGCCAGACACAGGGTGATTTGATCACAGGGATGCCGGAACACGGTAACGAGAAAAGAGAACAATACCGGTAACGAGGTAACTGGCATAGTGGACAAGTTGTTGATCCACGGGAATGCCAACATGTCTCACCTCGGGTATTTGTAACATATCGCGAAGCAACAGGAATAGCTCACGGCAACTGGAGGTTCACTCGAATATTCATTCGTGTGGGTATAGGGGTCAATATGGGTGTCCACGGCTCCGATGTTGATCATTAATCGGAAAGTGTTCCGGTCATGTCTATGCTTCACCGAACCTATAGGGTCACACGCTTAAGGGTTATCTATCTGCTGAATACTAGACAAGGAGTCCGAGAGAAAGTCACTGGAAAAGTTTCAGAGACAACGGAAAAGTTCCGAAGAGAACACCGAAAAAGTTTCGGTAAAACCAAAAAGTTGTTTCGGATAAAACCATTGATCCAAAAAGGTTTCGGCAAGCACCGGGAACGTTTTGGAGGTTGCCAGACTGGTCTGGTAACTTCTGGAATTTTTCCGGAGAAAAAACCGAAAAGAAGTTTCGGAGCTGCCGAAATTGTTTACAGAGTAAACGAAGATGGTTTTAAATCAAACCACCATACCGGAAATGTTCCGGAGCGCATCCAGATAATTTTAGAGGGTGCTGGAAATGTTCTGGGACTTTTCAGAATTTTTCAGAAGTAATAGTCGCGGAAAACATCTTGTCCCAGCGTGAGGGGACAAGATCCCACGATACGTGGGGGCTGTTTTGGGGCGCCTCCCCTTTGGGGGGCAGCCCCTTGTGGCTGGACAAAAGGTGTTGGGGGGGCCCCCATGGTGAGGGGCAGCCTCCACAAATGGTGGAGAGTGTTGGGAGGAAGGTGGGGCCCCATGGGGGAACACCATGGACAAGGGAACATGTTTTCTCCATGTTTGGTGGGAACATGTTTTCCTTGTTTGGTGGGTGCATGTTTTGTGGGCTGAATTTCAGCCCCCCCTCACCCCTTCCACCACTATATAAGGAGGTGGAGAGGAGCTCTCCATCCACACTCCAACTCTCACACACAAGCCATGCATGATCTGACATTCTCTCTCCCTCCCACGAAATAGTTTCGTTGTGCCGAAAGACTGTCTGGGTTCCGGTGGGAACTAGTTCTGGACGGCGAAACCCTGCCGGATAGATGACACCGTATGTGTGCAACCCCATAGAGAGGTCGTAGTTTCGTCCTTTTGCCCGAGGGGCTGTTCGAGTGTACTCCCGAAGGGCTGTCCGAGTAACCGTCCGAGTTTCGAGGGTCCTCCCGAAGGGCTGTCCGAGGGACTGTCCGACCGCCTCCCGGAGGGCTGTCCGAGGGGCAGTTGAGGGAGTACATCCTCGCGGTTGGGAGGTTGTAAAATCCTAGCTGCGGGGATCTGCACCGCCGATCGTCATCGACTCTACTTCCGCTGCGCTACGAGTCGGTAACGAAAAAATCAAACCTTGTATGCAGTCTTCATAGTGGTCCTGGGCTGGTGCGTAGATCGAAAAAAATTTGTTTTCTGCTGCGTTACCCTACAGTGGCATCATGAGCCGTGCTATGCGTAGATGCAGGTTGCGATCTAGAATACATAAAGATGTATGAGTTCTATTACTGAAAATTATTTGTGCGGGTAGCAGATGAAATCTGTTACCCGATGTTCCTATTGCTTCCCTTGAATTTGCATAATCCTGATCTTGACGACATGGTGGAATCTCACAAAGTTCTGGCAATCCGCGATCCTTTCATGCTGCTCCTGAGTATGCTGATTGACAGATGAACGAAGTGCTAACAGTTCTTTGGGTTCCACCATAGTTAAAGAAAGATGGATGTTTCGCATACAAAAGGGCAATGCATATATGATCTGCACGGGGGTCATGCGTATGACGAAGTTCGGTATGGGGCTCAAGATTTTATTATCTCATGTTTTATACACCCCGCATTGTTAATCTAGCAACTTGGATAATCACGCTTGATGATGAACGTTGGTAGCTTCGGTTTGTTTCGAAACCTTAGAAGCCACGTAAAACAAGTTTTTGCATGTACCAACTAGAGGCGTCTAACTTGGTTTTGCAGGATGGTTTGCATGTGCATGTGATGTGGTATAGCAGTGCTCATAATAATTTGATTATGTATGAGATGACTATACAATGTAAATTGATTAACATGACCTGTGTGTCATGATTCGGCATGATGGCTGGAGCCATATGATTGTCACTTTATTGACCTGCGTGTCAACCTTAAGTAATGCATTATTTTATTAGGTATAGAGATAGCAATATTATCTGGTGCATCGATAAGGTGGTGGCAATCTTCGCGAAGGTGAACACCGACGCGAATGCCGAAGACGAAGAAATACAAGACTTCTCCGTCAGAAAGGGCTATACCATATCATGCTATTATGAATTGCCTGAGATGTTTATCCTTTATGATGCACCCTTTTTGATTGCGCGGTAGTCGCTTTTTATTAGGGTGATCTCTCATAAAAATATCAAGTAGTTAGTGTTCTCCCAAGTGTAGCACCATCACGGCACCTAACTTTTCGGAGTGCGTCATGTTTCCATGAGTACAAACGATTGGGAATGTGTGAGGCGGATGAGTTGAGACCTCGCAGCGAGATCACTTGGTTGTCTTGACGTTCTAGCTTGAAAGTCCTGAGCTCGGAACACGCCCATCGAAAGATGAACAAGAGTCACATAAAGATGTGATCGGCATGTTGGCCTACCGATTGAAGTTCCCGTCATCAGTGATGTTCCCATCAATGGCGTGGAATTGAAATGCGGATCTTGAATCACTCACAATCAATTATGAGAGATATTGATTTGAGTGGGAGCGCACTATTGAATTAACTTGTTTAATTCTCAGTGCAATTAATTTTGAACAGTGTCCAAGTGTGATTTGCTAATAGTTGTAGAATAATGGCTCGCGTTTCCACCTTCCCTGTTAAAATTGAATAGCTGTTAAATATCTGGTTAAATCTTTACGGTTGGTAACGTAATGTGAGGATTGTCCTCAAGAGTACCGAGAAGGACTTTGTCCTATCGCATACTTTGGTATTCTCTCGCTTATGCTATGGATCATGTGACTCTCATCCTTCGATCCAAAAGCTAGAATTCTGTTTCAGTCAAGTGCAATATGTTTGCTTCCATGAGACCCAAACTTCGAAAGTTTGGATAGTTATGTGATAGTGATGGAATCTGAAAATCATTTTCAGAGACAGACAAAGGCTAAAAGATATGAGATATCCAAAGCAATGTTTGTTTGCAAACTATTAATAAAGGAATTTACTATGCATTAGACTGATAAGAGAGGGATCCAGAAGAACGCATGTCATATGATGAAAGGTGAATAAAACAACAACTTAAAGAGAAAGAAAGTGTCCGAAGGGTGTTAGTGAAACTTTCACGCCTAGGAAGTCCGGGGCTAACGCCACTCTTAAGTTGAGTGCTTCTTCTGAGAGTAGGAGAAATACTAAAAGTTAAACTGTTAGAAGTATAAAGGCAGAAAGAAAGAAGACTGGAATATCCAGCTCATGTATGAATGTCATACAAGTTTTTGATGTATAGAAGGCTGGTCAAAGATATAGTTCTTGGGAATTATGGTTAAACATGTTAATCACTAATTCTTGGGTATTGTGAGTTAATTACAAAGATACCCGCTCGATTGCATTCTGTTGAAACTCGATGTAAGAACTACTATGGCCTGAAAGACTAGCCAGGAATGAGGTTTTGATACGCGCTGGGAACATAGTAAAAGTTACTATACCTTCCATTGGTGTATTACCTATGTATTTACTTTCATAAATTCATTTTAGAGTTTCACACTCTAGCCCTTTGCATAAGGTATCTTGCAAGAAGGTTGTTCATAAGAGAACTTTTGATGTTCGGTGTTATGAATAACATAAGGGTCATACTTTCATTATGAATGAGATGTATGTTATGAATGTTGATAATAATACATTACCTCTATATTTACTTCCATAATTCATTTTTAGAGTTTTACACTCTAGCCCCTTGCACAATGTTGTTGCAAAAGGGTTGTTCATAAAAGAACAATTGTTGTTCAGTATTATGAATAACATGAAGGGCCATGCTTCCATCCAAGATGGGATGTATGTTATGAATATTGATGGTAATATGATACATCCATAACACTGACATTAAATGTCGCAAGACTAAAAGAATACCACACAAGTGTGGCACTGCATTTGGTCACATTGGAGAAACCCGCATGGAAAATTCCATTATGATGGATTTTGAAGTCGGTTGATTTTGAATCATCTGACACTTGCAACTTTTCTCCGAAAAGTGAAGTGACTGAAATACCGTTCACGGGCCATAAGGAATGAACAACAAACTTATTGGTGATCATACATTTGATGTGTGTAGTTCGATAAATGTTGTTAGTAGTGGATTTATCTATCTTCAGAAATGACTCAAGTAGATATATGGATATTTACTTGGTGAGACGTAAGTCTCGATCTTTTGAATTCATTCAAAAGGTTTTCAAAAATGAAGTAGAAGTTAGTGTAACAAAAAAATTATGTTTCTACAATTCGATTGCAGAAAGGAATATTTGAGTTACAAGTTTAGCGAATGTCTAATGAGTTGTGAAAGGGGTTTCATAACTTGCACCTCCGGGAACACCACTGCAAGTGGAAAGTCCGTGAAGATGTAATCGAACCATTTATGACATGGCAAGATCAAAGATGACATAAATAAATTTGCCATTATCCCTTTTAAAGAGTGATGCTTTAGAGACTGCGGCTTTTACACTGAAAAGAGCTCCATCAGGTCTGTTGAAATGACGCCATGGTACGGTACGCCGAACCATGTTATATCTTTTCTTAACATTTGGAATATGGGGCTTGTGTAAAAGGTTACAAACCTATTCCAAATCAGACAAGTGCTACTTTGTAGGTTATCCCAAGTAATTGGGTGTTCCTCCCTCACTATTCCGAGGCAAATAGGTTTGCCACAAAGAACGGTATGCTTTTTAAAGAAAATGGTTCTTTCAAAAAGGTGAGTGGGAGAACAATGCAACTCGATGAGATAAATAGTATCTTCGTCATCAGATCAAAGGAAAGAGACCTTAGAAGTGATTCCAGAGTTTCCTACTGCGACTGATACGGAAGTCTCTACAATAAAATATGTGGACTTCGGTCGAACTTGCAGCTGAACCACATAGGCAAGGCTCGTGCAAACCTACCAGGTGCGCAAACGAGATATTGTTGTTAGACAACAGTATACCTACGATACATAAGAAAGCGTTGATGGGCCCTGACTCCAGAATTGGCTAAATGCCAATACAATCCGAGATAGTTTCCATATAAGCGTTTCAAGATTAAAATCTTGATACACCTTTCGGAAGACTTAGAGTCTAACGAATATTTATGGAACTTAAAACTGATACGGATAAAAATATTTTATCCATAAAGCTCGACTTGTTGAAATAACAAGTTTAAGGAGTTGACTACGATGAGGTTGTTTCACCGTAGCGATGCTTAAAGTCGGTTCGGGTTGAAGTAGCAATTAATACATATTTCAATCATGAGATATGAAACATGGATAACGAAAGGATTTCCATCTGATGGAAATGAAACCAAGGAATTGCATGTGTTACAGTCCAAGGTATTTTGTCATTCCAGAGGATGCTAGTGAGTGTGCAAACTTCAGAGTTCCAGCAATGGACAGAAGAGAGCAAAATGGTGTTGGAATCTTCGTGTTTTGATGAAATGGTCAAAGGAGTTTGACATCATCAATAGGTAACAAAGATGCTTGTGATTCAAGAAAGTAAGTGGGAGCATAATAATATTCTAAAAACATTGTGTGCTTGACACATTGTTTATTGGAAATAAATTTCTTGACACGAATTAGGACTTTATTTGAAAATAGTTTTTCAATGAAGTGCTTGGGCTAAATAGCCTTGATATTAGGCATGATGATCTATGGAGATAGATTTACCTGATAGGGATGAGCAAAGATACATATTGACAAAATGCTAAAACCTTTTAGCATTAAAAACGTCAAGGAGTGATTCTTGCCGAAGTCACATGGAAAGAGTTTTTGCAAGACTCGGTGTCCCAAAACACTGACGAGCAAAATACATGATGGAGATTCCACACACTCTTGTGTTTGGATTAATCATGTATTCCATGGTATGTAAAACAACCAGATATGTCCAATACTTGCAAAGTTGTTGCGTGTATAGATACCAAAGTGATCAAAAGTACTGATCATGGGACAACAGTGAAAAAGGGTCATTGAGTACTATAGTAGCACTGATGACATGTTTTCTCGCAAGCAGAGATCATGAAGAGTTCATTGTAAAAGGTTACATCGATACAGTCTTCATCCATGTTCCACACGATTTTTGATTTAAGTTAAGGGTTTTGTGCAATACACAATATGGTGGCACGGTAGTTGAAAATTGTTTCAAACAGGTTACTGTGGCGAATTCTATAACAAATGGCTAAGCATGTTGGCGCTTTAGAAGCGACAAAGAAGTTGTTGAATCATATAGTTCATTCATGAACTTAGTGTGGTTCCAAGATGGCTTTGGTCAATGGGACACTATTGCAGATAGTTGCTCCATAGCTCAGTCTGAGGAATCAGGTTTCGACCAATGATTCACATATATGCAAAGCCAAGTCCACACAAAATATGAATTTTGTGAAAACGTGAAAACGCGAGGATATGCAAAGATACACACGGATCTGAAGTTGTCACATCCGTTGGACATCAGGCTATACCACAAGTGAAGCATATTTACACCGGTGTGCCACGGGTGTAAAGTGCATTAGCATTAACTAGATTGTTGACTCTAGTGCAAGTGGGAGTCTGCAGGAGATATGACCTAGAGACAATAATAAATGTTATTATTTATCTCCATGCTCATAATTATGTTTATGTTCCATGCTATAACTGTTGTGGTTCCCGAGCCCGTATATCCATAAAGGCTCTGGGGAAAACCCATGTGCACGTGTGGAATAATAAACGGTAAAATGTATCACTAGTCATGCCTCTAAGACTAGCTTAAGTGTTGCATGATGATTATGTTTTCCCAATCATGGGCATGTCTATGCCAGCAGCTTTGAGGGCACAATGTTAGAAGAACATTTGTGTTGAATCGACCCGAATTGATGTTATGCTATGAGATACATTCGTCACAAGTTAATGGTTAATAACACAGAGATGGTTAACGTTTGCATGATTCCTCAGACCATGAGAGTATTGAGTTTCTTCATGCTTGATTCATGAACTTTGGGGTTTGTTAAACGTCATCCGTAAATGAATGGCTATTACGGCGGCTTACGGGTTCATGGAAAAGTATGTCAAGAAACTTGATAGCTCAAGATTGAGATTTGCTCCTCCGACGATGGAGAGATATCTCTGGGGCCTCTCGGTGTTACGGTATCCATCATCGTCTGGCCAGACACAGGGTGATTTGATCACAGGGATGCCGGAACACGGTAACGAGAAAAGAGAACAATACCGGTAACGAGGTAACTGGCATAGTGGACAAGTTGTTGATCCATGGGAATGCCAACATGTCTCACCTCGGGTATTTGTAACATATCGCGAAGCAACAGGAATAGCTCACGACAACTGGAGGTTCACTCGAATATTCATTCGTGTGGGTATAGGGGTCAATATGGGTGTCCACGGCTCCGATGTTGATCATTAATCGGAAAGTGTTCCGGTCATGTATATGCTTCACCGAACCTATAGGGTCACACGCTTAAGGGTCATCTATCTGCTGAATACTAGACAAGGAGTCCGAGAGAAAGTCACTGGAAAAGTTTCAGAGACAACAGAAAAGTTCCGGAGAGAACACCGAAAAAGTTTCTGTAAAACCGAAAAGTTGTTTCGGATAAAACCATTGATCCAAAAAGGTTTCGGCAAGCACCGGGAACATTTTGGAGGTTGCCAGACTGGTCTGGTAACTTCTGGAATTTTTTCGAAGAAAAAACCAAAAAGAAGTTTCAGAGCTGCCGGAATTGTTTACAGAGTAAACGAAGATGGTTTTAAATTAAACCACCATACCGGAAATGTTCCGGAGCGCGTCCAGATAATTTTAGAGGGTGCCGGAAATGTTCTGAAACTTTTCAGAATTTTTCAGAAGTAATAGTCACGGAAAACATCTTGTCCCAGCGTGAGGGGACAAGATCCCACGATACGTGGGGACTGTTTTGGGGCGCCTCCCCTTTGGGGGGCAGCCCCTTGTGGCTGGACAAAAGGTGTTGGGGAGGCCCATGGTGGGGGGCAGCCTCCACAAATGGTGAAGAGTGTTGGGAGGAAGGTGGGGCCCCATGGGGGGACAACATGGACAAGGAAACATGTTTTCTCCATGTTTGGTGGGAACATGTTTTCCTTGTTTGGTGGGTGCATGTTTTGTGGGCTGAATTTCAGCCCCCCCTCACCCCTTCCACCACTATATAAGGAGGTGGAGAGGAGCTCTCCATCCACACTCCAACTCTCTCACACAAGCCATGCATGATCTGGCATTCTCTCTCCCTCCCACGAAATAGTTTCGTTGTGCCGAAAGGCTGTCTGGGTTCCGGTGGGAACTAGTTCTGGAGGGCGAAGCCCTGCCGGATAGATGACACCGTATGTGTGCAACCCCGTAGAGAGGTCGTAGTTTCGTCCTTTTGCCCGAGGGGCTGTTCGAGTGTCCTCCCGAAGGGCTGTCCGAGTAACCGTCCGAGTTTCGAGGGTCCTCCCGAAGGGCTGTCCGTGACACTGTCCGAGGGACTGTCCGACCGCCTCCCGGAGGGCTGTCCGAGGGGCAGATGAGGGAGTACATCCTCGCGGTTGGGAGGTTGTAAAATCCTAGATGCGGGGATCTGCACCGCCGATCGTCATCGACTCTACTTCCGCTGCGCTACGAGTCGGTAACGAAAAGATCAAACCTTGTATGCAGTCTTCATAGTGGTCCTGGGCTGGTGCGTAGGTCGGAAAAATTTTGTTTTCTGTTGCGTTACCCTACAAGACCTTCATGCTGGGCCATGGGTGGCCCTTGGCGACTTTAACCTGCTTGTCAATACGGAGGATAAGAGCAACAGCCTCATAAATCGAAGAATGATGGCGCGATTTCGGGCAAAGCTGAACACACTTGAGCTCAAAGAACTATACCTCAACGGCCGGCAATATACATGGTCCAATGAACGAGTTGAGGCAACACTTGAGAAAATCGACCACGTTTTCAGCTCCGCTTGCTGGGAAGATCTCTACCCATCGTGCCAGCTCACGGCCCTTGGGTCCTCGATCTCGGACCATTGCCCTCTGCTACTGGATGCCACGGCTGACCTGTGCATGGGACGGCGCTTCAAGTTCAAAGCCTTCTGGCCTAAGCTCGACAAATTCTCGGAGACATTGGCTGCTGCGTGGGCCTCGGTTCCCCAGAGTGGCAACCCTTTCGTTGTTCTGGACATGAAACTGCGCGCAACGGTAAAGAAGCTCAAGCAATGGAGTGACCGACGGATCGGCAATGTGAAGCTACAAATCGCCATCGCCATGGAGGTTATCTCAAGGCTGGACAAGGCAATGGACACACGAACTCTATCACCCTCGGAGCGCAGCTTGCGAAAAGCCCTCAAGAAAAAACTCCTGGGTCTTTGCTCCCTGGAGAGAACAATCGCGCGACAACGTTCCAGAATCCTTGGGCTTCGCGAAGGAGACGCCAGCACCTCCTTCTTCCAGCACGTGCGCCATCGGCAAAGGAAAAACTTCATCACTACTATACGGAGGGGGGAAACCATTGCTACCAACCAAGAAGAAATCATGAACGAGGTGGACGATCACTTCACTCAAATGCTCGGTGAGATGCAAGCTAGGGCACACTCGCTGGACCTAAATGCTCTCCATCTTCCATCACTTGATCTCGGCCACCTGGAGGTGCCGTTCACAGAGGAGGAAATTGAGAAGGTTGTTAAGGGCATGCCGCCGGACAAAGCGCCGGGGCCGGATGGCTTCACTGGCCGGTTTTTCTCTACTTGTTGGCACATTATCAAAGGAGATCTCATGAACGCCTTCAACCATCTGTACAATGGAGACACGAGAGGATTGCCCGCGATCAACAAAGCTATAGTAACACTGCTGCCCAAGAAGAGTGCTGCGGTGGACATCCGAGACTTCAGACCTGTGAGTCTAGTGCATGGAGTGATCAAAATCTTCGACAAAGCCTTGGCCAATAGGCTAACACCTGACTTGCCATCCCTAGTTGGCAAACACCAGAGCGCCTTCGTCAAGGGGAGATCTATCCACGACAACTTCATGCTTGTGCAGTGCACAGCACGGCGCCTGCACGCTCTAAAAGAGCCAGCAATAATGCTCAAACTAGACATCTCCAAGGCTTTCGACTCCGTTCACTGGCCTTTCCTCATCGAAGTAATGCAAATCATGGGCTTTGGCCCAAAGTGGATGGCATGGACATGTGGACTGATGTATACCTCCTCCACTAGGATCATGATCAACGGTACCCCGGGCAGACCAATCTACAACTGCAAAGGACTGAGGCAAGGCGCTCCACTATCGCCGATGCTCTTCATCCTCGTCATGGAACCACTACAGCAAATGTTTGAGCTTGCTACCTCGAGAGGGATCATGGCCCCTTTAGCACCGAGAGGATTGGAGCACAGGCTATCGATGTTTGCGGACGACGTCATGATATTTCTCAAACCAAATGAACAAGACATCCAAGCCTGCTCCTCACTACTACGGATCTTTGGTGAAGCTTCAGGGCTGCATGTTAACATGCAAAAGAGCGCAGCATACCCGATCAGATGCCCGACTGATACCTGTGACAGAGCAATCGCCATCCTTGGCTGCCCAGCCGGCTCCTTCCCATGCAGATACCTCGGCCTACCCCTCACCATTCGCAAACAGTCGGCTGCCCAACTGTCGGGACTCGTGGACCAACTAGCGGCTACCTTGCCGAAGTGGAAGGTTGCGGCCATGCCAAAGAGTGGACGTCTCCGCCTCATCAAATCAGTGCTATGCGCCATCCCACTCCACGCGATGCTAGCACTCGACATTCCTCAAAAGACGATCTCCGCGATGAACAAAATATGCCGCGGTTTCCTTTGGAGCGCCACGGACAAAGCAAACGATGGCCAATGCTCTGTAGCTTGGAATGAAGTGTGCACACCGATATGGGCTGGAGGCCTCGGCACCCCGAACCTTGGCTGGCCCAACACAGCCATGCAAGCCAAATGGGCATGGCTGTAGCGATCCGACCGTGCCAGACCATGGGCAGAGTTCAGCATCAAAATCCCAAAGGAGTCGCTCCAACTATACCAAGCTGCCACAATCGCCAAAGTGGGGAACGACAAGGACACCTTCTTCTGGGAAGACAGATGGTTGCATGGGCAACGAGTCCAGGAGATTGCCCCGAACCTATATGGCAGAGTGCGCAAGAAGACTCGCACTACACGGACCGTTCACCAGGCACTACATGAGGGGAGCTGGGCGCGTGACATTGGGCCTGAGCTCACACCGGACCTACTACAAGAGTACCTAACCCTATGGACCGCTATCGCATACAAGACTCGATCTCATGGGCCTGGGAGGCGAATGACTGCTTCTCGACCAGGTCTACTTATGCCGCCAAGTTCTGGAGCCGAGAAGTCGCGCCCACTGCGATGTTCACGTGGAAATCTAGGGCCCCCATGCGGTGCCGCTTCTTCGCTTGGCTAGCGCTACGGAACAGGTGCTGGACATCGGATCGGCTGGCTCGGACCATCAAGAGGCATGCCCCCTCTGCGACCAGGAGGAAGAAACAATTAACCACCTGCTTCTTGGTTGTGTGTTCACCAGACAGATATGGACGGCCGTCTGCCAGGCCTTGGGCAAGCAGGATTGGATCCCCTCGTCGACGAATGGACTTCAGGAATGGTGCCGAAGCAAGACGGGCACCGGTCGTGCTGGCAAGGATGCCCGTGCTATTCTCATCCACGTCATGTGGGAAACATGAAAGCACCGAAACGCAGTTGTTTTCGATGGGGTGTCGCCGTCCATAGATCATGTAATACGTAGGATAGATGATGAGGGACGAGCCTGGAAACAAGCTGGTCTCATCAAAGGGGATGTAGCCTCCTTGCTAGGAGCGCTCACAAGGCGGGCTGACGAGAGAGATTAGCTAGTAACCACCGCCTCGCACAGTGGAGTTGGGTCCATGTAATTCAAACATGTAACACCAACATGGAGGGGCTCTTTTACCCCACTCCCTCTTTAATGTATAATACACACTCTCGTGCGTATTCGAGAAAAAAAAATCTTCTGTCTTCTCATCCGCCTGACCATCGTCGACATTGCCCCCCATGCCTGCTCGTATATACTTGCTCCTTGTCAATTACATCCATGCTTCAACCTCTCACCTCAGCACCATGCTCGTTGATGCCTATGTTAAGTGCCGCCTCGTCACACATGTTGGGGTCATCGCCGCGCCCGCCCTCCTCGTCTGTTATGCCCCAACTAAACTCGCCGCTGCGTGCGCCCTTATCCGGAGAAAAATACATTCAGAACATTACAAAAATCATAATATTTAAATGTATTTTTTTAGTCAATGGAAGATGCGGTTTCGCACCTTCATTTCATTATCAGAAGAGTGAAAAGTTAGGATTTAATATATAGCTTTCAACAGGAATAATGTGTACTATAATCAAGTATGGGCTAGGTTATCATTTAGAAAGCATAATACTACTATAGAAGCATTATTTTGATATCAACACTACAACTTTGTCATGCATCAGGATATCTTTGTTTTGAAAAGAACACATCCTATGTGGGTTGTGGCTGGTAACATGTGCTGATTGTTCAGGGTGTGTCGAGATCTGCAAGTATTAGCACAAGAAACTCTTCAGTTGTAACAGAGTCTAGCTATGGCCGAAACAAATAGAATTATTGAACTGGTCTGCTCATCAAATTATTACCCAGAGTATATAACTTCACATATTTTGAACAAATAGACTTGAGAACTTATTTTTCAAGTAAATAAGATCACATGTGAAAAAAGATAGGTCCAAGGTTTCCTTGATAAGAAGTTTATACCAACCATGCACATGAAAGCATTGACAATAGCCACTTCTGAAATGTAGATTAGAAAAACAATACAGACAAAAAAAACATGGTGAGCGAGTGAAAGACTCAACTTACCTTAATTTACCAAGATTTCCGCATATGCCAAACAAATTCTGACACTGACTTTTATCCAAGCACTGCTCTGGTTCTTTTCCTTCATACGTATCACCCTACAATGAAACATATCACATTAAAAATAATTAGAGGTACCCTAAAAAATAAATGATAGCCATTAGTTTATTCAGTCAATGAACAATGAGACTTATGGAAAATACATTGTAGTAACATATTAATATTTTTGTACTCCCTCCGTCCCGAATTATTTGACGCAGAAATTGATAGAAATGAATGTATCTAGAACTAAAACTACATCAAGATACATCCATTTCTGCGACAAGTAATTTGGGACGGAAGGAGTAGTACCATACGAACATATTAAATTAGGCCAAGAACAGAGACCGTTGGGTATGATATATATTGATCAACAGAGAAGCAAGAAAGGAACATACACCCTTGGGAATAGAAAAAAAACTAATCAAAATTCACAATCATGGATCTCTTAATTCTTGAGTAAAGTTGGACCGGTAATTGGCTATTACACAACCTGCAGTACCTCACTTGTTCTTTAAGCTTAGGCCTGGAAAAAGAAGATATCAATCGTATAGTAACTCACATTGTTTACTCTTTTCTGAACCATGTGCAATGCTCATATTAATAGTAATTTGGAATTCACGTTATATTATTAGGCACTTGCTAAAACTTTGAAATACTACACAGATATCACGGAACATACCCATATTTTCACTTGAGGCTATTGGTAGTAGCACTTCTGGCTTTTCCTCTATTTTTTATTTCTTGGTGAAATCCTCCTTAACCGTGGAGGGGAGACTACCAACTCCCCTTTAAAAGTAGATGTTTTTATCTATATCAGCAAGAGCAGTACTAACATATCAAATCCTCTGTAACCTAAGCGTACATCTCATGAATCATGTAAGTTTTAGGTTCCACACCTTCATTTCATTATCAGTAGAGTCAAAAGTTAGGATTTAATATAGCTTCCAACAGGAATAATGTGTACTATAATCAAGTATGGGCTAGATTATCATTTAGAAAGCATGATACTACTACAGAAGCATTATTTTGATATCAACACTACAACTTTGTCATGCATCAGGGTATCTTTGTTCTGAAAAGAACACATCCTATGTGGGCTGTGGCTGGTAACATGTGCTCATTGTTCAGGGTGTGTCGAGATCTGCAAGTATTAGCACAAGAAACTCTTCAGTTGTAACAGAGTCTAGCTATGGCCGAAACAAATAGAATTATTGAACTGGCCAGAGTATATAACTTCCCATATTTTGAACAAATAGACTTGAGAACTTATTTTTCAAGTAAATAAGATCACATATGAAAAAAGATATGTCCAAGGTTTCCTTGATGAGATCATCCATTTCTGCGACAAGTAATTTGGGACAGAGGGAGTAGTACCATAAGAACATATTAAATTAGGCCAAGAACAGAGACCGTTGGGTATGATATATATTATTCAACAGAGAAGCAAGACAGGAACATACACCCTTGGGAATAGAAAAAAAAATTGATCAAAATTCACAATCCTGGATCCTGGATCTCTTAGTTCTTGATGAGTAAAGTTGGACCGGTAATTGGCTATTACACAACCTGTAGTACCTCACTTTTTCTTTAAGCTTAGGCCTGGAAAAAGAAGATACCAATCGTATAGTAACTCACATTGTTTACTCTTTTCTGAACCATGTGCAATGCTCATATTAATAGTAATTTGGTATTCACGTTATATTATTAGACACTTGCTAAAACTTTGAAATATTGCACAGATATCACGGAATGTACCAACATTTGCTATTTTGAGGCTATTGGTAGTAGCACTTCTGGCTTTTTCTCTATTTTTTATTTCTTGGTGAAATCCTCCTTAACTGTGGAGGGGAGACTACCAACTCCCCTTTAAAAGTAGATGTTTTTATCTATATCAGCAAGAGCAGTACTAACATATCAAATCATTTGTAACCTAAGTGTACAGCTCATGAATCATGTAAGTTTTAGATTCCTAAGAAAAACATGAATTGTTGCAATGATTTTAAAGGCCTTTATCAATTCACCTAGGAATAACATTAAATATATGCAAACAATTTAGCAAATTAAAATTAGTTTCCTTCATTCATAACACAGGATCAAATGTTGCATGGCACATCGAGCTTTCAGGGAGACAACAAAATGACTAAGAAAATAATGCGCAGGAAAACTTATAGCAGATTGGTATACTTAGCAAGCAATCTCGTTGTGATTATATATAGCACAACGCCCATGCTTTCCATGTTATTATTAGTATAATGGGATTTCAAAAGAAGAGGGAGAGAGAAGGGAACATGATGGAATTATTAGTATGCTTTCCCTGTTACAATCACATGCTTATAGAAGAACACGTCTCTGCATCTATCATAGATTCATAGCATCTCCTAGCTCTATCGCTAGAAAATGTGGGTGCAATATAGGTAGCATGAAAGAACACCATCCAGTAACATCACCATGCCAAAATGCAGTGCAAGATGATGAATAGACTTGAATTAACTGTCCTCTGTTATCTTTTGGTGATAAGATGCATTGCTCTATCTATTATATCTTCGTATTCTTCATGTTCTTTGAGCCATCAGTAGAGAAGGCAAAATAATTTCACATGTAAATAGGGTATTGTTCCAAACATAAACTCCTGATGTTGCTCTCTGATCAAGTACATTTGGAGTTTCTACAAAAAAATGTTCCCTGTTTACTCACATAGAGATGCTTGACACAACTTGGTTTGATTTAATATAACCATCAGAGAGTGGGTGACGAACCTGCATGCTCTCAGCTCTCAGGTCCATGTAAGAACTTGCATGTGCCTATACAAAACTGGGGCCAGCAAGACCTTCCCAATGAGGAGTCGTGGCAAATCTGTGACGGAATGCACCTCAGAGACTCAAGGTTTCTGGAAACTGCTTGAATTATTCAGAGCACGATGACAGGGATTATAACCCATATATCTTTTGCGTACTCAACGATCATGCGGTCACTGTTGAACTTGGGGGAACCAGCTGTGTTGAGGATAGACATTCTTGTCCAAAGCTGCAGGTAGAGACGGATATTATGGGAATAGGAGTATCAAACACTCTGACTATCTATCAGTCTATCTGTCTATGTGCAGTTAGCAACAAAATAGCAAACTAAAAATGTTAATCACACATGAAATAGAGTGGAAATATCCACAATAACAAAATAATGTTCAGAAATGAAAATCAGTTTTCTTAAGTTATTTTTGGATTGGAATGCATAGAACGACTTTCCTGAAGCCAGGTTCATCAAAGCTCATATCTCAACAGCCATATGAGTAATTATAGTACATCTAGCAACTGTATTCTCTGATTGGTTATGATGTTCTTCCAACATACTGACAGACACTTCAGTTTGAACTAAGAAATATTCCTAAGAATCAGTGATATCATTCATAGTGAAACACTGATGTCAGCCATACGTATCAGGAAGTTTGCATAATCACTCCAGGCATTTCAGCCAGAAAACAAACACCATCAGTTATACAACTTACCTTCTCATCTCGGTATGCTTCATCAACTTTCTCCTGGCATTGATTGTAACTGGGAAAATCCTTACCAACAAGAACATAATCTGCACGACCATAACCTTCATTTCCTTCCAAAAAAACACACCAATTCATCATACCATGAAGCTCCTTCGTGCGCCACCGTGTGGGTGCCGAGTCGCCGTTAGCATCTCTGAACTCTATGTGTGCGGTGCGGTTTCTGTGGTAACACTACAGGTTCCCAACTCGCCATCAATCGAGTCCCTGTTGTGGCCCAGTCCGCACGCACCACGTCCGCCGCGGGTGGGGGATGGCGGCGGCGGTCGTGGCCAGCTAGGGGAGGGCGTGGGACGGCAGGTGTCATGGCCAGCGAGGGGATGGCCTCGTGCGGCTGCAGAGGAGCAGCGCGGGTCCGTGGCCGCTGTCATAGCCCGCGCTGCCCGTTCACCGCCGCTGTCGCTTGCCAAGTCGAGAGTGAGAGGAAAAAATAGTGGAGGGAGTACCTGCAGAACTGGACGCGCTAGGGGCGGCTACGATGGCCTCCCCACCTTGAGCTCCAAATCCATCCCGTCACCCGTGTTCCTCCCTCGTGGGGGCCATGGAGATCAGCTCATCATCTCCTTCCCTCTTTCCAGATCCAGATCGAAAAATGAGAGAGCGCACAGTGGGGCGGGGGTGGGGGAAGGTGAGGAGAGGTGGCGGCGGGGCAGCGAGGGTAAGAAACCCTAGCAGTGGAGAGGTGGAACTGCTCCCGCCGCCGCGCCGGAAGAAGAGGTCGGGCCGGTGGAGCAGTAGGGGCGGCGACGGAGCGAGAGATGGAGGAAAGGGAGAGGCGCATCGGGAGGTGGCGGATCAAGAGGAAGGTCGACCATAGGGTTATTTTAGCGTGGCGGGACGAAAATAAACCAGACAAAAAAAAATCATAGAGACTATTCTACCAACTGAGACATTAGGAATAGAGATATACCTCAGTCCTGGTAATTTTGGTGACCGGAGCAGGGGTGATGAAATATAAACCCCCTCCCCCCTCCCGATAACTTTTGCGTGAATAGTATGATAACTCGTACATCGCAGACCCGATAACTTATGTACCCCAGTCCTGGTAAACTTTGGCGATGGTGGTGGGGGAGGGATGTTGGTGAAATATACCCCTGGAAACCTAGGTACAAACACCATGTAAACTTTGACCCGTGGAAAAAAATTGTTGAAAACATGCCACCGATAACTTCTGTGTAAATAACATGATAATATACGCCTCCGGACTTGATAACTTATGTACAGACATCACGATAACTTTAACTTGTAGAAAAAAGTTATTGAAAATATACTCTATAAATAACATGGTAATAAAGGCTTTCGAACCTGATAACTTATGTAAAGACACCACGATAATTTTGACCTAGGAAAAAAATTGTTGAAAACATACTTCAGTAACATCTATGTAAATAACATGGTAATATACGTACAACAGAGCTGATACCTTACTTAGCCCAGACAGGCATGATAACTTTTGGCCCAGAAGAAAAAGTCATCGAAACATGTCAACATGAGATCTAGTTTCAAAGGTTTCATCATGGCGTTTTTTTCGTGTGAAAACAGATTTTCAATCAAACAGACCGTCTGAGCTACAAAACATTTTAAAATGTCAAAATAAAGAGAATCTACGATGACATTAGCTTTTCTGCACTTTAAGTGCATTTGCATGCGTGGAGAAAGTTGGAAGAAATCATTTGTATACCCGGAAATTGCCTATGTAAACATCGTGGTAACTTATGTAGCATAGACGTGATAGCTTGCATATCCCGGACGTGGTAACTTTTTACTCAAGAAAATATCGTCGAAACATATCAATATAGGATCTTGTTTCGAAGGTATTGTCGTGACGGTTTTTTTATGTGAAAACAAATTTTCGATCGGACTGACGGTTTGGGCTACAAAACATTTTGAATTTTGATATTCGTTGGAATCTTTGCTGATGTCATCATTTCTGTTTTATATACATGCATGCATGACCTGGAAACGAATTAGAAACCAGCTTGCATGCCCCACGTTGCTGCTGTTGCTTTTTAAAATCGTCCCGTGCACGCAGTCTCGATGCTGAAGCAACCGTTCGGATCTGTTACTAACTACCGACTGATCGGTAGTTAGTCCAGTCCATTTCAAAAATGTATTACTTTCAAGCTGACCGGGCAAATTAAAATCCGCCTTCATTATCTAGAGATGAGTTCTTTGAAATTAGATCCCGTATGGGCATATTTCAATAAATATTTTTAAAACACAATTTTACACTAGAAAAGTTCCTGATATTTCAAAAATGTATTACTTTCAAGCTGACCGGGCAAATCAAAATCCGCCTTCATTATCTGGAGATGAGTTCTTTGAAATTAGATCCCATATGGGCATGTTTCAATAAATATTTTTAAAACACAATTTTACACTAGAAAAGTTCCTGATATTTCAAAAATGTATTACTTTCAAGCTGACCAGGCAAATCAAAATCCGCCTTCATTATCTGGAGATGAGTTCTTTGAAATTAGATCCCATATGGGCATGTTTCAATAAATATTTTCAAAACACAATTTTACACTAGAAAAGCAAGTTTATGGTACGAAGTTGCTTTTTGTAGCACATACCAATAAGTTGCTTCTTCTTTTGTGTAAAACTAAGTCCTAATGCTATTTTTTTTTTGTGTGTATATGTTTCTCATCACACGACCTTCAAAGTTAGAATCAAAGCGGGCATATTTCAATTGATATATATGAAAAAGCAAGTTTCACAATTAAAAATGTTATTATACTCCCTCCGTTCCTTTATATAAGGTGTATTTGTTTTTTGATAAAATTCCACAATGTAAGATGCATTTGTTCTAATTCCTCATAATTCCGATCTTGGCCCTCCAGAAAAAGGAAAGTATCTCTCCCCTGATTGCATGTATCTCTCCTTGTAGAGAAAGAAAAGGAAAATATCTTTCTCCCGATTGTGTGTATCTCTTTCTTTCCTAGCCTAAATGATTTACTTGCCGCTAATCTACAAATTAGAGAAGGGTAATTTTGTCCTAACTAGTGCATAATTATGTGCCTTGGTCACCGTGCTGAAAATAATACACCTTAGATAAAGGAATGGAGGGAGTACTATTTTAAAAATTCACCCATGTACCTTTCAAAACACAAATTAGCGTGGCTAAAGGTAACTTATAAGCAAAATATTGCTTGAATGATATGCAAGCAACAATTTTTCAGGAATATGTTTGTCTCCGTCAAATAATGTATAACAAATCATTGGCTTTTGTTGTGATAGAAAACCGATCTGTGCTAGAAAAGCACATTGCTACCATAAAGTTGATTTTCAAAAATAACTTGCCCATATGAGATCTAGTTTCAAAAAAATCCACATACTGAAAGCAGATTTATTTTTTTAATTTGGCTGGTTGGTTTGAAAGTACTCCCTCCAGTGGCGGAGCTTCTCAGGGGCCAACCTGGGCCGTTGC